>WOVY01002978.1:12500-716152 GCA_013436015.1 Rhipicephalus annulatus | reverse complement strand
TGCCTGATCGTAGTGTGATAAAGGACAGTGCAATAATTTTTTCTATGAAAGCCAGTTCATGTTGAAGCCATTCAGGTTGTACAAGCATTATTTAAATCTCGTTTAAATCTCTTGCCACTTTTCTCTTTCATCGGTACATTGGAAACTATTCAAGGTGCAAAAATTACTTAAAACCCTGCATTGGCAATTCAGCCCTTTGCTTAACTGGAACTTGTGTTAGAGCCAAGGAGCCTTGAATTTGCTCAGTTTAAAATTGTATGTTTTCAATTGCAATGACTTGTTTCAGCCAATAAAGAGGTGATGTTTAGTTCATTCAATACTCGCTCTCCTCTGTTTATTTATTTATACACGTGTCACTATCTCACCTGTGTCGGTGTAGTCTGATGGTGCCATAGATATTACACCCGTTGGAAAACATCTACAATTCAAATGCAGAGGTACGTAGTATCAGCATAAAATGAAACCTTAGAGTGGAAAACCTTAACATTGGGTATATTCCATGCCCTCCAGTCATCGCTATCGACAGGAGCATGCATATATGTAGACAACACTATGCATATGCACGCCAGTTCATTGTTTAACTGGAGGATGTGCACTATACTATTGTGAATGCTTGCTGCTGGACAGGTTTCGATTGACGCTGATAGTGCAGTACTCACCAAATCAAGCACAACTCAACAAATCTGGCTGCATAGCGACCAGTGTTTTTTTTTCTACGATAGAGGCACTGAGGACACAGAGCTTAACCAGCTGACCATAAAAGTGCTAAGTAACACCCCCCCCCCCTTCCCGTACGGCGAGAAGGATAATCCAACCAGATTTGAGAGGGGGGCAATGCTTGCTCGGTGCCAGACCGGTCGTTAGTGCTTACTAGGCCTCTTATTTCTGATCTTCCTTCTATAAAAGGGAGGGCAGCTCTGCTCTCAGGGGGGGTTGGGGGGCAGGTTGCTCAGCATTTTGTGGTAGCATAAAATGAATAGCCTAGTTCTAGCACAGTGACAGTCCTATGACCACACCAGTGTTGACTGGTGGGGCAAAATGCCGTCACCATGTGATTCCATTCTCACGTTTTAATTGCTGGGCACTACACAGTTTGTTTCTGTCCCTTGAGGAACTATATTGGTCTACTTATTGGGCCAATAGCATTATTATTGGAAGTGCATTCTTAGGTGACTTCGTAGGTTTTTGGCATAAGCTGTTCATTAACATATTTATGCCTATTCAACAGTTTATTGTTTTACTACTCTAGGTGCTTCGTTTTCATTCTGTGGTCATGAACTGTGGCAGCCTGTTGGGAATTTGTAAATCTAGAACCTTGAACTCTAGACTTTAAAAAAAGGGGGGGGGTAGCTGGACAGCATCACAAGAACAATGAAGATTTGAAAATTTTTTCTTCTTCATTCCTTATCACGGAAAAGGAGAGCATAGCTGAGAACCAATCATTCTGCCTTGCTTGCTAACGGCATTGAGCATTTCTTACAAGACGATCTATGCAAGTGTTTTTCATGGTAATAGCCATGTAATGGTACGTTAGAATAGCAAGTGGAAAAAATTGTCACTTTTGACTAGCATACGGCAAATGCTTATGACCACTGTGAGCTGAAAGTAAATGGTGTCTATCTTGAAGCCTTATCGCCCAAGCCGGTGTTTGTCTCTAGTAATTTCATTTACACTATGCATATACTCACAGAACCATGCCACGCCCATTGAGCCAACAACTGGTAGGAAAATGCGTGCATGCATTTTACCACGCATTGAGAAAGTGGTGTTTCTCACTTCACCAGGGCTGTGACTTTGGCAACTGCGCGGCATGGGACTATATGTGTCTACTGTCCTTGTCTTTTGTTTTTTTAACGAATGATATTAACAGTATAATAATGAAATCTGCTTACAGGCATGAATATAAGTTTACCCAGTGCATGTCTTTCTGCAAGAGCCCACCTCCTTTCTTCGGGCATGCAGCCATTCAAAACTCCCCAAGGACAGCTTCCTGCCTAGTTGAGAGTATTTGGTTAGCAGTGGTGAGCAAGCGCCACGTGCAAAACAATATGCGATGCAATCAAGGCAAACTTTATTTCACGAATGCAAATATGCAATTTCTGACGCTAGCAAAGACGTGCCTTAGCGAAATGGCTGAGTTACAGATGTGGCCTGGAAGTTAGCCGGGAAGACTTTCACGATGGCGCTTATTAATGATGTTCTGTTGCCAGCAAAGCACATAAGAGTCAGGTGCCGCCGGTGCCATTTGCAACAATTAGTGTCATATACAATGGGTACGTATTCGAACGTGCCTAAGCTGCACATGTTTGTCACTATTTCTTTTCTGTATTATTTGGTTTTTAAACAGGGCTCCGCGGATGTTACACAGGCCAATGTGCTGTAAGTGTGTCATGCAATTTCTTTAGGGAGTGTAAGGAAAAAAAGAAAGCCCTCTTCGATTGCTAACTATACTTCAAGTGGCGCAATGTCATTACAACCAACAGTGACACCGAATGTTCAGCTGTGAAAATACTACTCCCCGATTTCGTTTTACATTATTTTTTTGCTAGTGACACTTTTGTTTTTGTAGCTTACCTTTTCCTTTCAACCGCGACACCACTCTACCAAAAAGAGTCGCAACACTTCACCATCAGCCTGTGTCCTTGAAACCCAACTCCTCCGAGCACTCATATTGAAGTTCGACCACAGCACTCGCAAAACAAAACTCGTGAAGATGACGATAGCACACCTGTAACAAAAAGTTCCCGCACGCACGACATGTCTGCAAACCGTCACAGTTCCACCATAACACCTCAACAAGGGCGTTCAGGGAGCCGCCGGCCGTGCTTGTTCATAGAAAACGCAAAAATCCCCACTTGGGCCCTGTATGTCCCTAATCACTATATTGAAGCAAAATCCGTGGTTGAGGAAGAACAGTGCCTATGCATGTCTTGACGTGGAATCTCGTTTCCTGGGTTGATTGAAGAGCGTTATTTAGATGAAAACACTGATAAGCACTGGTAGTTATGGTCAGCCCCTCATTCCACGATGCGTTGCCACCTCCTTCCTGTGCTCTCAAATTCCGGGGCTTGAGTGTCAGGAGCGGCTGGCGCTGGACTTGGTCAAGCCTCCAACTGTCCATTACAAAGTTTGGCGCCGTTGCCCTCGCTGCGTCATGCGCGGTCGCCCAGGCGTTCTATTTAAGTACCGCACCTATAGGTACGCAGCTCTTATTTACTGCAGCAGCGTGTTGCTGCTTTTTTGCAACTATACACACACACACACACACACACACACACACAATATGTATATATATATATATATATATATATATTTATATTTATATATATTATATATATATATATATATATATATATATATATGACATTCAACCGACAATAATGCTGTTAGAACCAATGTAATGTAAATAAGAAGAAAGAAAAGTGGGTGAAAAAATAACTTGCCGTGAGCAGGATAGTATCTTTCCAGTGGTAAGATACCATTTTAATATGGTTAACTTGTTGTGTGCCTTCGTGTTACAGGCTCCTTTGAGAACTTCCTGCTCATGGCAAGTTATTTTTCGCCCACTTTTCTTTCTTCTTATTTACATTACATGGTTCTCATAACTTCCCCTATATAATCCTTGGAATTATTGTTTGTTAGATCTCATTAATATTGTGTCAAAACACGGAAAAACCAGCCCTAAGGTATACACTTCTTTCCCCTTCTTTCCCTTATATATATATATATATATATATATATATATATATATATATATATATATATATGTATTGTGTGTGTGTAATAATTAGGTCATGAAACGATCCCCCTGCCCATGCAGATGCTTGTGAAGAGAGTGAATAAATATGAAGCAATCGCAGTAAACTACAGGTACAGTGGCCGTTTAGAGCAATGGCCTCTCGTCACACTATTGAATAGAATAGTCTTAAGAAACACATCATTGCGACGACCCGCCTGATCGGAGCAGACATTGTTAATCGTTGATCTTTGTTAAGTGTAGATGGCGAGTCCTCGCCGAGGCGAAGTGCGTTTCACAAGTGAAGGACGGCTCCGCTTACAACAGGGAATGAGAAGCATATATACGCAGCATGTTTTTGTACATTCACAAATGGATTTTCGTTGTGCTTACTATGCTGAGCGAATTTCTCACTCTCGATGTCTGTGACTGCATGTCTATGGAATGATTTTTAGTTTAAGCTCTACATGTCAAGCAGCACTAACGCAGGGATAGCTTTTAGTCAACAGTTTTTACTTTACTGCGCGCAGCCAAGCATGCTTGCACTACGCAATAAGTATTTTTTTTTGTTGTAAGTTATGCTGCGCATTAGCAGCACGATTTTGCACGCGTTATTTTTCGGGCAATCTTTCCCGCAACCTAGGTTGGCATCAAAGTTTCCCTGTGACTATTGATAGCAACGAAGTACTCTAATCGTAGAGATTTTTTCGTGCAATTTGCAAGAGCAAGGTAATAGTTGAGAAGTGTTCACTTGTGTTAATCGAAAATGCACCCTCGACCAGGCTATACTAGTGACATAGAAATAGCTTGTTCGCTGCGTATATATGCTAGAAAACTTAAATACCTGCAAAAACGCGTAATGTTCTCGATTTTTTCCCCTTCTTTTTGTAGCTTTGGTCGCTCTTCTCTCTGAAACGACGGCTTTGCGGCAAAGTGTCTTCCGTTGTTTGCAAATGTGCAGCCGTCATTTTCCCTTACGTCAACAGATTCAGAACTCTACATAATATTTCACCGCGCAGCATATATATGTCTTGTATACACTGTTCGAACTAGTATACGTCCATTCATATTTGCAGCACTTACGCTTTATCAGAGTGTGAGGTTGGGCGGGTTGGTGCATAGCTTAATAAATTGATGGTGGTGCAACAGATATTACCAAGGAATGGCGTGAGTCCACACTTGCCGTTACATTGTGCTTCGTGCGGGCTGCACACCACTATTGCAAGAGACCCGTGTGTTAGGACGAAGCAGGGAAACGTTAGCACGTGAAGTATGGGAGGCATGCCACATACAAAGGAAGGGGAACGAATGTGTCAATGCTCCGTCGATCACTTTGCACAAGAAGGAATACCTGTTTCTAGATAGCGCTGTGTGAAAGCTTTCTGTCGTTTAAGTTTTCTTGTGTGCAACGTGATAGACGCTTGTGCTGCGCCCCCTCCTTGTGTGCATACTGGAAGCATATTTTTTTGGGTGATGCGAAGAAAATAAGCGAGTTGAAAGTCTGGCGCTCCATCCTGTCTCTTCTTTTTTCCTTACTAACATCTGTTGCGCCACAATCATTCTATTAAGCATTTACGCCGCCGCGAATAGGAGCAGCCTCACCACATAAAACCTCGAGTGATTGGTTCACTAGTAATGAAGTAATTAACTCCGATCTCATTGGCAACACGAAACACCACAATCAATTTCTCATAACGCGTGAACTCCGACAAGGACCGCCTGCGCATGCAACACGAGGTTTACTTATACTGTACTGTGCAACATCCATGCCTGTCGGTTGTATGTTTTGGGCAATCTTATGCGAGTCGCTGGAATTCCAGTGCTGGCATCAACTCCTTCGCATCTATTCACGTTCCTGGTATACGGCATTAGAACCCAACAGAAACTACCGGCCTTCCGTAGGGACGCAATCACAAACGCGAAATGTTTAGCGCGCAGAGTAAGATACTGGGCCGGGGTGCCTTTACCAGTACGTGAAGAAAAGTAGGGGAAATTTATACCCGCGAATATTTCCGCGCGTAGAGAAACGAGTGCTAGTGTTTGAGGCGGATTTTTACCATCCGACAAGTATCGTCACTAAAGTTTTAATTTCCCGTATTCAGTGTCACTGTCCGAGCTTTGCTGAGCGCGTTGCTTCCTAATATGAGAAGTAACCATCTTGAATTACGCTGCCTACACGAACTGCTGGGCAGTTCGTGTTCTGTCTCATTCAACGCCCTTCTTCGATACGCGATGGCCGTGAGGTAACACTTGATGATTATTTTTTGAAAGGCGGTGCTCCTCTACGTGCACATCGACAACTGTCGAAAAAGCTACAGCAGCCGAAGAAACGGTCCCCACCCCATTGCCTGAATACGACACGTGTGCCGAAAGAACTCTTGAAAACCGATCGAAGCATATGATGCATGCATGGAAACCGTGATTCCTAACAACGGCATTCATCCTTACCGTGTTCAACGGGCCAAGACGCCAGGAGTTGCAGGACGACAAGACTAGACAACATTTGCTAATGACGCCACGAAAAGCAGGTGCGAACTATAGAGCTTTCCCTCAGTAACCGCAAACTGAAGTTCCAGCCCCACTAGAAAGAATTCTTTTCCTGGCTTGTGTATTCTAAAAATCACGACTTAGTCTCTGCAAGACATGTATGCTTATTTTTGAAAATAAAGTTCATGCAAGAAGGCTCACCAAGTTTTTGGTGCAAGCTTGGTCCCCTGTCCGTTCACATGTTGGAAGAACGCACTCGAAAATTTCAGAAGCCACAACGATTGCGACTATACCACAAGACTGCGGCTCTATGCGTGAAAAATTTTCTAGAAGCACTCAAAGTCGAGTCAATCACTGAAAAGATGGAGTCATTAGCGCAAGTACTTAAAGAATGAAACCGAAAAAAACGGATCTTCCTCATAGTCACACACTTCTGATGGGGCCCCGCCGATCTAACATCGACGTGCGGCAGACTCCCAGGCTTCCACTTTACGCTAAGGCCTGCGACACCTGAAAGGCCTCGAAGTGGCACATTTCAAATTTATTTTCAGGTCGGTCGACTTATGCGGAGTTGCACGTGTGGTGATGTGTATGGGCCTGACCGACGCACTCATAGAGCAGTCACGGAGATTTAATTACACACAAAACAGGGCAAAGGCAGGAGATTACAAAAAATAACGGAGGAGGAAAACTGATACGCGTGATGGAAAGAACAGCTATATAACAAAATATGCAAAAAAAACACTACAAGAGATGCAGACTAAAGACAAATACGCAGAAGATTAATAAAACAACAGGATGAAACTACAAGAGAGACAAGGAATATTTACGAGAAAAAAAGAAAAAAAGCTCCGGCTCGCGCTTCTGAGCTTCGACGTGCGACGCAGCGCACACAACTACAAATATTTAAAAAAAGGCTAGTTATAATAAATTAACAGTTTTTAAAAAAAAAGTCACAATAAAAAGTTCCATACGGACCAGGCCAGCTCTTGGTGCACGTAGGGGAGTTGACGGGTGCCGCTGAAGATATCGCCGGCTTGGTAGACGAAGAGGGTGCCCGGAATTGCAGCCGTCTCAATACGTTGCACGGGTCACTCCATGCTCGCCGCCTACGCGAGACTCGCGACACCGACGACCGCACTTCTTGCTGGCTGTACGTCAACTGCCTATTCCGATGCAGTTCAAACTTTTTCAGGGGCGTATGCGTGCTCCCGTCCCATCTGGAGGTCATTTCTTTTTTTTAGACCACACGTGCCCCTTTCGGTATAGGTGTAGGGAAGACGAGCCGGCGCCATTGCTGGGTCGTTAGTCGCCGGATGTAAACCCCCCCAACACAAAAGCGCCTTTCCATGGACGATGGGGCCCGCGGACGATACGAAAATTGCAGTCGTTTGTGACACTCATAGACACTGTGATGTTCTCTGGGTGACAAGATGATTTATGAGAACCACAACATGGTTATGAGAGACGATGTACTGAGGCGCTTTGGAAATTCCACCGCTTTGGGTTTTTAACGTGCCGCTAAATCAAATTTCACGGGCCTTGAGCGTTTTCGCCTACATCGAAAATTTCACAGGGATTTGATTTCGCGTTCTCCGGGTCAGCTATGGAGCACCGTAACTACTGGACCATCGTGGAGGGTAGTAAAAAGAGACGATTTGGGTAAAATCACTATGCGCTACTTTGCGTCCAGCTGTAAGAGCACACGTTCAACTTATTGAGATATATTGCTGAAAATCGCTTTCACACCACGGCAGAGTGGATCCGTTCTATCCAGTTGCCTACTTCTTAATTTTTTTAGGCACCTTTCACTTGCAGACGTGCTTCGCTGATACGAAAAGTGGGAAGGGCCATGCAACAACCCATGTTGGCATTTAACAATTCTTGCAATTTTAGAGTAACATTAGTGGCCTATAATCTGACATGTAATGCACAAGATAATATTCATGCCGATTGAAAAAAAATAATCAACGGTATTCCGCTAGGTCTTGTGTCTGTTTGCTGCGTGAAACATTGCTTGCACCAATCTTGTTTTATTTCGTATGAAAAATAATGGTTCTTAAGTATATTGTTTTTAATTGGGTATGATAACATGTTAACTTATGTTTCTTCATTCTGTGCATTTCTCCTTGTCGTTATGTCGCTGGTTTCAGAAATCGGTCGGTGTTCCCTTCTTATGTCAATGCAAAGGGATGTACATATTAAGTGAATAAATATACATAGTTTAAATTTGTCGTAGATTTTTTCAGCTTTATGCTGCCCCGCCGCGGTGGTCTAGTGGCTAAGGTACTCGGCTGCTGACCCGCAGGTCGCGGGATCGAATCCCGGCTGCGGCTGCTGCATTTATGATGGAAGTGGAAATGCTGTATAGGCCCGTGTGCTCAGATTTGGGTGCACGTTAAAGAACCCCAGGTGGTCGAAATTTCCTGAGCCCTCTGTTGCAAAGCCACCTCCGACGACTTTACGAAGGACGCCTCGAAATCTCACCGCTGCAACCACTGTTGCGAAACTGCCTCCGAAATCCCACCGCTGACCTCCACTGTTGCGAAAGACGGCGACGCCAACACGGTCCCGAAGGCGCCACTGCTTTCAACTCCGCCGGGAAGGTCACCAGCCGTTTGGTAGCGTGTGTTTCTCAGCTCGCGACTGCTTCTGCGCAGAGCTGATAAGACGAGCGGACGAGACGACGGTGAGTTAAACAAGGTTTATGTACAGCATATATACAGAGGCGTTACAATTTCGGCACTGGGGCCGACAGAGACTCGAAGAGCCGAGCTCTCCTCTCTAACACATAGGTCAGCTTTTCGCCTAAGACCGCCGACTCACACACATGTCGGCTCTCCGACACGAGGACTCCTCTTACATAGGACCGCCGATCGCGACGCGCCGCAGGGCTTCTTTTATTTGCACCGGGTCCAACCAAAATGTCCAATCAGAAGCGCCGCTGGTCGTCAGGGCAGATTCCTCCAATGGGGTCGCCGCTGGGCCACGTCAGACCCCCAGACACGAAGACGCCGGCTCGCTGTCACGTGCGCTGCTGACTCACTGCACGTGGGCAAGAGAGGCGCCGCGCGTGTTTACGCCGTTGAGTTGTTCGCGTCAGGCGGACTGCGGGCTGGCCTTGACCCAGATTGCCTTTTTCAGAGGCACGGACGTTTGCTGAGGACTCGCTGGCATAACAGCACCCCCGCCGCCAGACAATGCACCGGAAGGACGAGCTGCTTCCACGGGGCTCGAATGTCAGGTGCGCTCGTTCGCCAGGTCCCTCCAGGTTCGCCTCCAGGGCCATGGGGAGAATACAGCTCCAGACTGTTCCGGAAACACATCCCATTTTTGACGACGGATCCCAGCTCCACTGGCTTGTCGCCACAATTTGTCGACCAGCTTCACTCGTCTCTTCTGACCACCTTCGGTTTCAGCACTTGTCGATGGTTCTGCAACTTGCCAAGAACGGATCGACAACAGACAACACACGACACAAGCAAGTGCCCTCGGTCACCCGACAGAACACCAGACAAAGTATAGTACAACATATACCTATCTACGTGTCTATCGGAATTTTGTTCCCTCTACATCAAGAGGCACATGTGGGACACAAGACTCTTAAAGTAACAACTTGAATTTTTCACAATTACAACAACGCAACGAATTAGAATACCACATAAAGTTGGCCCCTTGAGATCACTCTGAACGAGAGCGCTCAGCCCAGGTCGTGATGAGGTCAAAATTTTGCCCCGAATCGCCAGCGAGAAACCGAAAGGTTGAGAAGGTACTAGCTAGAACGCACTGCTCAATGCACCTGCATTAGCGTTTAGCTTTCCTTTTTTTTTAGCGAACGTCAAAGTTGCGCTGTGGAGCAACATGCTCCATCTCAGTAACCGGCCACTTTTAGGCGACGATACCTATGCGGCACCAAGAGCGGCTCACACTTTCGACGTTGCACAGGGGAACAACGATACGGCTTGCTACGGATTGACTCCTCACCGCTTAGCTCGATATCGTGTTCGATCACCCTCGTGTTTCCGGGGCGTTCCGAAAACACGTCTTCAAACTCGGAACCAATCTTTCTCAGGTACTCCTTCACTTAAGCTAGGCTCTAGGTTTATCTGCTCCCGGATTACTTTCAATCCCCCTTCAATTACCTCACTAGAACTCAAAATTTCTGCTTCCTCTTCCTCTGAAGCATTCAACAACAGATTTACGACCGCTTGATGTTGAACGTATGGTTTCATCAAGTTGTAAATTTTGTCCGGCCGCCTTCCTAATTTCACTTCATAATTTGTATCGCAAGGCTTCGATAATACTTTGGCGGGCCCTTCCCAATCAACCTCAAGCTTGTTCTTTTTGAACGGCTGCAGCAGCATTACCTGACTCCCTACTTCAAAAGCACGCTTCTTCACCGATTCCTGGTAGTGCTCCTTCGACAGCACTTTTGCCGCGTTTTTCTGGCTTTCCACTAGCGCTTCAATTTGGCTTTCCACTAGCGCTTCAATCGAGAGATCCTCACGCTGCTCTCGAATGAGCGTCTCTCGGTCAACTCTCGGCAGCTCACTCCAACTTTCCGCTACAGGCGAGAGCGTTGCGACCCTCTCGCTCTGACTCAATGGCGCCATGTCGTCTCCCCTTTCTACGGAAACCGCGCCGGTCGGTTCGGCGACGGGCCGCTCGCGTGACTGCTCACATGACTCATGCGGAAACTTTCCTTTCTGGGGTTCCGTCGACCCGCCGACAAGGTCACTTGAGAGTTCACCGCATTGAACCAGATCAAGCTGCCGCGATAGCTTCCGCGCTTGCGATCGCGTGAGAGCCATGCACGCTAAGTTGGGGAAGAACGATTTGCCCTGCTCTTTGAGAAGCTGCTCTGAGTTGTTGGAGAAAAGATAAGGAAAACGATCATTTAGCGCGGAAGACACAGCCGCTTCGGTGCGAATCTCACCGAACGGGCCTTCAATGACAACCGTGGCGATTAGTAAGCGAACACTCTGCTCCTCGGCGACTTGCCTGATCCACGCGCATTCTCCTGTAAAGTCATCCGGAGACACCAATGAAGGATGGACAACGTCCATGGTTGCCGCTGAGTCTCTAAGTGCTCGGCACGTTTTCTCATTCACCCTAATTTCTTGGAGATACGGCTCCAACAACCGCATGTTTTTTTCTGATTCTCGGATTGTTGCGAAGGCAAACTTTTCCTGACAGTTTCTCGCGATGTGCCCTTCCATTTTGCAGTTGTAGCAGATTAGCGGCTTCCGTTTGTTTTCCGATTCAAATGCCTGTGTGGTAGAAACCTCACTCGATTTCTCCGCTTCTGTTTGCCCTTCCCCTACACTATCCTTCGTAAGAGACGGGTCCTTCTTGAAATTACGGTGCGGAGCGGGTCTCCGTTGATCAGGTTTCTTTGAAAAGCCCTCTTTTCTCCCATCCTTTTCAACGCGCACTGCCCTGCTGTGCAACTTTCGGCGAGTATAATACTCCTCAGCTAACTCTGCTGCCTTGTTTAGCTGTACTTCACCAAGTCTGTCCTGCAGCCAAAGTCTGACATTATCCTCGATGCAGCGGTAGAATTGCTCCAATGCAACGCATTCCACCACTTTATCGCGGTCGTCATAAACACCTTCGCCCTTGAGCCATTCAATTAAATCGGCTTTAAGACGAAACGCATAGTCAACGTGTGACTCATTACCCTTTTCAGCATACCGGAACCTTTGCCTGAAAGCCTCGGGTGACAACTTATAACGTCTCAAGAGCACTTCCTTAACCTCGTCATAGCTCTCAAACGCTTCCCTCGACAAGCAAGTTATCGCGTCGGACACTTCGCCGGGAAGAAGAGCTAACAGGTTCCGCGCCCAAAGAGGCCGCTCCAAAGCGTTTCGCTCACAGACATGTTCAAACTTGACGAGATACTTCGCCATGTCCTCGCCTACTACGAACGGTGGCAGTTGGTCCCGAATTCTAAAACCGCTGACCTAAACTGTTGGAGAAGCTACGCTAGGCGCCTGCGAACACTGTAGGATTGCCAATTCTAGTCGTTTCAACTCGAGACGCTCCTGTCTCTCGGCCTCCTCGCGACGTTCGCGCCTTTCAGCTTCTTCACGTTCGCGAGCTTCGCGCCTTTCAGCTTCTTCGCGAGCTTCGCGCCTTTCAGCTTCTTTGCGAGCTTCGCGCCTTTCAGCCTCCTCACGTTCGCGAGCTTCTACTTCTCGCCTTTCAGCCTCCTCACGGCGTGCTTTAATATCCACCCAGGCCTCATCGACTTCCTCAGCCGACACTCCCTCATCCTTCATGATCTCAAGGATCGCTTGCTTTCGCTTCGCACGGCCCAAAGTAATGCCGAGTTCCTCACAAATTTCGACGAGTTCCTTCACTTTAAGGTTCTCCATCGTTCACACTAGCCTCTTGCTGTTTGCCCCTGTTAACAATTTACTTGCCGTACCCACTATAAGTCAACTAGCAAGACGCGCAAGCAATTTTTCACTCTCCCGTGTTTACCCCCTCCGCATTAACTTTGGTTTCAAAGCACTTCGACTTTGCTTGAAACGATCAAAGCTCACTCTAATGCTTCACACAGCCCTTCTCTAAACTACTACAACCTGAGCTAGAGTAGTCTGGTGAACTGAGGGGAAAACATCAGGCACTCACCGCATCGATGTCGCTGACGCCGGCCGATCCCGCAGCTGCCAACCACTGTTGCAAAGCCACCTCCGACGACGTTACGAAGGGCGCCTCGAAATCTCACCGCTGCAACCACTGTTGCGAAACTGCCTCCGAAATCCCACCGCTGACCTCCACTGTTGCGAAAGACGGCGACGCCAACACGGTCCCGAAGGCGCCACTGCTTTCAACTCCGCCGGGAAGGTCACCAGCCGTTTGGTAGCGTGTGTTTCTCAGCTCGCGACTGCTTCTGCGCAGAGCTGATAAGACGAGCGGACGAGACGACGGTGAGTTAAACAAGGTTTATGTACAGCATATATACAGAGGCGTTACAATTTCGGCACTGGGGCCGACAGAGACTCGAAGAGCCGAGCTCTCCTCTCTAACACATAGGTCAGCTTTTCGCCTAAGACCGCCGACTCACACACATGTCGGCTCTCCGACACGGGGACTCCTCTTACATAGGACCACCGATCGCGACGCGCCGCAGGGCTTCTTTTATTTGCACCGGGTCCAACCAAAATGTCCAATCAGAAGCGCCGCTGGTCGTCAGGGCAGATTCCTCTAATGGGGTCGCCGCTGGGCCACGTCAGACCCCCAGACACGAAGACGCCGGCTCGCTGTCATGTGCGCTGCTGACTCACTGCACGTGGGCAAGAGAGGCGCCGCGCGTGTTTACGCCGTTGAGTTGTTCGCGTCAGGCGGACTGCGGGCTGGCCTTGACCCAGATTGCCTTTTTCAGAGGCACGGACGTTTGCTGAGGACTCGCTGGCATAACACCTCCCTCCACTACGGCGTCTCTCACAATCATATCGTGGTTTTGGGACGTTAAACCCCACATGACAATCATCAATCAGCTTTATGTTCCTTATTCTTGCGCTGTTTATCACACCGCTGAAAAATAAGCCTTGTGCTCACTGCCGCTGCCCACACTGCATTTCTCATGACGCTTCTTTAAGTTTATGACCACCATCCCCGCCGCGGTGGTCTAGGGGCTAAGGTACTCGGCAGCTGACCCGAAGGTCGCAAATTCAAATTCCGGCTGCGGTGGCTGCATTTATGATGGAAGTGGAAATGCTGTATAGGCCCGTGTGCTCAGATTTGGGTGCATGTTGAAGAACCCCAGGTGGTCGAAATTTCCTGAGCCCTCCACTACAGCGTCTCTCATAATCATATCGTGGTTTTGGGATGTTAAACCCCACATGTCAATCACCAATCAGCTTTTGTTCCTTATTCTTGCGGTGTTCACCACACCGCTGAACAATAAGCCTTGTGCTCACTACCACTGCCCACACTGCATTTCGCATTATGCTTCTTTGAGTTTATGACCACCAGACCCGCCGCGGTGGTCTAGTGGCTAAGGTACTCGGCAGCTGACCCGCAGGTTGCGGGTTCAAATCCCGGCTGCGGTGGCTGCATTTCCGATGAGGCGGAAATGTTGTAGGCTCATGTGTTCAGATTTGGGTGCACGTTAAGAACCCCAGGCGGTCAAAATTTCTTGAGCCCTCCACTACAGCATCTATCATAATCATATGGTGGTTTTGGGACGTCAAACCTCACATATCAATCAATCAAGTTTATGACCACCATCTTTCATTTATCTTCTTAAGTACAAGATGAGCATTTTAGTAGGCCTTTCTAAGATTGTGATTGGCCTGCACGTTTGCCTGTGTGGCACTTTGGTCCCTGCACAACACTTCGTATAGTGCTTTTAGCCATTAGGACATAGTAAAGATATGCATCAATATTTTGTACAAAAGCATGCAAGTGAAGTTCGGTGGATGACACGAATATTCAGTCGAGCGCGCGTGTGTGTGCGAGTGTGTGTGCTTAAAAAGTTAGCGGAACGTACAAACCCTTGAAAAATTTCTATTAAAAAGAACAAAGAGAAGTTATTGAGCATTGACAACAGATGGGATCGAAAATACATGATGGTTCAATTAAAATACTATTGAAGAAATTGTTGACCAGTATTGAAAATTGGCCCATGATTTTCAATTAAAAGCCATCAATGAACGCGATATAGATTCATCATTGAGAGAAAATGAAATGGCGGTAGAAAATATGTTGTGAATCAAATGAAATATCACAAAGGCAATTGTTGACAAGCATTGGAAATTGGCCCATGACTTTGTGGGGATCTGAGGCGCGCCTGCGACCATTTCGCGGGCAATCCGCCGCACGGCCACACCATTTTGCTTTTCCTGCTCTGATAACGGCGCGTGACGATAGATGTGCCACGTGCGGGCACGGCACGCGGTACGCGCGCGCCGAGGGAGCGCCAGGAGCGCTCTCTTCTTCGTGGTCGGCGCCGGGTAAGCACGTGTTTTCCTTCGTCCGCGTCCCCTTTGGGAATCGCGGACTGTAGCCTGCCCGGGGTGGCCTGGGGCACCCTGGCAGGCGTGTTTACTTGAGTGCTGGCTTCGGTAGCGTACGCTAAGCCCAGAGCGGTGCCTAGTGCTTGAAGTGGTCGTACCACAACGAGCCGCACTTGCCGTAGGCCTACGCGTACGAGGTTTGCCCTAACACTCGCGACCAGGCCTAGTGGTCATCGTGAGAGTGCGCAGCATAGCCGCGAGGGACCTTTTCCCGACCGGCGTGTCAAAAGCTCGCCATTGCCAGCTGCGACGTGCTCGCGGTTTTCCCCCTTATTGTGAACGTCTGCGTGCGGGTGCCTTTGCTACCCGCGTCCCGGGAGTGGACGTGGCACTGTTGTTCGGGGTGCCGCCAGAGGCAATTAAGTGTTGTGTACTTTTGCATTAGAACACTGTCTATTTGCCGCGCCGCGCTAAACGCCTTATAAGTTGAGCGCGCGCGGAGCAGTGCGCTGCACGCGAGTAAACGGAGTAGCGGCCCTGTGGCTCGCTAAGCGTGAACCCGTTGTGATCGTCCGCTGAAGTTAGTAGCGGAGTCACCATAACTTTCAATTGAAATCCATCCATGCATGGTTTATCAATGAGAAACATAAAAGAATTACTTTTCGCACTAGACAGCGGCTTCTCCCCAATAATGCGGTAGCTATTATGAACATAGGTAATTAGAAAACCAATAATGTTGCAGTTACCTACATCTGCAGACCACCCCAGCACTGGAATCGAACTTGGGATTTCATGCACGTGAAGCAGATGTCTTCACCATTGCACCACAGCGCCACCGCGTGTAGGCGAGTTTTTTTTTTTTTTTGCAGGGCGTATATCTACCAAATTGCTTTTTGCGAATCGTCGGCGGAACTTAGAACTTTATTTGTGCCATATGCATTTTTTGCGCATGCATTTGATCAGCGAATAGTTTGTAGGGCTTCATGAGCTCGAGACAACAACGGTGAGCGCTTTCGGCTCCGACTGCGGTTCGTGGTGCGCCGTTCCGCAAGAACGATTAACGTGTGTTCGTGCGTCGTTTCATTTGGGAACGGATGTCGTTCCAGTTCCGACGGGTGAATTACATGGCAGTGATCAATGTTTGTGTGCACTCGAGCCAACCAGTAGCGGATGCCTTTATCCCATTTTCGGGCCTGCAGAAGGGTCTCATGTTTGCGTTGTGCCCAAAGTCTGGCGTAGTATCTGTCACAGCCAGGCACCGACTCCTCGGCTTCGACGTCCGTTGTGGCGTCCGCGACGTGCTGGGGGAGGGCAGGGGACCACGTGGAAATATCAGTAATACGCTGCGAGGATCCAGATTCTTCGCGTTTAATGCGAAAGCGGTCCCAGTCAATCAATCTGGCTGAACAAAAACGCTCACGTGTGCGCTCCTGGATGACTATTTCCAGAACATAATGGTCACTGCCGAAAGTTTCTTGTGTATTGCACCAGCTGGCATTTACTCCAGGCCCCACGAAGGTGAGGTCCGGTGTGGTGTCACGCGCCACTTTTACGCCTCTACGCGTGGGATGTGCTGGGTCAGTAAGAAGATTCAGGTGTAGTAATCGTGCCACTCATCACACAGAGGAAGCCCTTTGGGGGAGTCGTAGTGGTAACCCCGTAGTGGGTGGGGAGCGTTGAAGTTCCCCACTAAAATATGCGGCTGGTGCTGGGCTATAGTTGATGAACGCAGAGAAATAGGGGGCTGAATTTGACCCGGGGGTCCCGGAGTGAGCTATAGACGTTAAGCACAAAAAGACGGTGACCAGGTTTACGAGAACGGTGGGACAGAATTTCTAAAGGTACGTTATTGGGAAAATTAGAGCCAATATCATGGGGGATGACATTCCTGTTGCGTTTCACTAGAGTTGCCACTTAAGAGTTGGCCCACCCGGACGTGTATATCTTATGTCCGGCTATTGAGCAAACTTGCCACTCTCATGAAGCTCGATGATTTCTGGACGATCGCGGGAGGCAAGAAACTGCTGGAGCCAGGGGCGTAGCCAGAAATTTTTTTCGGGAGGGGTTTACAACGACCTGACTGGGGGGGGGGGGGGGGGCACAGACATCACTTTTGTTCTGTGACGTCACTATCGGCGGTAGTTTAAAGAGATGGAGTATATGGATATAATGTCATGATATTCCCCCTTTCCCCATGCGCATGGTTGTGAAGAGGGTAAGTAAAAGTACTGTAAGAATGATTGATGGATATTTGGGGTTTAACGTCGCAAAACGACCATATGATTATGAGAGACGCCATAATGGAGGACTCCGGAAATTTCAACCCCCTAGGCTTCTTTAACGTGCATCAAAATCTTAGCGCACGGGCTTACAGAATTTTTGCCTCCATCGAAAATGCAGCCGCCGCAGCCGGGATTCAATCCTGAGACCTGCGAATCAGCAGCCGAGTACTTGCGCCACTAGACCACGGCAGCGGGGCAGTGCTGTAAGAAGTATTGTAAAATACAGTAAACGACAGGTACAGTGACCGTTTGGAGCAATGCCCTCTCGTCGCAAAATTGAAGGGACTAGTCCTTGAAAATGCATTATTGCGATGACCCACCCAATGGGAGAAGACATCGTTAATCGTTAACCTCTGTTAAGCTTAGATGGCGTAGGCCTAGTCGGGGTGAAGTGCGTTTCACAGGTCAAAAACGGTTCCGCTTACAACAAGGAATGAGAGGTATACGCAGCATGTTTTTTTACATTATTAATTACATTTTGGTTTTGCTTACTTTGCTGAGCAAATTTCTTGCTGTCGATGTCTGTGATGGCATGCCTATGAGAATTATTTTTATGTTAATCTCTACTTGTCAAGCAGCCCTGGCTTAGTGGTAGCTTTTAGTCAACTTTTTTTTTACTTTACTGCGCACATACAAGCATGCTTGCGATACGCAATGAGTCATTTTTTAAAGATATGTTGCGCGTTGGCAACGCGATTTTTTATACGTTATTTTTCGGGCAAACTTCCAGTTGCACTGTGATTTTTGATAGCAATTAAGTACTCCAAACGTAGAGGTTTTATCGTGAAATCTGCGAGAAAAAAGTAATAATTCACGCGAAATCTTCACTTGGTCTTAATCGAAAGCGCGCGTGCGACTGGATTATACCTACTCACATAAAACTATAGCTAGTTCGCTGCGTATATGCTAAACACTTAAATACGTGCACCCGGAATGTTTCCTTTTTGTTTTTTATCATATAGCTTTTGTCTCTCGGCTCCCTGAAACAATAGCGTTGCGGCAAGGTGCATTCCGTTTTTCGCAAGTGTGCAGCCGACATTTGCCTTTACATCAACATATTCAGAACTGTACAGAGTATTTCACTGGGTAGCATACGTGCATTCATGTTTCCAGCACTTACACCGGCGCGAACAGGAGAGCCTCGAACCACACAAAATCTTCAGTGATCGGTTTACCAGTGATGAAAGAATTAACTGCGGTGTTGTTCAGATCAAGGAGCACCATAATCCATTTCTCGGAGCGCGTGGACTCCGACGAGAGCTGCCAGCGCATGCAACAAGAGTTTTCTTACGCTTTAGTGTGCACTGTCCATGCCTGTTGGTTGTCTGTTTCGGGCATCCTGATGCGAGTCGCTGGAATTCCACTGCTGCCGTCAACTCCTTCGCGTTCATTCACATTTGTGGTATTTCATTACAACGCGACAGAAACTACCAGCCTTCCATATGGGTGTAATCAAAAACGTGAGACACCTCGCGCGCAGAGTAATATACTGGGCGAGCGCGACCTTCGGCATCTAAAGGGAAGCGGAGGAAAAGTATACCTACATATCTTCTCGCCAGGCGATATACGTGCGCTAGTGTTTAAGGCGGAACGTTACCAGCCGACATGTATCGTCGCTTAAGTTCTCGTTTCTCGCATTCAGAATCACTGACCGAAGATCGCGGAGCGCGTTGCTAGCAATGTGAAGGCACCCTCTTGAAGTATGCGGGCTCCATGTATGTACAAGTTGGCTGACTTGGCGCCCGCTGAAAACAGACAGTTGCCTCTCAGCAACAGTCGAGGCATTAGGTCGTACGCTACGTAACAAGGTTAGCAGCCGAATGGTTCTACGCAAGATAGCGGAGTGCATCAACAATTGGGGTTTGGTTTTCTTACAGTGTGATACAAATGGGGGGTTTACTGTCCTACCTGAACTCCATTAAAAAAAGCAAAAACAGCTATAGAAAAGAACTTCAAACCGTTCAGTGGGACGCCTCCCAAGGTAAATTCAAGAGTGGTTGTTCTCCTATCAGAGGTGGGACTGGAAAGTCTTTCGAAAACCGCGAATTCTTGCAAAGATGATGTTCTAGAAGTATTCTTTTCGGCGAAGACACATAAAGACATGTGCCCCCTACGAGCCATTGTCACCGAACAGGGACTTTGGCAGCATCTCGTGAGCTCCTACCTGCAATGACACCTGAACCTATTGGCTCCTGATGGCCCCTTCAAGCTTAAGTGTTCAGACGTGCTGGTGAAAGACCTGTTGTCAGGCACGTGCAGTGCTAATTACGGTTTTTCGGTTGATGTCGAAGAGTTGTTTTATTTTGTCCCGCTCGACGAACTGTTTGTAGCACTACGGGAAGCCATTGAATTTTTCGGCGTAGCAAACTTTCAAAACAATGCATTATTTATGTAGAAAATTTCATGGAGCTACTTCAGTGCTATCCCTTATGAAAATGAATTTTGAGAGTCTAATGTGCAGCTATCGCACACCTAATGAGTCACTAGATTGACATTAGACCTGCAAAGCCTAATGTCTCTTAGCATCAGGTGAGCAATAGAGACTCAGATGACAACATGCACCAGGATTTCTGATGATCAAAGTACGCAGACTTTCCACTGCGTGTCCTAAGTCAAAACACATCACAATGAAAAACATTTTTGTTAATCTTTTAGAGCCAACAAAAACTCAATTTCTTACTACTATATGTAATAATCACGGGAATTCTAGATCCCAAAACCACTATATGATAATGAAGAACGCCGTAGCGGAGT
This sequence comes from Rhipicephalus annulatus, assembly GCA_013436015.1. Classification (NCBI taxonomy): domain Eukaryota; kingdom Metazoa; phylum Arthropoda; class Arachnida; order Ixodida; family Ixodidae; genus Rhipicephalus; species Rhipicephalus annulatus. The sequence goes on along the minus strand of WOVY01002978.1, from coordinate 695,927 downwards.
GCTTCAGAAATTTCGACGATTTATGATTTCTTAACGTGCACCTAAGTCTAATTCAATTGCTTGCTGATCTCGACATTCACGTACAGGTTGCCTTTCGGAAATCTAAAACACTAAACAGTTTGTATTTCCATAGATTTTTCGACCATGTTTCAGTAAATATAACATCGACATGAAGGGAATGTCTTCGTGCACATGCTTAAGTGTAAATCATAGTGCGCGGGGAAAATGAGTGTGAGCATTGTTTATGCGTCCCATCTTTTCATCTTTACATACTCATCATCACTAGTTAAGCTTAGGTTGTGGGGCACATACTCGAGACAATAAAGAAGAGTCTTGAGGGTACTGGGCGCCATCTTACAATATTCAGAATTTAGGTATTTGCCGACGCACACGTTAATATCGCCAACAACAGTGTCATAGCCCTTAGTACTAAGGATGGAAAGGATAGATTCCAACGATCGTTGAAAGTGGGTGGACTCGAGCTTAGCGGTTGGTATATATTATACCAACATCCACACTTGAATTTAAACGAATAAAGAGAGATTCAACTGAGCTGTTACTGATTTCAATACCTGAGAGTACCCTATAAGAGAACGCCTGCTTCATTAGTAAAGCCACTCCACCACCACGTGATTTAGCATCCCTGGGATTGCTTATAAGACTGTATCCGGGGATGAAGATGTACTCATCTTCTTTGAGCCAAGTCCTGTTAAACCGATAACATCAAAAGCAAAATTGTGCTGTGCTAAAAACGAACACAACACATATTTGTTTCTACAAATACTTCGAATGTCACAATGAAGTTCGGATATGCACTCTCTGTCGCGAAATTCGCGTTTGACTTCACAAATTGAAAGCGCCATACTTGGTGGAGTGATCTGAAATTCAAGAGTCCGCCAAACCACCTTTCGGAGATCGTCCTCAGAGGTGATGTAATGTACACGAGAATTGTCGGGTTTCCGCATTAGAATTTTGGCCTGTGATACCCAAACACACTTCCAATTTTTCTCTTTTCTCATCTGGCGTGCATGTGCGAGAAGATTCTTATTCTCTTGGCAGAGATGTTCATTGATGAATATAGGCTCATTATTTTGAAAGCCAAGAATGGATGTAGATAATCTCACTATTTGGCATTCCTGATCATTTTGTCTCGGACTGCAGTAGTGGTGAATCTAACCACAATGTTCTGCTTAGCTTTATTTTTTGTCGGAACACGGAGCACTACATCTATGTCTTCAGAACGAAGTTTCATTTTCAAGGAAGTTGCCAATTTGTGCATTATGTCTGGTAATGATTCATTTGCTGACAAAGGAACATTTCTAATTTCAAGTTGTTCCGACGACTGCATTGTTTGAGCTTGATTATTTCTAGTCGCATTTCTTTTACTTCACCCTGTCGCTGGCAAACATCCCCAATAATGCCAGCCTGCTGGTGTTTCACTTCTGCTGGTTCATGGTGCACATTGTGTACATTAGTCCTAAGGTTTCAAATGTCCTGTTCATGACATCCATGGAACTCTTGATCTCCTGCATGTCTATCTGAGACTGTTTGTTGTCTTCTACTAAGCACTGAATGTGCGATGAGATGATTGTTGTTATACTTTCTAGCTTCGAAGTCATGTCGACCAAAACTTTGGCTAGTTCCTCAACGGTGCTTGGTGGTTTGTCGCCGAGACCCAGTCCAATTAATTTCATTGGGTTTCTACCCAATGCAAGATTCATTCAAGAAGGTAACAATGTAACATTGCAGAGCGATTCACGAGCTATAAATTGACGTTACTATAAACGTAAAAGCTCTTACGTACCCGAAATCACACAAGAAGTGGCTTTTGTACACTGCTTATGCTATGTGCTGCCTGGATCGCTTTGAGGCTATTACGGCTCCGAATAAACCGGGCATGTGTAGCATGAACGAGATGCGTCATTTGCCAGAACAGCCATGCCATGCAGCAGCGGTTAGAGCTTGATCATTCGTAAGAGCGGTAGTTCCGCCTAAGTACACCGGTTGAGTCGCGCACCTGGTTATCACGCCCTTTGCAATCAGCCTTTTGTAGATAGGCCGCTCCGATGCGCCGTCAGAAGCTTAATGGGAAGGAGCCTGCAATCACACCAGAAGCAGGTTTAGTACATAGCTGATGGTATGTGCTGCCTGGATTGCTCTGAAGTCTCCCGATCTACTCTGCTCTCCTTTTGTCTCTCAAGGTTAAACCTATCATTTTCCTTTCCATCTCTCGCTGCATCGTACTCAATTTAAGCAAGAACCCTCTTTGTAAACCTCCAGGTTTCTTCTTAGTAAGTAAGTATCGGCAAGATGTAGCTGCTATACACCTTCCTCTTGGGGGATAGTGGCCATCTACCAGTCATGATTTGACAGTGCTTGCCAAATGTGCTCCACGCCATTATTATCCTTCTAGTTACTTCAATATCATGGTTTGGGTCCGCGATTATTGCCTGCCCTAAGTAGGAGTATTCTTTTACAAATTCAAGTGCATTATTACATATCTCGAAGTTCTGTTCTCTACCGGTGTGTTGTGCTGTACTTTCGTTTCCTCAAAATAATTTCAAGGCCTACCTTTCTGCTCTCCTTGCTAAATAAGTAATCATGAGTTGCAATTCGTTCACTTATTAACTCAGATATACTGTGAATTCGTCGAAGCGCAGGTTACTAATGTAGTCTCCATTAATACTTATCCCTCACTCCCCCCATTCGAGGCCTCGGAAAACCTCCTGTGGGCACGCGGTAGACAGCATATGGGAGATTGTACCCCTTGAAATACACCCTTCTTGATTGATATTCTGTAGCTTTCTTTACGGAGCACTATGGTGGTTATGGAATCTCCATGGACGTCTTCCAGGGTGTTTATATATGCTTCGTCGACGCCCTGATTCCGCAATGTCTGCATCACTGCTGATATTTCTACTGAATCGAATGACTCCTCGTAATCTATCAAGGCTATGTATTGTGGTTGCAAGCAAAGCTACTGGTGAGAATCAGTTAACACCAGATCTTCTGGAAGACGGAGGACAGATTGTGTTAGAAAAACTAGCCACCCTGCTTACGAAGTGTCTGTTGACGGGGAAGGTCGCAGAATATTGGAAGAATGCTAACATTATTCTAATACATAAAAAGAATGTGACAAGAATTTCAAGAATTACAGGCGGATATCAGCTTGCTCTCCGTCGTATAAAAGCTATTTACAAAGGTTATTGCTAACAGAATAAAGAAATCATTAGAATTCAATCAACCAGATAACAAATAGGATTTCAAACTGGCTACTCAACAATCGACCTGGGATCGTGACACTTTTCGTAATCCCTCTCACAATGTCACACCTAATGTAGTTCCACAGTGCCCTATTTTTGATTACAGCTGCATTCCTGTTACCATTCGTCATTACATATCTTTCGTGTTTCCTTAGGTACTCAGTCACGTTGTTTATCCATATGCCCTGATATCTGTATTTATCCACTATCTAAAGCCTGACTTCCTGTATCTTATGCTCACTGCCTTCGTTTTCTTTAAAAATAATTATTGGCAATTTTTCCGTACTGAACTTCAAATTCAACATATCTCCCACATTACCGCACATGTCTATTGTCGCGTAGATAGAGATGTAGCTATTTTCTTTCAACTTTTGGCTCGTTTCAATGTCGCGGGTCTGCCTAGGAGCAGGGTTTGCGGTGGTGTCCTTGAGTGGCTCACCGGCTTTGTTGTACGAGCGCGTTATCTTCCTTCCTGCGAGGGTCTGTTTCTCATTTAGGGGACCGCAGACGGCTTTGCTTCCGCGGCGCCCGCAGGTATGCGGGGTGAGTTGTATGGTAGAAGCCTAACGGATGTCGCGGTAGCCTGTATGTTTTTACTTTAGTTTAGGTCATTTTGTGTTTAGGCGGACGGTGGTCATCGAGTTCAAACTCGGCGGAGACCGCCCGCTATTGGGTGTACCTGTTTAAATTCGTGACACCCGATTGGGTGTGGTGAACGGATACTTCTGAGTGGTCCTTTTTGTTTGTCTCGGGGGTAGTTTCGGGACGCTTACAGGGGAGCCGAGAGAGAGTCGCACCGGAGACGCCACGAGAGCAGGTTGCAACGGGTGCTCCTCCGAGTTGTTAGAGTTATGCAGCGTACAAGTGTGTACGACGTCTATTATGAACACCAAGCCAAATAAATCGGTTTAGGAGCAACTCTATGGATCTGCTGTGTGTACGTGTCATCTCTCCGGCGAAGACCAAGTAGCGACCAGAACACTACGCTACACTATTTCAGATCCTCCTTGTTGCCAGCTATTAATACTAAAAAATCTGCACACATCAATGCTAGTAATGAATGTTCAACGTGCTTTCCTATTTTGGCAAAAGAGCGGCTAAAGGCGAGCAATAGTACGCAATCTAGCGGTTGGTCAGACCCTTTCTTACTCGGCCACGAAAAGGCTGGAGTGGCCACTCATTATGAAAGTACATTTCTCTATACTAAGAGTACGCAAATTTGTTTACTCCTCATCATTACCATGCAAGGTCACTGAACGATAGCGACGCCAGAGTGCCATCTACTAAACTTACGCCTCTAAGGATAACAGCATTCTGTCCACTCTTCTGCGGAGAAAGGCCAACCGTTGTCAGAAAGGAAGGGGAGTTGGCACCCGAAAGCGCCGCGTCCCAGAGTACATGTCACTCATGAAACCCTCATCATCCAGTTACGTTCACCCCGGTAGGGGTCCCACCCCTGGTTAGAGTAAGGGTCCTTTTTTTATTTTGGTTGAACGGCCCTACCCGGACAAGGGAGCCGCATCCGCGCGGCGCGCAAAGCACCGTGCGGACGCGACATATCTCGCGGCCCCATGCCGCGAGATGGCCGGTACCTTTCCCAGGCAAGGAGACCACTCTTTAGTGCAGCGGACGATGTCAGGGCATACGGAGATGTGGCCTCTCCATAGCGACCGGAGGTCGAAGACCCCCGTGGTCCCCGCTCAAAGGGAGCAGTTGCGCTACGCCCCCGCGGCGCGACGAAGACGATCGGCGGTCCGGAGAAACACGTAGCAGGCTTGTGCCCGCTGGCTACCTGCCAGCGAGTGGTTTGAATTACGCGCGCGACGTAGCAGTTGCGCGCGCATTAGACCATGTACACATGCCGAGGGCGGGGCTAGCGAGAGAAACGAAGTGTGGCAGCTTGGGCTAGTTGGTATGGCATGACGATAGTTATAGCGCGCGAACAAAACGTGTCTTTTGTGTCCTTGTCTCTGTGTCGTCGTTTTGTTCTTGCGCTATAACTATCGAGAGAAACGAGTTTCGCTCGGAGAGGAAAAGAGCGCATGCTTTCTCTCGCTCGAGGAGGAGCTGGAAAGGAGAAGAGAGCGCCCGCCGAAGGGCGCGCCGCCTGAAAGAAAACGCTTTCCCCCGGAGAAGGTAGGAGGGCGCAACCGAGATGAATTTAAACAAACCTGACGATAGTTATAGTGCGAGAACAAAACGACGGCACAGAGACAAGAAGGACGCGAAAGACACGAGCGCTAACTTCCAACTGAGTTTATATCGCAGAGCACTAGCATAACTACCGTCACGCCATACCAACTAGCGCAAGCTGCCACACTTCTAAGTAAACAAACCGCCAGGCGTGGTCGCTTGTCCTAGCGCGGAATGAACGTGCCGACGGGCTTAAACAAGGCATGCAGGCGAGTGATGACTCGCCAAATCGCTGCTAGATGTTCCGCCATCTTAGCTGGATGGTAAGTTGCCTTTAGACTCACTATAGATCACTGTCAGTCGGTGCCAGGTTTCGAGAAACCTCTTCGCGCCTAGGCAATACCGCTCACGAAAGAGATGAAACCAGACATCCTTCCGCACTTTTGCAAGCACTTCGTGAAGGCCCGGTAGCCTCCCCCGGTAAACGGCCTGCATCGCGCCAACCAAACTTGGTATAGGCACTCAACGAGAAGAAGTACGAACTGGTTGACCGCGTGAGAAGGGAGCGGATTTAAATGCCGGACCGTTGGATATGGAACTCCCGGGAGCTGAATGAAATAAGTCGGCTATCTTTCGGAATAGTTCTTTTTGAAGGGCGCACTCGAGGAAGATGTCCGCGTCCTCTCGACTGTGACAAAAAGGACAAACACCTCGCTGGATGTTTGGTGTGAAGGGTCTGTCCATTATTGGCAGACACGCTTTCGCCAGGCGGCACATAAACTAAGCACGCTTGGCGTCGAGAAAGCTGGCAGTGATGAGATGCCTGTTCAGCATTCCTCTGCAGGGGAAAGCCTTGCCAGCCCCACTGAACTCTTCCTTTTTGCAATAATCAACACAGCGAAAGCTGTGTTCAACGATTAAGAGTACGTCGTACTCTACTACGGGAGAGCAAGAAGCCGTCCCACTTACATTACTCCGAAACCGTTGCAAATAACGGAATACTGCTGGCGCATGCTAGCACAACTTTTTTTTTTCTTCTTTCAACCTCGTCAAACGACCATAGGTGCACCGGTGTTCAAAAAATATTTGATAAAAGCAACGCGAGTACAAACGAACCGAAAACTTCAAACGCAAAGGAACGTTTGGGAAAGTGTATGTGACAAAACGTTTTTATTCAAATTATATAAAAAAGCTGCAAAAAAGCGATAAAATTAGGCAGAGACGGCTGCGCCGCGCGGCGCACGAGCCACCCCTACGCAGACTGGCTGCTGCGCCGCACGGAAATGACGTCATGCACTTTTCCGGTTAGGCGCTTTGTTTGAATAGTCGGAGTGTTTAGTGGTACGTCTAGACGTAACAATGGAAGCAGTAAAAGTTACGTTCAAACGTTAAAATAAAAAGAAATGTTAGTTAGCTCCAGCGTGTCAATACAAAACGGGCTTGTTGACTGCTGCAATCCAATTAGTAGCTGTGGCTTAGTTGGTTAGAGCGGCACATTATGAACATTATCGCAATCTTTGTTACTCTTCTTTTGTTTTGTTTTTTTGCTCGCGCATGCATTGTTTTAACATTTGCGCCTGCTCATCGGCTTCCCGTCAGCCTGACTTGCTGCTGGTGGTGGTCCTGTCCACAGGCCCTTTATTATTGGATGTTTGATGACTCTCACAGAATTGGCGATATTTGTTATGTGAAAGTGGTTTGCGAATTAATGCTCTTAATAAGCGAGACGCAAAAGGACACGAAAAAAAAAAACGCAGCTGGCTGCATTGGTTTCTCCGGCACACGCGTCAGGAATGTTTATTTCCACGTTTTATCTAAGTTTTTATTACAGAAAGGCGCACTGCAACGTAGAGGAACCTTTTTTATGTCACTCAGAGTATCATCCCCTGACGAGGTATCTGGCAGGGCGCTTCAAAATACTGACGTGCCACCGCAACGGTCTAGGCGATCAGCACCTAATAAACAATGCCCAAGGGCAAGTGCCGACGTCGTTAGCCCATCTAACTACAAAACAGCTTGTCTGCCTTGCTGAATAACACGCACGGCCTGTGACAACACTGGGGCATTTACGTAGCAACGGATGAGAACGGCCGTACGTGTTTGCGCTTAACAAAACAGCTGGTAATGCAGTAGCTTTGGCCTTCGGAGATCACAGGATTCCCAAGAACACTACAATAAAGTTGTATCCATCCATCGTAGGAACACTTTGCAGACGGACTGTGCTTTCATGCATGTGCGTCCGGTCAGTCACACGTGAACTATGCAAAAGCATTTATTTCATCGTCGACATTGCCCTTCGCGACAAGCGAAACTCGGCAGCAAGGAAACTTTCGCCTTTGACAACACCACGCTTGGCATTGCAATCTAGAAATGCAGTACACCCAACAACAATCCGCTCTTCATACTGAGAAACTTTATGGCGCACACACTCAGATGAAGCTGCGCCGCGGTGGATGGTCGCGCTAGCAACAACCTTCAGGTTTAACTGGGCATCCAGCAATCACATGAAGCGGCGACGACACACGGCCTCCGGTCCTCTTTGGGGGCGGCCCAGGCAATGATTTTGCTGGAGATTTTACCACCAACACACATCGCAGCTTCAGCGCCCATGGTGCTCCCTGCATTTAAAATACTTGTAATATCTGTTTAATTAACCAACATAGCCTGATTGGCTCGTTAAACACCTGCTTAGTAAAATTTTTGTACATGTAATGCATTATACACCAATAATTTATACATTCAAAGAGCTTCAGGTTATAATTTTTTAAGTGACGTCACTTCTGCTTGGCGCAGGAGTGAATTTTGTGTGGGGCTGGCTGCAGCCTGCGCTGCGCAGGAGACGCTGCCATAAAATTAAAGGTAACGAGAACTTCCGCATAAAATTTTCAGGCTTCCTTCATGTTTTCTGAGCCACGACGGCGCTTGAAGGAGATCCCGGATAATCATCGCTAGTTTTGGTTTCAAGGAACATGCACGCTCGTAGCGGTCGCCGGGAATCCTAGATCCGGTTGGACAGAGTGAAGTTGATGTGAATGGTCGCATTCATTGTCTTTCAAAAGTTATTACACATAAGAAATTTCGATACCCATGTGAAAATCTTCTCTTTCGTTTATATGTTTTTTATTCCTTATTTTGTGAATTTTAAATCAGGCGAAGTGCGGAAAGTGATTGCCATTCGTTCGTAGCGCTTGCCACCGCTCCTTTTCGCCCCTCGCTCAGCAATATCAGAAGTTTGACCGCGCTCAGTTATCTCGCTCAGTTTGCGGGTGAACTACGAGAAAGATGAAGACAGCAAGTTGTGGCGGGCAGAGAACAGAAGCCGCTGTGAGCTACATGAAGCTACCAAAGAGTAACATAACAATTAAGTATGGCATGACGATAGTTATAGCGCGAGAACAAAACGACGACACAGAGACATGTTGTGTCTTTCGTGTCCTTCTTGTTTCTGTGCCGTCATTTTTGTTTCTCGCGCTATAACTATCGTGGTGCGATTGTGGCTTTCTTATCTGCCTTTAACGCCTCGCTTACATGCATGGTCGATCTGGCATGAGTGGGATGCTAGAGAAGTGCACGTGCATCGACTCGACGGCAACGGTGGCACGACGAGCTCCGCGTTGATGGGCATTTAAGGCAATGGAGTGCGGACAGCAGCAGGGAGACGCGATAAAAGATGTGCTATAACGTGCCCGGCATGCGTCGTGGTCTTCACTTGCATTGTCTTCTTCTCAGCTTGGCTATTGCTAGGTGCAAACGCCATCATTACTTTGTAAAGTGCGTAATGCGTTCTTCATTGAAACCTTCAACTAAAATTTCTCGCATCGTCAAAAACATTCCTCGCATCTGCAAAATAAGCAACTGTATGGAATTCTGCCCCGCACGTTTGTGAAAAAAAGAAACGTTTCTTGGCTCAATAAGGTGAGCAGCCACTCGGGTGTTTTTTTTTTTTTTTGAGCGGAAGGGGCGGTATGTGGATTCGAATTCACTGCATGAGTGATAATTTCTGAAAAGTGAAGTTGTGCTTAGTATCGGTATGTATGGTGTTTGTAAATTGTGCAAATTTCCAACAAGCGCAAGAAGAGAGAAGTGATGAATCAGGAAAAAAAGTGTTGTTAGCGAAAGCTAGAACATGTTCTTTGAGTAAACACTCCTGCCTCGTTAACAGCTAGCATGGTACCTAAAATTGCTTTGTTTTTGCTGCGGTGACTGCTTGTGACTTTTCCATGAAAGAACGATGTGATTACGTAGAAGAAAATTGGGCTAAAGGCGACACTTTTGTTCTCCAACACTTTCAACACATCCAACACTTTTGTTTTCTGCGTTCAGCTTATGCCGAAGTAAAGTACTGCGGGAACTACTGCCGTGTAGCGCGCTGTGCTGTATGTGTAGTTGTGCGCACTTCATGCCGTTGTACTCTTTTGTGGGTCTTCTTATAATGCTGCTCATAAGTTTATTGCCGCCACTTCTTACGCCAATCACTTCATGCGCTTCGACATATCTAAAATTCACAAAATAAGTATTAAGGAACAAGCATATAAATAAAGGCCATTTCTTTAAAGGAGTGTAGAATTTTTCGTAAAAAACTTGTGAAAACCAATAAATACGAACACTCACACCAACCTCACTCCGTTCAATTGGATTTTACGATGCCTGGCAACCACAACTAGCTTGCATGTTCCATAACATCGAAACTAGCGATGAGTTTCCGTGGCCTGGTGCAGTGTCGCTTGACTGATTGGTCAACACGGCAGCCAAGCTCCTGTCGCCAAAATGCGTTCATTGAAATACTTGAATTCGAGTTGGCGAGGCTCTCTTACTTTTGGCGTGTAGCTAAAATGACGTGAAAAAGTTATAGATTGCTTACTGCTCATCAAATGCTTGTAGCCGTGGCTTGAAAATTTGTGAGTCTTTACTTTAAAACTGGGAGTCAAGGACACGTGATAGACTAATGCTTCTAAGAATTATTACAGAGAATGTAGATGGAGCCAACCTTTTGCAAGTGAACTTTTCTTCGTCAAGGCAACGCTGTCGCTCTGACGAAGAAAGTCAACTCACCGAAACACTGACGTTCTTTCTCGAAAAACTTCTGATCGCTTCAAGCCTCTCCGTGCATGCTTCTGAATTTCAGTCTTGTTCGGTACTCAAGTTCTCTAAGAAAACTATTCGCGCCGCCATAAAAAACGTTATTCAGTTAAATATGGCACGTTCTACTAGTGATAATTTCCGCATTGGTTAGGATATTCTGGGTTCAACGTTTGCTCACTATGTCTGTATGTCAGTTGTAAGTTGAAGCTGCTTTTATGGCCCGACGCTTTCAGACAACGTGAATGTCTGTTTAGTTTTTTCATACAAAGCCCGAAATACAAAAAGTTCATTTTATTTGTGCCGATCGAGTTTCCTCTTCATTTGGCCTCTTGAAAAAACACGATCAAAAAGTGCCGCATCGCCCAAGCAGCCAGTGGACCTGAAAGAAGGCACGAGTGCATTCTGCTTGCATGCGAAGGGGGAAAGAGGGGCTATGGAAAAACAAAGCTGTCTGCATCTTCCCACGGGGGCAACTCTAGTATATGCAGTGCAGAGTGCTGGGGGTATCGTACGAATGTTGCGTCAACTGGAAAATAAACTGGAAAATAGGAAAGATCATTCCAGTCTTCAAGTCAGGCGATAGATCATGTCCTCTCAATTATCGCCCCATTTCCTTAACAAGTGTGCCTTGCAAGCTCATGGAACACGTCATTTACACCGAAATCATGCACTTCTTGGACTCTAATACCTTTTTTCATTCCGCACAGCATGGATTTCGAAAAAATTTTTCCTGTGAAACCCAACTTGCCCTTTTCGTTCATGATCTGCACACTAACCTGGACCCGCAGGTCGCGGGATCGAATCCCGACTGCGGCGGCTGCATTTCCGATAGAGGCGGGAATGTTTTAGGCCCGTGTGCTCAGCTTTGGGCGCACGTTAAAGAACCCCAGGTGGTCAAAATTTACGGAGCCCTCCACTACGGCGTCCCTCATAATCATATGGTGGTTTTGGGACGTTAAACCCCACATATCTATCTACACTAACCTGGACAATAACATACAGACTGAATCTATCTTTCTTGACTTTGCAAAGGCATTCGACAAAGTAACCTACAACCGCCTGATGTTAAAACTTTTGAAATTAAACTTAGACCCTAAAATTTTAACTTGGATTCGAGAATTTTTGACTAATCGTTACCAATTCGTTACAGTTAATGTACATAACTCTTACCCTCTGGCAGTAACATCAGCCGTCCCGCAAGCATCTGTTCTTGGACCCCTATTATTCCTAATAGACATTAACGATCTACCTTTTCATGTATCCAGCAATATTCGTATGTTTGCAGACGATTGTGTAATATACTGTACTATTACTAACACATCAGCCCAAGTTTCATTGCAAGATGACATTAACCATGCGCTTAACTGGTGCAATCGTTGGCTAATGACACTAAACCCTAATAAATGCAAGTCCCTCTCGTTTCACCGTCGGCGCAGCCCCCTCACCTATTCTTATCAAATCGGTAAAGTTGCATTAGAAAATGTCATCACATACAAGTACTTGGGAGTCACTTTGAGTAACGATTTATCATGGCGCGTCCACATTACCAATATTATATCATCAGCTAACAGATCGCTTGGGTTCTTAAAGCGGCACTCACGTCATGCTCCCCCTCCTGTAAAACTACAAGCTTATAAATCTTTAATTCGCACCCAACTTGAATACCCGTCGCCTATCAAGCATACTTAACCGACGCACTAGAATCACTCCAGAATAGAGCAGCTAGATTTATTCATTGCTCGTATTCGTATAACGTGAGTGTTTCATCTCTTAAACAAGAATCCAATCTTTCAAACCTTAACATTCGTCGCCGAGTCGCTAGTCTCATTTTGTTCCACAAGCTCTATCACAGTCAACTCGGCCACCCGCCCTATATCTTGCCTCCTGCCCGCACATCTCACCGCACCACACATTCCTTTCATGTCGGCCAGCCAAGCGCCCGTACCACGACATTTTCCGCCTCCTTCTTTTTTCGTGCAGCTTCCGACTGGAATGGCCTTTCCACTGATCTCGCCACCATAATGTGCCACTCAACACTTGCACAAAATGCCACTCGTTTCTTTTCAATTTGAATACATTACATTGTTCCTTTTTGTGCCACTGGTTCTCACTTTGTCTTCATTTTTTGGCAAGGTGTTACGCCTGTTAATATTGCTACGTGCCAGTGCATGGAGCTGAAGAAGACGAAGCAGATAGTCTGGCACGAGCTAATCTGTGTGGCTGGCGCTGCTCGCCTAACCGGCTGTAAATACATCGGTGATCGGTTACTACCCCTCTGAGTCAGTCTCCTTCCCGTAACATATTTGTGGAGTTGTGCGATCCCCGTCCTCGCCACGGAACTCTGAAGCGGACGCTCCCTCGCGGCTAACAACATGACCACTCAAGACTCGGCTACATCCTCTCCGGTCGTTCCCCCTTCTGCCCGACCTGTCAACCCAGCGCCCGCAACAACTTTCGTGACGCTTCCCGCGCTCAAAGACCCCGGCGTGTTCTCGGGCAGCGAGGGTTCCGACGTCGACCAGTGGCTACGCCTCTACGAACGCGTCAGCGCCACTTACAGGTGGGATCCCACCCTTATGCTCGCAAACGTCATCTTTTATCTCGACGGAACCCCTCGTGTTTGGTTTGATAACCACGAGCATGACATAACAAGCTGGGACAGCTTCAAGGCAAAGATCCGTGAGCTTTTTGGCAACATCTCTGGTCGTCGTGAAGCTGCGAAAAATGAGTTGTCGACTCGCGCACAATCTTCCACGGAGCCCTACATCGGTTATATTCAGGCTGTCTTTTCACTATGCCGCCAAGCTGACGAAAATATGTCTGAACCTGAAAAAGTTGCCCATATCCTAAAGGGTATCGCCGACGATGCGTTCAACTTGTTGGTATTCAACAATGTGTCTTCTGTTGATGCGATCATTCAAGAACGCCGCCGGTTCCAACAAGCTAAAAGCAGACGCATCTCCCATCAGTTCCAGCGCCTCCCGAACACCACTGCGACGTCCTCGTGTATCGACACATATCATCCACCAGACACCTGTGACAACTTGACGCGAATCGTCAGGCGGGAGCTTGAAGCGGCTGCTCCAGCTAAGGTGGGACCAACGTCCCCTGACCCCTCTCCGCCAATTACGTTGCCTCTCATTCAAGCAGTCGTCCGGCAGGAAATCGCCAGCTTGGGAATTCACTCTATCTCACCGCCTCCCCGCACCGACTACCAGCCCCGATACACGCCTGCACGTCCCTTCCAGACCAGCTCTCCCTCAACGTTCTGTAATCCGTCCGCATGGCGAACACACGATGACAAGCCGATATGCTTCTCGTGTCACAGAATCGGGCACATTTCTCGTCATTACAGAAGTCGCTGGGGTCCTCCTGCACAACCGTCCTCTCGTCCCTTCTATGCCCGTCCTGCCTATCGCCATGAGACCAGCCGCGACCATTTTGCCCAGGAACCTGCTTCTGAACACCGCTACTCCCGCTCTCCATCCCCCCAACGTCGCCAGTCTCGTTCTCCACAGCCCCACCGACCATCTTCCCCCGCCTTCCCACGAGGTTCTCCGACGCAAAACTAAGCGTTGCAGCCCCCGGAGGTGGCGCTGCATCGCTTGGACTGATCGAAAATCCTCTTTTGACGATACCGACAAAACGGAACCTCATAGACGTACAAGTAGACGGCGTACATGTCACTGCTCTTGTCGACACCGGCGCCCAACTTTCCGTGATGACGAGTGATTTTCGCCGCAAGCTCAAGGAGGTTCTCACACCTGCGACCACTCAGTTCGTCCGTGTTGCGGATGGTGGAATAGCATCTATCGTTGGAATGTGCTCCGCTCGTGTGAGCATTGCGGATCGACACACAGTTGTTCTCTTCACTGTCCTTGACAAAAGCCCCCACGACGTAATCTTAGGCCTCGACTTCCTGTCCGCGCATTCTGCCCTCATAGACTGTTCGACCAGTACGCTCCGTCTACACCTTCCCGCAACAGAACCTCTTACACAACGGCCGAGTCGCCTCTGCACAACGGGACACGCGCGCCTCCCTTCACAGACACTGACCTACATAGAGCTCGTCTCAATGCCACCAGTTCCCGACGGTGACTATGTTCTGACCCCTATCACCGATGTTCTCATAAGCCGTGGCATTACATTACCGCACACCATTCTGTCCGTCGCAGGAAATTCTACATGCCTCCCAGTTGTCAACTTTAGCTTGACACCTCAAGTTTTGCCACAAGGGATCTCTTTGGCGTTGCTCTGCACCTTAGAAGACAATGCGGTAGATGTTTTTGTGATGGCCGCCCCTTCTGACCCCCACGCTCAACATTAGTCTGCCACTTGCTCCGACAGCGCTATTACTTCGATGATCGCTTCCAACTTAACGCCGCAGCAGACTGATGAGCTCCACCGGGTTCTGCTGTCCTACATCGACGTTTTTGACATCAGCGGCCGTCCGTGGGGGAAAGCTACCGGTATGAGCCACCGCATAAACACTGGTAATGAGCATCCTATTCATAGGCGTCCATATCGAGTGTCGGCGGCCGAGCGTCACATCATCCAAAGTGAGGTCGACAAAATGCTCGCCAAGGACATCATTGAGCCATCCTGCAGTCCTTGGGCTTCTCCTGTAGTGCTAGTCCGCAAGAAAGACGGTGCATGACGTTTCTGTGTGGATTATCGACACCTAAACAAAATTACCAAAAAAGACGTGCACCCTCTCCCACGAATAGATGATGCGCTTGATTGCCTCTATGGGTCCCACTATTTTTCCTCCATAGACCTTCGTTCCGGCTACTGGCAGATAGAGGTAGATGAAATGGGCCGTGAAAAAACAGCATTCATCACCCCCGATGGCCTATATCAATTCAAGGTCATGCCCTTCTGCCTTTGTAACGCTCCAGCCACCTTCGAACGAATGATGGACTCCCTGCTCAGAGGATTCAAATGGTCCACCTGTTTGTGCTACTTGGACGACGTCATTGTCTTTTCACCAACATTTGAAACTCACATAGAGCGCCTCTCAGCCATCCTGGGAATCTTCCGTCGCGCTGGCCTGCAGCTGAACTCGTCCAAATGTCACTTTGGACGCCATCAAATCACAGTGCTTGGCCATTTAGTAGACGCCAACGGTGTACCACCAGATCCGGCAAAAATCAGCGCCGTCAAAAACTTTCCTGTACCACGATCTGCGAAGGATGTACGCAGCTTTATCGGATTATGCTCCTACTTCCGACGCTTCGTGAAAAATTTCGCGCACATAGCGAGGCCGCTTACGCAGCTCCTCAAGAAAGAAGTCCCGTTTTCATGGGGCTCCGAAGAGGCTTCTGCATTCTCGACTCTCGTCGCTCTTCTCACTGCCCCTCCGATTCTAGCACACTTCAACCCTGCTGCCCCTACGGAAATCCGTACAGATGCAAGTGGGCATGGCATTGGTGCAGTGCTGGCTCAGAAACAACATGGCCATGATTGCGTTATTGCATATGCCAGCCGTCTCCTATCCGCCCCTGAACGTAACTATTCGATAACAGAGCGTGAGTGCTTGGCTCTTGTATGGGCGGTGGCGAAATTTCGACCTTATCTATACGGACGCCCATTTTCGGTAGTTACCGACCACCCCGCACTCTGCTGGCTGAACTCTCTGAAAGATCCATCAGGCCGCCTTGGTCGCTGGGCTTTGCGCCTGCAAGAGTTTTCCTATTTGGTGGTCTACAAATCTGGCCACCTACACCGTGATGCCGATTGCCTCTCCCGGTACCCTGTGGACGATCCCGAGGACACTGACGAGCCCACGGAGAACTCTATCTTGTCAGTGTCCGACTTCCTTAATATAGGGGAAGAACAGAAGCGTGATCCAGAGCTGCTTGACATCATTAGCCGTATAGAATTCTCCACAAATGATGCTTCCGTCCGCTACTTTGTCATTCAAAAGGGTGTGCTATACCGTCGCAATTTCCGACCAG
The DNA here is from genome assembly GCA_013436015.1 of Rhipicephalus annulatus. Taxonomy (NCBI): domain Eukaryota; kingdom Metazoa; phylum Arthropoda; class Arachnida; order Ixodida; family Ixodidae; genus Rhipicephalus; species Rhipicephalus annulatus. The sequence goes on along the minus strand of WOVY01002978.1, from coordinate 679,492 downwards.
ACGGGCCCGACCTTCTCATTGTTGTGCCTAAGCATTTGCGCCGCTGTGTTCTCACCGAACTTCACGACGCTCCCACGGCTGGACACCTTGGCGTATCCCGCACGTACGGGCGCGTCCGAAGCCGCTTTTTTCTGGCCAGGCCTTGCTCGTTCGGTACGCCGATACGTCGCCACATGTGACCTATGCCAACGTCGTAAGACACCGTCGCTGCTATACCCGCTGGCCATCTTCAACCAATTGACATACCCGCGGAACCATTTTACCGTGTTGGGTTAGACCTGCTTGGTCCTTTTCCCACATCAACATTGGGAAACAAATGGATAGCCGTTATTACAGACTACGCTTCACGCTACGCTATTACGCGAGCTCTACCGACCAGCTGTGCAACCGACGTCGCTGACTTCTTGTTACGGGACGTTATATTGATTCACGGTGCCCCGAGACAGCTTCTCACAGACCATGGCCGTACATTTTTATCCCAAGTCATCGCCGACATTCTGCGTTCTTGTTCCACGCAGCACACGCTGACAACCGCTTACCACCCTCAAACAAACGGCCTCACGGAACGATTTAACCGCACTTTAACAAATATGCTCGCTATGTACGTGTCGCCCGACCACCGAGACTGGGACCTTGCCTTACCCTACGCAACTTTCGCGTATAATTCATCCCGCCACGACACAGCGGGCTTTTCGCCGTTCTACTTATTGTACGGAAGAGACCCGACTTTACCACTGGACACAGTCATCTCAGCTCACACCTCGTCCACCAGCGAGTATGCCCGCGACGCGATTGCGCGAGCCGATCATGCCCGTCAGCTCGCTCGCGCTCGGCTGATGGCGTCGCAAACCAACCAATGCCGTCGGTATGATGCGGAACATAGAGACGTACATTTCGCTCCCGGTACCCTCGTTTTACTCTGGTCCCCTCATCGTCGGCTGGGCCTATCCGAAAAACTTCTGTCTCATTACACGGGACCCTACCGTATATTGCGTCAAGTAGCACCTGTCACCTACGAGATCAGCCCCATCTGTCCATCATCATCTACTATGCGGCCCAGTGATATCATACACGTCTCGCGGATCAAGCCCTACAATAATGCGTACAGATAACGACCTTTAAAGCACCGGGACGGTGCCTTCGCCGCCGGGGGTCATGCTACGTGCCAGTGCATGGAGCTGAAGAAGACGAAGCAGATAGACTGGCACGAGCTAATCTGTGTGGCTGGCGCTGCTCGCCTAACCGGCTGTAAATACATCGGTGATCGGTGATTACCCCTCTGAGTCAGTCTCCTTCCCGTAACAATATGTATACTGATCCTGCACATGTAATATTTTATTTCTGTATTGGTTACCCCTGTTCATACTTGTACCCATCCACTGCATATGTATTACATTTGTTGTATGTTTCCCACCCCTTATGTAATACCCCCTCTAGGGGGTCTTTAAGGTAATAAAGTGAAGTGAAGTGAAGTGAAATGGTAAATTTTGGGAATGCTTAACTGTTATTTCGTCTTTATTATGCTTATTTATCGAGTGAAGCAGAAGCCTTGCCTTCAACGACTGGTGGGACGCTGATGTTGGGTGATGCCCGACTACTGCTTTGGCGTACCGTTACTTCCATCGCGTCTACTCGGGTCAAGCGAAAGCGAAGTAATGACACCCTTGACTGAATTCCGAACGCGCAATCCTATGCCTATATAAGAAGTGGCCAGTGAATGCACGGTTGTGCAGCACGGGCAGTAATTCTTTTTTTTTATCAAGAAGACGCTGTCTACGTACACCTTCCGTGGCGAGAGAGGGGAAGGGAAGCGGCAGTTGGCACGAGACGTGAGCATGAGACGAGAGCATGCGCATTGAGGGAGTGGACGGCGCTGCCGACGCCGGAGCCGCGACATGGCCCGACCAAGAAATGCCCCGCATGCAAAACTCATCAGTGGTACGTGTTCCTGCGTTTAAAGCCTTCACTACTCGATAACGGGCATCCAGCTGTAATGCCGAGCTTTTCATCTGATCACATCGGACTCCTTGCAACGCTATATACTTTATAAGGGAAACCACCGTCGTCAGCGCAAAACTTCCTCCTGAGCAACACTTGGCAGCCCTTTCCAGACCAGCAACAGATACTAAAACGCATGCAGACGGGCGTATGTTGAACGCGCGCAGAAAGTCACAAAGTAAATGAATGAGATGTGCCTGCAGTCAAGCACTGCGCCCACCCATACAATGACACGTGGAAAATCCACCATCAAAGCTATCTTTTTTTAGCCCTGCTCGAGGGGTACCAGGTGCAATATCAGCTGCAATAAGGAAATCGTTACAGCTTTTACTTTCTTTGCCTGGGTTTGTTTGAGCGCATCAGTTTGCACGCAATATAAGTGAAAATTTTTCTATTGCAATAAAAAGATACCATTAGACGGACCACACGAAAAAAAAGAAACAAATCATTTATTTTCCTAGTGTTTTTTAGAGATGCCTGAATAGTAAGATGATATTATGCAGTATCTCACGATCTCCGAAGATGCCATTCCCCGACTCCATTTTAGCACTCCAGTCTAACAAGTGCGCATTCAATTTATTGTGGCATAGCTGCGCCCCGCCGTGGTACTCGGCTGCTGACACGCACGGTCATGGGACCGAATCCCGGCTGCGGCGGCTGCAGTTTCGATGGAGGCGGAAATGTTGTCGGCCCATGTGCTCCGATTTGGGTGCACGTTAAAGAAGCCCAGGTGGTCAAAATTTCTGGAGCTCTCAAACACGGCGTCTCATATAATCATATCGTGGTTTTGGGACGTTAAATCAAGCACAGCAACATCAATCAATTATGGCATAGCTGATTTTTTCACTTGTTTGATAACGGTGGCACCATTTCACCATAAAACAAGTGAGATTGCCAGAGTTTGCAGGCAACTTAGGAAGAGACAAATTTTCTGTGTTAAAATTAGGAACCAATTCTTACCTTGCTTACTTGAGCGAAATGTTCGGTGCTATATCGGATGAAATTATGGTTGTCTAGAACGCTTTCTCTCTCGGTTCCACTTAAATACTCCATGCTGCAAAATATTTACTATAAAAGGTTGTTAATTCCATACAACAGCAAGGCTATATAGGAGCCACGCCCTCAGATACTGTAAACCGTTAACCTCTGATGTACGAGGGTTGTTTGAATTAGGCCCTGCTTTGTCATCCCGTAATTGATTAGTAATTCAATTTATTGGTCGCAATATTTCTACCTCTTCTTTCGCCAACTTCCGTCGTAGTAAATTCTGTGCCAGCATTTTTCATGCCCTTTCTTGGCGATTCCAGCCCTTTACATTCCTTTAGATATCGGTTATGCCTTAATGCACAAAATATACTGGTAAATTATTCTCATAAAAACGTCGTTTCTACCATAGCCTATGCACGGTTTCTACCTTGACTGAGAATATAACGCGCAGTTCCTGTTCCAATAAATAATTTAGACAAATTGTAACAGGAGTACGTTTGTATACTTTGCTTGTTTGGGATGTACATCAATTCATAGTACAAGTGATGAAAGTTACATTCGTTACGCGGCTGTTGTTATTGTTTAGAAGCCGTAGAATTTGAAGCTACATCATCACCATAATGATGATGATAATGTTTAACAATGTGTTCAAAAACACCGTGATTCATCTACAATGCCTGCAGAATGCACGTGTCAGTTGCTAACCTAAGGTAAGAAAGTTGTCCTCCTACTCTATATATAGAATCACGTAGAAAACTACACCAGGTGCAAATGCTTTTAAAAATAGCAAACGGCAGAGCAAATATAGATTTCTTTTATTGCGCGCAGTACAACCGATAAAGGCCAACGAGATGGAACGACAGCAAGAAGACTATTTTCGCGAGGAAAATTAAGCTTGCTCCCTCCCCCTCCCCCCCCTTTTTTTTTGAAGAATGCAACGCGCTTCCATGGAAGAAACGTAACTGAGTTATCACAAACCCGCTTCACATCTGCCCTAGAAACTTTATATAAGATGCTAATCCTATACGTATTCTTTGCATGTGAACCATGCTGGCAGCGATTTTTTTTTCTTGAGGAAGGTAGGGCGTGCCGTCCTTTCGGGCTTTGAAAAGCACCGATTTTCATTATTTGTCCTCGATGAACCGTCCCCCCTTTCTACCTGTATATAGAGAAAGAGGGAGGGGGGGGGCTAGGACCCTTTTTCTTGTTGATGCCCTGATGTGCATATAGCTGGCATCACTATAGCTTCTTACTCCTGTGTACTTACTAGACAGTATTTGGTTATATTTGCGGTATACTTATATACGAGAAAACGTGCATTGTACTTGTAACTTCCATATATGTGTGCCTAATACTTCCTTGGCGTTTTGTTATTTTTGCGTTGATGTTTCGGCCGACGAAAATGTTCTGCACATTTAGCCCTGTACTCCCATGCATCAGCTTCCGAACAACTGTTATTCGTTTGCCATTTCTATGAGTTGATTTTCTCGACGATTTCAGATAGCTTCGGACGTGTCGCGTGTAGTTTTATTGGTACGACCCATAAAGAGATGGCGCACACTGTAATGGCCTCTCTTTAGCGCTTGAGTCTTCACTATAGCACTCCCTGCAAGTCTTGGCTTAGTGCATAGAAATCATTGAATTTCGTGAATATTTATTTCGGGCTCCTGTTATTGCGTTATCGCTTCGGAGAAACTATTTGATTTCGTAAGAGTAAGAGAGGTTTTCAGCACCTGCTGTTTGTGTTCGTGTCTTCCTCGTCTATCATCGCATCTGCTTTCCCAGCATGCACGCAAAACTGCTCCGTAATATAACCGCTGTTATCAATTGTTGTGACCTGAGTGATTGTACCAATGAAAATGATGTACCGATTCCCGCCATGGCTTCCAAGAACACAAGTATTTATTAAATAAAAATACAGCCCTAATATTCCAAAGAAAGGAAACCTACTTATAATACCGAGCTTTTCCTGCTATGAGATTGACACCGTATGAGCTTTATGTCTTTATTCTGAGTCACTTGAAAGCAGTTGGCGTAATGTGCTAGCCGCTTCTTCTATGTATATACAATCTATGAACGACTATCATATTTTGTACTACGTCTCAGTGTTCTAAACACATGTAAATAGAAGCACAGGGATACGAAAACGCACGCTAACGCCCAACTGTTTTCCATACAACTTCTTATTCTACAGAGAAAGTAGGGGCTATATGATTTAAAGGACTGGCAGCTGTGCCTTCTTGACGTGTGTATGGGAATGCACTTCGGTAAGTTCCGAATTATTGAATGTGTGTCGATAAAGTTGCCTCTTTCATTACACACTGGTGATGTGAAATGAGAAAGAGAAAAAAAGAAAGGTGGGGGGGGGGCGGGTGTGATCTGGATCCTCAGTTACCCCTTGCGGCATCAGACGCCACCGCGAGGCAGTAGACGCAGACAGGTAAGTACATGCCAGACTTCAAAAGAAAAAAAATGGCAGCATATCCACGGAGTGAATGATGGCGAGTGGGGTGAAGCATCCGTCCGTCCATTCGTTCTTGCTTCCGTCCGTCCATGCGTGTGACGGTGTGGCAGCCCGTGCGTCTGTTCGTGCGTCCTCACGTCCATCTCTGCGTCCGTCCCTGCGCTCGTCCATTTTTCTGCTCCTGCGTCCATTCATGCGTTCATCTGTCCGTGCAGCCATCCGTGCGTCCGTCCATGCATTTGTCTGTGTGTACGTTCGTCCACCTATTCAACATTCATTGCAATATAGAAGCTTCTATGCATTGCATGGCTGTGCTTCTATACATTCCTCATAGAGAACCACCGCCATCCAGCGGACATTCCAAGGACTGAACGAGAGGAGGCACACGCACACTTTCTTACGGCTTGCGCTTCGTGTCTACTTCCCACCTTTAACCACCTCGAGTTCACTGTATTCATGGCACTGCGGCCCAACGCTCGCTAACGCTGAGCGGTCTGACGCTGAGCGGTCTCTGAGCCGCCCTGAGCACGAGAGTTCGGAGAAACCTGCACACTACCAGACCAACAAGTCGACCTCCCCTAGTCCTCCCGGCTGAGCGCCCGCGAGACCGGCGGACACGCCCCCTTCATACATGGCAAGCCGAAGCACTCTCCCGGTGAGGGAGAACTGTTTTCTGGTCACCGCCCCCGATAATGACGTGTCTCTTGATGACCTCATAGATGCAGTTGAAGAGACAGCCGGACCGGATAGTGTGTTACCTGTGAGCGACTATGGTAAAATTTGATGATTTCACAGTTGTCCCAAGGAAGGGCATATGCATTGGGTTCTGTGTGGCCCCTGTGCTTTGTGAATTATTCTTAGCAAAACTTGACCAGAAGCTACAACATGATCTGGGCGGATAACCTGTAGTTAATGTCTACAGATATGTTCACGATTTAATTCCTAGTGACATTGAACACAAAAGATAACTCTTCACCCATTTCATTAGTAGTCTATATTTTGGATTGTTTTAAACAATGCACAAGTTAATTGTCATTCACCCATGAACAACCAGCCAGAGAGGCTTTGCAGTTTTTAGATCTAAACATTGATTTTATTGAAGTTGGTCACGTTTGCTGGGAGTTTTCCCCGCGGTCAAAGGGCGTGTTACTTTTCGACTCTTCTCACAGCAAGCTAGTGAAAAGGGCGATAGCTAATTCCTGCCTTAGTTCATCACTCAGCAAATCATGTCCATATAATATGGAACGCAGTTTCGGAATCAAGACGCCTACTCTGTTCGGGTTACCCGGACAGCTTGCTTGTGGCATTAGGTAGTACCAAGTAAAGAAGTTAAAGAGGTTGAGTGTCACCAACACGGTGGAAACAAGGTCAACAAAAACGATTGTAGCCATGCCCTATGTGCAAAATATGTCGCACACTTTGCTGAAGATTGGGCGCGAGCAAAGAGTGCACGTTGTTCTCACGGCTCTCTGCAAACTGGCAAAATTGTGTCCCATGATAGGAAATTGTGGGAGAGCAAGGGTGAACAAGAGCAGTTGCACTAAAAACATGCCACGCTGTTTGTACTGGGTACTTCAAGGGTTGTGTACATAATACCCTTGAGCTGCGGAAAAGTGTTCATTGGCCAGACGGGTCATTGTTTAAATGATCAACACCGAGAACATGTGACGTCCTTGAAGGTTCTCGCAGGTCGCACGCACTTGTCAATGCACTATAGGGATTGTGGGTGCAATTCGTAGTTTGGCAGCACGAGGCTTCTGGGCAAATCTAAACTCAGATTGACCAGAGGAATCATGGAAGCAGAAGAGATTAGGGCGAACGCAAGCACGTGTATCAGTGTTCCTTTGGTAGCACTAAGTGAAAAAGAGGTGTCTTTTTTGAGCTGTTGAAGTAGATAAACATACCATGTTTTTTTTTAGGGGGGGGGGGGCGGGGGTGGCACCTTAAAGTGATCGTTGGTTGCGCCTGCGCATTTCTATGTTCTCGTGCATTGAATGATTTCTAATTAAATTTCAGTTGTAAGTTGAGAGTCTTTCCTGTCAAGTGCTTCCGAACTTCTACCTTGTGCACTCATATATTTCCACATTACAATCTATTGCTCGGTAGTTCGTGTCCTGGGTTGATCAGCGCCCTTCTATGAGACTCGATGGTCGCGCCGAAACGCCGTATTGTATAACGCTTGATGATTATTTCCCAAAAGGTGACGCTGCTCCGAGTGCACACTTGACAACGGCGAAAACGAGAATGCCGCTTGTCACAGGTAGGCAGCTTCATCGAAGTGGCGTGCCAGTGGCTAGAATTGAAGAGCACTTTAGGCTTTCAGTATTGCTGGCCTTTTCTGGACTATTAATACACCAATTTAATGGGCGCTTTAAAAGGCATTGGCACACCTTGAAGATCCTTTCTTCTCTTCTGCCACAGAATATTTCCAAATCTGCCACTCTTCCCACTGCCAAGAAGTTCGCTGACGTGTACTCAAACATTATTTCAACTTCAGCATTGCCAGGAGAGTTAGTAGTATGGGCTGCGAAATGGCAGGGTGAGAAGCGAGAAACGCTGAGTATGTCTGCGATAGAAGTGGTTGCCAATTGCCCAGAGGTATTCTTACCAAACGTGCAGCTTCTAAAAATTCTGGCAACTTTGTTGGTGAGCACAGCTGAAGCAGAATGCTCTTTTTTGTCGCTGAGGCGCATAAAGTTGTACCTGATATCTACAACGACAAGTGAAAGATTGTTATGCATCATTCTCTGAATATGCACGGTGAAATACAAGTCCACCCAGTATAATCTCTCTGTTCTTTACCGGGAACGTAGACGGCTCAAGCTGAATGTGTGTTTAGTATCAACCATAAACGCCTGCTAAAAATCAAGGAAGAAAGTTAACTGAAGTTAATCTTTGATTGAGATTTTTTCAAACACAGTAAAAATAAAGTTGTTATTTATCAACTGATAGGGTTTAACATCCCAAAACCACGATATGATTACGACAGACGCAGCAGTTGGCTTTGCGGAAATTTGACCAATTTGGTTGTTTAACATGCACCTAAATCGAAATGCACGGGCCTCAAGCCTTTGGGCCTACATCTGAAACACAACAGGAATTCGATCCCGCTACCTGTGGGTCAGCAATAGGCACTGGATTACCCTGGCGGGTAGTAAAAATTATGGTTTTGGTAAAATTAGTATGCGGTGTACTTTTCGTCTGGCTGTAAGGAAGCAAAAGTTCACCTGTATGAAGCATATTGCCAAAAATCACTCTGACAGCATGGCAGAGTTATTCGGTTCTCTATAGTTGCCTGTTCCTTGGTTTTCGGTGGCACGTTTCACTTGAAGACGTGGTTCGCGGATATGTGAACAGTAATGCAACAACCCAAGTTTTATGAAAGAACTCTCGTAAAGATTGGGTAACATATGTGGCATATAATAGCACATGTAATGGGCAGAATAACCTCCGTGTCAATTGAGAATAAACAGTGATAATAAACAGTGTCAGAAACAGAAAGGTAATAAACAGTGTAATGTACCTGTTTGCTGCGTGAAAAAATGCTTGCACAGAGTTTATTTAAATTCTTCTAAAAATAATGGTTATTATGTATATTGTTCTTAGTTTTACATGATAACATGTCCACTTATGTTTCTTCATTCTGTTAATTTCTTGTTGTGCGTTATGTCGCTATTTGTAGAAATCGCTCGATGTGCCCTTCTAGTCATGTCAACGTGAATGGTGCATTCAGACGACGGACCGAATCCGGATTTGTCGTGGACGCGGACAGCTAATCCGCGGATGGTCCGCCTGCAGGCGCATCCACACGACGGACGGTGTCCTAGGGGAAAACAGCCGGATTACCCTCGACAGCAGGTTCGGCGCTCACCTGCGCGTGCTAAAAGCAGACCGGTTTGAGAGTATTCAACATGGATGCCCGCAAGAAGCGACGCTACTGCGATGTCTGTCGCGTTGTGACAAATGAACGAGGAGTGTTATTCTTTCAGGAGAAAAGGGAGTTGCTGGCAGAATGTTCTTTCAACTACATTGTTCCCCACTTGTAGAACTTCTGAACGCATCTCCCATCCTTTTTTTAGAAGCGCCACGTTGCCGGTTGCAGAAGTTAGAATATTTCACCATCATGACGGCTAAGAATCTCGCGTGTCGAACGACGGCGGCGACATTTCCCGAACCATTAAAAGTGATTTCTGCGTATTTAATCACCTGAGAAGAAAGCTTCCGGAAACTAAGTAAACCATGCTCAAGCGTGGATGATGCCGACCAGTCATGCAGCTGTCCGCGAGACATGGAGGACATGCCGCGAGCAGACGAAAAGTGTACTGGTTGCCTGAAACCCCGAGCTAATCCGCTGAAGTATCGGCTTTCCCCCGCCAGAATCCCGATGTGAGAAACAGGTTGCGGTCATCCGTCCGCGAGCCGCGCGGACGAGTCGCGGACGAGGGGAATCGCTGATGTGAGGTCACGTGACGCGCCGTCCGTCCCGCCACATCGGGATTCGGTCCGTCGTCTGAATGCACCAGAAGGGACGAACAGATGAAGCGAACCAATATAAATATTGTTGTATTGTCGTACACTTTTTTTCAGCTTTCTGTTCCTTATTTTTGCACTGTTTGCCACAGTGCAGGACAATAAAGCTTGTGCTCACAACAGCTGCCCACACTGCATTTCTCGTTACGCTGCTTTAGGTTTATGACCAGCATAAATTTTATTTATCAGCCTAAGTTACATGATGAGGCCTTTTAAGGCTGTGATCGGCCTGCGTGTTTGCCTGTGTTGCACCTTCGTCACTAGACAACATTTCGGAGTGTCTTTAGTCGTTAGGGCATAGTAAAGATATGTATAAATACATTGTACACGCGCATACAAGCCAAGTTAGGTGTATAAACCAAATATTTTAGCGCGCGCGCGCGTGCGTGTGCGTGCGTGTGCGTGTACGTGTGCGTGCGTGTGCGTGCGTGTGCGTGTGTGTGCGTGCGTGTGTGTGTGTGTGTGTGTGTGTGTGTGTGTGTGTGTATGTGTTTAGATGTTAGCAGCACGTGTGAAAGTTCAATAGAAATGTTATTCTCTTGCCTAAGTTTATCTTAGCACATGTACGAAGAGTCACCCTGTAATATGCTGTAACTTGGCTTATCAGACCTTGGAATTGTGTCTGGCTTCTTCCATTAAAACAAATCTCTGCCGATTGACAATTATTGTAGTGATCGACTACGGCGAGTTCTGTTCCGGCGGGTACAAGTATAAACACCGCTTAAGCATTAGCCCCATCGCCAAGCCAACTTAAAAAAACTCGCGGCCGAGATTCCTGCCCAAAATCTCACAGATACACCGCGACACGTTTTTCCGTATGCAGACATTATTCATTGTTAAAGCGTCCAGGAATGATATTGTGATAGTAGCAGCGCTTACTTTCTAAATCATATCAGTACAAAGTGAAGAAACAAAAAAAAACAAAAATAAGTTGGGTAAGTGGTGGTGGGGGGGGGTGTTGGACAAAGGTTTCGGGATAAGTTTGAACCCTCCTACCCCCCCCCCCCTTGCCTTGGCTACGCCACTGGCTGGAGCACGGGACGCTTACGTACGAAGTCCCGACAGTTCCACTGGCAGATGGTGTTGTTATGCGAGTGGCCCGCCATTGTTAGGATAAGATTTTGTGCCGCCTAGGACCGAGGAAGAAGCTGGGCCTAGAGCAGCGTCGTAAGTTTTGCACCGAGCGTCTAATGATTTACTCAACGAGTCGAATTGCTCGGTGAACTGCATGCGCTGTGAGTGTTTGAAAATATTTATCCATAGTGGTTTCTAGAGCCGCGAAACGTTGCTCTGTGCGTGTTTCACTCATAGTCAAAGATGACGTAAGGCGCTCAATTTGTGCCTGCGTGTCACCCTGTTGTGTCCCGCCCACCTCGTAGGCCTTTCGTTTTGCGGCTATGCTTGCCGATGGGTAAGTCTCCGTGGGAGTGGATGTAGGTGTTTCTCTAATGGTAGGTGGATGTGAAAAAGCACCAGATCCTATGCGCTGTTCTATTGTTGTAACTCTGTGCACAAGCTGTGTGAGGTGAGTAATGGCTTTCTCAAGTGTAGTGTTGATAGTCTTTCCCTGCGTACTCACCGGCACCGCCACAGAAGTTCCGGAAACTGCAGGTCCACGTAGTTTCCCTGCCAGTAGACCTGGCGGAGTAGTAGCAGGAGTAGGCGCCCTTAAGCTGGACGATGGCCGTAGTGACTTGTGGGAAGAATCGGCCCCAAGTGGTGGGAACGAGGAAGAGCGGTCCCTACGCGCTGAGTACTACCAGACCAGTGACGGGCGCAGCGACTGGAGCGTTTAAGGGTGACCCGCCGTTGAGTCGCTTGAACTTGTTGCTTGGAGTCTTCCTCCTGCCAGAGGGCCTCCCATTAGCGCCGCTTTATGATATACGGGTTCCTGTAGATTTCCTTACACCGGCTGTCTCCGGTAATATGCTGTTTTCCGCAAAGGCGGCACGTCGGAACGCATTTGTGATCACCGGGTGGGTTGGCGATGGCGCAGCCGCGACACTTGATCATTGTACTGGCACACACATCAGCTCTGTGGCCTAGATCACTGCACCGGTAACACACTTCGAGCTTGTTTTTGTACAGGTTGCAACGGTGACGGGCATATATCCACGTGGGGACACGATGTTCCTTGAAAGTCAACAGCTCGGCGGTGGTGTTTTCCAGACGGTGAAAGTCGGCGATGGGAGGGTTACGAGGATCTAGTAATTCTTCTTGTATACTTCGGCGGTCTAGGCGGAGATAAACGCCTCGGATCACATCGCGTCTTTGACTGTCATCGAGTGCACAGTACGCCGAAATTTCGTATTGGCGGGTGCCAATCACCAATTCTTTAAGTCGCAGTACCTGTTCGACTCATTTGATAGCCAGGGTGCAATAGGCTAATGTGTTCCGTGAATCGAGGCCTTGGGGAAGTTTGCTGCAGCGCAAACCGCTTCGAACAATTAAAAGTTGGTAATCTTGGAGAGTATATGGAGTCCTCCCCTGGGGCGGACGATGAGCTTGAAGGCATCGCTGGGCAGCCGAGGCTGTTTAGAAGCCACCGAGTTGAGGGCTAGTCGCCACCCACGTTGGCGTGGTGTGAGCGAACGATCGGTCGCTGTGGTATCATCATTCGTGGCATTTGAGGTTTCATGGGACGAAGATCGTTCGTCCTAGGTGTCGGAAGCCAGGGGGATGGTGGTCTCTGTTGATGTACGGTCTTCACGGCTCTTGCTGACTTGCGCAAGCCCTCTAATTCATTCGGGGTAATTTCCGTGCCCGTGACGATCACCTTCATGGCACACCGGAAGCGCGCGAGCGTGCTCGATGCCCAACGAAGCGGGCGGCGAAGCCGCGTCAAGAGAGAACGAGCTCAATAGGGCGCGTTAGGCTTAATTGTCCGGGGACGTGACGGGACGGAAAACTTGCCGAAAAAGACTTGAAATGGGTCGACTTACACCGACGTACATTTCCTGAAGACGCCATGAATCCGCTGGTATTGGTGCGAATTCGCTAAGATGAGAATTTCCGGAGATGCGCGTGAAAACGTACGGAGCCCATGTATACCGCACGACCTGCTTGGCTGCCGAGACAGTGGCGCCTCCCTTGCAAAAACCTACGAGTTCTTTAGGACTGTTCTGGAGAATGCGTAAGGCCTGCGGCGAAATTCTGCCATTAGCGAAGGACTGGATTGCAGATCTAGAGCCACTAAAAATGACTTCTACATTGTCGTCAACTATACCCAGTGTAATAGCAACCTGCTCGACCACGAGCGGGTCCTTGGTGTAGAACGAGGTACATTTTCTCAGCTCTCCTTCGTGGTTAATAACCGCGGTGAATTTGAGACCGTTTCGATAAGACGCGGCGTCTACGATATAGGTTTTACTGTCGTGTTAATGATTTCTGGAGATAGTGGCGGTGCTCGGCGTCTTGGGTAATTTCGTTCCGGATGAACATTTCTGCGAATTTGAGTGACCATTATAAGCTCTCGAAAACTCGCTGATATTTCTACAGAGTCACTATGGTAAGAATGTTCTGTGTAGCCGAGTTTCTTGAGGAGCGCGATGCTGAACAAAAATGTTATATCGAACATCTTCAACGCGAGATTAAGCGAGAAATATTAGAATACAAGAAGAGAAAGAGCGTTTCAAATTGGGAAAGCCCATTACTCCCCGTATTCACACACCTAGCTTAATAGGACTTAAGTCAACCTTAGCGAACATGCTGCTCATCGTACCACGCTTTCATGAAGCTGGCCCGTTTACATAGTGTTCATGTGATGTCACTTCCGCCATTGTCGCCCTCTCCCGCCATGCCCGGATACTTCCCTGGGCAACGTTTATATATCTATAAACGTTGTCTGTGGGCAATATCGAAGTGAGGTAGGGCTATAGGTGACAGCATTGTCCCCGCGCAAGTGTGAATATGCGGTCGGTGGCGCGTATATACAAATACACGCAGCGGCACTTGTTTGCGGTCTGAGCCAATTGTCGGCGGATAAATGCGTTTACTACACTTTAATGTGAATATCTACTATCTTCTCTACTGAATCGGCGCACTTCGCTTATGCAACGTTAACATTACCCGTGAGTAAAGCGCGTGCTGGCTTTAATAGGGATACTTGCTCTGGGTGACTCTCTTCACGCTTTCACACTAAATCACGCATTTGCTGCGTTGTTTGTACGTAGTTAGCTTGTGTTCCACCTTTTACGCATGTGGTAGCGTGACTGAACTACTTATTTACCCCTTGTCATCTGCATAGTAGAAAAAAGAGAGAAATGAATGTACGTGAACGTTAGGCAGGGTTGGAGGGAGACGAGAAGGAAGAAGAGGTTAGAAATAAATAAGATGGCTGACAGCCCAGCCTAGTACTGTGTGTTATTACAAATTGGCGCAGCCGCGTATACTTTCTGTGCGGATATTTAGGATGTGGCTGGACTTCACCATTGGAGCAAATCAACGTGGTGGCATGCGGATCTTGGCCGCAACGCCTCAAGATGAAAAGGAACTGGCACTTCCGGAAGCAGTGAGCACTGACGCATTTGTTTCTTATATAGGCACTAAAATGAAGCTCACTCCAGACCATTTACTTGCTAAAAGAACAGCGAGGATCAACATGAAACTTCAGGATTATGAGAATGTCGTGCTGACTCCAGTAAGAACGACGCGAAGCCTGCTACCGCTGCCTCGCCTGACAGTTCTGTCGAGCTGATCAGCAAGTTTTTTGAACTGCACCAAGAACAGAATAGGCAGCAAAATGATTTAATGCGCTTGCTTGTAAACGCGACGGAAAGATTATAAGCAGACCGAGTCGCGAACACGTGAAGCCAGACATGTTTGACCGAGAGTCTAGTAGTCCCGAGTACTGGCTCACGTTTTACGAGTATGCATACAATGAAAACTACTGGCACAGCGACGAAGATGAAGTGAAAAACACGCGACTATTCCTATCGGGCATAGCAAAATGTTGGTACGAATGGCGTCTCAACGCTCACAGCAACAAACTATGGATAGAGTGGAAAGCAAGCTTTGTGAGCTCCTTCAGCGAGAACGAGGTGTTGCCATGGTACAAAGCAATCACGTTCAAATACAGGTCTGGATCTGCGCTCAGCTATTTTTATGAAAAAAGGCGCTTGCTACAGCTGGTGGACTCATCTTTGCCTGAGACGTCTGTGGTTCCGCTTATCATTCATGGTTAAAGTCCGGACCTCCAGAAGCAAATACAAATGTGAGGACCCAAGATGGTCAAAGAACTTCTGCAGGGAATGCGAAACCTCTACCTCCAGGACGTAGGAACCCAGTGTCAACCCATGACACCTGCTGCAAGGAATACCAGGGCCACACGAGCTGAGGAACGAAGCCCGCTTGCAAGCTGGAGACCTACTGCAACACCCATATCCTTTTTGATCGCCCAGAGAGGCTCAGACCATGGCGAAGAGCTAGATGACGTAACAAAAGCTAAATAGAGAGAAACCCGACGACATCAAGGGTCTCGGCTTCCACCTGACGACATCAAGAGAAGCTGTTTATTTGTCTCATACAAGTCTATTGTACATATCTGTTTTTGTGGATGGAAAGGAACGGAATGCCTTAGTTGACAGCGGAGCAAGCGTCATGGTTATTAACGCAAATATTGTTGAGAGGGCGAAAGTAAAAGAGGGAAGACCAGTAGAAGTACACGGATACGATGGAAGACAAGATGTCCACGATAAATGGACTTGTATAACCATATCGTGTCTCGGCAACACTGTCACTGCGCAAGCACTGGTACTCGACGGAGTTCCGTATGCACTACTGCTTTCACGTCCCGTCATCAGTGCACTTCGCCTTAATATCTACTGGACAGGCGAAATTACCACAGAAGAAAAGCACCGCGCTATCAACGCTGCAGTTTCGCCTTCAAAGACTCCGCGGAAATCATCGTCAGGTGAAGATGTTCGGACGCTTTACCCGGAATTGCTGTGTCTGAAAGGATATCATACAGCAGCTACGAAGTTTGAGGTTCCATTCCAGCTCAGCGATACGACGGTGGTGAAAAAAAGTCCTATAATATGTCACGAGAGAAGAAAGTGTAGCTTCAGAACGAGATTCAAAAGATGTTCGATGCGCAGATTATCCGTCCTTTCACGTCTACGTTCGCTTCACCCATCACCATTGCACCAAAGGAAGATGGAAGTCTTCGACTCTGCATGGAGTACAGAGAAATTAATAAACAGACTGAGCTTTTTCAGTTTCCTATGCCACGTATAGACTCTATCAAAGATTATATGGGTGGCTGCAGAGTTTTCTCGCGCATTGACATGTCTAAAGAATTTTGGCAAGTTCCGATTTCTGAAAAGTGCTAGAAATATTCTGCCTTCATCACGCCGTTTCACATCTATGAGTATAACCTACTTCCATTTGGATGGAAGAACTCACCCGCTTGGTTCCAGAAAATGATGAACGACGTCTTGCGACCGTTTTCAGGAAGTTTTGTAACGTCTACATAGACGATTTAGTAGTATACTCCCGCAACGAGGAAGAGCACTCATGCCATCTGGCTAGTGTACTTCAAGCACTTTGTGACGCCGAGCTCAAAATTAATGACAAGAAGAGTGAGTTTTTCCCGAAATAAAGTGGTGTTTTTTGGAAGAGTATTTGACGGCCAAACCAAAACAACAAAACAGGAATCAGTCGAACGAATCGCAAAAATGCAAAAGCCACATGACTTGCACTCTTTGCGGGTATTTCTGGGTCATGCAGGGCATTTCCGGTCATTCATTAGAGATTATGCGACCGAAACCAAATGCCTCACAGAAATGACTAAGAATAATGTGCCATTTCAGTGGAAAGCAGAGTGTGAATCTGTTTATCACAGCCTTGTGGCCATTATTTCATCGGATCCGGTCCTGACTCTGCCAGACTTCAAGTTGCCCTTTGAACTGAACACCGATGCTTCTTATTATGGCACAGGCGCCGTACTTTACCAGAGAGATACCGACTCTCCACGGAGCTGTTAACAGAGGGTCGTCGGGTATTATTCGTACACCTTTTGGAAAACTCAACTGAACTACACGACTACAGAGAAGGAAGCCTTGGCAGTCTTAATGGCCGTATGCTAATTTAGACCTTACCTGAATGGCAGGAGCTTCAAGCTCTTTACGGATCACCAAGCCTTAACGTATATTCTTAACCTCGCCGAGCCTCGAGGAAAAATTGCTAGGTGGGTGAGTGAACTCCAGCAGTTTACTTTCATGGTCCACCACAGGCCTGGAGAACACCTCAAGGACACAGATGCGCTTTCAAGACTTGCGGTAATTCCTGATCATAAAAATGTCAACGCAACATTGTTGTGTGAGGGAACTGAAGAACTTAAGATCCGTAATGGAAAGTTCACAGTCCCAGAAACAATGGTGCCTCGAATTTTGGAGCTCTATCACGACCCCCCCCCCCTAAGGTGGACATGACGGCTTTTGGAGGACGTATTACAAGATTCGTCAGCGTTTCCAGTGGAAACACATGAAAGAGGACGTTCAACGGTATGCCGAGTCTCGTCATCAATGTCAAGTTCACAAAGCCAAGTACCTTCAGAGAACAGACGAGATGGTTTTGCCTCAACATTGCGACGTACCATTTGAAGTCATTCATCTGGATTTCGCAGAGCTCAAGAAGAAGGCTGCAGGAGTAAGAAGAACGCAGTCTTTCCTAGTGGCAATAGACCACTGCACAAGAATAGTGGCTGCATGGCCGAGAAGGGAAGACGCTAATAGTGTGATCGCTCTTTTGAGTCGAGAGATGTTCAAGAATACGAAAATAGAAATATCAGACAATAAGCCAGCGTTTCTCAGTCAGCGTTTGCAAGATTGGGCGAAGAAACGAGGAGTTGTATTGCGACGCTGCGCTCCATACTATCCTGCAGGAAATGGCATGGCTGAAAGAATCATTCGGGATTTGAAGCAGTTCATTTCAATGTATCCCGGTTTTCAGTGTGGATGGAAGTGCTGCTTGGAGGCAGCTGTCGCTCATCACGATTGGTCGCACACTGCGAGCATCGGCTGTAGCCCATATTTTGCAGCTTTCGGAAAGGTACCAGTGCCTCCTGCTGATCAAGAACTTTGCAATGCAGACCGCCTGCAGTTGTGCGAAAAAGAAAAACTACGGAAGCCTACCAGCGATACCGGGAAAGTGTGAAGAGGAATTTTGACCATCACCACAACACGTGGATACCTCAGATACAACTGAACGATCTCGTGCTTGTCAGAAAAGGCCTTCCCGGCACAAAGCAGGTGTACATGAGACCTTATAACGTGGTGCAGATCGCAGTGCAACATGGCGTTCTCAAAAGGGTCGGTTACAACAACAATGATGGTGTGCTGGAGTTTGCGACCATTGGAAACGTTTTCATGCATCACCCCATGAGGGCTGAGTCTTCAAAGAGGGGGAGTGTACGTGGACGTTGGGCAGGGTTGGAGGGAGACGAGGAGGAAGAAGAGGTTAGAAATAAAGAAGATAGCTGACACCCCAGCCTAGTACTGTTTGTTATTACAAGAAATATTGTAGAAAGCCCGCATATCTATGCGATTTGTTCAGTACCACCGTTCGCACCTTTACGGATATGATTTTTTTCCCTCATTCCGTTCACCATAAAATGTGAGAGAGTCGATAAGTCAAGTCATGAAAGTTAGTGGCTGACAGCGCGTTGCACTAAACTGCATTTACCACGTGTACGCACATATTGTTTCACCAGTAAAAACCTTATATAAGAGTTCAGCAGAAAGCTTTCATCAATGAATCACGAGCATGACGCTGCTCCAACAAAGGACTGATTATTGGGACAAGAATGTTTTTTTTTCAGACAAAAACTTACCTCTGCGTTTCTTCGGTCACTAACAATGCCACACAAACGCTGAAAACAATGTAAAGAAGATGAAATGTTCAGTGAAATTATACATTATTTATAAGGCGTGCCATCTGAATTAGTTTTCAACGTCTGGTCACTTCAAAGGGTCACTCATCAGGTTTGACGATTTTGAGCTGACAAGCGCAATACGTAGACGAGGCGTTCATGATCACGTCTGCCAAAATTTGCAACGCTACGCGCCGCGGAAATGGGTCGAATTTCAAGACGAACGCTGCTCCGCCTCCCTTCTGCCGGCGTGCGCCTAGAGAATGAGGGCTTGACGTGCGCGTATGAATGACTCTACATACACGGCAATGCAGTGACGTTGGTCTTCTACATAGACGACTGTGCTCTGACGTTACATACAGTGGCACGTGACATGGCGAAAATGATTTAACAGGGCATGCGTAGTTTATGTAATTTGTTCCTTCAAGAGATCAATAAAAATCTAGATAAATAATGAGACCCAATAAGGAAATGTGAATCCACGAATTGTAACGAGAAGCGGAGCTAATGTGTCGAAGTTTCGCATGGGTTCGTGCCCCCGCGGTCAGTGCATGGAGCAGATGATCACCATGGAACGCTCCTACGCGTTCGCGCACTCATTGTGCTCATCTATTCTACCACGTCTAAGCCAGCGTTTCCAAACCATCCCGCAGAAACAGTAAGAAGACCACAAAATAAAGCTGGTCAGCAAAACAACGCCGCTCGCGTGCTCGGGAGTTGGACTTGTGTGGGCCCGTCATGCGCACGTTACCTCTTGGTCGGATGCCAGCGAGGGTGGGGAAGAGATTTGACTTGCGAAGGCTACGCGGAGGAGCGGCAAGGGTTTCGAGCTCGCCTCTTCTCATCCTCGTTTCGCGCCGCTTCAAAAAAAACTGTTTTCTCCGCTCGAGATGAACTGATTAAAAAAATTGTGGTAAAATGTTCCTCATCAGACACCCAACAACTTTCACTGTCTAACTAAAATTTGGTATCGGGCCTGGTGAGTGGCCCTTCGAAGCGTTCCTAAATCTAAGCATACGGTTGCGCACGGTAACTCTCTTTTAAGTACAGTGTAAGACCGAAGTCTCACAGTTTATGTGTTAGTATTATTTCTATGTAGTGGATACCACGGCCAGATTAACACAACTATGTCTCCTCGCATGATCGATAAACTACAGTGCCGTAGTTGTACACCTACCAACTGCGCGCAAATGCATGGCGTTGACCCAGTTATTTTTTTTTTACAACTGAGTCGCTGTAAAACGCCACATTCACACGGCATTTAATAGCCCTCATGTTTGGGAGGATGAGAGGATTTTGCGATGTGCTTAAAACAGAAAGCGCCACCCACTTTGAAATTATTCTGGTGAATGAAGGGTACGACGACAATCTAATCTTATTACATGCATTAGCAGCCGAGCAAGACCAAATGCTTTTCTACGTCGTTTCAGGCATACGTAGAAACAGTTCTAATCGCGCTGATCCATGCTCCGACACCTCAATTTGAGAACGTGCATGACGTACGCGCACATAGCAACAAGACGGGGCTAAAAGACGACGCATGGAGCAATCCACACTCCACCATTTCGGCCAGTTGCCGCCAGGCGGCGACTCTGCTCAATCTCGCGGCCATATTGTTGGCGCGCTGCAGAGCGGTTTGTTGAGGGCTCGTCATTTGTTGCTGTGCGTGATGTTAAAAGAAAAGCCGTGCGGTTCTTCGTTGTCGTACTTTAGCGAGCTCATCGGATCAGGAAGCCCTCGCTTGTTCACCCGATACAAGACCAGAAAATCAATATGTGTGACACGTATACCAGCCGCCACGTACGCCAGCGGCCAGCCACGACCTACAAGGGCTCATTATCTCGCTTTCAGTACAAATTGCGTGGCCCAAGAACAAGTGAAAGCCTAAAGTCTCTCGAACCGCAATTTTAAGAGTGGATGAGCGAAGTGCTGCAGCTGCCATGGAAAACGAGCCATCGCGGAGAGCTAGGCAACTCTACAAGAAATATATTAATAATAATAAGTTCAATATATTGCTGCGACCTACGCCGTTGAAGAGCAGCGTGGCTCCTTAAGTGTTTTAAACAGTGCTGATGTTGAGCCGAGGAAAATATTGTGCAAGGTAGAGACTTCGCGTAATGCGTGCTGCGGTAATGCCGGTCACTTTTTTCCGCGTATGTTTTGACACATTTTTATCTTATATTTTACTTCAGTTGTTGTGTGCTAATGTACAGGGGTCCTTGAAATTGATATAGACCGTTTCAAGGTACCAATAGACCAATTTAAAAAAAAACTGACCCCCTCCCCCTCCCAACACGAACCGATCGGGTATATTTCAAACCGCGAGTGAACGAATATTGCTCCACGCATCCATTTTCACAGTTTGTTTCAATGCAATTCCCGGATTCCCGCGATCGCCGTCACAATTTCAATCGCCTCTATGACACGCTCATTGTGCACGACGTGGTCGCGGACAAGTTCGTATGTACAGTATAACGATAAGCTATTTCTGTTTGCTTGTATGTGCTTGGGTATAGCGCTTGCCCGTAATGAAGTTACACCTGACGACACAAATATCACCGTGGTTCTTCAAGTATTTTTTGTTAATCTTTGCCAGCCAAACACGCCAGTGCTTTTCAAAAAATCGCAATGTGCGTTCTGAAATTTGGGTAATAACTTTCGGCAGAGAGAACACCCCAACGGTCTGCTCCCTCTTCGTGGACTGCTAAAACAACTTGCCTCACCAGCAGCTGATAATTGCTCGAACTTGTATATGAGGCAAAACTGAACAGGCGCAAGCACGAAGAAACAACACGGCAGCGGTCGGCGACGGAGTCAGTATAGGTACCCGGGCATGTCGGTGGCGCATTCGGAACTGACGAAGGGGCGCTGCGTAACGCACGTGCATAGAGTGCCTTGATGCGCGCATCGAGACACCCTACACGTATTCTAGTACACTCTACTACACGTGCACACTATTGGCATCTTCGGGCGAGCCACACGGGACACCGGCACCATGCCAGTACACCGGAAGTTACGTCAAGCACGACACGACTTAATCCGAGAGCACAGGCGGTATCAACGTTCCTTGAACTATAGGTAAGTTGCGAAACTCCCCACGTCAGACTGCCCATCACACGGCGCAAGGACAGCTTCCGGTTTGGCGGCACTGGCGGCGCAACAAATTAAGCTTCCGCTAGCAGACGAAAATGGGTATTCGTCGTGGCAAGACGCCGTGGTGGCCGTTCTGAAAGAGCTTTGCCAACAGTATATTATCGGGATTTTCTGTTGTGCTGCCACAGAAACTTAATACTGCGTAGTATTTAGCGGCCTAAGGTAAATACAGGGTAATTATTCATGTATGGCTTTATGAACTGCCAATGATAAACGATCCTTCACACACACACACACACACACACACATATATATATATATATATATATATATATATATATATATATATATATATATATATATATATAACATAAGAGTTTTTCCGTTTGTTCATAGTTGCTGTACGTTCGCAATTGATTTTTAGGCACAAAAAACCCAATTACAATGTCAAATATCCTCTCTTGTGACTGTGTTTTTCGTGTCTTAAAATAAATTACAACTATTTGGCGCAATCCCGTTGCTTTTGCTTGGTTCTGTAGTCAGCTCTTCTTTTGTCATTCATATTCTTTAGCAACTTAGACCGTCGAAAAGCTGCGCGTGCGGCCCTTTTCTTGAGCATGTCTTCTCTCTGCAGCTTCTCAGAGTTCCTCTACTGAAACCTGCTAACACAGCTGAAGCGAAAGCTTCGAGCAGGGACCGCACTTTGGGTTATTGGTGAGCACTTCGTAGTCATTACTCACGAGGCTGCCTGCTGACGCATTGGGACAACACGAACACAATTTCAGCTTTTCTATGTCCTCCAGAAGTTCGGCTAATTGGGTGATGATATCTGTATAGCCGGCCGACTTGGCTAAACGATGGTGACGGCTGCTAATGGTGACTGCCATGTCTTCTGCGACAACTACGCATTTCTCCTCAAATAGCGCTTTTTTTTCTTTGAACGCTAGAAACATCGCAAGACATCTTGTCTCGCCATTCTCAACAACGTTCCGCCAGCATGCAGCAGGCAAACAAACGTTTTCTATGTCTTGAAGCAAACTGGCGCCACTCGTTGGCGGCATGTCGGAACTTAATTATTTCACCGTCTTCGAGCTCAGTCATCAAAGACAGTCTATTCTTTTTCTACGATGATATTCTGGAAATTACCCCACTTCTATCGGGCAGCTTTCGCTTCTTTGTCGCGGGTTTTGAAAGGTAAGCGGGCAAATTCAGGAATATCCGTGGAACGTATCCTTCCACCAGGTCCCACTTTCCTCTGGCGATATGTACCTTTTTACCATTGATGACGTGAGTGAAAGTCTTCAGGATGTCCTCCTCATGAAAATGTATATCGCACACACGTGATGTGCTGGGCAGTTTCTTATCCGCACGAGGAATAACGTGGTCCTATGCTCGGGTACACGCGGGGCACAAAAGAAATGTGGTACATGTCTCTCATAGCCGGGAACGCAACGTGTGGGCATGATGAAAACACGCAACGCAACACATACAAAGCAGAACAGGGCACGCTGAAGCACAAAACTGTTCACGCATAAAAGAGTCCCCGCGGATAGCGACGCACTGCAACATGCACGGGAGTGACACGAGCGAGCATGCAGTGAGTGAATCCAGTTGAGACAGAAGCGCCACATTCACCTCTGGCAGTGGCGGCGCCGCACAACATGGCTTAGTTTTGCAACTTACCTAGTTCTAGATACGTTCTAGAAACGTTGAGCGGTATCACATCTTCGCTGGCACCCCCTTTGCTGTGCGTCTTAGCAGACGACAATTAGCAAACGACACTGCTCCCTCGCATTGCAGGGGACTGAAGTTCAATCATTCCGCAATGAATACGGTAGAGTTATACGTTTGCGGCAAGTGTTTCAGATGTCAACTGACTGACGATTAGTGGGAAAACGTCCAGGCAGGTAAACATAACATTTAAGTGGCATGTTTCTGTGTCATATGTAACATACGCATGCTTCGAGTTGATGCTTGAAGATTCCTAGCGTTTATATATGCATTTTTCCTTTCTTCTTTTTCACATAAAATATTAGATCCATCTCAAATTCGGGGTTTTGTTGCATCATTGCAAGCGAGTGGCAATAGAAGCGCCATGCCGGTGGAGAGTTTTCAAAGTGGTAAGCTGCGCGGTGCGCATAAACCATTTGCGTGATGTTTTCTCATTTGATTACTTATGATTTTGGGCTTTCTTTCAAGAGATGAACGTACATATATCATAATAAAGTTTTAGCCATTCATGCTCGCAAGAATGTAACATGTACACGATAAGTAAATAAATAAAATAAATAAATAAATAAATAAACGCATGTATGTATATGTTAATGCGAACAAGATGTCATTA
Organism: Rhipicephalus annulatus; assembly: GCA_013436015.1. Classification (NCBI taxonomy): domain Eukaryota; kingdom Metazoa; phylum Arthropoda; class Arachnida; order Ixodida; family Ixodidae; genus Rhipicephalus; species Rhipicephalus annulatus. The sequence continues at coordinate 655,207 of WOVY01002978.1, read as the reverse complement.
GAGTACAGAGAAAAAAGCTACGTGAAGCCTCATTTATAGTGCATCGTTATCCTTGCAGGAGGCACAACTGCAGACGTCCAGTCTGTAAGGACACAGCTTTATGGAGTGGAGGGGAAACGCGGATGCTGCTAGAAAACTTTGCAAACTACATGCCAGAAGTCGGCCCTATGAAGAAGTTCAAAGACAAAAGGACCACGTGGACCGCAATCGCTGGAGAACTGCACAGTTAAACCAGCCTTGAAAGAATCCCACTTCAGTGCGAAAACCGCTTAGAAACAGTGAAGAAACGATACAACAATGCCAGAAAACACAACAGGCAATGTGGTGTTAGCCCAATAGAAGTGCCTTACGCCGACGAGATGAGCAAGCTCGCTGCAGTTGATTACAGCCTATTCCCAGAAGTAATAAGGGGTTTCGATCCACCCCGCCGCGGTGGTCTAGTGGCTAAGGTACTCGGCTGCTGACCCGCAGGTCGCGGGTTCGATTCCCGGCTGCGGCGGCTGCATTTCCGATGGAGGCGGAAATGTTGTAGGCCCGTGTGCTCAGATTTGGGCGCACGTTAAAGAACCCCGGGTGGTCAAAATTTCCGGAGCCCTCCACTACGGCGTCTCTCATAATCATATAGTGGTTTTGGGACGTTAAACTCCACATCTCAATCAGGGGTGTCGGTCCCGTTGAGTGGAACCCGCCTCAGATGAGCCAAACCAGCACCTCTTCTGGCCAAGTGACTGCTAGCGAACACGGGTTGGGCGCTGCTCAAGAGGGCGACGTTGCAGCTTCAACGTCCAAGCGTCAGAAAACCTCGCTGCCACTCGCGAACGCTCTGTGGATGATTCACAAGGACAGAGAAAAAGCTAGGGAGAGAAGGCACGGGGAAAACTTGGTCCCCGTCTGCCAGTTGTTTTTTTAAAAAATGTCTTTTTATTACCAAATATTTTTATTTCTTTTATCGTTGAAGTACAACACAATAAAATGTTTTTGCATATGTTGGTCTGCGTCAGCTCTTTGCGAATTCAACGAAAAAAAAACGTATCAATTCATTATAGGGTTTTGGTATTGCCTAAAAGATCACGATTTCGGTATCACGCTTGGTTTGTAGCGCCTGGTATCGCTTGCTGTTGCCTGCCGTTTTCCTGAGCACTGAAGCTTTTTAGGAAGAGGGCATGGCCTTTACTGAACCTTTATTCCCCCATCTAATTCAAGATACATGTACTGTGTTGTGAACGTGTCACCTATAGTCTGCTGCAATGAACAAATATGAGTAACTCTCAATGAAAGATCGTGCCAAAACACGCCTTTTCGCTTCCCCGAGATGCCTCAGCAACCGAGCGGTGCTCTCTTTCGTGTCATTCGTGTTCTCGTGGGAGTTGTCGTCGGCGCCCGAATCATGATTCATACCCGGTTTCCCATTAGTGATAGATATGTTGTGCAGCATGCAAGAATGAATTTTGTTGACCTCACTGGTGCGTGAAGCTCAAGGAGCAAAAGTTGTCGAAATCTGTTCTTTAAAACACCTAAGGCGTTAAATCTTTTTTTCTCGCTGGTCATGTGACCGCGATCGCGGTATGGCGTGATAATCAATTCACGCAGTGGGTACACCGCATCTGCAATGGTATATATGGAAGCTGCCAGCCTCGCAGATTACAGGCAGCTCCGCGCTCACATAAGATGTACCTCAAAAACGTTTGAGACATGACAACGACCCGACGGTCCACAAAAGGCGTCAAAAATATTATTTATCTGCAGTGCAGATTCCCCGAAGTGCGTCTACGTCGGAGTGTCATGCCTGTCAATGAAGCTGGCCTTGACTTTTTTGTTAAAGCACCAGGTTCAAATGTGTATCCCGTCCATTGCCCCATGGATGTTGGGGAACCCTGCTATTTGAAATAAAAGACAACAGAGAACAGTAACCATTCGCGGCTTAATACGCATAGATATTATTTTAGGCTCACGGCTGAACTGACGGCGTTAAGCCTGCGACAATCACGTGTGCCTGGTACAACGTGAAAACTGGTGCGACCAGCGTTGCTCTTTATTTTCCTTAGTTAATGAAAGCGCCATGCGCCCTTAAATTTTTGGATATTGCAATCGGCATGCGCGTAGCACCTTTCACGTTATCCGACCTTAAGCTAATTCTTCTGAAATCATTCATGAACAAAAAACGCCTCAAAACTTGTCGTTTCTCTTCTGTACGCAGCATCTCCGAAGCAAAAGCCCCAAGGAAGTCCGCGACCCGGTCCACCATTCCATGGAGCATGCTCTCAGCTATTCCAAATAGCTGGGCGTATGATTTAAATGTGGCTTTGTTCCCAGCGTACCTAGAGGAATTATTCACATCCAATATCCACTGAAAGTATGCTCGCGACGGCACATTCTTTAATAGCTGGTTTTAATTGCTTTCGACAATGTTTCAGCATTCTACTGAAGGCGGCCTCTCACCAAAAGAAAGCTAAAATGTGCTTTTCGGCACTCTTCTGTAGCGTCCCGCCATGTGAGTGATTCGTGGGGTACTGGGGTGAAGCGGCAAACTGCGTTGTCATCATTTCGCAGGTACTGTGACCGAACCTGAAGTGTCTTCTGAACTGGAAGGAAACAAAAAAAAACAAACATTACAGGATCAAGCGTTGAACCTGACCTAACTGATTTGTACCTCTTCATCATCGTACGATGCCACAACATCAGCGAAGAAATGGTTCACCTTGGCCACTCGCATCGATGATCTTAGATGGTAGCGATGATTGTTTCGTCTTCGGTTTCCGGTGAGCTACTAGATTCCAGAAGCAAAAATGGCGTTGTGGCAAACGTGGGATTCATTCCGACAGTTTCCTAAAACATACGTCAGAACTGTTCCGCGTATAGTTTCCTAATTGCGCCACCCTTCGGCTACACCGTCTGCTACCACAGTGTCATCTGCTGGAGTGCGCTGCACGACGGGATTGCACCACTCTCCACCGTCGACCTCCGCGGTGGCGTGCACTCGTGTCGTGGCCAGCCAAGCCGAGCTATAGTGTACTAGAATATGAGGCGCCTCTGCCGAAAATGCAGCCGCCGTGGCCGGAATTCGATCCCTTGACATGCGCTTGCATACGTCGCGCTTAATAGTCTTTTGTTTAATTGCTGACACGTCCGCGAAAAGCTTTCTGAATTGGTGTATTCGTACTGCATTCGAAACGAAATGTTAAAGCTGCAACGCACAGTCCGAATGATGGTATTAACAAACGACGGTGAAGCAGTCATCCCTGGGGAAACTGCCTGCAGTTTACAATTTTGGGTCCTTAAACGATTACGCGCCCGCCGAAATACTGCTGCTGTGGCCGGGGTATTGCACTGTACAGTCAAAAGGAAACATCCCTTGGCACTACTGTCAGACTGTAAAAAGAAACCCTTTATTTACGAGCGCGCGTACTGCAGTAAGCAGTTACACCGATCAATTTCGACGCCATTCCGTGGAATTATCAGATCACGATCACTTCATCACGGTGGAACCTTTATGAACAACGACTGATTTTCGCGTGCAGCGTTTTTTTTTTCGTTTTGCCTTTCGAGACTGGTTGATACCCTTCACGAAAAAATGAAGTCGTGACAGCACGTAAATTACCACTCTCTTTCACACGAGATGCGGTGCGATCGAGCTCATAAAAATTGAAGGTAAACAAAGCTTGAGTAAGTGTTCCAGCAAAGCTGCAGTCCCTGTAGTGTTCGCCACTTCGGATTCGTAGTCAGCAGGAAGGTCCATCGATGAACCTAAATCAGTGGTCTCACCGTCAACGCAGGGTGCTGCAGTTTTCTTGGACATGGTAGATTCCACCACCGAGCTCTTCCGCTTTCTCGGAGGTTTTGGATGCAGCGCTTTCTTCGATAAGTACTTAAATGTAAACATTCGACAGAAGTTTGTCTGATTGGGTATGAAACTGGGAGATGATTTAGACTCCAACCAAAAGTTTCGAAGAAACCCGACGTTTCGGAACCGACTTGGTTCCTTCCTCAGAGGTGACTGCTGTTACGAAGCGCGCCTCCGACGACGTTACGAAGGGCGCCACGAATCCCACCGCTGCTACCACTGTTACGAAAGACGGCGACGCCAACACGGTCCTGAAGGCGCCACTGCTCCGATCTCCAGCGACACGGTCACCAGCCGTTTGGTAGCGTAGGTTTCTCAGCTCGCGACTGCTTCTGCGCAGAGCTGATAGACGAGCGGACGAGACGACGGTGAGTCAAACAAGGTTTACGTACAGCATAGATACAGAGGCGTTACAAATTCGGCACTGGGGGCGACAGTTTAGAGACTCGAAGAGCCGAGCTCTCTTCTCTGGCACATAGATCTACTACTCGCGACGCGCCGTAGGGCTTTTTCTTATATGCACCAGGAGGATTCTTTGAGTAACCAAATGCCCAAACAGAAGCGCCGCTGGCAGTGAGGTCAGAATCCTCCAATGGGATCGCCGCTGGGCCGCGTCATTCTCATCGAATACGGAGCCGCTGCGCCTGGTTGCAGCCAAGGACGAGTGACGTCGCCACGCATTGCATAAGACTCGCCAGACAGGAAGGCGCCTATTGCTGCAACGGGCTCGTGGGCTGAGCGGGCTCACTGTGCGTGCGCGACAGAAAGGCGCTGCCGCGTGATGACGCCGTTGAGTTGTTCGCGTCAGGTGGGCTCGCAAGCTGGCCTTCACACAGATTGCATTTTTCAGAGGCGTGGACGTTCGGTGTGGACTCACAGGCATAAAAGCACCCCCGCCGCCAGACAATGCGCCGGAAAGACGAGCTGCTTCCACGTGGCTCGGATGTCAGGCACGCTCGTTCGCCAGGTCCCTTTAGGTTCGCCTCCAAGGCCATGGGGAGAATGCAGCTCCAGACTCTGTTCCGGGAACACATCCCATTCTTGAGGACGGATCCCAGCTCCACTGGCTTGTGCCACAACTTGTCGGCCAGCTTCGCTCGTCTCTTCTGACGATATTTGGTCTCAGCACTTTCGATGGTTCTGCAACTTGTCAAGAACGGTTAGACAACAGACAACACACGACACAAGCAAGTGCCCTCGGTCACCTGACGGAACACCAGACAGAGTATATTACAACATATACCTAGCTACGTGTATATCGGAATTTCGTTCCCTCTACATCAAGAGGCACATGTGGGACACAAGGCTCTTAAAATGAGAACTCATATTTTTACACATACAACCACGTAACGAAATAGAACAGAACATAAAATTGGCTCCTTGAGCTCATTCTGGACGAGAGTGCTCAGCTAAGGCCGTGATGAGGACAAAATTTTGCCCCGAATCACCAGCGAGAAACCGAAAGGCGGAGAAGGTACTAACTAAACGCACGGTTCAATGCGTCTGCATTAGCGTTTAGCTTTCCTTTTTCGTAGCGAACGTCAAAGTTGTGTGGTTAGAGTATCGTGCTTCACCTCAGTAACCGGCCACTTTTAGGCGACATGTTATTTAACCAGGTTAGAGGACAGTGGTCAGTTCGACCACAAACCTCGAACCGGAGACATAACAAGCTAGCTTTTCAGCGGCCCACACGAGGCAAGCGCATTCCTTTTCAGAGGTACTGTATGCCTTTTCCCTGTCGCTGAGTTTTAGACTTAAATAAAAAACTGGCCTTTCGTTACTAGCACTGTCTTCCTGGCACAATATAGCTCCCATGCCGCGATCACTCATGTCACATTGAATCGCAAATCTCTTAGAGAAATCGGGTGCCACGAGAACGGACTTTTCGCTTAGGGCCTGTTAGCTGGCAAAACGCATTCTCCTTTTCTGAGTCCCATAACACTTTCACCGGCTCGGATTTTCGAAGTGCGTCAGTTAGAGGGCTGGCAATGCTAGAGTAGCTTTGCACGTAATGCTGATAGTATCCAGCTAGGCCCAAGGATGCCCTTATCTCAGATTTTGTGGTTGGTCATGAATGGTTCACGACAGCGGCTACCTTAATGTCTGAAGGTCTACGCCAGCCACGCCCCACAACGTGTCCCAGGTAAAACACCTCGCCGCACCCTCAGTGACATTTAGTAGGTTTCGCAGTAAGACCAGCTTCTTTCAACCTGTTCAGCACGACGCGTAAATGCTCGACATGTTCTTCCCAGTTGTTTGAGAAGATGGCGACATCGTCAAAATACGGCAGAGCGAACTCAGAGAGGCCTTTAAGAACGCGGTCCACTAAGCCTGAAAAACAAAAGGGCGCATTTTTCAATCCAAAGCTCAGCTTAAGTGGACGATACGTTCCAAATAGAGAAACATATGAGGCATAGCGGCTAGCACGCTCCGTAAGGGGGACTTGCCAATACCCTCGCACGAGGTCTAACGTGGAAATATAGCTGGACTGTGACACAGTTTCTACCCCCTCGTCTAGGTTTGGTATCTGGTAAGTTTGGTCTCGAGTTATGGCGTTAAGACGCCGATAATCGATGCATGGCCTGGGATCTTTTCCCGGCACTTGAACCAATATTAGAAGGGATGTATAGTCACTCTCACCCGGTACTATGACTCCCAACTCCAGAATTTTAGCGATCTCCTATTTCATGATCTGCTTTTGCACAGGGGAACAACAATACGGCTTGCTACGGATTGCCTCCTCACAAGTTAGCTCGATATCGTGTTCGGTCACCGTCGTGTTTCTGGGACGGTCCGAAAACACGTCTTCAAACTTGGAAACAATCCTTCTCAGGTCCTCTCTCTGGACTTCATTTAACCTAGGCTCTAGGTTCAACTGCTTCAAGATTACCTTCGATCCCTTTTCGATTACATTACTAGAACTCAAAATTTCTGCTCCCTCTTCCTCTGAAGCATTCAACAGCAGATTTACGACCGCTTGACGTTGAACGTACGCTTTCATCAAGTTACTGTGGTAAATTTTGTTCGGCTGCCTTCCTAATTTCACTTCATAATTGGTATCAGAAAGCTTCGATATTACTTTGGCGGGCCCTTCCCAATGAACCTCAAGCTTGTTCTTTTTGGACGGCCGCAGCAGCATTACCTGACTTCCTATTTCAAAAGCGCGCTTCTTCGCCGATTTGTCATAGTACTCCTTCTACAACACTTGTGCAGCCTTCATGTGGCTTTCCAGTAGATCTTTAGTTTTTCCAAGCCTTTGAAGGAGGTCTAGAACATACGCAACTACATTAGGGTCCTCATCGAATCCCTCCCAGGACTTGCGCAGCATTCGCAATGGTGTTCTCAAACTCCTGCCATACACAAGCTCTGCAGGGCTAAAACCAGTGCTCTCATGAGGAGCTGATCTCAAAACGAACATAGCGGGAGGAATACAGGCTTCCCAGTCGCATTTGTGCTCGTGGCAAAGAGCTCTAAGTATCCGTTTCAGAACGGAATGCATACGCTCTACCGGATTAGATTGTGGGTGATGGATCGAGCTGTGCACTACTTTTATTCCACATTTATCTATAAAGGTAGAGGTAATGCCGCTGGTGAAGACACTACCATTGTCGCATTGGATGTCAGAAGAAAATCCGACGCGTGCAAATATGGATAACAGTGCATCCATGACATGAGGAGAATTGAGCTCCTTAAGTGGTATCGCTTCCAGAAATTTTGTGGTTACACAGAGAGCCGCCAGGATGTACCGACAACCTTGCCTTGACTCTGGCAATGGCCCGACGATATCAATTACTAGGCGCCGAAAAAGTTTTGTGATAATTGGCACAAGCTTTATGGGTGTCTTCCACTTGTCCGTGGATTTCCCCGCTCTCTGACAAGTGTCGCATGAGCGTACAAAGTCTTCGATATCATTCCAGCATTTCGGCCAATAAAACTCAAGGGAAACTCTAGCCTTGGTCTTTTTTATGCCGAAATGCCCTGCCGATGCATTTTCATGCGCAAATTCTAATTGTTGGCGACGATACTTTTGTGCACCAAGAGCTGCTCATACTTGTGACCTTGTGCATTTGTGTAGTTCCGATACAGGAGCCCTGCTTTCTCAAAAAAAGAAACATTCTTTTTCTTTTTTCCCAAGTTTACGCTTTCCATTAGCGCTTTAATCGAGAGGTCCTCACGCTGCTCTCGAATGAGCGTTTCTCGATCAACCCTCGACAGCTTACTCCAACTTTCAGTTACAGGCGAGAGCGTTGCACCCTCTCGCTCTGACTCAATGGCGCCATGTCGTCTCCCACTGCTACGGAAACCGTGCCAGTCGCTTCGGCGACGAGCCACTCGAGTGACTGCTCGCATGACTCACACGAAGAATTTCCTCTCTGAGGTTCCGTCGACTCGCCGCCAAGGTCACTTGATGGTTCACCACATTGAACAAAATCAAGCTCCTGCAAAAGCTTCCGCGCTTGCGATCGCGTGAGGGCCATGTACGCTAAGTTGGGGAAGAACGATTTACCCTGCTCTTTGACAAGCTGCTCTGAGTTGTTAGAGAAAAGATAAGGAAAACGATCGGGAAGCGCGGCAGACACAGCCGCTTCGGTGTGAAGCTTACCGAACGAGCCTTCAATGACAACCGTAGCGATTGGTAAGCAAGCACTCTGCTCCTCGGCGACTTGCCTGATCCACGCGCATTCTCCTGTAAAGTCATCCGGAGACACCAATGAAGGATGAACAACGTTCATGGTTGCCGCTGAGTCTCGAAGTGCTCGACACGTTTTCCCATCCACACTGATTTCTTGGAGATATGGCTCTAACAACCGCATGTTCCTTTCCGATTCTCGGATTGTTGCGAAAGCAAACTTTTGCTTATCGCGATGTGCCCTTCCTTTTTGCAATTGTGGCAGATTAGCGGCTTCTGTGATTCAAACGCCCGTGTGGTATCAGTGCGTTGTTTAGGAACAGCACTCGATTTCTCCGCTTCAGTTTGCCCTTCCCCTACAGTGTCCTTTGTAAGAGACGGGTCCTTCTTAAAATAACGGTGCGGAGCAGGCTTCCGTTGATCAGGTTTTTTTGAAAAGCCCTCTTTCCTTTCATCCTTTTCAACGCGCACTGCCCTGCTATGCAACTTTCGGCGAGTATAATACTCCTCAGCTAACTCTGCTGCCTTGTTTAGATGTACTTCACCAAGTTTGTCCTGCAGCGAAAGCTTGACATCTTCCTGGATGCAGCGGTAGAATTGCTCATATGCAATTCATTCCACCACTTTATCGCGATCGTCATGAACACCTTCGCCCTTGAGCCATTCAATTAAATCGGCTTTAAGACGAAACGCGAAGTCAACGTGTGACTCATTCCCCTTTTTAGCATACCGGAATCTTTGCCTGAAAGCCTCGGGTGGCAACTTATAACGTCTCAAGAGCACGTCCTTGAGACGTCCTTGAGAAAGGGGCTCGAAGCAACGCGATGCCTTCTCTCGCACACATACGTCGGCTTCTCTCTGACGCCTAGGTCAACTGCTGGCGACACGCTGCCTGGCTTTTTTTATAGGCACCGGGTGGATCGTTTGCATCACCAACGTCCAACCAGAAGCGCCGCGGGCCGTGATGTCAGCACCCTCTAATGGGGACCCGCCGCTGCGCGTGGTCACACCCAAGGACGAGGGATGTTGCCACGCATTGCGTAAGACTCGCGAGACTGGAAGGTGCCGATTGCTTCATCGGGCTTGTGGGCTGAGGGAGCTCGCTGTGCGTTGTGTGACAGACCGGCGCCGCCGCTTGATGACGTCGTTGAATTTATCGTGTCAGGCGGGCTCGATCACTGGCCTTGACACAGATTGCCTTTGCATAGGCATTGACGTTCAGTGTGGACTCCCAGGCGTAACATTGGTTACCCGATCCGGGCCGGGAGCAGACCTGGTGTTGAGGTTGCTTAAGACTGCCCTAATTTTGGCTTCACTAAACTCCACGTCTAGCTTGTTAGTGTTGTCTCCGTGATAAATTGCGTGCTGTGTTCTTTCTCTTGCTCTAAAGAAGCGCTCGCGAACGGCCTCAATAAATTCATCTGGCATGCCCTCAACGTCACGTACGAGCCTGCTAATCTTGTGCCCCTGAGCGCTGTTGGTTTCATCCGGATCCAGAAGGTCCCGGAAGAGTCACCCAGCGTTCGCCCCACGCATCTGTCTCTCGAGGCCATTGCGCGTCTCTTCCCATTGTGTGCGGCATACCTGAAAAGCGTGTTCTTCTATCTCCCGGCCCAGTTTGGCTATGCGCCTTCGTAACATCCTATTATGCCTTTCACGTCTCCATCTCTTCAGCAAACACTGCTTGGCCTTTTCCCACATGTGCAGGAGCCGGCTATCTATCACGTGAAGATTTGCTTCAGGAGGGACCTCGTGCGTTACTACCTCCACGTCTTCCCTGAGCCTCTCGGTCCATTCTTCAATGTTTGTTATTGGTTGGTCGCCTCACTCACGTTCTTTGCGTGTCTTACGGAATGCATCCCGTTCCACGAGACGGAGCCTGCGTCCTCTGGCCTTCCCTTTGCTCTCGAAGTAACACCCGCTAGCACGCAATCACGTGTCTATTTTAATCTCTATCAAGGAATGGTAACTTCCGAGATCCTCCTGCATGTAGAGCCACTGCGCGTTGGTTATATTCACCACGAAAGCAGGTATGGTAGCGTGTCAGCGCAGGCACTGTTGCCCCTGCGCGTGGGATCGGCAGGGTTCACGATGAGCTCTAGTCACTGGCCGAGTCCTCCCACAGGAGCCTGCCCTTGGGTGTTTCTCATGGATATCCCCAGGCCGCGTGAGGCGCGTTGAAGTCTCCCGCAACGAGTAGCGGCCGATCGCTGGCGACTGCGCGTACCTTGCGGAACAGCTCCCCAAATCTGTGCTGCAGCGAGGGCTGGCTGTATACGTTAAATACAGATAGTCCTTGACCATTCCTCAGAATTATCTTTACGAACACGTGCGGTATCTTTACCCCTTGAAGCTCACGATGCGGAATAAAAAAAGTACTTTTTTTTGTGCCAATCAAGTTTCCTCTTGCTCAAAAATCAGTCAGCTTAACTTTCGCCCCTTCAGAAAACACGAACAAAATTAAAAAAAAGGAATGGGAAAATTTACGAATTGCCACGTTGCCGCGGCCAGCGGACCTTAAACAAGGCACGAGCGCATTCCGCTAGCATGCGGAGGGGGAAAGAAGGGCTTTCACGGCAACCCTCCACCTCTCAATTTTTTCATTCTTTCCCTCTATTTCAGGACGTCACCAGTGATGTTATGAAAGAAGTTTTCTGTTCGTGCTTTATTTCTAGTAGAATGCCCGGTAGCCCCAAGCGGTGCTGCCGCGGCCGAGAGGGAACACATGGGAAGTATAGAAGTTTCCGCCCCCTGGTTGACACAGATAGCTGAGCTATCCAACTTCTGATATGGTAGACCAGCGCTAGATAGGTGGCGCACCGAAAAAGAGCACCAGGTGGAGAGTTGCGACAGAACTCAGCTGCTCGCGCCCAGACGACCGGCCATTCGGAGAGCACGTGCGCGCGCCGCTGCCGTGCTTCATTTTGGAACAAACAGCTCGAAAAGCCATTGCGCCAGTAATACTGTACTGTGCTTTGGAAAGCCCCGCCGCGGTGGTCTAGTGGCTAAGGTACTCGGCTGCTGACCCGCAGGGCGCGGGTTCGAATCCCGGCTGCGGCGGCTGCATTTCCGATGGAGGCGGAAATGTTGTAGGCCCGTGTGCTCAGATTTGGGTGCACGTTAAAGAACCCCAGGTGGTCTAAATTTCCGGAGCCCTCCACTACGGCGTCTCTCATAATCATATAGTGGTTTTGGGACGTTAAACCCCACATATCAAGATGTGCTTTGGAAAGATAACTTTGCCCGAAGGCTACTCTCGCCTAAAAAGCACAAAAACGGAGAGAATCCCTGCAAAGGGAACTGTGTCTATGGATATGACATCGAAGGGACAGTGCTCTGACATGATGGCAGCTCCCTCGTCCTCATTTTCTGGTTGCGTGCTGGCTTTTGGGTTGAAGCTAGTGCAGACTTACATGCTCCCATTGATAAGTCCGTGCTGTGACGATACTACGCTGCCAACATCTGTAGTAAAAAAAATTCCGCCATATCCACGAAGTGAATGATGATGAGTGGGCGAAGCTCCGGAGGTAAACCTGGTAAACCATGAATCCTCTGTACATTTTGCCCACTCGATTTTATTACATCGCTCCCCCTAGCGTACGTCGCCGCACTAAATCGAACGATTGCCTTCAACCAATGACACGCGCCATATGTGACATCATTCCTATTTTATAAGATCTCGCGTCTTTCATCAACTACAAGTACCGCTTTCTAGTTTATAACATCTTGCATCTTTTCATCATCAGCTACAAGTACCACCATCTAGTAAACACTACAAGAACTAAACGAGAGGTGGCTACATACAGGAGACGGTACCGCCATCTAGTGAACACTGCAAGAACTAAACTAGAGGTGGCTACCTACAGGGGACGGTACCGCCATCTAGTGAACACTGCAAGAACTAAACTAGAGCTGGCTACATACAGGCTACAGGGGACGCACAGCCCACGCCCTAAGGAGCTTCGCCCCTAAAAAACAAAAAAACAAAAACAGAGTAGGTGGTAGCTGCGTCATTTTTTTTTCCGGCATCGTATGTACGCACGGTCAGTATGTATGCACGGTGACGTTGATCAATCGAACCACCATGACATCATAGAACGTGTGGTGTCGCGCTGCTATGCTTGAAGGCGCGGGATAGATTCTCGACCATGGCGGCCTTCGATGGGGGTGAAATGCAAAGAACACCCGTGAACCAAGATATATGTGTGCATTGGAGAATCCCAAGCGGTAACAATTAATCGTGATACCCACACTACTGCGTGCCTGAGATATCCTGTTTGGCACATAAAAGTTTAGCAATTATCGATGTTGAACAGACACCTTCATTTTAGGCCGACACAGGCAAGCGGAAAAACTGAAACTACGCATTAGGCGAACTAAACGACGAGTAAAAATCGAAGACATCTGATAATACTCTAGCAAGGCTTAAATGCCGATGTTACTTAGCCACGGCAGCCACTGAAAAAGAAGCATACCGAATCGACTGACTCCAGAAAGGTAAGCTGTCCGCTGCTTTGGTCATAACGAGAACCCTGTTTTAAACAGAAATTAAGCTAAAGAGAGGCATCTCAGCATCGGCTATTCTCCGCAAGAGTAGGACGTAGGCGAACGTGTCCTCGAACAAATCTTGTGGACAAGGCAGCTATCCTTTACACGTGTAACTGTTTACGAATGATGCAACTACCTGCCTATCATTACAATCACTTCACGTGGTGGCAACAGATGAAATTTGGGCATTGTTGTGGTGATGGTGGTCAGGTGGATGGATGCGTGAGAATCCGGAGGTGCACGACTCAACGCTCAGTGGATCAGATAGAAAAAAATACATATGCTAGATGATGCATAAGGTGCTCATTTTATTTCCAGCACAATGCCGTTTATATTCAATTGTTTGCCCCTCGTTTCCATGTGGTGGCCGTCTTCCTTTTTGAATAACTATAGCAGACACGCGCAATACGATTTAGAAACCAGGCCGACACCACTATAGACAGGAGAGCGAGAGCAGAACATACTCAACTCGCCTGACTGCTTAGATGCAACGGCACCTCCTCTCTTATGGATATGATTAAGAAGGAAAAACGTAGACGGATATGTCCTCTCTCTGTCTACTTATTGTTGAACTTGAATACGCAGCAGTACCGCCAGTGCCATTTTGTTTTGTTGCAGCAATGCGCGTCCACACCGCCTCTACCAGCCGCCACTCTTGTCTGCGGGAGCGGCTGAGAAGTGCACGCTTTGACCGCCAGGGCAGTCGTGGAGCGAGGGGTGAGTAAAGCCCCTGGATATTCTTGGGAAAGTACCGTATTTCTTTTAACTGGAGCCGTCACGCCGAGCACCCTCCTCTCCCACCTTCCACCTCTCCACTACACGCGCCGTCGCCTGGGAAATACGTGCGAACCTCTTTCTTTTTTTGTTTTCTCTTTTCGCCGTACCCGGTTCTCGCCACTATCCTATCAAGAATGCCATGTCACACTGATAACGAACGTGCAGTACGTGACTTCGAATTATACCGGACGCCCAGCGATAGTGAAAGGAGGGGCACCACGGATAAATGTGTGGCGATGGATAGAGGTTACGCGCGTTATCAGCGTGAATATCCTTGATATAAAAGTGGCGCGGGGCCGGTTATAGGGCCGGCACCCGCACGGTAGCCGTTTGGGAGAGGATATAGATAAGGTTTGGACACTTGGGAGAGGAGGGTTCGACACTTTGCAAAGGATATGGAGGAGAGTGTCGCTACTTTCTCTATTAAGGGACTTTGGGAGCGAGAAGGAGTGAAGGCAAGCGCTACGAGAGCAAGTGAAATTAGTAAATCAATTCCCAAGCTTTGCCTGATTTAAATTTACAAAATAAAGATTAAGAAAAGGCATGCATAAACAAAAGAGGAGCTCTTTACAGGGGTATTGAATTATTTTTTATGTGTAAAAACTTGTGAAAGCCAATAACTGCGAACATTCACATGAACCTCACTCCGTTCAAGCGGATCTTAAGATGCTGCTAATCTTGAGGTCGAGGATGGACGCCATGGTTCTACCACAGCGGTGGGAATATCAACCGAAAAAAAGAACTAAAACCGCAGTTAATGTACCACGACACAGCGGCGAGATGGCTTTTACGGACGCAACGCTGCGTCAAATTATATGTGGAACTTGGCCATAACATCAAATTTTTTCGTTTTTTAGTATAAAAATATTTTTTACATACGCTTTACCAAATCGTCCTTTGCGTGTGCGGTTTTGCAATTTGTTTGTATTTGCGCTGCATTTGTGTAAAGTTTTTCGGATACTGGTTCACCTATGGTCGTTTGACAGGGTGGCATAGATTGACAGGGTGGCATAGGGATTTGCCCGGGTATTCCCGTGTGCATAGGAGCACACGGGAATACCCGGGCAAATCAGGGGGCACAGGGTGACATGGGATAGACATAGCTCGAGTGCAGGGAAGCTAGCCGCAAGATGAGTTGGAGGAGCGATTGAGAAAAATGGGAGAGGAGCGTTGCGCTAGCAAAGTTTTCAGCTACTTGTACATGTAGAATGTCGATACTAAATGTAGGAAGTTAACTCGAAAATTGTCAAGCAAATATATTTAGACAACAGTGGAATAGCTAGCCAAAAGGAAACATCGGTTAAAGAAGAAGGTGGAGGAAACAGAGATGGACGTGTGGAAGATTGGAATGCTTACAAAGTCATCACTGGAGACCTACCGGACTTTCAAACACGAAGTTACAAAGTAAAAGATTTACGATAATGCTAGAGGTAGCTCTCTGCTGTTCGAAGCCAGAACGAGAGTATCGTGGACCAAGACGTACCGAGCCCAATACGAAGGCACAGACACGTTATGTAGTGCGTGTGGAGAGAAGGAGGAAATGGCTGAACATTTGATAATGTTTGGTAAAGGGCTTCATCCTACAGTCCAAGATAATAACACGAAAATTTTCAAAGCATTGGAGTTTACGGACAGTTTAAATAGGCTTCGAACGGGTTCAAATAACCAGAAGGAGGCTAACCGACTTGTGGCTACAATCAGGGCGCGAGTGAAATTCAATCCTTCATCACATAGATATAGTACTTAACTTTATGGCTAGGTGGCGTCAGCCGCCGCCCGATGATGGCGTAAGGGAAGCTCAGAGCAAAATGAGATTTCAAGAGAGGCTTAGAAAAAAATGAAGGAGAATAGATGGGTAGGAAACGTGTTCAGGTATTTGTATCGGAAGAGCGTAGACATAAAGTGGAGGAAAATAACTAAGAGGCTCAACAGTAAATATACAGCTGGCAGTGTGGGCGACACGGCAACAAGGAACATTCAGCGAAAAGTCAGAGAGGCGGAGAGAATTTATTGGATGACAGCGATGGAAAAGAAGCCGGCTCTCAGTAACTACCAAAGGCAAGAACGAAATAAGGTGGGAGAGGTTTTATGATAATTCAAGGGGAAGCATGTTACTGTTCGAAGCGAGGTCGGGTTGCCTTAAAATCTGTAGTCATAAAGCGAGATTAAGTAAAGAAGAAGAACAATGTACATAATGTGGGGTAGTTAAGAAAAAAGTGGAACAGGTTCTGATTGAATGCGGTGATATCCACCCAGGTATACATGTGGGTACAAGCTTACATGAGGCTTTTGGTTTCAGAGAGAAGCATGGAAAGCTGAACACGTCCGTGATAGAAGCAAGAAAGCGACAATTAGAGTATTCGGGGCAGAAAAGTAGAAATAAAGGACGAAAATAGTGGGAAACTGAGGTCATTCAGCCTGAAGAGGCAGATAGATGGAACACAAATTTATATATTTTTTGTTATATTAGGATCGATTTAATCAAAGTTAATAAGGCATTAGGCCAACATAAAAAGAAAGATTCTTTTCGTTTTTTCTTGCGAGCCTGGTGGCACGCATGTCACTGCCCCGTTATAAAGGGGACGCTCATAGCATGCATGCATCCGTCCGTTTGTCCATTTGTCCGTCCGTAAATCCATCCGTCCGTCCATACATCCATCCGTTCGTTCGTCCATCCGTCCCTGAAATCTGGATATGAAACAAAGTAATACGCGATACAAAATACAATTTCTATAGAAACCACAGAATGTTTGTATATACATATAAACATATTTAAAAATTAACAAGAATTTTTGCCTATGAATGAAAATGAACATTTCGCGGACCTACATTTCCATACACGATACATAACTATACAGACGGTTTCAAGATTGCAAGCCTTGTACTCCAGCAATCTTTCGGGCACCTCCTTTACCAGCTCTTAACGTCAAAACTAAAGGCACGTTTTCAAGTATTTTTTTTCAAAAGTAAGGAAAATCTCTCAAGTTTTTCAGGTTACAGAAACGTGCATAAAGTTCACTGGAACCTTTTATAATTTTGAAGTAGCTCAAAAGCACATTTATTTGAATATATTTTGTCAAATGGGAAAAAAGTGTAGAAAATCATCGGGTTATTTTTAAAAGTTTTTTTTTGCCCACCGATTCTCTTAAGGCACATTGGTAAACGGAACCGGATCATCAACAAGGGCGCATGGTTTTAAACAAGGAAAGGGTCTATATATGAATAGGCCTATATACGGACTCATATTCGCTCATTGATAACAAAAGCGATTTCAACAAGCGGAGGGTAAAAAAGAAAAAAAGAGAAAAAATATTATGTGCAACGTAAGTATTCTCTCTGACACGACTCATAAAATAGTCTTATTGCTTGATTAGAATTGGGCAGAAGATCAAAATTTGCCTTCATAAGTTTAAATAATAAAATTAGCACAATGTGTTTTAATGATTGTTCGTTATCTTTGTATCAAAGAGAAGGGACATTATATTTTTCCTTATGACGAGTATGATGAATACTGTGGTTTATAATAAAATCATTCAGCGAAAATGTATTAAAGCTATTGAACTATAGGTATGCCTTGTTGGTTAATAAAATCAATCAATAATCGTATAAAAATACTGGTAGAATATCAAATCTTACGAACAAATCTTTCGTAGAAAATGAGCGTGAAACATTGGTAATGCAGCGCACATCTCTTTTTGGAGTAAGTTCAATTTTGTTAGATTTTTCTTTGTAGTCGCGCTCCAAACAAGGTTGCAGTATTGTAGCATCCAGAACACTAGAGCACTGTAAAGCTGAATTCTAATGTTAACCGGGAAGTATCTTAAGCGAGCCATGGTTCCTACAGCAGAAGATAGCTTTTTACTAAGGTAGTTCAACGCGATCGTTCCAACCTAGCTTTTTTAAAAAAAACAATGCCGTCAAAGAAGACGCATGAGACAAACAGAAATGGACGAAACAAAGCGCCATCTGTTTGTCTGTGCCTCTTCTTCATTGGTATTACTTTTAAAACAGCGAATAATCAAGACTTAGACATGAAACCACTAACACTCCAATCATCGCCTTATACTAGAATAAAGCTGATACCCCCACCACCACCTCCTAGTTTCCTTTTAGATATCACCTGTCACCGCCTCAGATGGTGTTCCTCTCTTTAAGGTGCACTTATAAAACAGGTGGGTAAGTAGCGATAATATATCGATAAATAACAAGAGCATGTAGCTTCTCATTTATTCCCTTGAGGTCGTCACCATTGTCCTGCAATATACTCTCGTATTGCAGAAAACGGAGATCAAATCAACATCATCTTTCGTTCGTAACTTCTCATGTCTATGAAGCGTGGAAACTTGGGCAACTGATAGGAGATAAGTGAATATAAGAACAGCGCTACTGACACATACTGCGTGTTATCTTCGTCAGTCTTTGCGTGTAGCGCTGTTCTCATATTCAATCACTTCTATTTGTCATTGACCAATCAGCTTCTCTAATCTGACATAGGATTGGTTGCAAATGTAGTAAGACGGTAAGTTGGGCCAGTTTGTTAGGATCCATCGTGAACTTAATTACAGTGCGACACTAGAAAACACCAACTGGTGTGGCGCTGTAAATAAGTTCACGTTGGTTGCGATTTCCTGTTACGAACATATACCGCAGGGGTCTCAGACTCACCTCAGCTGCCAGGCCGCAGTCCCGAAATTTAGTCCCGTTAGGGCCGGTATAGTAGATATAATTAAAACGAGGACGGCGGAGAACGAGGTTGGGTGACCAAATGTCACCTGGAGCCCTTACATTGCCATTTTAGAGAACGGCTTTTCTCGTATTTCATAAACGGCTCTTTTCTGAGGGGGAACTGGCGATAGGTTTTTATTTTATTAATTTTTTTGCACATTTTCACAAAATGCCCACGAAGGGGGCAAAAGGAGAGAGTGTCTCTTTGTGCCATATTGGAGAGCGTCTCCGATATGTTTCGATAGACATATCAATGCTAGCCTCTGCAATGACAAAAATCTTCTGAAACCGAAGTATAACAGCTTCGGCTCTACGGTGATGTCTCAACTTATAGTGACCGCATGAGATGCCTCCATGAGAAAAAAAAAGTGCTCGAGACCGATTCCATCTGCGTAGCTTACCCGAACACAGCTAACCCGAACACAGAATCGCAAATGCGATAAAAGAGTCACACAAGTCACAAAACTTGATTCCTTTATTCAGAACATAAGTCACACC
The DNA here is from genome assembly GCA_013436015.1 of Rhipicephalus annulatus. Taxonomy (NCBI): domain Eukaryota; kingdom Metazoa; phylum Arthropoda; class Arachnida; order Ixodida; family Ixodidae; genus Rhipicephalus; species Rhipicephalus annulatus. The sequence goes on along the minus strand of WOVY01002978.1, from coordinate 636,188 downwards.
CTTTATTCCTTGTCAAGCCGCGGGCCGCTATCGGAAGGTCCATGGGTCGCATGTGGCTTGCGGTTCTTGTGTTTGAAAGCCCTGCTAGCGTAAGACTTTCATTCAATTTTATTTCTTGTAGAACCAATTCATCCAACTGCGTGCTTTAAGCCACGCAGCTCAGGGCCACACCGACTTGAGAAACAGACAGCTAGCAGCGTACGGCGCCAGTCTGTGCGATGGACATCTCAGTTAGCTGTACTATAGCCTTAACATCTACACTGATAACACATGATTTCGCTTCTTCTCGGCTTCAGCTTTTCGACAGAAAAATTGTGCTTAGAAAAAGATGCCTAGAAGTATAGTTAGTGAATATCTTTACTTAGCCTTCTGCGCATCATAATCTGAGTTGCACATAATTATCCGCTCTTCGGGTAATTCACCTAAACTTGTCCATTATGCCCAAAGCTCTACATGCATCCGAAAACAAATTTCGCGGGAATTTCATTGTACTTTGTTATCCATGTACTGAACGAATCCGAGAGGTGCGTCGATGTTGGCTGTCCGGTTCCGGAGAATCACGTCAAATCTTGGAATCTGTTCAGATGGCCATAAAATTTGCCCATGCATAGCAAAGTGATTTGGGAAGTGAAGCCTCTGCACTGATGAACTGTCCAATATCCATCTGAAGTGGTATAGGCTCTGCTTTTCATGTTGTTAGTACTTCACAGTGTCGTATGTAGTATAAGGGTCCGGGAGGAAGACACAACGCTGGGTTGCACATTTCAACTGGTTTCGCATAACTCGCTCTCTTCGCATCGCAAAGCGCGCAACCTTTCCTCCACAATCTATTCCTCGGTCCACCTGCTCCCCAACAACTCGGGGCGAGGTAATCACTTGTGCAGCATGTTCCCCCACAAGCAGGGGCGAGCGGTGATCAGTAGGGCCCAAGAGTAAACGTCTGCTGGTTGACACCATTAGGTGGCGTCTCGTAACCGCTGAGCATTTTGGAAACAATGAGCCGTGTCGGATGGCGGATAGAGCCAATGTCCTCTGCGGAGAAGAATCGTCTCCCGTCCTTGGCCGAGTGCGGTGGTTCTCAACAAGCGCGCAGCTGCTGTATCAAGCGGTGCCAGGAACTAGACACTGCCAGGATCCCTATTGAGCGCGCTGCAAAAAAGAACAGTCATTGCCACGTGCTTCGTCATCGCAACGGTGTCTTTTTTTCTTTTTTTTTCCTTGCGTAGCGATACTTGAGTATGGCAGGCAGAGACACAATTGTTATGGACACCTTCGTAGCGAGTGGCTGCGAAGAGCCCATGTATCCGAGGTGGCTTCAAGTGATCCGCGAGTTATGCGAGAAATGATCTTCCTTTGTGGAAGTGATACGTTTTACAGCGGACAGTGGGCTTGTCGAGACTCGAGATGTATATGTATGCCCGTGGATCTCATTTGAGGCGCTCGTGTCTGATTTCAGTCGGAAGGTGCATGTACAGAGTTGCAATATGTGGATATGCGATATGCCTCCTTCGGTGCTGCCATTTTCCTCTGAATTTAGATATGACTACCTCCACTGATTAAGTTCGCTGAATTTGAGAGAGGTTTTGGCTTTACGAACCATTGCGCTCCGCTCACTTGCCGTTACTTCACATGGACGTTGGCATGTGTTCTTGTGCGATTTTGTAGTGTTACCCGTCGCCCATCTTGTAACCACATTATGCTTGCGCGCTGTACTGTTAATCCCCTGACAAATGCCTAAAGGGACTGTCTACCGCCCGGAAAAATTTTTCTCACTGTGGCGCCAATGAAAAGATCGTTCATCACATTGGCGGCAACAAGCATGCTTTCGTGCCAGAAAAAAGAAAGCATAGTTTTAACTTGATGACGATAGTCGATAAATAGTTACCACTAGCGTCACCCAACAGCGAGTGTGATTAATCTTGACAATCTATTGGCAGGACGAGAAATCGTCGCAGGTAAAATAATTTTCCTTGAAAACAAACATGTTTAACTATAATTTGTATTTTATGCACTCGAAGCAGCTTTGTATAGAGCCAGAGACCAATTTTCGCTTTTTTTTTTCTCAAGCATTCGAACAGGCGCCTGGTGGCGCTTCAGGCGGTGTGTTCGCTTGCCTGCCTGCAAACGGCGGAGAAACGCGCCCAACGGCGTCCGCGGCCTCTCGTGAGAAGAACAAAAAATTGTGCGCATGCCTAAAATGACCCCTGGGGTAATTGTTTCATCAATAAGCAAACTTGATCAAGCCTGCAAAAACCCCACGCGGTTTCAGTTTTTGATTTTCACCTGCACCCACCAGAGTTGTAAGCATTCATCCCACCGATGGAAGGAGACATGACGCGGACGGAAAAATTCTGTTTTAAGAAATTCTACGCACTGTCTAGAGAAACCACTGCAATGTTATGCGCTTCACATGGTACGCTTTTTATTGCGACACAAAACAGGAGAGCAATGAAGGACGGTAGACAGTCCCTTTAAATATGTTATTATTATACTCCTTCAAAAGTACAATGAATATGATTCAAACGGCGTAATGCTGTAAGTAGCCAACAGAGTCGAAAAAGTCAAATTAAATAATAAAACATATTGATTAGGCGAAATGATTAGTCAAACATTCCACTGCAATGCTCTGACATACCCGCCACTCCCCTTCCATTTCTTAACCCAACGCCTGAACCGAGGGAAACTGCAATGGCGAGCTGGCCAGGATAGGACCAATGGCGAGATATATGGACAATGTGATGGGGATTCTAGATGGAAGGAGGATTTTTCGCATTGACGCGACACCAATGCAAGAATATGAAGAAGCGGCCTGACCATAGATATGAGGGTATTACATAAAAAATAGCAGAGTAACAAGAACTTGGTGTGTCCCCCCCCCCAAAAAAAAATAAACAAAATAGCATTGATATATTCGCACGTTCGCGGGTGTATGGAGCATATAGCGAGCTTATGCAATCAAAACGACCCGATGAAGTCTTGTCGCAGGCGAACGGCCCACTCGGCGTGCGATCCCGAAGCTCAACTCCGGGCTGTGTCGTGCATCTTCTCATAAATTTCCAGAGCTTCCAAGCAAGGAGGGAAGCAGGTGAGAGTATACAGCTCTCATGGCTTTCCTGTTTTGTAGCTGTGGTATACGGATGCAACTGCAAGCCCAGCAGACGGCTCGGAAGCAGCTTCAATCACACGCCGGCTGGGCCACGCATTTTGACAAAGGCAGTATATACACTTGTATATATTCTGCGCATGCGACGCTGGAAGCGAATACCGCTTGGACCGAAAGCAGGTGACGAAAAAAGAAAGTTTGTTTTGTGGACTACCTACGCTGGGTCCCTGAACGCAACTGCGTTTTGTGTACTTCATGAATCCTCTTTTCATTCACAATGATAGCGTGCCGCGCCGGAAAGATGAAATAAGGAAAAAAAGAGTGCTTGATCTTTCTCTCATAGGAATCGCTCAGAACACGGAAGGGAAGCGTGCGTTGCACTTGCATCTGAAACTTTTTTATTATTTTAAAAGACACGAATCCACATCGTACAGCAAAAAAAATAAATGGTCATATCAAACGCGCCTCTTTGATAGCTTTAGCATATAGATTGAAGCTCCTTCGTGTCTTCGTCTTCCACTCAATTCCCTGATGCTCACAACGCTACGTGTTGTGCGCATTGGACCTGCGTATGTTGCACCCACGTTAAGTGATGGTGTATGAAGTGGAAACTGGACGGAATACTAGAGACCGGAGATGAGAAATGGAAGTGAATTGGGAGAAATCTAGCATTCTCTCTGACCGACATCATTTGCACACCATTTACATGACGTAAAGACTGTCGCGAATGTGGTTTTGTGGACCGAAGAGCTTACCTCTTGCCCAAGGAAGAAGGGCTCGTTTCGCTTCCTGATAAAGACCGATAAGGAATTAAAAGAAGTGCACGGTGGTGTGAAAGAAAGAAATATCATCGTAAGGGCCCGGCAGTGAGACCCAGTGGGAGAGAGTGGCGCGGCTGGATAGCAAAGAGATGCTATCCAGCCGATGACGAAGAGCATACCCGTGAGACCGCCACCAAAGACCGCCACCAAAATTCAGTGAAGTATACGTCATGTAACAGTGGAATCATAGCCGCAGCGTCTGTCCGACGGAAATCAAAGACCACGTCACCATGCTCTAAATCAGGGGACTCCAAACACGTGGCCTGCCAACCTCTAGCTTGCGGCCCACAGTGGACAGTGTTCGTCCCATACTTTTTTTATGGCTGTGTGAGTGCTCGTGGCACCCCTAAATGGCCCTCGCATTATTTTCTCGCTTATCATGATTAATCATTCTTTTTACAGGTAAGCTACACGTGCGAGGCTGGTCTGCGGCATTTTTTTTTCGTGAGGCACCTGATGCGGCCACTTTGTGTTGCAACATAATCGCGGAACAAAAACTCCGTACTACAGGATCGGCGTTTAGATTTGAGTAGAGCGAGAGAGAGAATAAATTGAGAGAAACACATTATTTTCTCGCTTATCATGATTAATAACTGTTTTTTGTGGGTGAGCCACACGTGCGAGTCTGGTCTGTGGCATTCTTTTTTTTTTTTCGTAAGGCACCCGACGCGGTCACCTTGTGTTGAAACATAATCGCGGAACAAAAGCTCCATACTGCAAAATCGGCGTCTAGATTTGAGTAGAGCGAGAGAGAGAGAATAAACTCAGAGAAAGGCAGGGAGGTCAACCAGAAATTGTAGCATCCGGTTTGCTACCTTTCCCTAAGGGGAGCGCAAAGGGAAAGAAAGATGAGAAAGATAGTGAAGAGAAAAGTAGACTCACGAAAAAAAGACAAGAGCGGGCGTGCAATAGATTATTGAATAGGCCACTACCACGCAAAAAGTTCAACAAGGCCTTGACTGATCTTCTGTGCCTCTTGTGTAGATTGGTATCGCCATGGTTCTGGAAACCTACTGCCGAATTCCCTTTCAAAACGACCCATACATGAGATATAAAAACGCTTTCTTTCAAAGGGCAATATTAACTGACATTTTAGTTAATACCCCCCCCCTCCTTCCTGTTTACCACTAATTCACTGTCCCGGCCCTTTCTGAGACTAAACTTCGCGACAAACTTAAGTGAGTTTGAAACCGCTGCTCTAAACGCTCGTTCCCAGAACCTCTTTGAAATGCCTCGGCGATCGAATTGCACTTGTCTTGGATTTTTTTAGAATTATGTCTTTAAGAAGCTGCTAGATGCAGTGGCGTAACTAGATAAGACGGCGCCCATGGCAATTATATTTCCACGCTTCTCATGTGGTAATGACAGCGATAATTAAATGCGAAAGATTTGTTACGAACCTTAGCGACTTTGAGGGTATCTATCTATCTATCTATCTATCTATCTATCTATCTATGTATCTATCTATCTATCTATAAAATATTTAGCTTTCCTGGCCGTTTCGATAATGGTATCAATACCAAAATCAGTATGGCATAACATGACTGTTTGACGAGCATTATTCACTAATTATAACATGAAAACCATGATATGCGTGCCATGAATGTCATGTTTTACATTTAATGGTCTTGCTATCTTGCTGTGGTGTCGTTCACATGACATGTTGAAAAACTGGTATGGTGTCACAACTGCATAGCAAACACAAGCGGCAGGCCCTAACATGTATATCATGAGATGCGTGTCATGTAACAACATGACTACGTGACACACTCACGATGCGCTCGAGACCGTTTCGCTAGCTTCACATGTGCCAAATTTGGTATTACGGCACGTGAATGAATGACGAAGCTTTGTGACTGGTGCAAACATGATAATCCGGAGATGCGTGTCATGTAACAACACGACTACATGCCACGCTGATGATGCACTCGTGGCCGTTTCGCTAGCTTCATGTGTGCCAAATTTGGTATTACGGCACGTGAATGAATGACGAAGCTTTGTGACTGGTGCAAACATGATAATAATGACATGCGTGTCATGTAACAACATGACTACATGCCACGCTGATGATGCGCTCACGGGCGTTTCGCTATCTTCATGTGTGCCAAATTTGGTATTACGGCACGTGAATGAATGACGAAGCTTTGTGAGTGGTGCAAACATGATACTAATGAATGCGTGTCATGTAACAACATGACTACATGCCACGCTGATGACGCGCTCGCGGGCGTTTCGCTAGCTTCACATATACCAATTTTGGTATCATGGGACGTGAATGGAGGACGAAGGTATGTGACTTGTGCAACCATGATAATCATGAGATCCATGTCATGTAACAACATGACTACATGACACACTCATGATGCATTCATGACTGTTTTACTAGCTTCACATGTACCAAATTTGGTATCATGGGACGTGAATGGAGGACGAAGGTATGTGACTGGTGCAAACATGATAATCATGAGATACATGTCATGTAACAACATGACTACATGACACACTCATGATGCACTCATGACAGTTTTACTAGCTTCAAATATACCGAATTTGGTATTATGGGACGTGAATGGAGGGCGAAGGCATGTGACTGGTACAAACATGATAATCATGAGATCGGTGTCATGTAATAACATGACAACATGCCACGCTCATGATGCGCTCGCGATCATTTCGCTAGCTTCACATATACCAAATTGGGTATCATGGCATGTGAATGGAGGACGAAGGTATGGGACTGGTGCAAACATGATAGTCATGAGATGCATGTCATGTAACTTGACTACATGTCATGCTCATGATGCGCTCGCGGCCGTTCGCTAGCTTCACATGTACTACATTTGGTATCACGTGACCCAGACGGACGACAAAGGTAAATGACACGTTCAAACATGATAATCATGACATGCGTGTCATGTAACAACATCACAACATGCCACACTCAAGATGCACTCCAGGCCACTTCGCAACCTTCACATATACCAAATTTGGTATTACGTCACGTGAATGGGTGACAAACGTATGTGACTGGTGGAAACATGATAATCATGACACGCCTGTTATGTAAAATGTGACTACATGCTACGCTCATAGCGTGCTCGCGGCTGTTTCACTAGTTCCACATATACCAAATCTGGTATTACGAGACGTGAATTGACGGCGAATGTAAGTGACACGTCACGTCCAAATATGATAATCATAGCATTTGTGTCATGTAAAACATGACTACATGCTACACTCATAGCATGTTCGAAGCCGTTCTGCTAGCTCCACATATACTAAAGTTGATATTACGTCGCATGAATGTATGACAAAGGTACTGTGAGTGGTGCAAACCTGATAATCATGACATAGAAGTCATGTACGGCATAATTTAGTTTCACCTCGGAACGTTGTGTTGATTTTAAAGTGACATATCAGCCTTCCTCATTCGTACTTCGCGTATTCTCGATTCCCACTGAACGTGGAATCGGCCATTTTTATAATAAATGCGAAGCAGCGAAGCATTTCCCAGCGAACTTCGGCGACTTAGAGCGTATGTATCTATCTATCTATCTATCTATCTATCTATCTATCTATCTATCTATCTATCTATCTATCTATCTATCTATCTATCTATCTATCTATCTATCTACGACACTTAGGTCTCCTGGTCATTTCAATAACTTTATCGACAAAAATTGGTATAACATAACACGACTGTATGACGAGCATAACTGAATAGTCATAACATGAAAATCGAGACATGTATGTCATGCATGTTATGATTTACATTTCATGGTCTTGCTGCTCTTGCGATAATTTTGTTCACATGACATATTGCAAAACTGGCTATGGTATGACATGACTGCATGGCGGACCTAAGCGACCAGCACTAACGTGGAAATCACGACATGCGCGTCATGTAACAACATGACAACACGCCCCGCTCACGGTGTCCTTGAGGTCATTTCGCATATATCAAATTTGGTATTACCTGACGCGAAAGGACGACGAAGGTAATAAATGAGACGTTCAAACATGATAATCATAACATGTGTTTCACTGGATGCTACGCTCGTAACGCACTCGCGGCCATTTCGCTAGCTTCACGTATACCAAATTTGGTATTACGTGACGTGAAAGGACGACGAAGGTAAATGACATGTCTACTTTAAACTAGCTAATCATGACATGCCTGTCATGCAAAACATGACTAGATGCTACACTCGTAGCACACTCGCGGCTGTTTCGCTAGCTCCGTATGTACCAAAATTAGTATCGCGTGACGTGAATACACGGCGAAGGTAAATTACACGGCCAATAACGATAGTCATGAGTCTCATGACTTGCGTGTATGTTAAACATAACTACATGCTACGCTCATAGTGTGCTCACGGCCGTTTCACTAGCTCCAGATATACCAAATTTGGTATTACGTGACGTGAATACACAACAAAGGTAAATGACATGTCCAAAGATAATAATCATGGAAGACATGTACTGCACTATTCAACCAATGTACGGTACATATCAACCTACCTCATTCGTGCTTCGCATATCTTCGATTCCCACTGAGGGTGGAATCATCATCATCAGCACTATTATTATTATTATTATTATTATTATTATTATTATTATTATTATTATTATTATTATTATTATTATTAAATAATTTTTGTCTGCAAAAATTACACCGTATTCCGCTAAAGGAAATCATGTGTGGATACGAAGCAGAGGGGTGTGGGGTAGACTTAGGGAGAAGGAGGGAGGGACCATACTTTCGCCATAAGCTGCTTCGCGTCTAAATATCCATCCGGTTGTTTCGGGCAAGTGAATGGGCGACCTCTTGATTGATTGTACACTACAGCGAACTAAAGCCCTCTTGCACAACCACACTTCGTACGATGCACCGGAAATCTACTAGGTCATAAAAAAAAGTGTGAAGAAGAAGTGGACCTTGGCGGTCACTTGTTTCGTTTCCATGAAATGCATGAAGTTGGTAAATTACATGTAACCACACAAACGAAGACAACGAAGTCGGCATGTAAACGCTTTTCTTGTTATTTTTGGCTGCATCTCCATGAAAAGTGTCATTCCAAATCATTTATGGCATTCATTAAATCTGCATACAATGCCTACTTTTTTTTTTCTGTCAATGGTAATGATGCATTCAAAAATTCGTCCCGGCAAACCCTGCACTCGCTAAATCAGCACGCATGTCTGTGCGAATTTCGATCGTGAACAGTTGTTAAAAAATATGTTCTATGTATTTCCCATATAACATGGCGCACGCGCATTACGGAAGCAGCTGTCGCTCTCGGGTGACACATTTTCGCCATCGGCTGCACTCTAGACCCGGAGTCTCGAACGCGCACCCCGCGGACCTCTCGCCAGTGAACCCCGGTTCATACTTGACTGCCTTCATCGCACTTTTCTTTTCCTTTTTTTTGTGTGTGGCCATGAGCTACACCGGCATAACTTGTCTAGAGCATTTTTCTTTCTCGAGGAAACCTCCGGAATCAACATCTGTTGATGCATAACTGCGAAACGAAACTTTATATCTCACAATTGCCCAGGTTTAAGACTTTTAGGAGGTCTATGGGTTTGTGTTGTAGCAATCCCGGGGCCTAATTGCCTTGGAAAATGACTGCTATATGAGATAGAGGGAAATATGTCAAACTCCAATGTTAGGCAATTGAAATATTTTAGCCTTTTGTGTGTGGTTTGTGCCCCGTTTGGAGTATATATGCACCGGATATGACAGTGATACCATCTCATGTAGCGACCATACCCAGTTCACATGAGACATCGAACGCAATACCTTGATCTCTATCAGCAGAAAATGAAATGTTGTTGTAGTTTACCGCCTCATCAGAACCTACAGTGAGGTCGATGTTCGTGATACGCTTTCTTTCTGAGATAGTGGGTGAAACATTATCATATAGATATTTTTGGGTGTAACCCTCCAACTTGGGTCTCCGATACGCACAGTCAGCTAGTGAGTTAAAGGTACGCTAACGAGAGTTGTGATGTGGACTTGATGGTAGCATATCTTAAGTAGATTTCGTTGTAGCGTACGTAAAGAAAAGAGACAGGACAGGACGTTCTGTCTATATGTGCCTTCATTTTTTTCTGAAGGTAATAAGTGTAGATTGAAGGGCTAGTTTTCTCTGTTAAACACAATATTAATGAGATCTAACAGACAATGATGACAAGGAGAGTATAAGGGACGTTTTTACAAGCAATTGTAATGTAAATAGGAAGAAAGGAAAGAGGACGAAACAATTACTTGCCATTTTTTTCCTGTCCTTTACATGCTCTACAAGGAGACTTACTGAAGAAATCCTGACGGGAAATATGAAGTAATAAGGTGAAATGAGCAGAGACATTGAAGAATGCGGCCCGTTTCGGTTGGAGATAGCGTATTAATGGAGATAAAGGGAGAGCTGAATATCTCTTACTCAAGTTATCTCGCCCCACACTCAGTGCTGAAGGAATGTCGACACGAATCAGATTGCTCTCAGCCAAATAGAAAGTGCCATCACAGGTCACCACGCGTGCAATCAGCCGCAGCGTGGCTGCGAGGAAGTGATGCCACGGCTTTCATGATTGCCACGATGAATGTGGTTGCAGAGTTTGAACCTTGCAGCGAAGATCTCAACATGGAAGCAAGACTGCATTTCAGTGAGTCTGCAAGGATCCGCCAGGCTCTCACGGCGGCACCAGTTTTCTGCGAACGAAGCCTGGCTCCGACCTGCGGAAAGCAAAATGCATCGCTTTCAATGACGGCGTCCCATTAGCGAATACTGTTTATGTATGTGTGCGTTTTTATCAATGGCGTTTTCGCGTCGGAGAACTCGAGCAGAGGCGCCATGCCGTGAAGATGGTCGCGGCGTAGCGATGAGAGCAGAGCCATACAAGGCCACTCAATCCACCCTTGGAATGCGGCGGCACGCGTTCGAAGAGCAGATGGGAGGGCTCCAATAATAAGAACTGTACACTATGAGACCAAATTCATCGAAGCCACATTGCTTTTTGCGGGACAGTGGCGGAACACGGCTGAAACCCGACGCAGAATCGCTGCGAGGCACGCTCGTTTGAACGACGTCGGCATTAGTCAGTCTACACCTTGATGCTGTTATTGCCAGCACGCTCACCGCTAGAAGCAAGAAACGAAAACGAATGAGGAAGATATCCAAATGAATAGCTCTCGGCAAATCATAACTGAACTGTGTTTGTGATCATTACAACGACGGGAAGGACCGTTAGTATTATCGGCGTCAAATGAGACGCTAACACCGGCAAAGCATTATCACTTGTCTTATGCGCCCCGTGCAGCTATAACCACGGACATGCGCAGTGCAGCTTAATAGAACTGATGCGCGCCAGTATAAACGGTAATGACTGTATGAAGCGCACTGTACTACTTCTAATACTTGCCGCTGTTCGCGATGCCTCTAATGCCGATGGCATACATATAAACTTCAGTTTCTGGCATTTTTTTCTCGCTTATTAAAGCTCAGTTCACCGCAGTGAAAGCATGAATGCATCCCTAATAGCATAATTTGCCATTGCGTCTATACTTCCTATATCTCTTTAGTGCTATTCTACACGAGGCCCCAAGCGCCGCCGCAGTGATCTAGTGGCTAAAGTACTCGGCTGCGGACCCCCAGGTCGCGGGTTTGTATCCCGGCTGCGGCAGCTTCATTTTCGATGGAGGCGGAAATGTTGTAGGCCCGTGTGCTCAGATTTGGGTGCACGTTGAAGAACCCCAGGAGGTGTAAATTTCCGGAGCCCTCCACTACGGCGTCTCTCATAATCATATGGTGGTTTTGGGACGCTAAACCCCACATATCAATCAATCAATCAATCTACACGAGGTTCCACTGCAGACACGGGCCCAGCAGTCGACATCCTACGATGATCACGTGACGCCACGTTGCTTCACAGAGCCTTGCATAAAGACGGGTAGCCAGCGGCCCAAGCACAATTTTTTTCTCTGAGTTTACCCCTCCAATCAGCCTCGTTTCACGACCAGTTAATGTGCACTGGCATCTAGAAACAACGAGAGCTTGGAAAGCGTCACCAATGTTTTCGCTGGTGCTGTGGGCCACAATTAGTACATCGTGCATGCGAAAAAGCAGGGTGTAATTTCACATTTACGGTTTTACTTCGAGGATAATTAACAACACGACGCACGGCTGATAGAAAGACATAGCTTAGAAAAAACCAAAGTGCCGCACACGCGCTTGCTGCAAGCAATTCCGAGAAGGCGACGTCGTCTGCGGACTGGGGACACAAATTTTAATTTAGTGAGTGACATGGACTTCACACCGTGTCACCTCCCGCTCCATCCGAAGACGAAAACAACACCAAACATCCTAAAAAAGAATTACTTCGGGCACGTCATCCCTCGTAGTCAAACTAGGCACACTGATCGGGGAAGATGTCGTGGGGAAAGTAATGATACACAGAGAAAAACGAGGAGCGGTGACGTAATTTGATGGAAGAAATCAGTCTGCGAACGAGTTCGTGATTTGAAAAGGATAAGAATAAAACCTTGCAGGGAAGCCCGTACTTGGTTTTATCTTTTCCGATCCTTTCATTCCGACGTCTTCCCATGAAAACTCGCCGCAAGCTTGGAGGCTGACATGTTTGATGAGCTTTCGTAACTTTTCAGCAACAAGACCGTGTGCAGGGCTGACATATTAGATGAGTTGGTAAAGAGCTTTTAGATCGCAACTCTTCAGCAACAAGACCGTGGGCAGCGCTTTCCCTTTACGATTATCACTACAGGGTACGTGAAAGTACGTGTGAAAGAACCAAGGTTTTTTAAGTCAAACCAGAAGAAAACGAACATTTCAAGCTGAGATCAGTTCAATGGCGAAGCTTGCAGAAGGTTAGAGGTTCTACCTCTCACCGCGCCGATATTATTACATTTTTATATGTATATATGTACATGCGCACACATACAAACATATACCAGATCGCCAAAAAAAAAGAAGTCAGACCTAAAAAAAGTTTCTGTCTACTACCCAGGATGCGTACATCCATATTTAAAATCGTGCCCGTGTGGAACTAGGCTTACACCAATCTGTTTATACTATTACGTTTTATGGGCTTGTCTACGGTAAGTAGCCACGGGCTACTTGCTCATATTGCCACGGGCTAAGTATATGAGCAACAGGTTCAATATGTTGCTAACAATATGAGCAACAGGTTCCCAGAAACCACAGGGTACCAGAAAATTGTGTTTCGCTTGTTGAAGAAAAGGAGCACCATTTAACTAAAGTCAGTAGGAGCCTTTAGCCTCAAGGTGGTAGTAGGGGAGAAGAAGGTGAGGAAGGGAGGGTTGAAACAGCGTGGTGGCATGCCATCACTGGTTTTGAACCTGTAAGGGGGGACAATTCAACCGGGAGGGGGCGCCAGCACCCCTTTTAGGTCCTCAGGAGTTCCTCAGGAAGCGTGCTCAGCTGGGCGCCCTTTCCCAAGTGGCGCCCAAGGCACTTGTACCCCCTTACCCCCCTCGCCTAGTTACGCCACTGGCAAGGTGGAAGGCATTCGCGTAGCCAGGAGATGGTGCTTCAACCACTCCTCCTGTGCCTCCCCGCCGAAAAAAAAAGAAAAAAAAAGAAAATGCTAGTTTGCATGCGTATATGTATATGTATACATGCAAACTCACGCGTGAACATATATAGGCTGGTTAAGCATCCCCGCATCCTCATAAAATAATTCCCGGCTACGTCACTACTGGAAGGTATTTACAGCCCATTCTGGTTATCTTGGAAGATGCGCTACACGTCGGCTAGGCAGGTGTGATTTCGCTATCTCTTCGACTTCTGTTTGACTATTACAACGTGTTCCTTGATGTCGATGACTAAGTAGTCAATGAGCGAATCGTTTATTCGCAAAAAATATCATAGCCTTATAGCCACTAGAGTGAAATGCAAGTGAGAAAATTCGCATTAAACAGTGATGGCGCTCACACACACACATACACACACACACGCACGCACACGCACACACACACACACAGAGAGAGAGAGAGAGAGAGAAAGAACAATCACAGGTGACGAAAAGAAGCGTTGCGGGGCCTCCACGTAGGGGGAAAACTTTTGGTTTTGCAGCTAAATACACAAATTTAGTTGTTATAAAAGCAGCATGATTTGTTAAATAAATAATGGTGCGGGGATGGCCGTATTTGCGCATTTCCACTTGAGCAACGGCTCCGAGACCCACGCACTTTATTTATTTTGTCTTGTTTTATGCGACACACGTGTGCGTTGTGTCTTTGAACACGCGTTTACCTTGTGCTGTTTGTTCAACTGCGATTTTATACATCGCGCAAACACTGTCCACGACCCTTTCATCCGAGCACGTCGCGAAGCCAAGTCGCCTTGAGCGCGCTGCTGCAGGCGACGCTGACGTGCACGTACACACACGAAGGTGCGCAGCGTGCATACTTTAGCAAAACGTTTGGTACATGCAATGCATCTGTGCATACAGCAAGAGAAAAGCGTAATTGATGCGCACAGGACGGCATGCCACGCGTGTTCCGTATACTAGAGAAAGCCAATACTATAGATGCTTACGCACCCGAAGAAACTGGGGCAAAAAGGATGCACTCTCGGAGTGCGTCGTTTTTTTTTATTTCTTCCTCGCCATAGGCTTTCGTCTATTCACCACGTAGAGATGAAACTACTCCGGCGATAAAGGAAATCGTAGCTGAAAACTTTGGATTAATGCTGATGATCTGCTGATCATTAAAACCCCTGACACAATTGTTTGGCAACACTTCGTTTCATGCATTTCGGCACAGGGCAAAGTTTGACACCAATCAATCATTTATTTATTTATTTAATGTGTCCTAAAACAACCATGAGGCCTAAGGGCAAATGTACGTGAAAATAAAGCGATAAAAATAAGCAATGCCATACAATCTACTGAAAACATAAAAAGAGTGAAAACACACAAACAAAAAGAAATCAGCTTAAAATGGGAAGAATAAAAGACAAGACGAGAATCATGGAATGGCACTAAAAAATAAAGGGAAATGCACACAACTATGTGAAGGGCTTCCTGAAAACGGAAAAGGGAAGCATTTGTACATTGCAGGCACGTAGCCAAGATTTTTTTTTTCGGCAGGGGCCCAAGGCCTGATTGTTCGAAAGAAATTCTTTCATGACCAATACAAAGAAAGTTGCCCGGTAATATAGAAGTTGCTAAATTTATTGAAGAAAATTAGAACAAATTAGAATGCAGCACAAGAGGCGAGTTGATCAGCGATGGCAAGCAAATTTTGATACTGCAGTAAAGCTATAGTGCGTGTGCATCAGAAAGAATGCTTTCGTACCAAACAATCTCGACCAAAAAGGCCCATACGGATTCAGTTACGGGAAAACGAGCAACAAAAAGAAAAAAAAGAGGGTGGGTGAAAGAGAACGAGTCGTCCACTTACGAATGTGCGACAAAAAATATATATATATCGGACGCTTTCCCTGCCTAACTTCTCACACTCTGTCTTAACAGGCCTGCGACAAGAGTGGGAGCCATTTTATTGCAGGAATATTTAAACAAAGAACACACATATTCGGGAAAACAATTTTATTGGACCACAAAAAACTCAAACACGCATGTCTACCTAACACAACATAAGCATTCACTTTAGAAAGCAATTTTGAAGAATGGCATTGCCAACGGTTTTATCATACATTGTAGGTCAATGCAAAAGAAAAACAAACATGTATAGCCTGGCCGAAGACAGGTTCACGCTACAATTTTCATGCGTCACGGTTTCTTCATAAACACAGCGATAACTTCGTCGACACTGACTTATATCTAGTGATTGGACATTGGGGCCAGACCATGAAGCCGCTGCTCAGACGACCAGTTCAGCAAATACGTTTTCGCTCTTTTCAGCGTCGAGAAGCTGCGTTCTGCAGCAGCTGTATTCACTGGGAGCATTGCCAATACATTGAGGAGTGTGTGAATGTTCGGCAAAAGGGCTTTGTCGCATTCAGCTAAAGCGTTCATCACCAAGCGGGGAAATACGTCCTTTTGCGATTCTCGCCATTTAGTTTTATAGATTTCCCCTTCACTTTTTAGTGTAAGGCAATGAGCTGTTGTCATATTTCTCTGGTAAAAACCGAAGACCGGCTGCACAGATTCAAATTTGCCTTTGGAGGCGTGCTTTGGCAACACAAACTGCAAACTTTGCAGTGTTTTGCAATGGTTTGCAAAACACCTTTTGGGGGAAGCTTTCAGGTCATCTATGCACGGAGTGAACAAGGCTCGCCAATATACTATATACTCTTCCGCAGAACTGCAGTCGTAGTTTATACGGTATCTCCGTGTACTACCCATTGAATCTCGCACTTCAATCTGAACTCCACTGCCCTGTTTTGACATAGACAAACATTTTGTAGAATTTAGCCTCCACATTAGTTCCCATATTTTCCAGCTTAGTCAGTACCAAGTCAACCAGCTCCAAGGAAACGCTCATGTCATAATATGGGACATGCAGATACACAGACAAGTGTTGCTCGTTTGCGCTTTTTTTTTTGTTGTTGTTGTTGTTGTCGCTTGATTCCCTTCTATCTACTTATGTTTTGAAGTGATCTAGCCTTGACATTATGTACATTAATCAGTTGTTGTGTTAAATACATCTGTCTCTGTGCTGCCGTGAAAACTTGTAATGAGGGCAGTGGGATCATCCAGCTGTGGAAAGACAGCTTTTATTCGCCACTCCTCTGTCTATATTGAAATGGACAGAAAATAAAGTTGATTGATTGATTGATTGATTGATTGATTGATTGATTGGTGTGCGAGGCCCAGGAACGTCTCAATAACAGCGAGGCATATAAGAAAGTTGGGCGAATAGATTTGCTGATGGAGACAATGAGTGGTAGAGGCTATTGTTTTGTCACGAAAGGCGTCCATAAACTCTTAAAATGAGTGAACTATCTTGGTCGGCCGGTCGACCCTTGTTATACTGGCGACCAACCATGGGGGTCGGTAATAAAATGGACAGTGCCTTGTTATATAAATGAATTTGTTCATATTCTCAAAATGTTTAGCAGTTTATCATTTCCGAAATAACTAATTAGCTTAATTTGCGAAAAAAGACTAATGTTGTTGAAGAATAAGCTTGATGCAGATAAACTTAGCATTCAATTAACTTCATTTCGAGTAGTTAATTGCATACGTCATCACATACGTCATCGCAAACGCTCCTGTGGCAAAAACCCAGTGCTGTAGCCCCAAAGGAAGTACCCTCCAGAAGTGAAAAACTGCATTTCATCCTACGAAGTGAGTCACCCAGAAGCCTTCTTCTTTTATTGGTAAACAATCGGGATGTCGGGAACAAATGATGCAGGGTGTGGAGTAGCATAACTACATGGTAAAAAAAACGAAGCATTGCGAATACGGTAGGGACGAATGTGCATGTCAGTGTTTGTTTCGCAAAGCAACATAAGCAACCCAAGAAGTTGTAGTGAATGAGAGAGACGAGATGGTGGCATCGTCACCACTTTACAAGGCAAATCGAAAGACCAAACGGGCTATGACGTCCTCTCTGGCTGAAATCGTAGCACGTTCTCTTTCTCGCCCATGTCTCAAGCTCTTAGCATGAGCTGCGCGAGCGTCGAGGTAAAGGCTGTGCTCATGATGAGCGATGATGATGCCGCGACAATTTCAAGCAGAGCCCTTCACGAGACTTGGTGGCTGAAAATTGCCGTGGCACAAGCCGCAACCAACGAGCACGCCACCCGGCCGCGCACCATGATTTCCACACCCATTCACTGTGAAGCCATCGATATTTCCAAAGGATCCGAGTATTTCGCAAGTACGTGGGTGATGCGCACGCACCAATATTATTCCAAGTGGGAAAAAATGATAGTTTACCGCGACACGTATGAAGTAGTGATCGTGCGAAATTACGCACACCTGACGACGAGCAGCAACGCGCGGACTAACGTGAAAAACGGGTCCGCGTTCGAGCAGCTTTTCCCGTTTATACATGGTGGCATCGGAGAAGAAAATCTGCTTACGATATCTTTGAATCCTGCTCGAAACCCACCGGTCATGGCTGCTTTTGCCACCAAAGCTATCAAAGCAATGATGCGCTGCTGTCTGCTAAGACTCTCAACGTTTCGCGCCCGCTGCGCCACAGGTGGCGCTGCGCGTGGCTTTCAAGGCGCCCCCTATAGGTTCCAAACAGTGTATAGTCACGTGTCAATTTCTAGAGAGAGCTAGCGCAATAGACTAAGAAAAACTCTGCAACTATCGGAGAATGACGTAAGTGATACAGCATAATAATAATCGTAATATTACTATGAATAATCAGTATCAATAATAATTTATTTAACGTGTCTAGGAACAACCATAAGGTCTTTGTTCAGGCGCACGCGAAAATGAAACAATAAAATTAAACAATACAATACAGTCTACAAAGTAAAATAGAAGGAGCGCAAATAATTATTATTATTATTATTATTCTTTAGTGTTATAATGCACCCGATATATGTACAGTCATACTTCATTATTATCACTTCATCTTTTGGGCACCGGATAGAGTGTTCAGGCCCAAAATACATAGGTATTTTATATACAGAGTGTCCCAGTTAACTCGCAGCACGATTTAAAAAAAGAAAACGCCGCTAGCATTACTGCATATTGCATAGTTACAAACCTACTGCATATTGTTCCTAGTGCAGTGGACTAGCCGGTAGTAATTTTTCTGTCAAGTACATTTAATTGCGTGAATTAATGAAACATCCGATTCTAGAACTGCTGTTCTAATGCATATTGTTCCTAGTACAGTGGACTAGCCGGTAGTAATTTTTCTGTCAAGTACATTTAATTGCGTGAATTAATGAAACATCCGATTCTAGAACTGCTGTTCTAATCGCTGAAGCATCAATTAGGCCGTTGTAGACAACCACGTGGGGTATAAAACTGCCCTATTTTGACGTACGAACTGCGTACTCGGTTTTTTCTGAATGACAAGAATTCCCGCGAAATATGAAAAGTACCACATGACAGCGCTGCCAGCCACATTATAAAACAGCGCCCCCAAAGAAGCTGATTAAAAGCAATTTCTTTGCCGATCGCACATCCGAAGACACAGCGCATTCACATGATTGTGATACAGTGGAAGCAGGAGCAAGCTGCGCCGCGACTTATCAGCGATTCATTCCTGTCAGTTATATATATATATATATATATATATATATATATATATCCACCTGTAGAGATAATATGGCTACCGACGCTTTGTTCTCTCCCCATAACAGTTATTACGAACTGCCCCGCCGTGGTGGTCTAGTGGCTAAGGTACTCGTCTGCTGACCCGCAGGTCGCGGGTTCGAATCCCGGCTGCGGCGGCTGCATTTCCGGTGGGGGCGGAAATGTTGTAGGCCCACGTGCTCAGATTTGGGTGCACGTTAAAGAACCCCAGGTGGTCGAAATTTCCGGAGCCCTCCACTACGGCGTCTCTCATAGTCATAAGGTGGTTTTGGGACGTTAAACCCTACATATCAATGAATCAGTTATTACGAACTGACGCCATGCTCCCGGCACAGCTCTGTGCATTTATATGGGGGAAAAATCTCGACAATTCGAACGCTTCGGTATCCGCAACAGTTATTCAATCTGCGAACTTCTCTTTCATCGCTCCTCGCAGACGTCGGCTGAGAGTGATTACAATGTGTTCGAAAGAGATCACACCCAATTTACTAATGGTGCAAAATAGCAGTACGGCCTCGCACACAAAACGTCTGACGCTGCGTTATAGCTCTTCGGCAAGCTGCAAATGATGTTCGTGAAGTCACGACCGAAGAAGCGCAAGGAAATGAAAATTATTGATTACTTTCACTTTGATTACGTTAACTCCACCATGTGAATGAAACTGATTTGGAACACAAATAGCGTCATACATTTCGACTTTAAGGCTCACTCATCACACGAATGCATGCTAGTGCTCGTTTCTGGCGTATCACTATCTCATAAATTAAGTCTGTGGCCTGTCAGAGCTCGATGAACTTTTTTTCTGTTTACGAAATCACCTGCCGCAAGCCAGCTCCTAATCCGTGATGACGACTCCAGAGGCATCGCTCAGTGGGGCCCTATGTCTGTTCACCCCAAAGCGTCCTCCCACTAATTAGAACTCCGCTTAATTCGTACAGTTTTATAGTTCTCTTCGAATTAACGACATTTATTTTATCTGCATGGAACAAGCACAGGATCAAGTTGACCGGCAGTACGTTGGAGAAGCTTTTGTCCTACACTGGGCATAGTCAGGCTGACGATGATGATGACGACTGTATATGTGTGTGATAAATATCATCATGCAAACCTTAGTATTGACCGGCTTTCCCTTGGTTAGGATGTCTGCTGTATCGTTCGTTCGTCAAATTTTAGTGTCATCAAGTATCGAAATATCACCAAGTGAAATATTATCAAGGTATACCGTACATTTATTGCGTATCTCACAGGCTAAAAAAAAGTAGGAAGTAGGTACGGAGTTAATGTTGTCGTTTCGGCTGCCAGGAAGCTTGATAAGATTTGTGATGCAGCGCAGAGAAAGAATGAACGAGTAAAAGACAGGAGGAAATCGCAACCATTCCCTGCCCATCATCGTTCATAGAAAATATCAATAAGCACTTTCTATGTTAAATCTTTGACTTCTATGTTTTGTCTTTATAATTACCCACCCCTTATGTAATACCCCCTCGTGGGTGTTTAAGGAAATGAAATGAAATGAAATGAAAGTAAGAAATTCAAAGATCACACGTACCTTGGGGATCGACATTATGCGAAGCATGCGGATGCAAGGTGAATGTATTTTAACTTCTTTTTTATTGAGCGAGACGTGTTCAATATAAGTACAAATTCAGTCACACGTTAAACTGCCGCATATGTTTCATAGTAGGAGTTGTTTGCAGTTGCGTAACGATGCCAACAGCAGCATGGATATTAGCAACACTAGAAGCGGTAAGCTTATATGAAGCGCTGATGTTTGCGCTGGGGCCCACAATTATGGTAGTCCACAACAGTGCTACACAAATCAACCTGAGCGGCATAGCGCCTAACGACAAATGTCGTTAACCCGACATGACAGCTGTATCATAGGAGTACATTTGTAATGTTTAAAAAGTTTGATAGCCAGTACTACAACCAGAATTGAAGTACATATGGTCTATTTGCAAAGTATTTCTGAGACCTGGTGTTGATTTGTGGTAGAATATTTGATTGCTAGGGTTCAATTCGTGCTGGGACGGTGACATTTATTCCTTGCATTCGTCCGATCAACGCTGCATATCTCAGCTTTTTCTTAACGCTCAGACGTTTAAATTACCTATCCGTGTTCTCGCCGTTCCTCGGTAGATATAAACTGCCTATCACCTGTGGCACGTACCCGCATACCAGTGGCACATATGCGGCCCCGGGTATGTGCCAATGTTTTTATAGGCGAAGCTCCTGAAGCCGTGGGTCTGTTCATGAATGTCCTTTTGCGATCGGTTCATAACGAGTTGTATGACTCACTCAGCAGGTGGCGCTAGTGTGAGTGTCAGACAGACAGACAGACAGACAGACAGACAGACAGACAGACAGACAGACAGACAGACAGACAGACAGACAGACAGACAGACAGACAGACAGACAGGCAGACAGACATTCGGAAGGACGCACAGACAGACATGCGGACGGACGGACGCACGGAAGCACGGACGGATGGACCTCATTGCCAATGACTGCATCGTGCTGTGCATGTTTTCCAACTACGCACTCAGATATATCTATAATGCCACGCTGTGTTGGTGGCAGAAGACGAGAGCGAAGAAGTCAATGGCAGCTCTGACTGAGTAAACAGTCCTCCACTTCGAGTTCCTGCCTATAGTTTCCTCTCGCGACAGACTGGTGGAGGTGCTGGGTACTGTACTGAAACGTCTTATGCCTGCTGGTCCTGAACCAGAAGCAACCACCGCCAGTGCACCAGGATCTGCTGATATCTATCGAAGCAGCCGCCGCCTTCAAGGACTACCACCACAGTACGGCCCCTTGGCAAGTTCCGTGAGGACAATGTTTGCCACATCCGCAACCCAAACCGAGCATGACCCACTCGCTAGCGTACCCTGTGTCATCAACACGCCTCGCACACCCAACCCATTCCACGGGGATGCCGGTGAGGATGTCGAAGACTGGCTTGACCATTTCGACCGGGTCGCTGCCATCAACGACTGGGACAATCGCCGTAAGTTAAAGAACGTGTATATCTCCCTCTTAGACGCGGCAAGAGTGTGGTATGAGAACCACGAAACCTCATTCACAAGTTGGCAGGAGTTCCATCGGCAGCTTCGCGAGGCGTTCAGTAACCCCGAACGGAAAGAGAGAGCGGAGCAGGCACTCTCTTCGCGATTTCAAATGCCGAACGAGAGCGTCGCCATGTTTGTCGAAGAAATGTCGCGATTGTTTCGACGGGCTGACCCCCACATGCCAGAAGACAAGAAAGGTCGCCTGCTAATGCGAGGCGTAAAGGAGCAACTTTTTGCAGGCCTTGTGCGCAACCCTCCTACGACCGTGTCCGAGTTCTTACGTGAGGCCACAATTATGGAGCGCATGCTTCGGCAGCGGGTGTCGCAGTACGAGCGTCAGACGGCCATGTCCGCTGCGTGCTCGCTTATACCAGGAGGTGATAACAGGGAGGTCCTCACAGAACTCGTACGGCAAGTTGTACGAGAAGAACTTCGGAAATTTTATGCAGCGTCCCCTCCCAGTAGCGCTGCTCTTACGGACGTCGTTCGGAACGAAATCAGGCAGTTCGTTCACTCTGCACCACCATCGCAAGTTGAACCTCCCACGCTTTCCTACGCGGATGCCCTACGCGTCTCTACGCCACCGACGGCACATTTTGTTCATGCACCTACCGGGACCCCCAGACGCTTTCAAAGTCCAGCCCGTCGCCTGCCTCCTCAGACCGATTTTCGTCCTGGCCCGCGGAAGTCCACCGTTTGGCGTGCACCCGACAATCGTCCTTTGTGCTACCATTGTGGCGAAGTTGGACACATGTACCGCGACTGTTACTACCGACGAATAGGCCTACGCGGATTCCACCCAGATGCTCGTTGTCCACGCTATGGTGAGCGCCCACAGGAAATTGCGGATTACTTGGAGGGTAGTCATCACGCCCCTGTCCCGCCGCGACGACAGTCACGGTCACCATCACCCCGTCCGTCCACATCAACGCACCGCGCCCGACCCGCCTTTGGGTCCCCTGGTGTCAGTGGCGCAAGCCCACGCCGGGGAAACTGAAAACTGCGACCTCCGGAGGTGAGGCCGCTGTCACGCGAACCGACAAATACCCTCCGCCGCTGCCTTACGACGTGCCGTTAAAGCCTGTTTGTGAAACCGCCAACAGAACGTCCGCTGCCATTACTGTTTCCGTCGACTGTTATCCGGTGACTGTGCTTGTCGACACGGGAGCTGATTACTCGGTGATGAGTGCTTCATTGGCCACCCGTCTACACAAGGTGCTGACAACGTGGGACGGCCCTCAACTAATCACCGCTGGAGGACACCTCGTATCCCCAATAGGAAGGTGCACCGCCAGGCTTGAGATTTGTGCGTCGGCTTTTGTAGCATCATTCCTTGTACTGCCCAATTGTTCTCGACCGGTCATTTTGGGCATGGATTTTCTGCAAGAGTATGGAGCGATAATTAATCTGCGTGATTTGTTCGTCAGTTTTGTTAACTGTGTTTCTCCAGATTCCGACATCGAGAACGAACATCGTGGCGTGGCCTTACGCGTAGTCGATGATTGCGTCACGTTGCCACCTCGCAGTAGTATCTTCGTGCTTGTTGAGTGTCCACGGGAGCAGTCGATTACGGGCATCGCCGAAAGTAACCTGACGTTATTGCTTGATAGGGAAGTGGCAATTGCTCGAAGCCTCATTCAACTGCGAAATGGCCAGACTATGGTTTTAGTTACGAACTTCAGTGGAGGACTGTTTACTCAGTCAGAGCTGCCATTGACTTCTTCGCTCTCGTCTTCTGCCACCAACACAGCGTGGCATTACCCTCTCCCCAATGAAAAAAAAGAAGAAGCATCGAATGAATGCCATGGCTCCGAAAAACAACGAAAGGTAGTAAGAAATGTCTGTGTCCATTGAAAAGAAAAAGGACGAGATGAAAAATAAAGAGGCAAGAAAGTAATGTGCAATTGTCTTGAAGGATATTGCCACATCCCTATCAAGCAACCTACCACGATCCGAGGGACGTGCATAGACTTAGTATTGGCAAACTTCCCACTGTAGCCAGTACAAGAGTCTCTCTCACTTCATTTCACGGACCGTAAAGCCGTAATAATGAAGAGACCTCGCATTCCAGCCACCGTGACAACAAAAAAATGAAAAGAACAAACTAAGAAACAAAACAGCGAACGAAAAAACCAAATAAGAGATGATTTGTTTAATATACGCACAATCTTACGTCTTTCTAATGATGTAATGGGCTCACTTTTCATGGGAGAGCTGCAGTTTATTGACGATCTCCCCCACTCGAGCTTCGCCCATTTTTATCATCGTTCATTCCGTGGATATAGCGTGATTTTTGGGGAAGTGTTTGACCACGTACGCAACAAGATTGTGACATTATTCTGGCCATGACCAGCACGTCGTATTCGTCAAACTATCTTACTTTCCCGTACTAATTGTGGTGTATGCCAAGTTAAGAGGGATTATCACGAGAGCATCCAAACGTAGATAGATAGATAGATAGATAGATAGATAGATAGATAGATAGATAGATAGATAGATAGATAGATAGATAGATAGATAGATAGATGCCAAAAGTGTTTGCAGTACGCAAAGAAATGCTTCGCATTTAAAAGACAAGGCTGGCGTTGAAGCTCCAGAGGGCACAAAGGTCACTTCGCTCGTTGCAACAGCCACATTCACACACACACACACACACACACACACACACACACACACACACACACACACACACACACACACACACACACACACACACACACACACACACACACACACACACACACACACACACACACACACAAAATACACGCTGCCGAGACACAAATAAGTAACTGTGACAGTTGTTTGTTCGCGCTCGCTCATGTGCTTAGATTTAGGGGCACGTTAAAGAACCCCAGGTGGTCGAAATTTCGCGGAGCCTTCCACTATATAGGGCGTCTTTCATAATCATATCGTGCATTTGGGACGTTAAATCCCAAATATTATTGACAGTCCGCGCGTCCTGTGTATACTTGCGTGGTCGTTTCTTGCGTCCTTCTTTGTGTTTGAGCGGCACTCTTTGAGACCATTGTGGGTCTCGCTCTGTGCATGTTCTTTTTGAGGGACCTTTCTGCTTGAGGAGCAAGCCGCAAGCTTCAAGCTGCTTGCATTCCTTCGCGTGACATTATACAATCTATTGCTGTATAGGATTCAATTCTTTGTACATGTGACGAAACAGTGCACAATAAACGGTCAACAATCTCTGTAAAGACACATTTCAGTTTCGTGTTTTACCGATCACTATATATGCTATAGAGGGGTCCGCAGCATGTGAGCCGCGTTTACAAGGCGGCTTCTTTCACCGCGTTATTGAATGTTTCATGCGCAAATGCCGTATAAATCGTGATGTAATAATAAAAGCGGGGTTCTTCTGCCACCGGCGTAGAGTGTGCGTTCTTTGGCCACGCGTGCGCCACGTGGCATACCATCACGACAGTATTCACTTGGGCGTTTCTGTGGGTGGTGGACCTTTATAGAAGGAGATCGATCGCCTGACCGACTCCAGGTCGGCGCCCTCCCGCTTGCCTATACAGTTTTGCGAAACACCGGCAGTATAATATTGCTGTCGTTGTCCACCTTGTGGTCGTCGGCGTATAACAACAAAACTTATGCAGCTATAAGACACTGCGTCCAATTTTCTGTGCCTAACAGCTTAACCACCTGAACAATTGTCTTGGGAACACGGAGCTCATTAAAACATTGCTCGAAATACTCATGCAGCGTCGACCCAATTTCTACTAACATCGGATCATGAACCAAACTACCCACGCACTATAGTTCGATTCACCGCTGGCGTTCATTAGACAGGCGAAGACTCGTTGTGTGATTAGGCCGACGTCTGCTCTGCGGTGCAGCGCAGAGTTTGCCGTTGTCGACTGCAGTGCAATGTGCGCATGGTCCACACTTTGTCCTAATGAAGCAGAACCGTGACTGACCCGAACAGTCAGACAACCTCTGCAGAAACACGGACTATTGACGCCAACCAGACAAGATTTCCAACAAGGTTCTCCCACGTGCGTTTGGTATAGTGATGGCGTTTCGTAACCCTTCGGCAGATGGATTGAGCATACGCGACCAAATGAGACAATGCGCTGTCTACTTGTTCCTTATGTCGGCTTATACATGCACCGTGGGTAAATCGACTTCCTGTTGCACTATATAGCTTTTGAAATTATACCTTTTTTTAAATAATGTGGAAGTTACGGATAATTGTCCCATGTTGCCAGCCTGTATGTACAGAGTAATTTTTATAGTTTAGGACGCAATTAACGACGTTTTATGCATCACTTTTCATATTTGTAATGCATACGCCTGACTGTGTAGCCTCTTCTCGGAATGATTATAGTAGAGTGATGAAATTTCCATTAGTATAGGCTGCAATACGAACTGTCCACCGCGTTGATATACGATTGTGGTGCTGATCCGAAGAGCGCCGGATCGATCCCCACCACGGCGGTTGCATCATATTTTGATGGGGACCAAATGCCGGAGACCCGTGCAGTGCGCTGCGGGCGCACGTTAAGTAACAGCAGATGGTCGGAATTTCGGGAGTCCTCCACTACGGCGTTCCTCACGATCATGGTTTTGGAATGTAAAACCCCAGATATCATTATTATTAGCTATACGAGCAGCGTATAAACAGATATTCTCGCATTCGAAGGTCCTTTGAAAACGAAAATGGCGCAGAAAACGTGCGCTTACAGCGTCACTCTCGCCACCAGCATGCGTTTCGTCGTCCACCACAAGGTGCGAAACAGAAAGGAGACTTCGCTTTTCCTTGTTGGTTTACTTTTGCTTTTCAGTGAAACACCGGGAGTGTCTCGATTCCGGTGGCGCTCTACAACCGCACCATTATTTTCGTTTATTATTTACAGGATACTGCAGTCTCAGAACTGAACTCGTGCGGGAGTGGTATCAAGGGTGAATCACAAGCGTTTTGACAAACAGCGAAATAGCAATTCATAATCGAAACAAATAGCGAACGCACATGTGCGCATATACATTTCGTCATGTGTCTCTTTTGTGGCGCTACAAGCTTTCGACAACTCGGCTTCTTGGTTTTAGAACATTTCATTTTAGAAACAGAATACTTCCTGGTATATATTTTTTTTGCGTTTACGATATTCGGGCACCATTCATTGTTTTACTGCGCAGTGCAGCAGCGATCAACCATAGCAATAAACTGTTTCTTGATTAACAATACGCGATCTTAACATTGACTCTCATCTGCTTTCTTGGCTATAATTCTTTCTTACTAACCACTCCCTATTCTAATTCCCTAATAACGTTAGCTCAGAGCACGCTCATATGGCGTTCTACAAGGGACGAGACCCCTTACACTTTCTTATTTACATAAATGACACACCCATGTTTATTACCTCATACATTAACCTCTTTGTCCATGATTGTGTTGCTTTTCGGAAAATAACCTGCTGTGGCGATACTAAAATCCTTCAGTCTGACCTTGATGCTATTAACCAATGATGCAATGTATGGATGATGTAATCAAATATTCGGCAGAAGTCCGCCTGGTTATGCAGACTTATCACGCGAAAATGCAAACACGTACGCGCATATTTTGGCCATAATTTGCTTCGCATGTACTTACACTTAGCTAACACTGCTCTGGATAACGTCTTCTCCTTTAAGTACATCTGCATTCAAATTACATCAAAGCTATCTTTGGCGTCTCACATGTCATGTGCAATTACCAATGTTAATCGAATGTTAGGGTGTCTCCGTTGTAACTTCGTAAAAGTGCCTTTATTGTTAAAATTAAACGTATATAAAAACACTGATTTGCCTTAAAATGCAATATGCGGCCTCAGTTGGGGATCAAAGCTATGTGCAAACTTCATTCTCGCTAGAAATGGTCCAAAGATAACTCTATACATGTTTCATTATTTGCAAAAAAAAACAGAACAGCAAGCACATCTTGCGTAAAATCAAGCCTTGCTCTATCTTATTTTGCATATATCGTCGTGGGATACT
Source organism: Rhipicephalus annulatus (assembly GCA_013436015.1). Lineage (NCBI taxonomy): Eukaryota > Metazoa > Arthropoda > Arachnida > Ixodida > Ixodidae > Rhipicephalus > Rhipicephalus annulatus. The sequence goes on along the minus strand of WOVY01002978.1, from coordinate 607,977 downwards.
TCGCCCATCTTCCACGCCTTATTTCAACCTCCGAAGCTCCATGACGAATTCACATTGCTACCTGAGTATGTTTCATCGCCCTTAGATTACGCACATGTTACTTTTAGCAAAACTGATTTCAGTAATTTTTGTCGATGAGATCTACAGAGTCAAGTCATCTTTCTCCGCCTCTAACCTCCATCAGAAATCGCCAAACGCTTAAGAATGCCTTAGCTATAATTAAAATTGTATGTGTTTGCTCATTTTTGTTATGTATATCCTGTTTTCACTGTAATCGCTCCCCTCTTTGTGGCATTTGCCCTGGGGGTACTTGAATAAATAAATCAATAAATAAATACATAAATAAATAAATAAATTAGCACTGCACGTGTGGAGGCATAGTTCAGGTGGACGTAATTGACGGGTGCATGCGCTTAAGCGGGCGCACGCAGCACTTTCGAACGAGCCAACAAGAAGGCGCCGAAGCGGCGCATGTGCGCCCATCGGCGACAAAATTTGTGGCCTTGGGACAACCTCGCGTTTGACCTTGGTTCCGACAAGGCAGAAGAAATATGCTTCGCACTTGTAAGTAACTATGGATCGAAGAAAATACAACGGCAGTCAACGAATATCTGGCAGAAGGCGACAAGTCGTACAGCTGAACGCAGGAGCACAGATTGATAGATATGGGGGGGGGGGGTCTAACGTCCCAAAAGCACCATATGATTATGAGAGACGACATAGTGGAGGGCTCCAAAATTTTCGACCACTTGGGGTTCTTTAACATGTGCCCCAAATCTGAACACACGGGCTTTCAGCATTTTCGCCTGCATCAAAAATGTAGCGGCCGCTGCCGGGATTCGATTCCGCGAGCTGCCGCTCATGAGCCTAGTACCTTAGCCGCTAGACCCGCGCGGCAGGGCGTACGAGCACAAAATCCAACGACAGCGGCTTCGTCTGTGCTGGAAGACAACAGTACGCCGCGCTGTCTGGAGTAACGTGCGTGTTGCGTGCGCAGGCATTGATACTGACAGAGTGTGGAAGATTTTTTCGGGAACCCCCCATTCTGGAAGAACCTTATATTCCGCTTGCTGTGTAGGCCTAATATTGGTCACATGCGAAACATAAGAAGGACTGGATTAGCGGGCTCTTCAAATTGCCAAGAAAAGGATCTGTGATAATACTCGGGGTAGTTCTCTACTGCTTGAGGCCATGACGGGAGTATTGCGAACCAATACATATCGGGCCAAATACGAAGGGGTAGACACAGTGTGCGGTGCGTGTGGAGAAGAAGAGAAAACTGCCGAGCACTTGATAGTGTTCTGTAAATGGCTTCACCCCATAGTTCAGGATGATGGCGCAGAGTTTTTCAAAGCACTGGGGTTTAGGGACAGGGAGGGCAAAATAGACTTTAAGCGGGTAGACTTAACTAGAAGGAGGTTATCTGATTGGTGGCTAAAGTCAAGGCACGAGTGAAAATTAAACCCTTCACTACAAAGTACGAATCCTCAACCTCACTATTTAAAGGAAACAAAATCTAATCGTTAGTTCACTAAGTATTACGGCTAGGTGGCGTTAGCCGCCGCCCGATCTAAAAGGTACAGCCACATTCATCCATCCATCCATCCATTTAAGGTCCCTAGATGAAACAAGCTTCCAAGGTAGCGACACCTTTCCCTTTCCTCCTCGCCTAAATTTTTGGAGTGCCCAATAGAAGGTTCAAAACTTTTTCATAAAAAAGCGAATGTTTGGGTTCAGTTGCTACGGTGAAACGAAATGAGTAGTAGAATAAGCGGTTAGCTTTATGAACATTAACTGTACAACACAAGAGTAAGCGGGATGTGGGTTACTCAACTGGCAACGTTGTGCAGTTCTATATTTTACACCATAAAGTTTTCTAAAATTAACTAGAGGGGACTCTGTCGCTGCGATCGTGCAGTGACCATGGGAATGGTGGGTAGGGTAGTACACACATTTGCCGAGTCTTCGTACTTGCGGGCGGCGAATCATACTTGCGGCTTCGTTTATTGCTGTGTTTCGGTTTTGTTTTGAAAAAAAAGATTTAATACATTTGAACTTCGTGACCCTATTTAGAAAGGCAAGTCTAAAAAAATAGGGGGGTGAAGCGCAACCGCTACCAATCTGCTGATTTTTGTTTCGTGAGAAAACAGCTCCAAGCCACACAAACACACACGGAGCCAAAAGCAGGCCAGAAGTACGAAGATTAGACAAATGTGTGCAATACCCATCATTCCCACGCTTGCTGAAGCGCCATGCGTTGCAGCTACCATAGACACTAGCGCCAGAGTTCCCTATAGTGTATATTAGGAAACTCGATGTTTTACACCTCTAGCCATGGCGTCTCGCGTCGTACATCGTAGTTCGTCCAGTTATAACTAGTCCACTTCTCTGAAAGTGTTTTGCTCGTGCTGTGACACAACGAACGCGCTTCTTGCTGGATCCTGTCAGTGACCACGACGTGACGTTGTGACGAGCGATTACAGCCGGCTTGTGCGCACGCAAGGAAAAACCATGGCCGTACTGGTACGAACGCATACTAGCAGCACTGCGATGATGGTTCTTTTTTTAATGTGCCCGTTTTAACAATCGTGATGCCAGGTGATTCTGGTGCGGTACACGGACCTTCCTGAAAAGTGATAGTTCTACTGATGAGGTGTCCCGAAGCAGCATGTTTCGGTTCCTTTATGTCCTGTTCTGGTCAACTGGTCAAGCGTGAAATGTTCTTGAAGGTGCGTTAATTACACGCTGAAGCTGCTCTGTATACGTGCATACGCACAAGTATTTGTAACAACTGACATGCACTAGAGGCACATTGACGCGCTCCTGGCGTTCGAATAAAAACCGACAAATAAACTAGCTTCGCAGATCCGCGTCGACATATGTCATCGGAGTTGCACGAAAGTGTTCGCGTGAAATGTTTCACAGCTACACTTCGCGGCGTGCATTTCGGATATCACGAGGTAAGTTGAAGAGAGCGAAACCATTTTCTGTTGCTTTACGGCAACCAAGCATTGTTGAAAAACTCGTATATTGCATTGAACGAGCACCGCAAAACAATGTTGGCCGACTTGGCGCTAACTGAAGTGCTCCTTCTCTTCAATTTATGTCCTGGCTACGATTTCGTCTTTGGTCACGGCGAGAATCCAGCTGCAGCCATATGCGCATGCGTACTCGTTTTGAACCTTTTGCATAATAATAAATAACACCCCCAACCACTTGCAAGATCACGTGAATGGACAGACGTGGATTTCAGAGTAACAAAGGGGTGAGAAAGTGAGGAGGACGGCTAGAGAACAATGAGTGACGCTACCTTGGAAACTTGTTTCATATAGAGACCTTACAGACGTTCGCCTTCACCGACTTCTGCCGTCACCCTGAAAGATGCACAGCCAGCGAACGGTCGAGAGTGAGGAGAGAGAGAAATATACTTTATTGGGCAATCCTGTTGGGGAGGGTGGGAGCACTGCGCAGGGTTCCGCACCCTCCTGTCTATCTATACCTCAACGACGGCAGGGCCAGCGCAAGCTACTAAGAGTTTGCTCCGTTCGCTTTTGCAGAGCCAGGGCCGCGTCATGCCGCTGGATGGCTCGAGAGTGCGGAGTGAGCGCACGGGAGAGTGGGGCGCCCGCGTTCTCGGCTCGGCGTTGGTGTTTCACAGCGGCGTCTCGAGCACACATTACCGGATGTTCTTTCCGGATGCCAGCGAACGGTCGAAAGTCAGGCGCGAGGGTGGCGCATGCAGAGAGGAGAGAGAGCGAACGTTGAGAGAAGGAATGGATAACTAACGCCGCGGCCGCATGCCTGACCAACGCCTTGGCATGACGATAGTTAAAGCACGAGAACAAAACGACGACACAGAGACAAGAAGGACACGAAAGACACGAGAATCATGCCATACCAACTAGACCAAGCTGCCACACTTCTAACGCCTCGGATTCGCTTCCTCCGTGCTCGGAGGATTTCAAGCTGGACGGACGTGCCCTCGCGATCTCCGACGCCAGCGTAGCTCCCGCCGACTGGTTCGCCCTCCACAGTCTCCTGACGCCTTGCACCTCTCGCATTGTGGTGCCCGCCCTTGGACTGCTTCGACCGGATCTCCACTTTCCTATCTCCTTCTATTTTCCTTCGCTTGCCTCTCTACTTCATCTATTTCCTTCTATTCTTTTCATCCCTCCTTCCCCCCACCCCTATAAGGCACTGCGCCGTGACGCCCCTGAGGCAGACAGAAATTGGGTGCATTTTTCCCCTTCCTTACAACCACCACCATCACCACCAACGCCTCCTCTAGAAAGATGCCTGAGGAATGGCTCGCGAAACAAGTGCCACGTGGTGGCGCTCGCGACCAACACTATCATCACGGCGGCGGGCGGTACCAGCTAAGCGTTTTTTATCTTCGGCCCATAGGGGCGCGTCAGTCGAGAGTTGTTCAAGACCTGCAATTGTACACCACTGTTTCAGAGGCTATGCAAAATGTCGCGTTGTTGCACCGTCCCCCCCAGGTGATGCTAGCGACTGAGAACATTCTAAAATGAAGGAGGGAAAGGGTGTGGCAGCTGTTTTCCTTCTCATGCGGCAGGCATCTGAATAGAGGAGGCGTTGGTCTGACATTGCCCGACAAATGCATTCGCATTTAAAAGCTGAAAAACACACGCACTCAAGTACGTTGCACAGGGGGACACACACAGCGTCGGTTGAACCAACGCACCGTCTCTCGCGCTCACATGCCGCACAGCCGCGCTATCAGTGTATCACACGAACGCACGCGCACTCGGCTCGTCTCAAGCCACTTTGCACTAATCGTGGCGCATAGAATAGGTGGCACTAGCCACCTGCTAAAACAATTGGTATACTCGGCCGTCCTGAAATATTGACGTCCTCATTAAGACACACTAACCAGGCGAAGTGGTGAGGAGTCCTATTTATCGTGAGGTACCTTATTCCTTAACAACTATTCGGATTGTTTGTATTCCTGCGTTTGTCCGATGTGGACGCAGTTCAACAGGGGTGCTAACTGGCACTTCTACAATGTCCATCCACAACACTGTCGTGCGAACCAATTCTTCTTGAGTCAATGCGGAATAATGTTGTAATTCTCTCGAACTATTCACCAGTTGTGGATGCTGCAAGACTTTGTCACTGAGAGTGAAATGTTCACGTCACAGCTTTGTTTTGGTAGTCCTGTAGTTGTCACAGTCGCCTCTTCCACCATTTTCTTCCCACGCTCAGTGTCATCTGAAACGGCGCTTCGTGCAGCCTACCTGTAGTGCCATTAGTGTTGCTCGTAAAAACGATTGTCAATTATGTATGAAGACCTGTCCGCCCCCTACTGGGTACATGGGAGCAGTGACTTCACCAAACGTCATGTCGAACAGAAAATCTTTATCACAGTGTCTACACACTACGGTGTTGGTAGTCCTGTGCTCCGTATACAAAAGTAACCTAGTTTACGGTGTCGCGCTTGAGTATGCGTTTCTCCATGGCTCCCAACTGCAGTCTTGAGTCACTTTCTTAGTTTCATGAGGCTCCATGTGAGCTGGTGGACAGTCACTACAATGTGATAACTGTAGAGAACATGTCATCCTTGCATACGACATGTAAGGCAACTCGCTGAACATCCTTTCGAGCAATAAATCCACATATTTAACTTCATCTGGGACAGCAAGGATGGGTATGTCATTTGCCAAAACCCCATCGATGCCTAAATCGACCTTTTTGCCGCAGGCACAGTGCCATTCCCTAAACCATACACGGGTGTTGTCTCGGCGACGATTTGCAAGACACGTCGTGCTGCTGTGAGATTACGCAAGAGACAGCCAGGAGTACCTGTGTCAATGAGCCCAACTGCCGTGAACCTCCCATTCAACTTCCTCCAGCAAAGCGCTTACGGACTGTTGCACATGCTCACTCTGTTACTGTTAGCATCATTGCGCTGCGACACCGCGTTGCAGTGACGCTATGTACCGTCTGTTCCGTTGTAGTGAATAAAATTCATCGGCCATTTCGGTTGCGTACAGTGTCTCGCTGTATGGCCGCATGCGACGCATTCACATTCTGAGCACATGCTCCATCGCTCGCCGCACTACTGTCACGCGTTGTACCGTTGTGTTCTTGCCTTTCACGTTAAATACTTTCAAATTGTTGAACGGCGCTCAAAGGTGTCGCCGTCGTCATCATGACTTTTCCCGGTGCAACATCGTGCTGAATTGCCAAACATGTATAGTCCTGTGATTATCTGCTCATGATTGTGACAGAAATCTAAGTTAACCTCTCTGCACAAGCCTGGCTTGGCGTGGAAATAAACCCCCGAGCTTTCGTGGCGTGTTGAACGCGTTCGTGCATTTTGCGCCAGGGTACCGCCGCACACACCTGACTCACAAAGGTCTGTCGAATGCGCTCTAGAAAATTCCTCCAAGTTTTCATGTCGGATCCCCTTAAACGCAGTCAATCTCTCGCCGGTATGGTCAAACGCGACTTTGTGGTCTCGACGACGAATGACCATGAAAGGCTCAGGACAGTTGCGCAGTGTGGCAGTTGTTCGCAGATTTCTTATTCAATTCCTTGCTCAGGGTGCGTACTCGCAGCAGTCAAAGCTTGGTATGTTGTTGCTGAGGTCGGGCATTACTTGGAATGCAGCGAGTAGTAGTAGTAGTAGTAAACATTTATTTAGAAAAAAAAGAGAGGTTGCTAGGGAGACCGACCTCTAGTGGGTCAGCCTCCCGGCAGTACTAGGTGGAGTCCCTAGACAGGGACCCCATTGGTCGTGGCCGCTGTCCTGGCACGCTGAACCTTGGCTCGATGGGCCGAAAGGTCCTGGCGACCGAGCAGGGCCGCCTTCCAGTCCTCTCTTGTTGGATTTGGGTTCGGGGGTAAAGAAGAATTGAGCTGGCATGCCCATACCATGTGGTAGCATCGAATCGACCAGGCGTTCCTGCGGACACGGGCTGTTGCGTCGTCGGCGGAGCCCTGTGCTCGAGGAACGCCGTCGGGACGCGGTCCTTTTGCATAAATGCATTCAACAGTTCGCGCATGCCATATTAATTTTTGAAACTCTATGGCGCTCGGTAACATTGTCGCCTCAGTCGGCACCCACGGGAGAATCTGCCTCACGTAGAGCCCCACCAGTTAGCACCACTCTCGTTGTCACTGCCGGCGGGGGCGTCTACACTTCGATTTTCCTTCCTGCTCATGATGCCTCCCAGTTCGTAAGGCCCAGTAATCCCACTTACGAGACGTTGTAAATCCGGGACTCACAATCACAGGGTGACTTGTTTGAATAAACGCTTGTTTTAATAGGTTGAAAGGAAGAACGCCAACAGGAAAAAGTGAAAAACGCAATCCCTTCAGTTCGTCGCAAGGGGGACGACACACAGCGTCCGTCGAACCGACGCACTGTATCTAGCGCACACTCATGCAGTCACAGAAGGCTCACCCGGAATCGGTGGCGCTAGCTACCTGCTACAAAAATGTAGCAGCTACACCTGTGTGTTCAATTATGTCGGTAGGTTCCTTACTCTAATGTCTGGCACCATGCATGTATGACCCTGTTGCAAGTAAACGCAACTTCAAGACGAACGTCCTGGATGTCTCATCAAACGCAAAAAACTGACCGTCGGCGGTGAAAGAGTCAACGCAGAGTGACGAAAAAAAAAACACTCATGCAATGACGTCGCAGGTTTCCAAAACTTGTCAGGCCGCCACCGTTAGATCACGCGACGTAACACGATGACGTCATCCCACGACGTAAATGCTTGAACGTGAGCAGTGCAAAACGATGTTAGGATGGGAAAGCTTTTGTGGGAAGGTGGAAGTGATCATAGCAATCGAGTGAGAAGAATATGGCCTTTGCCTTTGAGTAGGGGTGTGAGATAGTAGAAAATCGCAAATAGTGAATCGAATAGCGTTTTATTCGATTGTGCACTCGAATCGAATAGTGTGTATTATAAATAACTAATATTTTTTCAATAGTAGTTTTAATAATAGGTTTCAATAATAATAACTAATAATTTTTTGAACAGAGAGGTGCAACTCCATCATTCAATTACCAAGATGTACAGATAGTCAAGGTTTAACTGGGTTATCAGCGCTACAATGACTACAGCCCGACCATGTTTTCGCTTAGAACTCCAGTATTACCGAAGCGACAGAGTAATCAATCCGTTGTCTTCCCCCTAAGAGGGGCGTCACAACGCAGTTCCTCGGGACCACAATAAAGTTCTTTGTCTGTCTGTCTTAGAAGAAGAACAAAACTTCATTTGTGCAAAAGACTGCGTTACCACTAAAACTGAGCAACGCTGCTTGGTCAACCTCATATTCCGTGACGCCGCGTGCGCTCACCTTCATTTCAGACCTCCCGACTAACCTAAGTTGATCCCCGAGGGCAGGGCTAGACAGCACTGCCTCCCACCGCAATCTTCTGTTATCGCCTTCTTGCTCTTAGTGTGACCCGTGCGTTACTATGGGATGTGTTAGAGCATTTGTGTGTTCTCACACCACGGGCATAATACGTTTTTGTGTGTTGTGGGGAGTAACGCATGTAATCTGTTGATGTTTATTTATATGTGTTCGTTCAGAGCCAACGGAACACCCCAGAATACACGGCCGAAAAATTCTTGTGCGATTCTGGCTAGGGTCTCCGCAATTGTCTGTAATACTGCATATTCGCTTTCTAACTGGTATCGATGGGTGTCGGGTCCTCCGCGGTGCGGCCATCGGCAGCTCGGTAATTAGTGAAACCTCGAGCGCGTCATCTGCATACAGGTTCCCAGTAACACTATCGTGTTCCGGGACCCGGGTTGTTGTTTTGGTATGGCTGATGGTTCTTCCACACTGAGTACTTTTTTGGACTTATGCTACTTTCTTCCTTCTAATAATTTCTACATGCCCTGAGGATCTGTCATAGTTGTCAGCGTAGCAATGTTTGCACGCCTTCCCTTATAGCTAAGACAATGACAATCTCGTCGGCTTCTATGGTGGTTGTTCGAGAAACAGAAGCACAGGCCGTCATACCACCTCATTTGTTTACGACAACTGCCACCATATATTTTTTTACACGCGGAGTATTTCTTAGCGAACTTCGGCGACTACGAACATATCTATCTATCTATCTATGTATCTATCTATCTATCTATCTATCTATCTATCTATCTATCTATCTATCTATCTATCTATCTATCTATCTATCTGCTTACGACATTTAGCTTTCCTGGCCGTTTCAAATATGATATCAATACCAAACTTGGTATGTCATGACATGACTGCATGACGAGCATAAGTGACTAGTCATAACATGAAAATCAAGACATGTATGTAATGAAAATTATGATTTACATTGCATGGTCCCTCTGCTCTTGCGGTGTATTCGTTCACATAACACGTTGCGAAACTGGTATGGTATGACATGACTACATGGGGAACACAATCAACAGACTCTAACATGAAAATCATGACATGCGTGTCATGGAGTAACATGACTACATGCCACATTTATGATGATGCGCTCGTGGCCCTTGTGTTCTGCGCCCGTGGTCTTTGTGGCCTGGTGTTCCACCCCTGGCTACTCCATTGCATGGATGCATGTTGCCCCCACTCTACGTACGCCGTCCTGGTTGCTTTAGATATTGTCAAGAACTATGACAGCGTATAGAGCACGCCATATTAGTAAACTCCTTAGCGTTAACGTTCGCAGAATGGAGCCTCCTCTTAGAAAATACAAACGAAAACTAGCAAAAAGAGTTGCTCAGGTATCAGTTCTCTCACTTATCTTCTTTAATGTATTACTAAGCTCCGTTCCTTATCAGAAAGACGTGTACGTATACGAGGATGACATTGCGCTATGTGCATCTCCCATTGGTATACATTCACTGTGTAAACTTCTACAGCTATATGTGAATGTGATAGAAATATTGGTAAACAGTCTGTGTTTATTCCTCAATATTAGCGAAAATGCTCTACATTGCTTTCTATATTGGCTTTTTCTGTGGGAAGCATGGCGCTCTTACGTGTCGCTGTTATGCTAGCCACCATAAAGCTGTTGCGGACGCACACCAATACCTTCTGAGGGAAGTGTTGGCAGTGACATTCATTTACGATGAGAGAATGCATCCATAGAGCTGGTGCGGACGCTTATCTAAAACCAAAGTTTTTCACAAAATTTTATGGAAAATTATATGTCTAAAACTGTCCACTTTACACTAAACCTGTCTTAATAACACCCATTATCCAGAAAAATAAGAGGGAGGAACAAGCTATCAAAAGCGCGGAAACCTATCTAACGAGAAAGACGAAGTAAATGACTCTTGGAAGAACCATTTACGTTCATACAATAATTTATGTATTCATTTTGGAGACCATGCATGGTGAGTTTTTCTCCACAGTGGGATAGTGTCAAGAATAAGCATGGGAATCATCATCAGCCTGGTCGCGCGTCTGACAACGTGTATTGTGGACAAACCGTCATGGCCGGTAGCTTTGTGGGACCCAGCTTAAGTTCCTCCAACGAGCAAGTCCGCAAAGTATTGCCCTTGCGCGAAGGATACGACCAGCAGACGTTCGGCCACGTCCGCTCACCACAGCCGTTCTCAGATGTATGCGAGGAGGTGGCGGAGGAGCAGCGATACCTGCAAGGTCAGGACGAAGGGCACAGTGATGGACGAGTCAACGGTGACGTCAACGTTGACGGAGATGCGAGTCGTGGCGCTGCGTACGTCGGCGACAATAACGCCGGGCCAGGCGGCACTTGCCGCGTTGCAGCCTACTTTATGCCCACTCCATACGGATGCCCCAACCCAAGATATTCTGTGCCAAATCGTGGTTGGATGGGTCCGTTTCGAGTGCGAGGTGTTGTCATACGTGGCACGTCATTCCGCGGTGGCTTTCGTCCGTTTTTGGGGGGTCCCGGACAGCGTCCGCCGACTTCGGGGTGTGGACAGCTGATGGCGCCGTGGGGAATTCAGAGTCAGCCCGGAAACACAGTGGAGGACACCATTTCGGCCCCGGTTTAGAGCTCCTACTCAGAGACCCTTCATACCAGGTGCGACAGGTCATGGGGCTCTGAATGGCTTCGGTAATCGACCTTCCCTACCTTCTCGTGCCTGCGACCATTGGGGCGGCTGGGTGCAAAACCAGTTGACCGATGTCAGAAGTGGCGCGCCATGTGTTTCACGCCAGATATTGCGAAGTGGAGACGACTTTTCGACGGCAAACGTGCGAGACAACTCTGAACGTAATCGGCAATCGCTTCAGCGTTGCGATGACTTCGCCACGGCAAGCAGTGGCCATGAGTTTCCGTTTTCAAGGAAGGAATTTACCATGACTGGAAACGACAGCAGACATTACAAGCCGCGCAAGAGGACTTATGGTGACGCATTGAAGCCTGGAGACGATGATGACTTCAGTGAACGTAATAAAGGGGGATCGAAACGTCATCACCGACCGTCTCTTCTTCACGATGACTTCTCCACAGCTGGCCGGGTACGTGGCGGTAACGAATCGCCGTTTGCGAGGAAAGAATTCATCACTGCGGGAACCGACAGCGGGCATTACAGGTCGCGCAAGAAGCCTGAAGGAGATGACCGTTGCGCTGAACGTGGCAGAGACGGATCAAAACGACATCACCAACCGTCTCTGCCTCGCGATGACTTCTCCAAAACTGGCCGGGTACGCGGCGGTAACGAGTCGCCGTTTGCGAGGAACGAATGCATGACTGCGGGAACCGACGGTGGGCATTACAAGTCGCGCAAGAGAAGTTATGGTGACAAGTTCAGGCCTGAAGAAGATGACGACTGCGGTGAACGTGGCAGAGACGAATGGGAACGTCATCACCGACCGTCTCGGCCTTGCAATGACTGCTCCACATCTGGTCGGGTACGCGGTGGTAACGACTCGCCATTTGTGAAGAAAGAATTAAAGACTGCGGGAACCGACAGCGGGCATTACAAGTCACACAAGAGGACGCATGGTGACTCGCGTAGACCTGTTGACGACTACTGCGGTCAACGCGACATCAAGCGAGACCGTAGAGACAGCGCGAAAGACGAAGGCGGCAGTCGTCTACGACACGAGCTGGGAGACAGACGGAACCGTGTTGTCGCCGCTGTCACTTCGAACGAAGTAAGAGGAACGGTGAAGGCGAACGCGACTGCAGAGACAAGACACACTGCGCGTCCCGAGACCAGACCGAGACGTGCGCCCGAACTGAAACCAGTGCCAATCGCCAGATCAAGGTTGGAAAATCCTCGAATGTGAGCAACCCAGCTACTGTGTATTCTCGAATTCAGGCTATGCAAGCTTCACAAATGAAAGTTACCGATAGCGTGTCCATAATGGAAGTCAGTGACAGGTCTAAAGTAACCATTGCGTCAGACCCTGTCCCCCGCGTTTGTCGCGAGCGAATCTCATCGGACAAACGCCACAGAGACGAAAGCGAATATGTATCGAATGAAGCAAATGACGTGGCTAAACTTAGCGCGTCCTTGCAGACTTGCAGCGGAGACGGACCCTCTTGGTCCACTAGTAACGCTGGATTAGTCCACGATGACATGAACAGGCATACTTGGGGTGCAGTTCATAACTCGGGGATAATCTGTCGTGATTGCCAATGCAGCGTACCACGACGCAATCAGAACGGCGATGCCGCTTTCTGGGATGTCTGAAACGAAGATGTCTGAAACGTCGACAGAGTCTGAACAATGAAGCCGCAGGCAAACTCGACGAGGCAACAGACGAAGCGGAATACAGGGAAGCGGCAATGGCAGTTGAAAACATGCTGAAATTAATGCGTCACCTTGCACCGAGGTTTACTGACAAGCACGCCAGAACGGAGTCTATTGACAGCCACGTCCCAGACGCAGGAACTCGTGATCTGGAACCTTGTACACGTTGCAATAGTCTTGGTGCAGATTACGAAGCTCAACCTTCGTCTCGCGTCGTCGGTAGTGATATATCAGATGAAGCTCAATCCCGCGTGAATACGGAAGCTATGCCCTTTTCTTCCAGAATTAATGTTGATGCAGAGAAATTTGTGAACCCTAATCTTGGCTCAAAGACTAGATGCGGTGACACCACGTGTCCTCCCGCAGACGCAAGGCGAACGCGTCCGGTTAACGCAGTTGCGTACACTGGCTCTACGGGTCACTATGAAAATGGGGAGGGAGGCATTTTCGACAATTGTCCAGATGCAGTAGCCGGACCCTCCAGTCTCTCCCACAGAAGGGTCGTCTCTTCTGATCCTCTGGCCGCGTTTGTTTGTCCGGTGAAATACGTCACAGCCGCAGTCTGTCAGTGGCTGTGGACTCCTCGTTTCCTGACGTCGTTGTGACCGGCTGGAGCGGTGGCGAGTGGAGCCGACGGAATCGGGATACCGGCGCTGCCGTCTCAAGTACGTTTGTTCAGCCTTGTTACTCGGCCGTTACCTTGTCCAGTGACTTGGACTGCGACCGTGAGACAGAGTCTTTCCCGTCGAGTGTTTCAAACGATGTCAACGGGGTGATCACGCTGTCAGAGAGCTTTCCGGCTCGAAAGACGCCGTCCTTGGCACGTTGCGCGGTCGCGACCGCACTACCCAGTTCGTTAGACGCCCCAACAACTTCGAGGACCTCCGTGGAAGACCTGCAGCTCCTTCAACTCTTGTCTCTGGGACTTGTATCTTGTCTCTGGGACCCAGTTCGTTAGACGCGCCAACAACTTCGAGAACCTCCGTGGAAGACCTGCAGCTCCTTTAACCCTTGTCTCTGGGACTGTATGGGGAGACCGAAGCGCGTTTCACAAGTGCTGCGTCATTGACGGAAGAAGTCCTGTTCCGATTGAACGCTTCAATCGCTTTGTACGGGCGGGTCTTTGTCGAGACGACGAAGCCAAGCAGCGTGTGCTTTGCCTTTGCGCCAAAGCCAGGCGAACCGGTATCACCGAGGACCTCGCTGCTGATATGCGCAACATTGCGTGCGCTGCAGTCGAGGGAAAGCGGGTCCTGTGGGAGGATCTGACCTGCGTCCTTCGTCGACTGGCCAGGGTGTGCTGGGTAGCTCGAGAGGCCGGAATCAGAGCTGGAGTGAAGATCCAGGAGATTCGTTTGCCGGAAAGTCACCAGAATCGGGATACCGGCGCTGCCATCTCAAGTACGTTTGTTCAGCCTTGTTATTCGGCCGTTACCTTGTCCAGTGACTTGGACTGCGACCGTGAGACAGAGTCTTTCCCGTCGAGTGTTTCAAACGATGTCAACGGGGTGATCTCGCTGTCAGAGAGTTTTCCGGCTCGAGAGACGCCGTCCTCGGCACGTTGCGTGGTCGCGACCGCACTACCCAGTTCGTCAGACGCGCCAACAACTTCGAGGACCTCCGTGGAAGATCTGCAGCTCCTTCAACTCTTGTCTCTGGGACTTGTCTCTTGTCTCTGGGACCCAGTTCGTTAGACGCGCCAACAACTTCGAGGACCTCCGTGGAAGACCTGCAGCTCCTTTAACCCTTGTCTCTGGGACTGTATGGTGAGACCAAAGCGCGCTTCACAAGTGCTGCGTCATTGACGGAAGAAGTCCTGTTCCGATTGAACGCTTCAACCGCTTTGTACGGGCGGGTCTTTGTCGAGACGACGAAGCCAAGCAGCGTGTGCTTTGCCTTTGCGCCAAAGCCCGGCGAACCGGTATCACCGAGGACCTTGCTGCTGATATGCGCAACATTGCGTGCGCTGCAGTCGAGGGAAAGCGGGTCCTGTGGAAGGATCTGACCTGCGTCCTTTGTCGACTGGCCAGGGTGTGCTGGGTAGCTCGAGAGGCCGGAATCGGAGCTGGAGTGAAGATTCAGGAAATTCGTTTGCCGGAAAGTCACCGGAATCGGGATACCGGTGCCGCCATCTCAAGTACGTTTGTTCAGCCTTGTTATTCGGGCCGTTACCTTGTCCAGTGACTTGGACTGCGACCATGAGACAGAGTCTTTCCCGTCGAGTGTTTCAAACGAAGTCAACGGGGTGATCTCGCTGTAAGATAGCTTTCCGGCTCGAGAGACGCCGTCCCTGGCACGTTGCGCGGTCGCGACCGCACTACCCAGTTCGTTAGACGCGCCAACAACTTCGGGGACCTCCGTGGAAGACCTGCAGCTCCTTCAACCCTTGTCTCTGGGACTGTATGTCGAGACCGAAGCGCGCTTCACAAGTGCTGCGTCGTTGACTGAAGGAGTCCAGTTCCGATTGAACGCTTCAACCGCTTTGTACGTGGCGGGTCTTTGTCGAGACGACGAAGCCAAGCAGCGTGTGCTTTGCCTTTGCGCCCAAGCCAGGCGAACCGGTATCACCGAGGACCTTGCTGCTGATATGTGCAACATTGGGTGCGCTGCAGTCGAGGGAAAGCGGGTCCTGTGGAAGAATCTGACCTGCGTCCTTCGTCGACTGGCCAGGGTTTGTAAGTAGCTCCAGAGGCCGGAATCGGAACTGGAATGAAGATCCAGGAGATTCGTTTGCCGGAAAGTCACCGGAACGTGTAGACGGTGTAGAGCATCGATGGCACTGCAATATGGCGCTGTGGTGATAATGTCATGGTTGTTATTATTTTTGTGTTACGATATACTTTGTTGGATGAGGCACCCGGAAGTTCGCCGGCATTACTGGTCTTTATTGTTCTCCGTTTCGATCGACGACGATGTAACTATATAAAGCAACGGGATTTCTCATAAAAGCCTTGAGGATATAAGTAGATCAAGAGGAGGATTCTAGATGTTTTTATCCAAGAATACTTGTTTCGCATTTACGTTACGAAACTCTCTTTCACTGCTGAGATACCTCCAGGATTTTCGTGGAGGAATTTTGAAGGATCTGGTCAGTGTTTTGTCAAATAAATGCTTTTTGCTTAGTTTCGGTGTACGCCCCAATTCCGAGTGAAGTCTGGATATTCGCTCACAGCCCCTTTCCTTTTTCGCGCAGCCGCTTTAGCATTCATTTCAGAAGAATAGTACCACGCCCTTATGAAAAAATTTAATGTACTTCTATAAACAGGCTAATGTCATTCGACATCACAATCTTTAAACTAACTAATGTCAGTCTTAGCGCTTTCCTAATGCGTACCTAATATGAGTCTAGTAGTAATTGGCTACCGTTAGTCTATAGAGTTATGACATTAGAGTTTCTATTAACTATAGTCTAGCATAAGTGTATAGAGTTATGACAGAGTTTCTGATGACTATAGTCTAGCGTAAGTCTATAGAGGCCCGACATGAGAGTTTCTGATGACCATTGGCTAGTATTAGTCTACAGAGTCCTGGCATCCGAGTTTCTGATGGCCGTTGTCTAGTGAAGTGCTATCGAGCATATGCTTTAGGTTGAAATCAAACCTCGCATTGTAGACTAAGGTCCTATGCCATCAACAGAACATTTGCTGAAAGGCAGATCAATGAATCGCTTCATCATTAATATGAAAGTGTGCACAAATCACAGGAATCTAAAGGAAATACCATCAGACCACTTCCACCAACGAACAGACCATAGTTCTTTACACGTCAGAATCTTTCGAAGCCGATAAATAATGCTGCAAGTATATAATGCCTGCATTTGGAAACACGCATTACATTTTCATGCAATTCAGTTCGGATAGGACAATAAATGGAGCTAGTTCATCCTTGTTTACAATTCTTGCGAAAGTCATGTTTTATAAGTACAAACAAACAAAGAAACACCAAATGAGACATTTCCAGGAATAACTGCATTTGTATTTAATTTTCGACTTTGCACTGATAATAGGGTTTTTTGTAGCACCGTCGTGGTGGCACCGCTGCTGTAGTTAAAACCTGCAAGAGAGATCACAAAAACTTAGAAGGCGCTGAAGCATACATTTTAGCGTAGCATATGAATAGACATTACAATTGATGAGCTATGCCTTTTTTAAATAGCGATATACATTTATCAGTTATATTAAATAATCCGTCGGGATTCAATGTCGAACCACATAGCCTCGACTTCAAGCTGCGTTGAAAAAAAAACTAACCACTATACATCAGTTCAGAGGGCTGCCGATTGATCTGTAGTGTGAGAGAAGCCAGCTATCACGAACAGAGGAATCAGCTGAGTCAGCTTCTCTAAGGCAATACTGCAGAATAACCTCCTTTCACGATTCCAATGGCACCCAATGTATGACTACGGCATGAAACAGTGGGTCTATATTCCACAACTTTGTTTTACACAAAGCTTCCACATTAAAATTCCTCTTTTAACTGAGAACCTATATTGAGGGCTCATGCACAGAGGTGCAAAGTCTTAGGCGTGTGCAGCGTTTTCCTACACTTGGGTGGCATGGAGGTTCACCACGGCACTAACCCTTACATAGTTAAGTAAGCTTCCAATTTTGTAGCCCCCATCTTAGTTAACAAGTTGGGGGAGAGGGGGGTTGCCCCCACTGTTATGCGCACGCCTATGTGCAAGATGAAATTGAGACACAAACAGGCACATGAAATGTAGAGCTACGTCTAGGTGATACAGCTACACAACTCTAGTGAAAACAACCCCAGAGTATGTGAGCCAGGGTGGCAAGTAGAACAGCGTGTGGGGTCTACGGACCCAGAAGACCAGCGAAGGGCCGTCCGGCAGCTCGAGGTCGCACTGGCGCTGCAAAGGAGAAAGGGGGACACCCTCAGTAACCCGAGCGGCGCCGGGGCACGAAGGCCTTGAGGTCTAGGCCCGCGTGACATTAGGACTTCTAGTGTAACGTGAGATAGGGTGAACCCCACGCCCTGCGCGGCCGGAGGGAATCCCGCATGCTGGAACCCAATAAAGTTTATTCTCTCTCTCTCTCTAGTGAAAACAATTAAAATTGTGCTTTTTGTAACCTACAGTATATTAAACAGATATGCATGTTGTAACATGTTACAGGTCATTTCTACACATCTTTCTACAAGCAATAGATTGGAGGAAGCAAGCAAAACATTTTTGTACCCTTGATTATTTTTGCATATTATTCAATAGCTAAAGATACATTCTTTAGGTACCTTGAAGAGGTGACAAAAGCTTTATAAAAAAGGAAATATTTTTACCTAGCTCCATGCTTTAGAGTGCACAGTTGTCCATGTTCACTAGCCAGTATTGCAAATTACGAAATTGATCGCTGGTCATTAATAAGCACAAGAATCTACACTGGGGTGTGTTGGCATTTATTGAACGTCTTGATAGGACAAGGATAGGAAGTCTCTTTAAAGAAAACTTTCAACAGCAGCAAAAACATGCACAATCAAAAGGGCGACAACACGATCTAGCACTACTTTGTGTCCTCTCCTTTTTCTCTGTTGATAACTTGCCGTACCTTACAAAAGTTTCTAGGCGATGAATTACCAACCCGACCAAACACTTGCATTACTCAAGTATTTAAGGAAATAGCACATCACAGTGTTGAACTCATGACTATTTTAGACCATGCAGATGCCAAAAATATTGCCTGAACCCTTATGTCACAGAGATAATACAATTTAGAGTGTATGTAGGAGCTCAGCGAGAAAATAAAATGTACACTCAGGAGTGAACAGCATCATGAGCTAAGACGCCGACACAGAAAGAATAATGGATGCAGCAGTTTATGTATTTGCTTGCATTCCTGTTTCCTCCCAAGTACGTACCAACATGCCCAGTATGGTCAACATATATGTACAGTACTCACGGATTGAAAGAGGACATTCGTAGCGCATGGCCGCCAATGAATGTGCCACTGCTCATGGGTGCTCGCGCAACCAGAATGTTGCACTGTTGTATAGAGGGGGCAAAAACAGCTAAAGAGCAGGCTTACTCCTTCTGGTGACACACGGGCAAAAGTAAAGTACTTTGAAGTAAACCCCTTTTGTCGCCTAAGGGAACCATTTGCAGAAAGGAGTGGCGCTGATGACACACGGCACCGGACTACTGCTTTAGGCGGTGCCTCAGAAGAACGCTGAAGAATTGGCGTTGTTTGTGGAAGCACCAAGATTGGAAATATTAAAAAGAATCTGCGCATGTACATCACATTCAGCGACGCCGGAGCATAAAACCGTTTTTTTTTATTGTCTGGTCGCTTGCAATGCGCATGCCTGTAATTTTCTTTCACTTTTTTGCGTTTTTAGCAGCAACTTAAGTTCGTCTGGCAACTATGAACAGTCGGTGTCTTGCTGTTTTTGTTTTATGTCGTGCTTTTTACATGGCTGCGTGCAGCTGGGTCAGCGACGGCGTGCCGCGTTTCGTCGTTGTCCTGCGATGTCTCAGCGCAGAGACAGAGATAAAGCAACAGTTGAGGTGGGCCTGACTCTTGTCGCCCTCGGCTCCATCGAAGATGACCTAAACGCTGCGAAGGCAAGAGTGATGAGCCTCAAACAAAGACTCGTCATGAACAGCTTCATTTTGACTGCTTTCGCACAGTCCCCCCTAGCCATCAACCGCGAAAGGTGGGCCTACGTGCGCAACGAACGCTGGTTGGACTGCCGCTGCCAACCTTAACACGATCGCGCTAGTGACCTAATGCAGGCGTTTGAGAGTATGGACAGACTATAGGCCTTCACTTTTCAACAAATCGCACTGCTGCTGAAAATGAAAACATTTTTTCAGCGCAAAAAAATACTGACAGGGCACCGCAGTGTTGCGACACGTTTTCTTATATTGATAAATTATGCACACTGTATGCGAGAGTACTCCCTTCCTGCCAGAAAAGTAGACGCGGGATCTGCTTTTGCGAAAAGGATCTTTGCCGGAAAGGAGTTACTCCTTTGTCGTGTGTCACTGCACCCGAACGCCTTTCCGAAAGATGTCCCCTTGTCTAAAGGATTTCAGGGTGTTGTGTGTCAGAGGCATTAGTTCACAAAGTGCACACTGCCAGCGTGACGCTGCAAGCCTCATGCATTTTTGCATGCATGCAGCCCGAATCGATGGGGACTGTGCGAACCATTTATATTGTGGCGCTAGCAGACAACACTTTCGATCGGCGCCCTTCGACGACGGGGCACGTAGGTTGCGCAAGTAAGTAATTGGATACCGCTAAGATGTTGCACCAGCAATGCGCTCAATGACATAATAAATAGCTGCACAAAAGCAAAAGTTTTTCAAGATTTTGTCACAATAAAAAAGAAAAGCACCAGCCACGGGCCTGTTTCCATGCAGCAATAAAACATTAACTAAGTACTTTCTTATCTCGCCCCAAGCAGTGAATAGTTCGGCTATTTTGCTTGGCAAGCATTTGTAGAGCTGTCGGCCCCAGAACGAAAAGGGAGCTTCTCACATTTTTATTCAACAATAGGCCGCAGTTTGCCCTAACGACACTAATACATGATATTATTTCCATGTTGCATGAAGGAAAGCATGCCACACAATTCCTTTCTTTTCGAGACAGAAACCACGAAGTAAACTTTTCATGCCTTTGTGCAGATGTTTATCATATCAAACAAACGCACACAAGGCACAATCTACTAACTGAATCCTGCGTCTCACTTGCACACCATGTGTACTGCATTGCCTAAGCACGCAGAACGAGAGGGTCATCTGCTGGCGTGGCAATAAAAGTGGTGAGCAGCGGCGAGCCAGTTTGGTAGACATGCGAATGTGCGTGAGCCTTGCAGCGCTGCCCTGGTAGTGTACACGTGAAGAACTACAGGCCGACAATTTGGCAATCGGAAGGAATAGCCATGCTCCCTAGGTCTTCCCCGTATCGCCCTATACCACAACGGAACACATTGGTTCTGCGCGCGCCCACGAGCGGCGGTACATGTACCGTCGGCCACACGCTTTGAGTGTCCTGTTTCAATCCGTGAGTACTGTACTTCCAAAAGAGCATGAATTCATTCAACAATTTAATTGTGCAGTCCAACAAGACTATTCAAGGCACTATCACACAGATTACACTTCTCTGTATGATAGGCCTTTATGTCTTGTGAGCTGTGTTACATAAACACATTCATGGTATTGTCATAGATTGCAGTGGGAACATGTTCCAAACAAAGTGATGAAACATGAGTATGTGCTGCCTCCCAAGAAAAGCTGTCCCTAATTCAGATGATCAAACTCTCAGGCATAAGGATTGTCTGAGAAGGCTTTGTTAGAAAGGAATAAATACTTGCATGTTGCACGATGTTACTTATAACAAGATTGCACTATGTCTTAAAAAATACCAAAAATCTGCTCATACACGTGAAAGTTCGAAAACGAGCTGAAACAACAACCCTCGTGATTTCCTTGAACACAAATTCGCTGAATTTTTGCGTCACAGTGTGCACATAGCAGAAGTGTGCTTATTTATATTCATTAAACTTTTAGACTTCAATGTTGTTTGCAGTCCCTTTAAAAGGCACAGAAAATGAATGACACTTCTACTTGTAAAAAAAAAGAACTTAGTCAAAAAATCATTTATTACCACTAAAAAAAATTTAAAGTAAAAGCAATCATCACGACAATAAGGGAAACATGATCATAAGTAAGATTTCACTGCACACAATTTCATGGCAGTCCAAACAAAATAGATGTTGACGGAGGAAACTTGAAAAGACCAACAAATCCTATAAGAGGGAATGTCGCTGCAGCCAACCTTCCAACTTATGTGACATTTAGCACAATGTAACACAAAGACCAGGAGAGAGGACGCAGCACGTGCCCCAACTTTACATAAAATGGTTAATTGCAACCGAATTACTAAAAAATACAGGGTGAGCATCACGTCGTAAATTTTTGTGCTTCCGTTGCAATAACCCATTTGCTTAAAGCGCACCGGTCTCATCCTTATGTTATATTGAGCTAAATATTACCTAATGTTTAACAAACAATGCTGAATGTTCTTCCTTGTGCAACCCTTTAACAAGAACTCTTGCCTTGCTCAAGACAGCAGTGACAAGGAATAGCTGTTCCAATTATCAAGACGCCTCCAAGTGTCACAACGGTGGCTCCGGCAACATTCCATGTCCAAAGAATACTGCACTGAAGTGCAGGACATAGGCTTCCACACCTAAGCTAAAAGACAGTGTATGCTATACCTCATTAAAGGCTATGTGTCCGAACTATCACTTTGTAGTAACAAAAAGAAATGCTTACCACATAATAAGGCTCGTTAGGGCTTGCAGGAAAACCACTCCAATCGCACACTGCAACCTGTCCTCTGTGTCGGGACCATGAACAGCTGCCATCGCCGATACATACATAAAAGATGCCACAAAACATTACTTTCACAAACAACAAACGTTAAATCACACACAGATAGCGAGTACCAAACATGTCTTAGCAAATTGTATACTGATACATTAACCGTAGCTGTGGCATTGCACGTACGCGTCCGCTTCAGCTACGGGAGGTGCGGGGTTCGATCCCCAGTGCCAGCCGGCACCCACCGGTAGCTAAACAGAGTACAGGCGGGCTTCGAGGGACTGTGACGCGTCGCCCCAGTGGTGAAGCTTACTCTGCCTGGAGGACTCTCAACCCATTGCGCGGGACCCGGTATACTGATACATTAAAGGGTAAATCCTTGAATAGAGGGATCATGGCACAATCAAAACAGGCAATATTGGACTAGCCCCTTCTTGCTGACAATTGACAAAGTGCCAATGAATGTTTCGCATTCACAAAACTACGTAATAACACTATCCATGAGCATTCACATGTGTGTGGTTGATCCAAATGATGAAAACAATATTTGCAAAAGGTGCATGGTTTATGCGCACATGGCGTGTGTAAGAACGAGCCATATATATTGCATTACACCATAAATGTAAGCTATTCAGAAAACAAACTATTGGTACTGTGAAGCAAATTACCATGTAGTTTGAATTTCATTCACACAAGCTATCTGTAGGATTTCTTTTGTTACATAAGCCCTTCAAAATAATATTAATATTCTGAAACTCTCTGTCAACATCTGGAAACATAGAAATAAAACCTTTTTGCTTCTAATTTACTGCCTCAAAAAACTAAATAAATATTATTTCCTTAAATGCTACACATAGGTTATACATCCTCGTCACACAAGCAAGTAGGCGATATCAGTACAACACTGATGCAAAAAAAAGAAAGCATGGAAATACAACTTGAAGCACCTGGTATGCTTCGAGGAGAAAATAAAGATTTATATAGCTGACAAAAGTTTACACAAATATTCCAACAAAGGGTGTCATGTGCTAGCTTAATTAACTAAATTGAATTCCCATATCCTACAACTAACACTCGATACCAACATATCTTCAATACAGCGGTGGGAGTGTACTCTTAGTTTCAGCACATAGTTTAGATTACTGAAATACGTATACTTCAAGTTAGCTCTCTTAAAATATTTATGAGGCGGCTAGGGTGAAATTCTAACCATAGAGAAATTACATAGATTTCTGGCACAAGGATTCGGAGCGCAGTCACCAAAACATCATTCATGTGTGCTTGACAGGGCTGTGCGTTTTTCTATCTACGTGCCCAGTCGTGTGATTGTTTTGCGCGTAAAAACGCACAAACTATCGAGTTGGGTGAACGTGAACTGCTCTCGCGACACCAGTATGTTTAAAAGCAGACACTTTTACAGGGCTACAAGGGATCAAAGGATAATCACGTGCAGTAAACAGCCAAGGAATGACAGCACGACAAGAGGCTTGCATCACCGAACTATAGATCAAGTAGCGCAACGCGAATCTAAAACATGCAATCAACGTACACAGCGATTGTTTCTTACGGTGATATAAAATAAGCCACCTCAAAACATACCTGCCTATCGGGTCTCTGGCACGTCATCCCCGCTGTGCCAACAAGCCGCCCGGGCCATCGCTTCCTGCATACCATTTGTCACGCAATGAAGTAACCCAGTTACGTAGTTCAGCGACTTTGTTCAACTTACCGAAGTTTTGACACTGGCTGAGCACTATTCAGTCGCCCGTCAAAAAGCTCACGCTCTCGCGTCAGTTTCTTGTTGTCACAGCAGGGGTCGTGGTTTGTCCTCGGAAGTACACTTGACATTGAATCACGCGAACAACACGAGTAATCGATAAATGGAGGAAGAAATCACTTTTCAGAGCGAGCACAAGGCGCGCGCCTGATGTGGTATTTGGAGCAGACACGTACGGCGAGCCATCGTCCGCCACTCGATCAAAGCAGCAGAACTTCCCGACACAAGAAAACTATCCCGTAGACAAATTCCAAATGAGGATAAGTATACAATGCACGAAATATCTATCAACACGGCAATTATGTAACCGCGGATTCCATTTTACAATAACGATCAAGTGTATTCATAACTTTTCAAGCCAAATGAAGCTTTCTTAATTATTAGTTTGCGATATATGTAGTTATGCAGTTGTAAGTATTTTGTTTTGCATAACTAGAAAAGGTTTCCCAACTCATGTCAAAAGCGATGGTCATCTCTGAGTCTCTGCAACACAAGGCCAATAAGTACAAGTCTCAGAGGCAGTGCTTTTGCAGCTGCGGCTTTGTTCGTGTGCAGAAAAAAATGAGTGGCCTGCATTCCTGCTCTACAAAGAATAAAGGTATCTGACCGGGTGTCCGTTCCTTTACGTCTCTACGCAGTGGCGTAGCCAGGGGCTATCACACTGAGACCGTTACCCCTTCCTGCCCTCCCCCCTCCCCACGCCTTTCAGGTGATTTTTTTTTGGCGCGGTATACATAGAGCAAACTGACTATTCGCCTGCTCCCCCCCCCCGCCCTTCCCCGAGATCAACGAGGAATTCCTTTCCTTACCCTCTCTTTTTTGTTTTTTAATCTACACCGCTGTCTGTACGTGACAGCTAGCGTTGTGACAGCAAAACAGTGGCGGGGTGAGAGGCATGAATGCGCATGAAAACTTCTCTCTTCCTCTCCATCACGCCTTGGCTCTCCATCTTCTACCGGTTGCGAGGAGGGGGAGAGGGGCACACATTTGGCAGCTGCCGCTCCTCGCCATATTTTTGTTGTTAAAGTATGACTGATATTTAAATACGCTTTCATATGCTCACTACAACGATACGATGAGTTTATCTCCTGTGCTGCCCTCGGTGTCCACTGAGCCCCACCGTGGTGGTCTAGAAACTAAGGTACTTTATTTTATTTTATTTTTATTTATAATACCTCAAGGGCCCCAGTAAAGGGGTGTTACATGAGGAGGTAGACAGTTCACAAACAGCTGATTTGTTCGATGGCTTCTTTGAAATGGGCGATGCTGGAGTGGTGCACGATGTCAGCAGGAAGATCGTTCCATTCTGTTGATGTTTGCACAAAAAATGAAGAGTGATGGGCAGGGGTATGCGCACGGGGTGGATAAACCACTTTCGAATGGCTGATACGGCATGAAAGACGATGGGCTGGAACGATATCATGGTTTAGGTGCGATGCATGATAAAATGTGTGAAACAAACACAGTCTTGAAATTTTGTGGCGTGAAGCTAAGTTAACCATGTTAGCTTGAGATTTTAGTTTAGTTACGCTGCTAAGATAGGAATAGTCAGAATAAATGAATCTGACTGCACGATTTTGGATAGTTTCAAGCGTTTTAATAAGAGTTATTGGATGGGGATCCCAGATGGCACATGCGTATTCTAGCTTCGGGCGGTCTAGTGTTAGATAGGTTAAAAGTTTAACAGAAGGTGGGGCTAGACGTAAGTTTGATTGATTGATATGTGGGGTTTAACGTTCCAAAACCACTATATGATTATGATAGACGCCGTAGTGGAGGGCTCCGGAAATTTAGACCACCTGGGGTTCTTTAACGTGCACCCAAATCTGAGCACACGGGCCTACAACATTTCCGCCTCCATCGGAAATGCAGCCGCCGCAGCCCTAGACGTAAGTTTCTTCGGAGATAGCCAAGCACGTGGTTGGCGTCATTAGTTATGTTCATAATGTGGGATGACCAGGTCAGATTTGAAGTTAAAGTGATACCGAGGTATTTACATGAATTAGCTGCTGTTATTTCAGAATCAAATAGGAAGTATTTATTGGAGGAATAGGATTGACGGCGATGGAAGGAGATGACACAAGTTTTCTTAATGTTAAGGGACATCAGCCATTTTTCGCACCATGATTGAATCAAACAAAGATCAGACTGTAGGATGACAGGGTCGTTAGAATTGTGAATAGGACGATAAATGACACAGTCGTCTGCGAACAGACGAATGTTAGACGCTAAGTTATTGGGGAGGTCGTTAATATAAATTAGGAATAGCAGACGACCAAGGACCGTGCCTTGAGGTACGCCGGAGGTTACAGCGGATAGGGAGGAGTGATGGTTATTAGCACAAACGAACTGCTTGCGGTTAGTCAAGAAGTCACATATCCAATTAAAAACAAGACAATTAAGGTTAAGACGTGAAAGCTTCAAAAATAATCTGTTATGAGAAACTTTGTCAAAGGCTTTTTCGAAATCAATGAAAACGGCATCTACAGGTATGTTATTATCCAGGCTAGAACTCAGGTCATTAACGAACAGGGCGAGTTGAGTGTCACATGAAAGTCCTTTTTGAAAACCGTGTTGGTTAGGGTGAAGGAAATGTACTGAACGTAGAAAAATTACTATGTGCGAATAAATTATGTGTTCCATTAATTTAGAGCATACACTTGTGATGGATATGGGGCGATAATTACTCGGTGAAGAT
Organism: Rhipicephalus annulatus; assembly: GCA_013436015.1. Classification (NCBI taxonomy): domain Eukaryota; kingdom Metazoa; phylum Arthropoda; class Arachnida; order Ixodida; family Ixodidae; genus Rhipicephalus; species Rhipicephalus annulatus. Next base: position 581,455 of record WOVY01002978.1, on the reverse strand, counting down.
GAAAGACCTTTTTTCGGGACAGGAACGATCTTACCAAGCTTCCAGTCTTCCGGCAACACTCCGCACAAAATGGACTGCTGAAATATGTGCGAAAGAATAATGCTTGTTATAGGCTTAGTGCTTTTGAGAATTTTGCAATTGATGCCATCCATTCCCGCGGATGACGTTAGTTTCAATTCGTCAATTAGTTTTGCAATACCGTATGAATCGAATGTAATGCCTGGCATGACAGGATGATCAAGAAATGGGGAGTCTGGAAGCTGGCTGCAAGATTCAGGGGTAAATACAGAAGAGAAGGCAGTATTTAATACTTGAGGGGTAACATGTTCTGGAATAGGATCGCCGTGTTCATCAAGTAAGGATAACGTTTTTGTGGGGTTGGGGTTAATGGCTCTCCAAAATTGTTTATGGTTATTTCGTAGCATATTAGGTAATGTAGCAGAGAAAAAAGAACGCTTAGCCTTCGCAGCGAGTGATTCAAATTCCTTTGCCGTTCCGCGGTACTTGTTCCAAGCGCTCGCGCTGTTCGACAGTTTAGCCGAGCGATATAATCGCTTTTTCTTATTATTAAGGCGCTTAAGAGATATGTTGAACCAAGGTGAAGACGCCCGTTCCGTAATTGTAATTGTGGGTATAAATCTATTGATCAAATCGTGGATTTTGCACTTGAACAAAGACCAGTTAGTTTCAAGGGGGCGTTGGAAAAAGTTGTTTAAATACCAATCACAAAATATGGATAGTTCGTTGTTAATGGCGGCATAGTTACCCTTATTGTAGAATGTGAGGGTTTTCTTGGAATAGCTTTTGCCTGGTAGTTGATTAGAAAACGAAGCGTGAAGCACAGCGTGATCACTAATCTCTGGGAGAGGAACTAGGGATGCAAGATTGTCGGGGTGTGACGTGAAAATGAGGTCGAGAATATTTGAAGAGTGCTCAGTAGCTCGCGTTGGGAATGAAACAAGTTGAGATAAACCAAATGTTAGGCACGTGTTAACAAAGTCGCTTTCCATGGTGTGTTTAGATATCGTGAGCGCGAGGTTAGACCAGATTATTCCTGGGAAGTTAAAGTCACCCATTAAAATAACCGGTATGTTAGGATAGGAGGCATTCAGGAAGTTAAGAGCATTGTGGAAATTAGCGATAAATGAAGCATCTGCGTCAGGGGGGCGGTAACAGACTCCGATGATAACCGGAGGATATGAATTTCTGCAGCAGACAAACAGTAATTCAAGGCTGGAAGGGATGACCACTGGGGAGCAATTTAATCGACTGTGAGCAGCTATCAGGACGCCACCACCACGCTTACCATCACGATCTCGCCAAAATATGGTAAAGCCAGGAAAGCATGTTGCTAATTCGGAATCGCTTATTGAAGGGTTTAGCCACGTTTCAGTTAAGAGAACAAAGTTGCATTTTGTCGTGCAGATAACATTAAAGAGCGAGTCGGGTTTCAGCAAGAGGCTTCTAATGTTAGTGTGTACAATTGACAAAAGTTCAGGCTTTACTTTAGGATTCGCTGAGATGGGAGGTGGTAGCTATGGGCGGAGGGGGATTACTTTTTCAGAAGAGCGATCGAAAACGTAAGTGGTGCCATCAATGGTTAGTTTGTTGTACCGAAGTTTATAGGCCTTGCGAGATGCTTTACCAAATTCAATGAGGTGCTTACGGGCCTTGCGTGTGTTGGGAGAAAGATCTTCGCTAATGCTGTAATTGGTGTCTTTTAGTTTTTTGGCGTTGGACAGCACTAGTTCTCGATCCTTGAAATGGCAGAACCGGACAATTATGGGTCTATTTTTACTTGGTTGAAAACGCCCTATGCGGTGAGCGCGTTCAATGTCTCTAGGTTCGACTGAAACTTCCAGATTAGCAAGACATAGATCTATGACGCGCTTCTGAGACTGTGCCCAAGTCTCGTCACTGGCATCTTCAAAACCGTAAAAGACAAGGTTGCATCGTCGCTGTCTGTCCTCAGAGTCGTCCATCCTGGCGACAAGGCTAGCGATATCACCACAGTTTTGCTCAGTTAGTGTTTGTAAGCCGTCGACCTTTTCTTTTACCGCGGCTATTACGGAGCAGTTGTCTTCAATTTTAGAAAGTCTTTTAGCGATTTCTTCAAACTTTTGCTCGTGTTGCAAGAGCGTAGAACGTATGGATTTCATTTCATTAAGGATGGCTGCCTGCCCGGACTGAATATCGTTGAGGACAGACATAACGTCGTTAGGGGTTTCAGTATTAGAGGACCGAGTTGCAGGGCCAGGGTTTGTCTCGATGTCACCACATAATAGCAACAGCACTTGCAGGGCACGAATGCAGCTAGAAACAACCTCTAAGCAACAGTTTGGGCTCGGCAGCACTAGCAATGCAGCATATTTGGTACGCTTGGAGAATAAGGAACAGGAATTTTTTACCTGCAGAAAAAGCAGGCGTTGCATGTGAGTGCGGGTCATCGCTGTGGTGCTGCCGAGCCCACTGAAGAGCGCGCGGCCTTTGGTGAAGCTTTTATCGTAGCGGTGTGACGTCAGTTCTGTTTCCGTGCCTCGTGACCATGACGGGAAGGGCGGCAGCAGTGACGGAGGCACAGGCGGGAACATTGAAGGGCATTCGTGCGGTGCGGGCGGCAGGGTATCCACGGCACAATGCAGACGGTGAATCCCGGCTGATGGGTCCAAAGCGTGCAGCAGTAGCTTAGCCTGGGGGGCCGGGCTCTGATGTGCAGCGTGCTGCAGGCCACCGGGGAAGGATTGAAGACGGCCACGCAGAATATCTGCAGAAAAAGCAGGCGTTGCATGTGAGTGCGGGTCATCGCTGGGGTGCTGCCGAGCCCACTGAAGAGCGCGCGGCCTTTGGTGAAGCTTTTATCGTAGCGGTGTGACGTCAGTTTTGTTTTCGTGCCTCGTGACCATGACGGGAAGGGCGGCAGCAGTGACGGAGGCACAGGCGGGAACATTGAAGGGCATTCGTGCGGTGCGGGCGGCAGGGTATCCACGGCACAATGCAGACGGTGAATCCCGGCTGATGGGTCCAAAGCGTGCAGCAGTAGCTTAGCCTGGGGGGCCGGGCTCTGATGTGCAGCGTGCTGCAGGCCACCGGGGAAGGATTGAAGACGGGCCACGCAGAATATCTGCAGAAAAAGCAGGCGTTGCATGTGAGTGCGGGTCATCGCTGGGGTGCTGCCGAGCCCACTGAAGAGCGCGCGGCCTTTGGTGAAGCTTTTATCGTAGCGGTGTGACGTCAGTTTTGTTTCCGTGCCTCGTGACCATGACGGGAAGGGCGGCAGCAGTGACGGAGGCACAGGCGGGAACATTGAAGGGCATTCGTGCTGTGCGGGCGGCAGGGTATCCACGGCACAATGCAGACGGTGAATCCCGGCTGATGGGTACAAAGCGTGCAGCGGTAGCTTAGCCTGGGGAGCCGGGCTCTGATGTGCAGCGTGCTGCAGGCCACCGGGGAAGGATTGAAGACAGGCCACGCAGAATATCTGCAGAAAAAGCAGGCGTTGCATGTGAGTGCGGGTCATCGCTGGGGTGCTGCCGAGCCCACTTGGCTGCAAACCCGAAGGTCACGGGATCGAATCCCGGCTGCGGCGGCTTCATTTTCGATGGAGGCAGAAATGTTGTAGGCCCGTGTGCTCAGATTTGTGTGCACGTTAAAGAACTACAGGTGGTCGAAATTTCCGGAGCCCTCCACTACGGCGTCTCTCGTAATCATAACGTGGTTGTGGGACGTTAAACCCCACAAATCAATCAATCATCGGTGTCCACTGATCGCCTAATGGAACCATCCCCCTCCATGCAAATGGCAAATTGGCACGTCTATGCAACTGTTTGGGGTACCGCTTCAGCGTAAGCGATCGATGCTATGCTTGTTATATTTAAATACATATTCAAAATTTATGCGTGCAAGGTGGTGGAAAGCATCCCTGAATGCCCCAGTAAAGTTTGCCTCTACATCGCGCTTCTGGCACTATTATCTCATCATCATCATCATCCATCATAATAATAATAATAATAATAATAATAATCGTTATTGTTGTTGTTTTTAGATGCACATGTACAACCTTATAATTGTTTCTGGACACGCTACATGAATAAGTAAATAATAAATCATTGATTGATTGATTTGTGGGGTTTAACGTCCCAAAACCACCATTTGATTATAAGAGACGCCGTAGTGGAGGGCTCCGGAAATTTTGACCACCTGGGGTTCTTTAACGTGCACCCAAATCTGAGTACACGGGCCTACAACATTTCCGCCTCCATCGGAAATGCAGCCGCCGCAGCCGGGAATCGAACCCGCGACCTGCGGGTTAGCAGCCGAGTACCTTAGCCACTAGACCACAATAATAAATTATTGATTACTAATGAAATCGCAAGCCTTAGATGCCTCTTTAAAGTAAAATTTGACCATTGGCAGCGTCTCGCATCCTGCAATGTAGGGAACGATGGATGCATGCAAAAAGTAATCACCACGAGATGACGTGCCATTATAGCGCCACATGATAGCCATTACATCGCACATATTCCCATCATAGCTTGTCCAAAGGCTGCAGGCTGACTGATTGGCTACGCAAAACGGTGTCATTATAACTATGGAGGCAATGCATAATCACATTAGTTGCGGAAAGTTTTCGAAGGGCGGCAGGATGAACACATCAACTGATTGAAAAAAAAGAGATGGCTATTGCCTTCGAGTTGTCTTACGTGAATTATTGCATAACAGACCCTGTATTATTATTATTATTATTATTATTATTATTATTATTATTGCTCATGGTCTAGCTGATTTACACATAAGCATGGGTACGAAGACATTCCCTTCATGACGATGTTTATTTACTGAAACATGGTCGAAAAATCTATGGCAATACAAACTATTTGGTGTTTTACATTTCCGAAAGACAACATGTACGTGAATGTCGACATCAGCAAGTAATTGAATTAGACATAGGTGCACGTTAAGAAATCACAGATCATCGAAATTTCTGAAGCACTCCGCTACGGCGTTTTTCATTATCATATAGCGGTTTTGGGATCTAGAATTACCGCGATTAATACATTTAGTAGTAAGAAATTGAGTTTCTGTTGGCTTTAAAAGATTAACGAAAATTTTTTTCGTTGTGATGTGTTTTGACATTAGGACAGCACTGGAAAGTCTGCGTACTTTGATCATCAGAAATCCTGGTGCATGTTGTCATCTGAGTCTCTATTGCACACCTGATGCTAAAAGACATTAGGCTTTGCAGGTCTAATGTCAATCTAGTGACTCAATAGGTGTGCATTAGCTGCACATTAGACTCTCAAAATTCATTTTCATAAGGGCGGTTATTTCAAGGTCAGCGTTGTTTAGACTTTTTGGAGAATTGTGAAAACATGCTTGAAAGCATTACGCCCATGGACCTTATAACATGTAAACATAAAATATTTTGGCTAATATAAGGAAACTAATAGTTCTGTGCTTTAGGAATCTGTATACAGTTTTGCCGAATTTCCAATTAAAATAAACGTCTGCTTTAGATTGTGATAGGCTGAGTTTGATGCACGGGTATTGACTTCACAAAATGGCGTACTTAACGAGAAAGGCAACGACGAGAAAGGCAGTCTCTGTTCAGATAGGGAAACGTTATTAATTGGTTAGCTCTGGCACACTGCGTTATAATGAGGCGTTGTACCGTAGACTTCTGAATACAGAAGAAAAAAAAGGCCCTCGTGATTTGAGACTGTGGCGTTATCGTTCCGTCATTTATGCAAAATTTGTATGCCATTTCCTTTTTAGGAGACAATTATGTGCCAATAGAACTTTTTCGGTGTCGTGAGCAGGAAGTTCCTCGTTCTAAAACTGAAATGAAAGACCTTTCTATTGGCTTTTTCTGTGGGAACCATGGCGCTCTTACGTGTTGCTGTTATGCTAGCCACCATAAAGCTGTTGCGGACGCACACCAATACCTCCTGAAGGAAGTGTTGGCAGTGACATTCATTTCCGATGAGAGCATGCATCCATAGAGCTGGTGCGGACGCTTATCTAAAACCACAGTTTCTCACAGAATTTTATCGGAAACTATATGTCTAAAACTGTCCAATTTACACTAAACCTGTGTTATTAACATCAATTATCCAGAAAAGAAGAGGGAGGAACAAGCTATCAAAAGCGCGGCAACATATCTAACGAGAAAGACGAAGTAAATGACTCTTGGAAGAAGCATTTACGTTCATACAATAATTTATGTATTTATTTTGGAGACCATGCATGGTGAGTTTTTCTCCACAGTGGGATAGTGTCAAGAATAAGCATGGGAATCATCATCAGCCTGGTCGCGCGTCTGACAACGTGTCTTGCGGACGAACCGTCATGGCCGGCAGCTTTGTGGGACCCAGCTTAAGTTCCTCCAACGAGCAAGTCCGCGCAGTATTGCCCTTGCGCGAAGGATACGACCAGCAGACGTTCGGCCACGTCCGCTCACCACAGCCGTTCCCAGATGTATGCGAGAAGGTGGCGGAGGAGCAGCGATACCTGAGAGGTCAGGACGAAGGGCACAGTGATGGACGAGTCAACCGTGACATCAACGTTGACGGAGATGCAAGTTGTGGCGCTGCGTACGTCGGCGACAATAACGCCGGGCCAGGCGGCACTTGCCGCGTTGCAGCCTACTTTATGCCCACTCCATACGGATGCCTCACCCCAAGATATTCCGTGCCAAATCGTGGTTGGATGGGCCCGTTTCGAGCGCGAGGTGTTGTCATACGTGGCACGTCATTCCGTGGTGGCTTTCGTCCGTTTTTTGGGGGTCCCGGACAGCGTCGCCGATTTCGGGGTGTGGACCGCCGATGGCGCCGTGGGGAGTTCAGAGTCAGCCCGGAACACAGTGGAGGACTACATTTCGGCCCCGGTTTAGAGCTCCTACTCAAAGACCCTTCATACCAGGTGCGGCAGGTCGTGGGGCTCTGAATGGCTTCGGTAACCAACCTTCCCTACCTTCTCGTGCCTGCGGCCATTGGGGCGGTTGGGTGCAAATCCAGTTGACCGACGTCAGAAGAGGCGCGCCGTGTGTTTCACGCCAGATAATGCGAAGCGGAGACGACTTTTTGACGGCAAACGTGCGAGACAAGTCTGAACGTAATCGGCAATCGCTTCAGCGTTGCGATGACTTCGCCACGGCAAGAAGCGGCCATGAGTTTACGTTTTCGCGGAAGAAATTTGCCATGACTGGAAACGACAGCGGACATTACAAGCCGCGCAAGAGGACTTATGGTGACGCATTGAAGCCTGGGGACGATGATGACTTCAGTGAACGTAGTAAAGACGGATCGAAACGTCATCATCGACCGTCTCTTCTTCGCGATGACTTCTCCACAGCTGGCCGGGTACGTGGCGGTAACGAATCCCCGTTTGCGAGGAAAGAATTCATCACTGCGGGAACCGACAGCGGGCATTACAGGTCGTGCAGGAGGCCTTAAGGAGATGACCATTGCGGTGAACGTGGCAGAGACGGATTGAAACGACATCACCGACCGTCTCTTCTTCGCGATGACTTCTCCACAGCTGGCCGGGTACGTGGCGGTAACGAATCGCCGTTTGCGAGGAAAGAATTCATCACTGCGGGAAACGACAGCGGGCATTACAGGTCGCGCAAGAGGCCTGAAGGAGATGACCATTGCGGTGAACGTGGCAAAGACGGATCGAAACGACATCACCGACCATCTCTTCTTCGCGATGACTTCTCCACAGCTGGCCGGGTACGTGGCGGTAACGAATCGCATTTTGCGAGGAAAGAATTCATCACTGCGGGAACCGACAGCGGGCATTACAGGTAGCGCAAGAGGCCTGAAGGAGATGACCATTGCGGTGAACGTGGCAGGGACGGATCGAAACGGCATCACCGACCTTTTCTGCCTCGCGATGACTTCTCCGAAACTGGCCGGTTACGCGGCGGTAACGAGTCGCCGTTTGCGAGGAAGAGAGAGAATAAAAATTTATTAATAACAAATGCACACTGAGCCTTCTTTGGGTGCGGCCCTCAGTCAAGGCTCCATTGCCTTGCGCGACCCTGCGAGCCTGCTGGACCAGCTGCTGCTGTTCCTGCCGGCGTAAGCTGAGCAGTGCAGACTCCCAAGAGGAAGGGGTGGGATTGGGAATGGGAGGAACGCCCTGTGGGGCAGAGCATTCCCACGTGGAGTGGTACACGGTTGGTACGGATCCACAGAAGGGGCAGTAGGAGGGGAAGAGAGTCGGATGAAAGCGATTTAGCATATAAAGGCAAAGAAATGAATTGGTCTGTAGTTGCCGCCAAGCGACAGCATCTGCTCTGTTAAGTGAAGGATGAGGGGGAGGATACGTATAACGGATCTGTCGATAGTACTGCAGCGTAGCGTTGTAGTTTAGTGGTTCTGTCGATGCGTCGTCTGGATTGGACAGCTTTTCCAATGGAGCGCGGCCGGTCAGCTCTCGGGCAACCGCATGAACGCGTTCATTACCATGGAGAGAGGCGTGTCCAGGAGTCCAGACGATACGCACAGGACGTAATGCGGACGGTGAGACAGAAAAGAGGATATTGTGTGTATGTGCAGCCACAAGTCCTTTAGCGAAAGCACGGCAAGCAGCTTGTGAATCTGTTACAATAGTGACAGGGGAGTCATGTGACAGTGTCGTAGCGTGAACAATTGCCAGAGCGAGAGCTCCCTCCTCTGCCAGACCACTGTCTGTAGTGCGAAGTGTGGCAGACGCCACAAGGGCGTCTGTGTCATCTGTCACGGCTAAACACATGGCTGACTTCTCTGGGTAGCGTGCTGCATCAGTGTAAAGTACTTGTAAGTCTGACGTACCATCACCAAAAACGCGTGTCATAGCCTGAACTCGGGCACGTCGACGACCGGCGTGGCGGGAGGGATTCATATTGCGTGGAATCGGAGGCACTTTGATGAGTGCGCGGGCAGTAGAAGCAAGTTTATGTCGCGGTACTTGTGCGGGTTTTTGAGGAATCGGGTAGCCAAGACGAGACAGGATGGCGCAGCCCTGACGGGTCTGCCTGAGCCGTTGGAGCTGACTGTTGTGCTGGGCCTCGATGAGTTCGGTTATGGTGTTGTGGACTCCTAATTGAAGGAGGCGTTGTGTAGATGCGTGAGGAGGCAAACCGATAGCCGCCTTCACAGCTGTCCGTAGAAGGATGTCCATCTTTTTTATTTCAGCCAGAGTGAGATTGTGAAAGGGAAGATGATAGGTGAGCCGACTAACTATGAGTGCTTGTACTAAGCGGAGGACATCCTTCTCACAGAGGCCTCTCCTGCGATTGGTGATGCGTTGGATCATGTGTGTAATTTGAGTTATCTGCTGAGCCAGAAGGTGTGTAGTGTGCGAGGCCTTGCCGTCGGACTGAAGGTAGAGGCCTAAAATGCGAATTCGTGGTACCAGAGGGATAGGATGGCCATTAAGAAACAGCGAAATGTCAGGAGAATCAGCGGTTTTGCGGCGCCGCTTGTATACCAATAACAACTCTGACTTATCCATTGAGCACGTAAGGCTGCCGGCAGCAGCATAGTCTTCTACCACAGACACAGCTTCCTGTAGGGCGTCCTGAATGGTTCCGTCTGATCCTTTGGTCGCCCAAATTGTAATGTCATCTGCATAGATAACATGCTGGATGTTGGGAACCTGTTGTAATAGGGAAGGAAGTTTAGCCATAGCCACGTTGAACAAAGTGGGCGAGAGAACCGAACCCTGTGGTGTTCCTCTGCCTGCGAGACGAATGACGTCCGAACGGAGGTCTTCAATCCCAATAGTGGCCGTGCGGTCAGAAAGAAAGGACCTGACGTAATTGTAGATACGTGAGCCACACTGAGATGAAGCGAGATTGTCAAGTATAAGGTCGTGGAAGACGTTGTCAAAAACACCCTTCAGATTCAGGGCCAGAATAGCTCGGACCTGGTTTGAAGTGGGGCTATCCAACACGTCCTCCTTAATCTGTAATAATACGTCCTGTGTAGAGATACCAGGACGGTGGCCGAATAGTGTATCAGGAAAAAAGTGATTGTCTTCGAGAAATGGTTGTAGTCGAGAGAGAACAACGCGTTCAAAGAGTTTAGCTACACATGAAGTTAAGGATATAGGGCGAAGATTCTGGAGGGATAGCGGCTTGCCAGGCTTTGGAATAAGTATGATTTCTGCGTGGCGCCACTCCTGTGGTAGCGTGCCGTTTTTCCAATGTTCGTTGTAAAAAGCGGTTAAATATTCGATGGACTGGTCATCTAAATTACGCAGAAGTGTGTATGTAATCCCGTCAGTACCGGGTGCTGTGTTGCGCTTAATGCTTTGCAAAGCTGCCCTAACCTCTGCTTCTGTAATGTCCTGATCTAGAGGCGTATCGTGTACGTGTGGATTTGCGAGGAAAGAATGCATGACTGCGGGAACCGACGGTGGGCATTACAAGTCACGCAAGAGAAGTTATGGTGACAAGTTCAGGCCTGAAGAACACGACGACAGCGGTGAACGTGGCAGAGACGGATGGGAACGTCATCACCGACCGTCTCAGCCTTGCAATGACTGCTCCACATCTGGTCGGGTACGCAGTGGTAACGACTCGCCATTTCTGAGGAAAGAATTAAAGACTGCGGGAACCGACAGCGGGCATTACAAGTGACACAAGAGGACGCATGGTGACTCGCGTAGACCTGTCCGACGACTACTGCAGTCAACGCGACATCAAGCGAGACCGTAGAGACAGCGCGAAAGACGAAGGCGGCAGTCGTCTACGACACGAGCTGAGAGACAGACGGAACAGTGTTGTCGCCGCTGTCACTTCGAACGAACTGAGAGGAACGGTAAAGGCGCAACGCGACTGCAGAGACAAGACGCACTGCGCGTCCCGAGACCAGACCGAGACGTGCGCCCGAACTGAACGCGGTGCCAATTGCCAGATCAAGGTTAGAAAATCCTCGAATGTGAGCAACCCAGCTACTGTGTATTCTCGAATTCAGGCTATGCAAGCTTCACAAATGAAAGTTACCGATAGCGTGTCCATGGTGGAAGTCAGTGACAGGTCTAAAGTAACCGTTGCGTCAGACGCTGTCCCCCGCGTTTGTCGCGAGCTAATCTCCCCGGACAAACGCCACAGATACGAAAGTGAATATGTATCGAAGGAAGCAAATGACATGGCTGAACTTAGCGCGTCATTGCAGACTTGCAGCGGAGATGGGCCCTCTTGGTCCAATAGTAACGCTCGATTAGTCCACGATGACATGAAAAGGTATACTTGGGGTGCAGTTGAAAACTCGGGGACAACCTGTCGTGACTGCCAATGCAGCGTACCACGTCGCAATCAGAACGGCGATGCCGCTTTCTGGGATGTCTGAAACGAAGATGTCTGAAACGTCGACAGAGTCTAGTTTGAACAATGGAGCCGCAGGCAAACTCGACGAGGCAACATACGAAGCGGAATACAGGGAAGCGGCAATGGCAGTTGAAAACATGCTGAAATTAATGCGTCGCCTTGCACCGAGCTTTACTGACAAGCACGCCAGAAGGGAGTCTATTGACAGCCACGTCCCAGACGCAGGAACTCGTGATCTGGAACCTTGTACACGTTGCAATAGTCTTGGTGCAGATTACCAAGCTCAACCTTCGTCTCGCGTCGTTGGTAGTGATATATCAGATGAAGCTCAAACCCGCGTGAATACGGAAGCTACGCCCTTTTTCTCCAGGATTAATGTTGATGCAGAGAAATTTGTGAACCCTAATCTTGGCTCAAAGCCTGGATGCGGTGACACCGGGTGTCCTCCCGCAGACGCAAGGCGAACGCGTCCGGTTAACGGAGTCGCGTACACAGGCTCTACGGGTCACTATGAAAATGGGGAGGGAGGCATTTTCGACAATTGTCCAGATGCAGTAGCCGGACCCTCCAGTCTCTCCCACAGAAGCGTCGTCTCTCCTGATCCTCTGGCCGCGTTCGTTTGTCCGGTGAAAGACGTCACAGCCGCAGTCTGTCAGTGGCTGGACTCCTCGTTTCCTGACGTCGTTGTGACCGGCTGGAGCGGTGGCGAGTGGAGCCGACGGAATCGAGATACCGGCGCTGCCGTCTCAAGTACGTTTGTTGAGCCTTGTTATTCGGCCGTTACCTTGTCCAGTGCCTTGGACTGCTACCGTGAGACACAGTCTTTCCCGTCGAGTGTTTCAAACGATGTCAACGGGGTGATCTCGCTGTCAGAGAGCTTTGCGGCTCGAGAGACGCCGTCCCTGGCACGTTGCGCGGTCGCGACCGCAATACCCAGTTCGTTAGACGCGCCAACAACTTCGAGGACGTCCGTGCAAGACCTGCAGCTCCTTCAACCCTTGTCTCTGGGACTGTATGGGGAGACCGAAGCGCGCTTCACAAGTGCTGCGTCATTGACGGAAGAAGTCCTGTTCCGATTGAACGCTTACCGCTTTGTACGTGGCGGGTCTTTGTCGAGACGACGAAGCCAAGCAGCGTGTGCTTTGCCTTTGCGCCCAAGCCAGGCGAACCGGTATCACCGAGGACCTTGCTGCTGATATGATCAACATTGCGTGCGCTGCAGTCGAGGGAAAGCGGGTCCTGTGGAAGGATCTGACCTGAGTCCTTCGTCGACTGGCCAGGGTGTGCTGGGTAGCTCCAGAGGCCGGAATCGGAGCTGGAGTGAAGATCCAGGAGATTCGTTTGCCGGAAAGTCACCGGAGTTTGGGTACCGGCGCTGCCGTCTCAAGTATACGTTTGTTCAGCCTTGTTATTCGGCCGTTACCTTGTCCAGTGACTTGGACTGCTGCCGTGAGACAGAGTCTTTCCCGTCGAGTGTTTCAAACGATGTCAATGGGGTGATCTCGCTGTCAGAGAGCTTTCCGGCTCGAGAGGCGCCGTCCCTGGCACGTTGCGCGGTCGCGACCGCACTACCCAGTTCGTTAGACGCGCCAACAAATTCGAGGACCTCCGTGGAAGACCTGCAGCTCCTTCAACCCTTGTCTCTGGGACTGTATGTGGAGACCGAAGCGCGCTTCACAAGTGCTGCGTCGTTGACAGAAGAAGTCCTGTTCAGATTGAACGCTTCAACCACTTTGTACGTGGCGGGTCTTTGTCGAGACGACGAAGCCAAGCAGAGTGTGCTTGGCCTTTGCGCCCAAGCCAGGCGAACCGGTATCACCGAGGACCTTGCTGCTGATATGCGCAACATTGCGTGCGCTGCAGTCGAGGGAAAGCGGGTCCTGTGGAAGGATCTGACCTGCGTCCTTCGTCGACTGGCCAGGGTGTGCTGGGTAGCTCCAGAGGCCGGTATCGGAGCTGGAGTGAAGATCCAGGAGATTCGTTTGCTGGAAAGTCACCGGTACGTGTAGACGGCGTAGAGCGTCGATGGCACCGCAATATGGCGCTGTAGTGATAATGTCATGGTTGGTTTTATTTTCGTGTTACGATATACTTTGTTCGATGAGGCACCCAGAAGTTCGCCGGCATTACTGGTCTGTATTGTTCTCCGTTTCGATCGACGACGATGTAACTATATAAAGCAACGGTATTTCTCATAAAAGCCTTGAGGATATAAGTAGATCAAGAGGAGGATTCTAGATGTGTTTATCTAAGAATACTTGTTTCGCATTTACGTTCCGAAACTCTCTTTCACTGCTGAGATACCTCCAGGATTTTCGTGGAGGAATTTTCGAAGGATCTGCTCAGTGTTTTGTCAAATAAATTCTTTTTGCTTAGTTTAGGTGTACGCCCCAATTCCGAGTGAAGTCTGGATATTCGCTCACAGCCCCTTTCCTTTTTCGCGCAGCCGCTTTAGCATTCATTTCACAAGAATAGTACCACGCCCTTATGAATAAATTTAAGTTACTTCTATAAACTGGCTAATGGCATTCGACATCACAATCTTTAAACTGTCTAATGTCACTCTTAGCGCTTTCCTAATGCGTACCTAATATGAGTCTAGTAGTAATTGGCTACCGTTAGTCTATAGAATTATGACATTAGAGTTTCTGATGACTATAGTCTAGCATAAGTGCATAGAGTTATGACATTAGAGTTTCTGATGACTATAGTCTAGCGTAAGTCTATAGAGGCCCGACATGAAAGTTTCTGATGACCATTGGCTAGTGTTAGTGTACCGAGTCCTCACATCTGAGTTTCTGATGGCCGTTGTCTAGTGAAGTGCTATCGAGCATATGCATTAGGTTGACATCAAACCTCGCGTTGTAGACTAAGGTCCTATGCCATCAACAGAACATTTGCTGAAAGGCAGATCAATGAATCGCTTCATCATTAATATGAAAGTGTGCACAAATTACAGGACTCTAAAGGAAATACCATCAGACCACTTCCACCAACGAACAGACCATAGTTCTTTACACGTCAGAATCTTTCGAAGCCGATAAATAATGCTGCAAGTATATAATGCCTGCATTTGGAAACACGCATTACATTGCCAAGCAATTCAGTTCGGATAGGACAATAAATGGAGCTAGTTCATCCTTGTTTACAATTCTTGCGAAAGTCATGTTTTATAAGTACAAACAAACAAAGAAACACCAAATGAGACATTTCCAGGAATAACTGCATTTGTATTTAATTTTCGACTTTGCACTGATAATAGGGTTTTTTGTAGCACCGTCGTGGTGGCACCGCTGCTGTATTTAAAACCTGCAAGAGAGATCATAAAAACTTAGAAGGCGCTGAAGCATACATTTTCGCGTAGCACATGAATAGACATTACAATTGATGAGCTATGCCTTTTTTAAATAGCGATATACATTTATCAGTTATATTAAATAATCTGTCGGGATTCAATGTCGAACCACATAGCCTCGACTTCAAGCTGCGTTGAAAAAAAACTAACCACTATACATCAGTTCAGAGGGCTGCCGATTGATCTGTAGTGTGAGAGAAGCCAGCTATCACGAACAGAGGAATCAGCTGAGTCAGCTTCTCTAAGGCAATACTGCAGAATAACCTCCTTTCACGATTCCAATGGCACCCAATGTATGACTACGGCATGCAACAGTGGGTCTATATTCTATAACTTTGTTTTACACAAAGCTTCCACATTAAAATTCCTCTTTTTTAACTGAGAACTATATTGAGGGCTCATGCACAGAGGTGCAAAGTCTTAGGCGTGTGCAGCGTTTTCCTACACTTGGGTGGCATGGAGGTTCACCACGGCACTAACCCTTACATAGTTAAGTAAGCTTCCAATTTTGTAGCCCCCATCTTAGTTAACAAGTTGGGGGAGAGGGGGGTTGCCCCCACTGTTATGCGCACGCCTATGTGCAAGATGAAATTGAGACACAAACAGGCACATGAAATGTAGAGCTACGTCTAGGTGATACAGCTACACAACTCTAGTGAAAACAATTAAAATTGTGCTTTTTGTAACCTACAGTATATTAAACAGATATGCATGTTGTAACATGTTACAGGTCATTTCTACACATCTTTCTACAAGCAATAGATTGGAGGAAGCAAGCAAAACATTTTTGTACCCTTGATTATTTTTGCATATTATTCAATAGCTAAAGATACATTCTTTAGGTACCTTGAAGAGGTGACAAAAGCTTTGTAAAAAAGAAAATATTTTTACCTAGCTCCATGCTTTAGAGTGCACAGTTGTCCATGTTCACTAGCCAGTATTGCAAATTACAAAATTGATAGCTGGTCATTAATAAGCACAAGAATCTACACTGGGGTGTGCTGGCATTTATTGAACGTCTTGATAGGACAAGGATAGGAAGTCTCTTTAAAGAAAACTTTCAACAGCAGCAAAAACATGCACAATCAAAAGGGCGACAACACGATCTAGCACTACTTTGTGTCCTCTCCTTTTTCTCTGTTGAGAATTTGCCGTACCTTACAAAAGTTTCTAGGCTATGAATTACCAACCCGACCAAACACTTGCATTACTCAAGTATTTAAGGAAATAGCACATCACAGTGTTGAACTCATGACTATTTTAGACCATGCAGATGCCAAAAATATTGCCTGAACCCTTATGTCACAGAGATAATACAATTTAGAGTGTATGTAGGAGCTCAGCGAGAAAATAAAATGTACACTCAGGAGTGAACAGCATCATGAGCTAAGACGCCGACACAGAAAAGAATAATGGATGCAGCAGTTTATGTATTTGCTTGCATTGCTGTTTCCTCCCAAGTACGTACCAACATGCACAGTATGGTCAACATATATGTACAGTACTCACGGATTGAAAGAGGAAATTCGTACCACGTGCCCGCCAATGAATGTGCCGCTTCTCAAGGGTGCTCGTGCAACCAGGATGTTGCACTGTTGTATAGAGTGAGGGCAAAAACAGCTAAAGAGCAGGCTTACTCCTTCTGGTCGCTAAAGAGTTGGCATTTAGTTCACGAAGTGCACACTACCAGCGTGACGCTGCAAGGCTCACGCATTTTTGCATGCATGCAGCCCGAATTGATGAGACTGTGCGAACCATTTATATTGTGGCGCTAGCAGACAACGCTTTCGATTGGCGCCCTTCGACGATGGGGCACGTAGGCTGCGCAAGTAAGTAATTAAATACCGCTAAGATGTTGCACCTGCAATGCGCTCAATGACATAATAAATAGCTACACAAAAGCAAAAGTTTTTCAAGCTTTTTGTCACAATGAAAAAGAAAAGCACCAGCCACGGGCTTGTTTCCGTGCAGCAATAAAACAATAACTAAGTACTTTCTTGTCTCACTCCAAGCAGTGAATAGTGCAGCTATTTTGCGTGGCGAGCATTTGTAGAGCTGTCGGCCACAGAACGACGAGGGAGCTTCTCACAATTTTATTCAACAATAGGCCGCAGTTTGCCCTAACGACACTAATACATGATATTATTTCCATGTTGCATGAAGGAAAGCATGCCACACATTTTCTTTCTTTTCGAGATAGAAACCACGAAGTAAACTTTTCATGCCTTTGTGCAGATGTTTATCATATCAAACAAATGCACACAAGGCACAATCTACTAACTGAATCCTGCGTCTTACTTGCACAGCATGCGTACTGCATTGCCTAAGCACGCAGAACGAGAGGGTCGTCTGCTGGCGTGGCAATAAAAGTGGTGAGCAGTGGCGAGCCAGTTTGGTAGACATGCGAATGTGCGTAAGCCTTGCAGCGCTGCCCTGGTAGTGTACACGTGAAGAACTACAGGCCGACAATTTGGCAATCGGAAGGAATAGCCATGCTCCCTAGGTCTTCCCCGTATCGCCCTATACCACAACGGAACACATTCTGTGTTCTGTGCGCACCCACGAGCGGCGGCACATGTACCGTCGGCCACACGCTCCGAGTGTCCTGTTTCAATCCGTGAGTACTGTACTTCCAAAAGAGCATGAATTCATTCAACAATTTAACTGTGCAGTCCAACAAGACTATTCAAGGCACTATCACACAGATTACACTTCTCTGTATGATAGGCCTTCATGTCTTGTGAGCTGTGTTACATAAACACATTCATGGTATTGTCATAGATTGCAGTGGGAACATGTTCCAAACAAAGTGATGAAACATGAGTATGTGCTGCCTCGCAAAAAAAGCTGTCCTTAATTCAGATGATCAAACTCTCAGGCATAAGGATTGTCTGAGAAGGCTTTGTTAGAAAGGAATAAGTACTTGCATGTTGCACAGTGTTACTTATGGCAAGATTGCACTAACTTAAAAAAATACCACAAATCTGCTCATACACGTGAAAATTAGAAAACGAGCTGAAACAACAACCCTCGTGACTTCCTTGAACACAAATTCGCTGAATTTTTGCGTCAGAGTGTGCACATAGCAAAAGTGTGCTTACTTATATTCATTTAATTTTTAGACTTCAATGTTGTTTGCAGTCCCTTTAAAAGGCACAGAAAATGAATGACAGTTTTACTTGTAAAAAAAAGAACTTAGTCAAAAAAATCTTTTATTACCACTAAAAAAAATTTAAGGTAAAAGCAATCATCACGACAATAAGCGAAACATGATTATAAGTAAGATTTCACTGCACACAATTTCATGGCAGTCCAAAGAAAATAGATGTTGATGGAGGAAACTTGAAAAAACCAACAAATCCTATAAGAGGGAATGTCGCTGCAGCCAACATTTCAACTTATATAATATTTAGCACAATGTAACACAAAGACCATGAGAGAGGACGCAGCACGTGCCCCAACTTTATATAAAATGGTTAATTGCAACCGAATTACTAAAAAATACAGGGTGAGCATCACGTCGTAAATTTTTGTGCTTCCGTTGCAATAACCCATTTGCTTAAAGCGCACCAGTCTCATCCTTATGTTATATTGAGCTAAATATTACCTAATGTTTAACAAACAATGCTGAATGTTCTTCCTTGTGGAACCCTTTAACAAGAACTCTAGCCTTGCTCAAGATAGCAGTGACAAGGAACAGCTGTTCCAATTATCAAGACGCCTCCAAGTGTCACAACGGTGGCTCCAGCAACATTCCATGTCCAAGGAATACTGCACTGAAGTGCAGGACATAGGCTTCCCACACCTAAGCTAAAAAACAGTGTATGCTATACCTCATTAGGGGCTATGTGTCCGAACTATCACTTTGTATTAACAAAAAGAAATGCCTACCACCTAATAAGGCTCGTTAGGGCTTGTAGGAAGACCGCTCCAATCGCACACTGTAACCTGTCCTCCGTGTCGGGACCATGAACAGCTGCCATCGCCGATACATACATAAAAGATGCCACAAAACATTAGTTTCACACACAACAAACGTTATCACACAAAACAAACGTTATTGATCCCATGACCTGCGGGTCAGCAGCCGAGCACCTTAACCACTAGACCACCATGGCGGGGAATTGCTGAGCTCACTCCTTAAGATGTCATTGTAGTTGTAGCTCCGTGTGCCATTTTGTACATTTCATATGAGTACCTAGTATTTGTTGTGTTCTTGTTGATCTTAGTCATGTAGGATGTCATGGAGCAGTGAGTGAGTGTTTTGATTGCGTGCACGCAGGCTATTTCTTCTTGAATCAATATTCACTTGATTTTGCTCCCTCTGTATTCTGTGCTATCTTCTATTTGGGCTCTGCGCGTATTGCACTGTACTATTCTGGTGCTTGACTTATCCTAATTCCCTGTAGCTTCGCATGCGTGAAACTAAAAAAAAGCTTGCCTCAAGTTTTGGCTATAATGTGTGGGTGCTACTTCTGTTATTGCATTTTTTATTTCTCAAGATACCTCTGTGCATAATACCAAAATTGGGATCATTTACTTTAAAGACAGGGTATCATGGCTGTACAATAGAACATTGTTGTTGTGAGCTGCTTTGTGTTTAACATAATGAACCATTAAGAATATGTATTGTTGGCCACTATTTAAAATTTATAGGTTACTAAGGCATTGTAGCTGCTCATAATGAATTATTTTTTGTTAACAGACAAGCTTTCATAATAGAAAGTCCAACACATTTATTGGTTGGTGGTAGTCTTTTTTTTCTGCCTATTTTCCAGTTCACATATTTTAGAACACAATAACGTGTAAGGAGGAATATTTGTTGTACTGATGCTACAATTAAGTGTCAAGTGATAAGTTTGCATTATGTGCAGACTTGTAGAGAAAGTGTCTTCCCAGCCCCGCCGCGGTGGTCTAGTGGCTAAGGTACTCGGCTGCTGACCCGCAGGTCGCGGGTTCGATTCCCGGCTGGGGCGGCTGCATTTCCAATGGAGGCGGAAATGCTGTAGGCCCGTGTACTCAGATTTGGGTGCACGTTAAAGAACCCCAGGTGGTCAAAATTTCCGGAGCTCTCCACTACGGCGTCTCTCATAATCATATGGTGGTTTTGGGACGTTAAACCCCACAAATTAATAAAAGTGTCTTCCCAAATTGCGGGTCAAGTGGCATTAAGTACCGATTATGTTGCATTGAAATTGTACCCTATAGTTTAATGCGGTATGCAACATACACTTTGAGCCAAAGCATACAAGATTGCCTGTGGTCAGCGATGGGCACGCTCAAATGTCTAGGCTGCGTTGCTTAAACTATGCTGCTTGCAAAGTTATTTTTCTCTCGAGATAGCTGTTGTAAGCCACCACAGGCAAACACATCTGCACTCTCACACATGTACTGTACAAATGGAATTAATGTACAGCTTTATTTTTAATTAAAGCTGTAAAGTATTGAATTTGTGTTCTTGTCGCAGGGTACTTTCACCTCAAGCAGAAAAAAAAAACACTTCTGTTGTAGTGAGAATACCAGCATGTCGAAGGTGTCTTTTGCCTAATGAACTATACATGCCACAGCAGTGTTTTACTGTACTAGTATTTAAGTTGATGTCAGATGCTTTGCAAAAGCTTTTATTTAGAGATTGCAGAAGTCATGCTGTATCTTACCCATGTTATAATTTGTGAAGTAGTGCTGTTCTTTCAAGGTGACCAAGTAAATAGCTACATCTTGTCTTTTCCAGGTAGAGCTAGGTTTCATTGCATGAAATATCATGCAGCCTACCAGTCTATGAAAGTTTGTATTGTGTTACATTACTGGCAGCTGCTATGCACTTTTTAACTATATTGACTGCTCTTCTTTCTAGCTGTGCTGGTTGTGAAACTCTGAAGGTGCTGGTTTTATGACAGAATTCATAGTATGTTGAGTAGTACTTTACAACCTCAAAACCTTTAATAGCAAAAGCTTTTAAGCAATGTTCATTTATACCAATGATATTAACTCATTCTTATTGTTTTTGTTTTTTTTATCTGTAAACTTGTGGCCTTTCTGCATTGCAGTAAATAAAAAAAGCCATAGACCACTCATGCACTGCCTTTTTGTGTATTATGTTGAACATGTCACATTTGCAGTTTATCAAATATCTTGGTTCATAGCTGTGTATGTGTGGTGTGTGTGTGCAAGTCCCATGTGATGGGACTTGAGCATGATTGGGCTGAGAACAATGTTTCTTTGAGTTGCTGTGTAATGCATGGAAACGGGTGCAGATCGGATTCGGTAAATTGAAACGTACGACCACTCTTACTAAGACAGTGGGCCGCAGTAGAAAGTCTATCTGAACTTGATTCAAGTTGTTGATTAAAGAACTGGCTTCAAGTTACTCCTTTTACATTATTCTAGCTTTGGCAGAGGGTGATGTGTTGAGTGTTGCAGCCAATAGCAAACGTGAAAGGGACAGTTTGACCTTGAAAACTTCAACTGTATTATACTATGCTGGTGCTTTCACATTAAATATATCTCGTTGCTTTTGACGACGCAGCAAGCGATGGAAAGAAAAATGATAGGTGTAACCTTAAGAGACAAGAAGAGAGCAGAGTGGGTCAGGAAACAAACCGGGGTTAAGAATATCATAGTTGAAATCAAGAAGAAATGGACATTGGCGGGGTATGTAGCACGTAGGCAGGATAACCACTGGTCATTAAAGTAACTGACTAGATTCCCAGAGAAGAAAAATGCACGAAGGGGAGACAGAAAGTTAGGTGGGCCGATGAGGTTAAAAAGTTCGCAGGTATAACGTAGCAACGGAAAGCATGAGACCGGTTCGATTGGCAGATTGTAGGAGAGGCATTTGCCCTGCAGTGGGCATAGTCAGATGATGATGATGATGATGATGATGTAGCTTTCTAATGGTGTTTATAAAGTGTAGGATATAAACTGCTGGATGTTGACTTTCAGCAAGGGAATATGCAGAAGTGAACCAAACATTTGATGTTTGGCTCTTTTTCACTTCTGAGGACTCTGTCCACTTTTTATTTCATTCGGAGACAATAAGCTCCTGGCATTTCTGACTTTGCTCACTGTCTTTTGACAGATAAATTGCCCTGCTCTGTTGCATGTGACTAATTGCTGTGGGTGTGGCAGAGCATCAGAATGTAAAAAGAAGACATTTGCTGAGACAGATTGGTATCCCTGTGTAATGAAAAAGAAATCGTAATATATATGTGTATGTAAAAAACATGAAAACTGAAAAAGAAAGTTGAGCAGCCATGGCTGGCGATAAAAGTAATATGTGTGTGATGGTGTGATGATGTAACAATTTCATGAAGTACTGTCTGAATAGCCTGCAATAAGAAATTTTTTTCAACTCTCAACAGAAAACTATTTGGTAAGCTTTGAGGTGGTCCTGAAATTGCTCATTTGGTGCAACACAATGTTTCGTTGCACTGGCAGGTTGGCTTATTAATTTCAGGTTCACGCCAGAATGCCGTGAACCTAAATCAACTAAGGTAACTTCAGAATGCTGCAGAAGGGCCATACGTTCATGCTAGGTTTCTTCGCTCAAAGCATCCAAAGAGCTGAAGCATAACTCCAGCTTTCCTGTCAGTTGGCTCTCGTTTTACTCTATACAAATCCTTGACGCTTGTGTGACAGTTTTGTGGTCATGCTGTGATAGCACATGAAAACTTGATGTTCTTCATTCTATGTTTACAAATACATATACTTGCCTCGCTGCGGTGGTCTAGTGGCTAAGATACTCGGCTGCTGACCCGCAGGTCGCGGGATCAAATTCCGGCTGTGGCGGCTGCATTTCCGATGAAGGCAGAAATGTTGTAGGCCCGTGTCCTCAGATTTGGCTGCACGTTAAAGAACCCCAGGTGGTCGAAATTTACGCAGCCCTCCACTACGGCGTCTCTCATAATCATATGGTCGTTTTGGGACGTTAAACCCCACCTATCATCATCATCATCAAATACATATACTTAAAGTGATGGTCGAACTAAAATCAGGCACTTTTTTTCTTTTTTTGCAAATATATGTGCATTCATTGCACATGTATGCCAGTAAAGTAGTGCTTGTAGTGTCATAGCACAAGGTCTGCTCCTTCATTTGGAAGTACTTCAATTGTAGACGGAGACCTTGATGTACTTTGTACATGTCATGTCATGGAGATGTGGCTGTGCTTATCAAATACGCTTGAATAAATTGGGTTGATGACAGTATAGCAATGACAGATACCCTGTGTACACATGTACACATAAGTTTTGAATAAGCAATTAGTGTGGATGGGAAAGAATTAAACTAGGAAAGAGCATTTAATCATGTAGCTAGCCTTTGCAAATGAACAAATGAATTCTTTGTGGTGCCATCCTCTTTCCCTTTTTCAAAACAGTCAGCTCATACAAGGTCTTGCTTGGCGAGCTTGGCTTGAAATGCTTGATTGCCAGTGGCCTTAACTGCCAACCACGTGTTCCAGTCTTTTGCCAACCAACCTGTGCCAATCCCTTTCCCTTCTCTCTGTAATCTATTTCCCTTCTGCCAGCATAGGGATAGATAACCAGAAGCTTTTCTGGTTAATGTTCCTGCCTTCTGCCTTTTATTCCTTCCCTTCTCCAGGTATATCCACAATACTAAAAGTGTGTGCTGACTCTGAGTGCAGCAGCATGATGGTGGAAAACACCAAAAACCTACTCTAGAATGTGAATGTATAAAACCAATTTGTGTGACTTGTGTCTTGCTGTGCTCCATCCAAGTTTTTTTACTTCTTCCGTGTTCACTTACTTCCAGGAGAATATTTTGTATCATCTTCGAATGCAAACAAATATGTTTATTATTATTTATTTTTATTTATTTAGCACACACTGGCAATTCCATTAAGGGATTATTACAGGAAGGGCACAACTTATAAGTATATAAAGGTTTTAAAAATCAAAGAAGAATTCATGCAAAGTAACAAAAGTTTTTTTTTTCTAATGGCAATGTAACAATCAAAATAAAAAATTCTACACATCTACAACATCTACACAAAATATCTACACACAACTGTGAAACCGAACTGTAAAACACTGACACATCATAACATACCAATATAGTTGAGATTAAGTTATACAATCAGTCACACGTGCGTAAGCTTTACCAAAAAAAGTACAAAAAAAGCATACTTTGCAATGGTAGTTAGTGGCATGTGGGTAGCGGTAGAAGTAGAAGCACTAGAATTGTTTAGGAATGGTGCAGAATGTTGGTAGCTTTATGTTTGCGTGTCATGTAAGTACTTTCAAGTAGTGATTGAAAAGTAGTTACTGAGTAGGAATTGGTAATAGTGGAAGGTAAGTTGTTTCACTGCCTTATGGCTAGCGGGAAGGAGTATTTAAAATAATTAGTATAAAAGCGATATTCATTTAGGGTGTATGAATGCTTTAGTCTACTGATTCTTGTGTCTGCAAAAGAGATGTATTTAGAGCTGTTGATATTTAGCTTGTTATGAATTAGTTGATGAAGCAATTTCAATCGTGTGAGTGGATCGCAGTTTTTAGTCGTAAGTAATCCGGCCGATTTTAATAAAGCACTAGGAAAGTGTGTGAGCTGATATTTATTGAAGATGAATTTAACTACTTTCCTTTGTACACTCTCTATAATGAATATTAATTTACTGGTTGACGGAAACCATGCTGGAGTAGCATATTCTAATACTAATCTAATGAGTGTTATATATGCGAGTAATTTAGTGTCACGGGGTGCTTGATCAAGGTGTCGCTTAAAGGAGCCCTGCAACACTTTTTAAGCATGGTCAGAAAATGCTGCCGATCGGTAGTAGAGGCTCCCGACAACATGCGAGCCAAGTATTATAGCGCAGCACGCGACCTGTAATTCAAAATAAATTATCAAAGTCAGCTAAAAATTGCTTTCTCTTCTTTCGACAAATGACAGAAGCAGCTCCAAAATCACACGTAGCAAACCCATCTGTCAGCCATTGGCTGATTTGAACATGGCGCGCTCGGTCGTTACAAAGATCGCCACGGGAGGCCGCGACTTGTTTACTTGTGTGCGCACTTAGCCGCGCATTCGAAGAAAAAAAAAAAGAAAAAGTGCTCAAGGTCACGAGCCGCATGTGACGTATTCTTTTCGCTTCTGTCATCCCTTCCTGCTTAGCTTCCAGCGCTTTAGTTGGGACAAGAGAAGAGAGAATGCAATTGCAGCAGGCAACAAATCTTTGTAACTCCACTCGCACTGGACAGATTCTTAAAATTTTTGCGGCGTTAAATTTGTGAACAAATAAGCTCATTGGTGAATTCATCTCATGGTTAGTTGAAAAAGTGTTTCAGGGCCCCTTTCAGAAAAAAGAGCTGCTTAAGTGCCGTTGGGGTAGTATTACTGACATGGCAATCCCATCTACCATCAGAGGCTATTGTTAATGGTATTGTTATTAGTAACTTCTTTGTAAAGATTGAGGTGCTAGACTGATCATCATAGGTATGAAGACAAAAAGGTTAATATAGGTGTGTGCCCCATGATGACTAGTGGCATATTTGAAATTGTGCATCTCTTCGTTTTGAGGAAGACTTTCAGTGATAGAAAAAGCCTGCATCTTGAAAAAATATTGTTTGAAAAATTTGTGCCTTGTGGTAAATAATGTAGCTATGAACTCGTATGATCTGAGTTTCAAGAAATAAAATTGTGGTTTTTATGACATCTTGTTTTTGCGACCACTGTAGTTCTGCTTTACCAACTGTGCTCAGAAGAGTGATGGCTGACATTCAAACTTTGACTTGAAACAAACATTGTGGGTGCAGTAATACAAAGCTCATCTCTTTCAAGTGCTAGTGCTGTGTAGGACAGAAATGGACTTCTGCGTTTGTGCTTTTGAAGTGCATGTCTGTTTAGAACTTTGTGCACTGTAAATGCTAGTCCAGCTGCTGGTTTCATATTTGTACTGCTTCTTGTGACATAGGTATTTTCTAAATAATGAAAAGCAGGAGAAAAATTGTGGCCACACAAAAAAAGGCAAGGATTGTGTTAACTATATTTCTCACTAAAGTAGCATGGTACATTTGGTTATAAAGATGGTTAGAAAATTCTGATCTTCACATTGCCCTTAACCTGCTTATGGTTGTCATGAGCAGATCCCGGGAAAATATATGGATGTCCTAACCACATGTCACACACTTCTGGTGAGGCCCCGCCGATCCAACACCGACGTGCGGCAGACTCGCAGACTTCCACTTTACGCTTCGGCCTGCGACGCCTGAAAGGCCTCGAAGTGGCACATTTCGAATTTATTTGCGGGTTGGTCGACCCGCGCAGGGTTGCACGTGTGGTGATGTGTGGGCCTGACCGACGCACTCATAAGCAGACACGGAGACTTTATGCAAAACGAACTAGCATTTAATTGAAACAAGGGCAAATGCAGGAGTTAAAAAAAATAACAGAGGAAGAAAACTGATACGCGATGAGAAAGAAAGGCTATAAAACAAACTATGCTCTATAAGAACACTACGAGAGGCACAAACAAAAGACAAATACGTGGAATGTTAACAAACTAATGACATGAATCAAAGGAGATACAAGAAAAGTTACAAGAAAAAGATTATGGTAGCGCTTTTGAATTTTTACGTGCGACGCAGCGCACACAACTACACATATTTAAAAAATAGCTGGTGATAATAAATTAACGATTTTAAAAAAAAGTCACAATAAAATGTTCCATACGGACCAGGCCAGCTCTTGGTGCACGTAGGGGAGTTGACGGGTGCCACTGAAGGTCTCGCTGGCTTGGTAGACGACGAGGGTGCCCAGAATCGCAGCCGTCTCAATACGTTGTACGGGTCACTCCATGCTCGCCGCCTACGCGAGACTCGCGACACCGACGACCGCCCTTGTTGCTGGCTGTACGTCAACTGCCCTTCCGATGCAGTTCAAACCGCCTCAGGGGCGTACACGTGCTCCCGTCTCATCTGGGAGTAATTTTCCTTGTTTAGATCGCCGGTGCCCCTTCCGGTACCGGTGCAGGGAAGACGAGCCGGCGCCACGCTGGGTCGTTATAGTCGCCAGATGTCGTCCCCCCAACAAAAAAGCGCCCTTTCTTGGAAGGTGGGGCCCGCGGATGCTCCAAAAATTGGAGTCGTTTGTGACACCACACCACCCTAAATTTTATAAACTTGGAGCCAATTTATGGCATATAATACTCATGAAGTCCTTTTGAGCTATTACTGTTCTCGTGCTTTGAGTAGACTGGAAAGTTAAATGATTATTGAAGCAAAACATATGAAGAACTGTTCCACCGATTTGACAATCACACAACCAATCTGCTTACTCAGCATTGAGACAGTTTTGTTTTGTTTGTATATAGGTGAAGCTCATGTGGAGCTGTATGATTGCAGAGCCTTTGTGTGCCTTATCAAATCTGTTGCACTGGAGTGAACACTCCAGTGCAACATGCTTGAATAGCAATGTATCTCATTTGGAAAAGAAACATGACAGATTGCTCTCTGGGAAATGCACTGATTTATTGTTATTATTGTAACCATGTAGCGTCTGTGCATTTATTATCGAATCTACATCAGAAACTTTGACCGACATGAAAACACCCACATCTGTAGCTGGTAGACATGGGCTTTATTACCACCTTCTTCCTCCTATAAATAGCAAGATGTTTCCACCTAGTGACTATATTAAGGAGGATCCACTGAAGCTCTAGCAAGAACCTGCTTGCTCCTGATGCTTTTATCCTAGCACCTATAAACATGCTTATGCTGCTATTTGAGATAGCTTAATGTCATTGAATGGTAGTGGTGATGAACTTCATTAGGTGCTGAAGCTTCTGTGAATTTTTAATGTTATAGGCATTATTATTGAAAAACACCCTCTCCCCATTATCCAAGTGTCTATCTGCGTGGAACTGCTTTCCCACCAACTTGTGTTGCTGCATAGTCTGTAGTCTAGCGAGTAGATCAATGGGTGAGTGTGCTGACGAAATGAAGTTTGAAACCAACCAATTTGGCCAACCTGGTTAGCAAGGAATGTTATACTTTTCAAGAAACCTTATTTACTCCTACATGGCTTGCTGGTAGTGCCACTTGTGAATGAACTCTCAGATGCCAAATTTGGTCACTGGGTATGTGATAATGGCTGTGTGTCTTTCCTTTAATGGCAAACGATTTGTGAACCATTACACTCTGTAAAGATGGATGACCAGCAAAGCTGTGTACCATGTGGCATAGATGCGACAGAATATTAATGAAAGGTACAGAGAGTCCCTTGCGAATACAGCATATGCTACCTTAAAGCTTTCATTTGAGCAGCATGCGCCCTTTTGACATGGCGTGCATTATGTTACGTTTTTATAGGTGCTAATAAGAAATTGAAGAAATTCAAATGTTTGCAACCTTCATTATTATTCAATACTTATGTACTGAGACATTGAAAGAAGGAAAGTATTGGTGATAGGCTCTGATATCTACATTTTGTTGTAACCACGTTTCTTCCTTTCTCAAAGGGACACTAAAGAGCAACAATGACTTGGTGTATGTTGATAAACTGCTCTCCGCGAAATCTAATGCCCCAAGTTTCACTGTCGTAAGCTCATTATCACTGAAGACACTCAAGGATGAAGTTTAATTTTTATTCGAACTTTGCACTGAAATCTCTGCACTTACAGAATGTACTTTTCATACATTGCGACAT
The DNA here is from genome assembly GCA_013436015.1 of Rhipicephalus annulatus. Taxonomy (NCBI): domain Eukaryota; kingdom Metazoa; phylum Arthropoda; class Arachnida; order Ixodida; family Ixodidae; genus Rhipicephalus; species Rhipicephalus annulatus. The sequence continues at coordinate 553,118 of WOVY01002978.1, read as the reverse complement.
TGGCTTGATGAAATTTTCAGAAACTTTGTATGCTATGTCTTTGGCACCCACAGATAACAATGTACTTCATTTTTATTGATTAGAAGCTGCCCACATGGGACCCTGTAGGTGCCTTCAAAATCTGTGGTGTCACTGTATTTGGTGAAGCAATCTCAAGGGGGGTATCTACTTACATATCTTTTCGCACATTTTCTCGCTTACCAAGCATCGTCTTGTGGTAAAAGTTGTGTTTTCGGGATTGTGATATTGTACATTACTAAAACATGAAAAATCATTCTTCTCTTTAGTGTTCATTTAGGAATGCTTTGATGACCCAGTCTGACTCATCTGCCATTTGCTGCATGAGATCTTAGCAGACTCTGCGGCTCTATTTTTCTACATTTTTCTGTACTATAGTGCACGACAAGTTTACAGATGGATAACAAGATGGTCCAGTTGCCAGTACACTTTCATTAAAGGTGTCTCTGGTGTACGTGTCAGTGTACAAGTCGGTTGCAAGAAGCAGCGCTTTTCTTGTGTTTGGTGCTTGTGATATAATAGTTTTTCTTTTTTTCATTTTCAACCCTTACAATCAATATTCTATGATAGTAATACAAGGGCTGTTTTTGTTGTCTGGCAGCTGCCATCTGTACTTTCAATGAACTTCCCATTTTTTTCAGACCTTTAGTCATTATTCTTGCTGTCTTTCTAAACTGACTCACTCAGCATAATGTCTCCTGCTTCATGTGACATGGGCAAAGTCGCACGAAAAGCATGAACTGGCATGTTTTTCTGAGCGGTACAAAGCGAAATTCAACTTTACTTCACCGAGCAGCAATTGCTTTTCCCAACAGCCAAGAAGGCAGTTTTAGGTGGTCTTTCTATCTCTCCCCCCCTCTCCCTGCACGGAGTAGGCACTAATTTGGCATTGCAGATGTTGTTGGATTTTCTAGGTCCCACAGAACACTAATGCTCTCTTTGAATAAAAACCAAAAAGTAGCTTTGCAGTGTTTTTTGTTGGAAATGTGTGATTACTCAGTTATGCTTGTGATTGGCCACATAACTCAGCTTCCTCCAAGGCTCACAAAAATCAACAGATTCAACAAGAAAAACCAGAGGTGTGCGCATAACCAAAAATTTCAAATAACAAACGAACAGTTAATATTCGAAATACCAAATAATCTTATATTAATCAGCAACGTCAAAAAATGCCGAAGCAATGAGTCAATAGAACAGCAAAGGATAACTTAACTTTTCATCACTGAATTATTGAAATTCGCACAGCCGATGTACTTAAGGCACCATCACTGCGATGTTGATCACAAAATGAGGGCATTTTTGCCAAAGTGACAAGTACCAAAACATTAAGGTGATCTTAAGTATGAAAATTGTTTAATAATTATGTATCAGTGTTATTATAGTGAAGCCGTTAAGCTTTGCATTAGGCCATGTGGTGTCACTGGAAAACTATGAACTGGCATGCCTGCCACGGTGGTCTAGTGGCTAAGATACGTAGCTGCTAAGTCGCAGGTTGCGGCATCAAATACCGGCTGCATTTTCGATGGAGGCGAAAATGCTGTAGGCCCGTGTGCTCAGGTTTGGGTGCACATTAAAGAACCCCAGGTGCTCAAAATTTCCTGAGCCTTCCACTACGGCGTCTCTCATAATGATATGATGATTTTGGGACATTGTACCCCACATATCAACCAAAGCAATCCTAATGAACGGCATGTGCTTTCTTAGTCCTCCTCTTCATCTTCTATTTTACTCCCATAACGTGCCCCTATTTGTTCGGCATGAGATGCAATACCTCTGAAGGGTGAGAGAACAAGTGCAGAGAAAGATTGATAGGTGCAGATAGAAAAGAATAAGAGAGAATCAGAGGGAACGAAAGAAAGGAGAAAAAAGTAACTGGCACAAAAAAGAAAGAGCGAAAGCAAACCAAGACAGAAAAAGAAAACTAGAAGGTGGAGAAAAAGATGGAAAGAGAAAGTGTGAAATGAAGAAAGAGCGTAAAAGAAATAGAAATAAACAAAGACATAGAAGAGATAGAAAAAGACAGAGACAGAAACGAAGAAAAAAAACTCCAGGCCTGCGTGAAAGGCACAGCAGAGTCAAAGCAAAAGCTAGAAGAGCGGCCTTTCAGAGCCTTTTCGAAACACTCATTGGGTAACTACTGCAAGCAATAATAAATTTTGGGGGGTAGTAGGCCGGCAGTCGCTATGCTACTTTTCGTCCTTCTTCTGAGAAGCGTGGTATCCGCTTTACACTTGCAAGGAATTTTGTGCCAATCGTTCATGCAGTAGCTGATGACGATGACCAATTATGGCTAAAGTGGGTATGCGCCACATTTAATAGGGGAACAAGACCAAGCTTTTGTAATGGGTTGGAGCATTAGACGGCCCACTCATTACACTATTCGCATTGTTCGACGACAAGTTCTTTCGCTGCTCCAAAACGCTTTATAAGTCATATTAACGCAATTGCTTTCTTGACATCAAGTCTGCTTAAGGCAAGTTTGTCAGCAAGTCTGAAGCACCGGCGTAGCTCAGTGGTAGAAAGCTGGGCTGGCACCCGGCTGACCCGGGTTCGAGCCCCACTGTGTCATTGGTGCTAGGTTTTGTTTCTAATTTCACGTGATGTGGTTAAGGTCACCGGCAGCGCACAATTGCCCATGACCCGAGTTGTGATCTCATAACAGCTTTCGCAGTAAAACAAAAAAAGGCAGTGTACCCAGCTGCACACTTCCTTCAGGGTTGTCAACACTAGTGTGAAGCTGCCTTATTTCTTCACAAGCTACTGTCAAAGTATTACCTTGAAGTTGCATACAAAATAGCAACGCTAACCACCAGATTCATGCAAAGAGTATTAGCCACCAACAAAAAGAAAAATGGATAGTCAATAGTTGCACGCATGGCTCTACAGCACAAGGAAGGGTGTCCTTAAAATGTACATAATGCCATCCGCAGCATATAGTGGGTGACATACTCATGCAGAGGCACAGGACACAAAAGAAGTGCATGTGCTATCCGTCTCTTGAACCTGGACTTCTAAAGGGATGTCACAATCGGTGGAGGTACGGGGTAGCCCTCACGGGTTTCGCACGGCCCTCCAGGTGAGGTTTATTAATTGTAGGGGTAGAGCAGCAGGACTCTTGCCAGACGTGTTGCTTGAGCGTGCACTCAAGAGACGGATAGCAAGTTCACTTCTTTTGTGTCCTGTTCCTCTGCATGAGCATGTCACTCACTATGTACTACAGATTGCATTATTCCCTCTAAATAGCATCGCCTCGATGCTTCGAAGTAGGCGTGAGATAAAAAAATAAACAGATTACGCAGCGCGATAATTTAAGGATGATGAAAGGCTGAGCCCAAGCAGACAGTGAAAGTTTAGGAGTCATAAAAAAAAGGGAGAAATAAATGTCAGAAGAAATTATGAACGCACAAAATAAGGTTTCATGCGCATGACATGATCTATGTTGGAACTTTGTTGTCCTTGTTTTGTTTGAGTTGACGACTCACTGTCTGGAACTATATCGTAGTTCACATCACTCACAGGGTGCAGCACTTTATAGGGTCCAAAGTACCGGCTTAGCAACTTTTCCGAAAGGCCACAGCAAGGAAGAGGGGTCCACAACCAAACATGGTCTCCTGGACTTAAGGGCACGTCTCGATGGCGGGTATTGCAGCGTCCTACATCTGCCTGGTGTTACAGATCAATGTGCACAAAACAAGTGCACATGCTATCTGTGTGCACATGCTATCTGGCCAAATTTAACCTGAACAAATTTTCCCACCAGGGTATGCATTACCATGCCATTGTGTTCCAAATTTGGCATCAAGATATAATGCATTATTTTTAAAACATTTGAAAACAAGCATTCTTGTTTTACCCTCGAAAGTACCCATTATCAATTTATGAAAACAACAGTACAGTAACAAATGAGCAATATTTAACGTATCGTCTGCTGTGATGCCAGGTGCGTCTGTTCGAGTAGTCAGCCTCAGATGCACCTCTCGTTTAGTTGTGGAGTGGAGTCAGAAGAGCGTGACGGTGCGTCTACTTTGCTTCGCCATCGTTTTGCAGTCGATTTAAATGAGTTTCGGCTAGAAACGATAATAAAGAAAACGTGAACTCAATGCAATATTCTGCACTGGCATGAGTCCCTACATCTATGCGTGGCTGTGAGTGGATGACGCTTCACTTAAACTATCAAATACAGCTTGTAAAGCTCCAACGTCGCAGCAAATTTCAAAACTGGCAGTCTACAGCCTCTTTGAACAACAAAGGCACTGCTTCAGTGCTTCGCACCGCACCCCGCTACCCAAAATACATGAAGAACGAAACTGAAACTGCAGAAAAAGATCCGTTGCCAGTTCACTAGCTAATGCAATCCAACCTGAAGCCTGTACTTCCCATAATTCCTATGGCGGTACACAATCACAGCACCAGATTCTTCTCTGGGTAATATTGTATGAAACTCTATGTGGGATACCAAAGAGGCCATCACACGGTCCTCCAACAATTTGTAGTTTTCAGTGAAAGCAAAGTAATGGGTCCATTATGCCTATACAAATATCAATATGGGGCTGTAAAAAAATATTTTAGAGCAAAACAGACCCCGGCTATCGCCATTTTACCATGGCATCTGTGACGTCACATGCCGCAATGAGCGATGCCATCGTCTTAGGCACAGTTTCAGCTGTTGCAAATTGTTCACTTTCAGAGTAAACCTCAAATATGATAAAATATCTCGATTTCACCTGCAGAACAATATCGTTTGCTAGATTGCAGACATTGGCAGAGCCACCTGCGTGTTACGTCATGGCTCACGAGTGCACCAGAGTTACCCGACTCCCAGGCCACTCACGTGTTTGTGAAAATATTCAATTGTAAATTAAGTGCTCGACCAAATGTGCTAAAATTTCGCCACTTTATTCGTGAATGCTGAAGGATTAACACACATAACGCAACTCTTGATTGAAAATTGGGTGTTATGGCCCCTTTAAAAACTATGAAGTATTGCAGTCACAGTCGAAATTAAGCCCATGGCTGCAAAATGCATAATTGCATTATACAAATTTTGACAAAATCTCTTCTTAAAAATAGCATTATTAATTTTAGAGATAATTTTAGGTTTTAGGTAGGCAAGAGCATTTAAAATGGCGAGGTGCAATTGGTAGAACAGTGACATCTACAAAAAGTTGCCTAATTTTGTCACAACTATAGTTTACTTCTCAATATCGACCAAGCAAGTCATGAAATGCGTGCCGCTTTTGATACCGGCTGTCAAGTACTCACGGGGAACGTAGCTTTCAGCATAAAAAATCTAGCGCTGTCTCGTGCAATGTATTTTATGCTACAACCAATTGTTTTGTAGCCGATGACCGAGAGCATGAAACGCGTGCAACAGCACTCACTTATTCGTTTTTTCTCGCCTGGCTGACGCAAGTTCTATCTTCAATAATTTTGTTTATTTGGTGTGTATACCCTCAAGACGTTGCACACTACAAGTTGCGTAGTTCTGAAGTACATTTTTCGTTGGAAGGTCCTCACTTCTGTGGCAGGTGGAGAATTCGCAGCACACATAAAAGTGTGCATTAAAGGTGCATTTTAGATAATTTAACTGTAGAATCATTCAAAGGGACCGACAACTGCCCAGAACATGAAATTAGATGGCTGCACAGATGGAAAGATTGTCCCTCATAGTGGCTTCAACCAACCACATTTTTCTCAGAAAAAGTGAAGTTATATCTTTATTTCTTCATTAAAAATTGCGAAAATGGCCTGTGGCACCACCTGGTGGCAGAAACTTCAATTATTCAATGTGCCCTGTCAGGTGACCATCAACTAGTGTACGGAGTGAACAATTTTTCTGTTGGTATTGAAATATTATTTGCTTCTTTACAGAACATATAGGCCTGCATTAGAAGTACGCATTAAAGTGACGCTGTCGTCGCATGACATATTCATCCCATGCTTGTCAGCCCATCTAGAGCAACTTTTCTGCGCGCTCCTTGAAACCGTCCACGTATTTTCCGGGTTGCTAAGAATTTTGAGCGACGTGGTTTTTTTTCTATTTACAATTTATCTCAAAAATGACGTGTGCTACTAATCGGCACAACCGCGCATATTCACAGTGACGTTTTCGGTGACTTTGCTTGCCTCCGGTGTCAAGAGAGTGACAACGGCAGAAGTCATTTATGACGCAGGCGCAACAACCTTCGGCACAGGCGCAAGCAACAGGGTACAAATACAGAGAAGCTGTACTATTTAATTATTTATTTATTTACAGATACTGCGATTCCCATAAGGGATTTTAGCAGGGTGGATATACAACGCCATGGTAAGAAAAAAATTTAGGCAGCAAAACAACAAAGGGTAGCAAACATTGCTTTGACTTTAATCTTATTTTGTTTGATGGTTTGAATACTAATATGCCATTCAGTTCTGTTGGTTTTATTCAGTGATGTTTTCTTTTGAATAATGAAAAGTCTTTTCACAATTTGTGCTTGTTTTTTTTTTAACTTGTTTTACGACATTATCTCACGCGTATACTTATCTGATTTTCATTGCCGTTCTATTTCTATTAAAATTATTATTAATATTTTCTCATTGTTATTCCTGTTAGGACTTGTATAATAATTGACATTTAGTTCATGTTATTGTTTCTATGAAAATTGTACCAATTCATGTATGTATTCCTTTTATGCTCCCCTTACACAATGCCCTGTTGGGTATGTAAGGTATTTTGAATAAATAAATAAATAAATAAATACAGTGCACGCATGCAGAACACCAACTACATAAAAATGACAAAAAATACGTATTTGAACAAGATTGTATTGCAAATTGGAAAGTATTTAAGAGATATTTACAGCAAATGAAGACAGTGAAGGTTGAGCCACTTGAGTGTTTGGTTATTCCATTCAGTCACAGTCCTTGGAAAAAAAAAAATATTTGAAACAATTATTTTTTACGCGGGATGGAGTTATTGTTAGGTGATGCCTTTGTCTTGTTGCATACCCAGATAAAAAGTAATGATGTCAGAAATATCAATATTATAATGTTTATTTATAAGCTGAAATAAAAATTTTAATCTGGAAACACGATTGGGTTCCGTAAGTGTGGGCAAATTGGCTTGTTTTAGGAGTTCTGTTACAGAGGTACGGGAGTAGTTAATGTAAATGGTAAATGAAGCGGACTGCCTTCTCTTGTACCCGTTCAAGTCTTTTTATGTTAGTTTGAGTAAAGGGGTCCTAAATAATTGCGGCATAATCAAATACTGGAAGTATAACTGTTTTGTATGCTAAGAAGCAAACGGAAGGTGTTGACAGTTTGAGTGCCCTCCTAAGAATAAACAATCTACGGTAGGCATTAACGGTCACTTTTTCAATGTGTCGATTTCATTTTAGAGTGTTTGTTATGTGCAGGCCAAGGTACTTGTATTCTGTCACCTCAGAGAGAAAAATATTGTTAGCTGAGTAATTGAAACTTAGCTTGTCTTTTTTGTTAGTAATGCACATAAAAACAATTTTCTCGAAATTAACCGACATTTGCCAATCTCTACACCAGGCAACAACTTGCTGAAATGCATCATTTAGTAACATTTGATCGGAATGACTATCAATTGTATAGAATACAGTCATCGGCATATAATTTCACCTTAACAGTCATTTGTCATATCATTTATATACAGCAAAAAGAAAAGGGCCTAGAACTGAACCTTGGGGAACACCAGAGTCAACAGAAAGTTTATCAAAGTCATCATTTTTAAAGGTAACAAATTGACTACTTCCACTAAGGTAGTCAGAAATCCAATTAATCAGCTGCAGATTAATAATTATGTTTAATTTATGGAGCAGTTTCTGATATGACCCTTTATCGAAAGGTTTCGAAAAATCCATGAATATGGCGTCTGTTTGTTTCCTATTGTTTATATTGTTTGCGAAGTCATGTACAGTTTGTACCAATTGGGTTATTGTCGAATAGCCTTTACAGAATCCATGCTGATGGATTGTTAGAAATTTATGTTTCTCGAGGGATCCAAAATGTGTTTGTGAATGATGTGCTCCAGGATTACGCATGCAGTTGAAGTTAATGAAGTAGGGCAATAATTTTTGATGTGTTGCTTATTCCCGGTTTTGTGGAGTAACTTGACTCTGGCAGTCTTCCAGTCGCTCGGCACTTAGCCAAATTCCAAGGATTTCATAAACAAGACCTTTAAACATTTGGATACCCATTCTGCATAACATTTAAGAAAACAACTTGGAATGTCATTTGGGCCAGAAGACTTTCTTATATCTAGATTTAGTAACATATAGAAAACACCCGATTCAGTTATCTCAATGTCAGGAATAGGAGGCAGGGCAACGTCAAAAACTGGTAAAATGCCATTATCTCTAGTAAAGACAGATTTGAAATGTACAATAAATAGGTTTGCAATTTCTTTAGTTTCATGAATCAATGCACCATTTACATCAAACACATCACACTCTTCAGACTTGGGGCTAATACTTCTCCAAAATTTTTCTGGGGTTGTCTTGATGTAACTTGGTAATAAGTCACCACAATAGAGCTACCTGTCACTATTGACGATTTTCAAATTTTACCGTAAATTCATGGACTTCGTTGTCATCACAAGCAAAATCCCTATTTTTTTTTTCTTAATTTGTTTTAACCGTCTTTTCAATTGAAGCGTATTACGATAAATCCAGAGATCTTTATGTTTTCTCTTTCTAGTTAATCGTGGCACAAAAGAAATAATACAAGTGTTAATAATGTTTTTAAACTTTATTAAAGCCACATCACCTCATTGTAATCGCTTGTTATTTTCAAAAATAGTTGTAAGGCTTAGAATAAGTGTAGTTAAGCATAGTTCAGGAACTCCTGCAAAAGCAGAACGACGACAGCGTGCACAGGTCGCTAGAAGGGCTACCGGCATCGCTATCTATTCTCAGCGTTGCTATACAAAAGGGTACATTCGTGTTCAGAGCCTTTCCGATGGAAAAATACTGCTTATAAAATGACCAAGTGCTTTTGGGATTAATTACGGCAGCTATGAACAGTACGAAGAGTAAGCTTTCTGTCGCGCCAGAAAAAATGAGGTCGAAAAAAATCAGTTGTCGATCCCTTTAAAGGTCGCTATTTAAAGCTGGAAAATGAAAACAATTGTTATTTTCTTCAGCAGTTTCATAATTCAGGCATTAAAGGGTTAAATTAAAGGGAACACGACATTCACCCGACAATTTGTGGTTTCCAGTCAGAACTAGAAGAACATGGTCTATTATGCCTATACAGATAAAAGTGGGGTGGAAAAGAAACTATATTAGTGCAAAACAAGCCTCAGAAGTCACCGGGTGTAAAGCCCGCTTACCACCGGCTACTGCCATTTTGCCACGACACGTGTGACGTCATGAGCAGCAAGGACCATAGCCATCGTTTACCCTAGTTTCAGCTGCTGCAAATCATTCTATTTCATGGTCGTATTGAAAAAAAGCTGAGCTATCTCATTTTCACGTGCAGCTGACCACAGAACAACATGGCTTGCCACAATGCAGGCGCTCACACAGGCGCATTAGGTGCAGACTAAGGCCCAAGCTTGATGCAGTTACACGTTGGCATTCGAAACAGAGCACATTAACAGAAGTAACCTGTTGAAGACATGAGCCTATAAACCCCTCAAACCACTTATTCCCCTTCTACTAGCTACTGTACCAAATGAACAGTTCACACTGTTGGACACATGTTTGTGCCAAAAGAATTACTACCTATCTTACATGCCTTCCCTTTAAATTCTCATCACTTGGCACTCCCAGGTCATAAATTGTATGCATCATCGTAAATTGTTGTATCATGGCACATCATTCTTCATAGGAAGTAAGAAATACAGAGATTCCAAGAAAAAAAAGTGAAATACTAGATATACAGAATTTAAAAGGGCTCTGAACCACTTTTTCAAGTAACCACGAAATGGATTCACTAAAAGAGCACATTGCCTCACGGATTCAACGCCGCAAAAATTTTAAGACTCTGTCTAGTACGAAGTTACAAAGATTTGTCGCACGCTGCAATCGCATTCTATCTCTTTTCTTGAAGAAAGCGCTGGAAGCTAGGCAGGGAGAGATGACATGGGCAAAGGAAATACATCACACGTGCCTCGTGACCTTGAGCACTTTTTACTATTTTTTTTTCTTCAAATACGCGGCTTTCTCAGGGTGACTGTGCCCGCACACGTGGACAAGTCGCGGCTTTTCCCAGCGATCCTTGTAACGACTAAGCACGCTATGTTCAAATCAGCCAATGGCTGATAGATGGCCTTCTACGAGTGATTTTTGAGTTTTCTCTGTCATTCGTCGAGAAAAGAGAAAGCAATTTATAGCAGACTGATAATTTATTGTGAATTCCAGGCTGCACGTTGCGCTATATTTGTCTCGGGTGTTCTCGGGCGCCTCTACTACCGATCGGCAGTGTTTACTGACCGTGCTCAAAAAGCATTGCAGAGCCCCTTTAATGGTGCTACGATTTTTACTATACGACCCCAAAAGTTTTTTAGAGTGCATGTGTTACTTATACTTGTCCACCATGGTACATTTAAGAGGCTACACAAATGCAAGGGGGCTATTCCAACATGGCAGGAAAAAGAGAGGCTGGCACTATCAGTCACTCTAAATGAAGCCTAGCGAGAGCTCAGTTTTACATGTTGCGAGACCTTGTTTTGGGCGAAGCTCGGTTCCCCATTTCGCAGTCCACGTATGGCAAAATCCTTCTGCTGGATACATGCAGTTTGTTGGCAATTACCATGCTAAAATTTTAAATTGTTCGAATTCATCAATGAATAAAGGTTTAAGGTACAAGCCAGTATATTTCCCATAGTAGCATTTTGTTCTTAGTTTCCTTTTTAAAGGGACACTAAAGACAACTATTAAGTCAACGTTGATTGTTGAAATAGCAGTCGAAAACCTCTTAGTGTTACTTTTGTGCCAAGGAAGTAATTATGAAATAAAATCACGTTTTAGTGCTTCCCATCCGAATAGTGCACTTCAAATTACCTCAGCGGAACGTCTGACGTCACTGTTGCTGTGCACAACGCTGTCCGGCTTTAATGCGCGGCCGCCGACACAAGTAGCAGCAGAACGAAAGCAGCAGCAACAACATCAATTCAACAATTTACTGCCACTGGCTCCGAGATGGCAGACATTATTGGTTCAACTGCGCCCCGCTAGATGGCACAACCTGTCCAATTTAACCAGGCGAAAATTGGACCTTTGAACCATTCGCTCCATTTCACATAGTAACATCCTGCAGTTCTTTTTTTTTTTTCATGAATTAAACAGAAACGAACAAACAGCGTTTTATTACGTCTCTTGATGAACAGAGAATTGTTTATTTAGTGCAGCTAGTTCAATTACTAGTGATTAATTGTAGGCGGTACCTCTGACGTCATTGGGATGATTTTGAGAGTGTCCTATCGTAGCACATGTGTTATGCTGCATTTATAGAGTTTCCTACATGTACACTAGAGGGAAGACTGGCACTAGAGTCTATGGAAGCTGCAATGCACGGCACTTCAGTGAGCATGAGAATTGTGGGTAGCACATGGATTTGCCTAATCTTTGTACTTTACGTTCCGTGTGGCTTCACATGGCTTAAAACTGCTTTGTCACGAAACAAAAATCGGCAAATGTTCGGCAGTTCTGCTTGACCACTTTAATCATTTAGGCTTACCATTTCAAATATGGTCCCTTTAAATATGACCCATCTCTTCAGTTGTTCAGCTATGTCTCAGCAGGGTCAAATCCTGAGCAGTGTTTGCCTGCATTTATTATAACTAATTTTCAATCGAAATTTGTGTACCTAAAATACTAAATGGAGAAGGAGTGTGCAGCCTGGCACATTTTAAATCGCAATTATTATAGAGTTAGCAGACCTAGGCACAAACATAACATGCTGGTACAAGTTTTTTTCGGTGTGTACTACCGTGCTCAATATCAGTTGCAACACTCGCAAACATCGTAAAGTGCTCATCTCTATTAGCTCACTCTGAATGAGACTACTTCTGCAAGAGTTGGCATTTGAGCAAGCTAATGATGCACGGCAGAGAAACAAAGCAACTTTACAAGAATGAAGAAAGCATAGACACACCAGTGCATGTCTGCTCTTTGTTTGACATTGGAGAGTTGTACTGTTTTCCCGACATGACACCAGCTGAAAAGGCATTTAGACTGTGTTACATCTGTAAATCCACTTGTGGCTGTAGGCAATTTAGCATTTAACAACAGGAAACATGAACACATTTACTCTTTCGTTACCACGCCTAATCAAATCAATCACCAGTGATTGACACTTTGAATCGTCAATTTTGGCATGTTGAATGAGGCATGTTAACTACTAAAAAGTGCACCCCGCACTTTCTAGTAGTTAGTTCATCCACTCAACTTTCAAAATCGATTTGAATGTTCCCGTTGCGGCAATATAGTGATTTTTGGCAGACCTTTGTGCGAACCAATGTGCGTGTATTGCTGGCCAAGTCCGCTAGGCTAGCAAAACTGACAAAAGTGCATGCCCCTTGTGATTATGCTACAGTAACATTGAAGTTCTGTAATGAGCAGAACCTTTGCAAGCTAAATATCAAATTAAAGTGTCAGCTTTGCAATTTCACAGTGTTGAGCAGTATTAATTGCTAGAAATTTATGCCAGCTATTCAAGAGAGAAAATTTATTCTACAAAAAAATATTTCTGAAGGTCCGCCACATGTTTGAAGTATCGAGGTGGCCTTCTCAGCCAGTTTCCAGCAGCTTTGTATTTGTACCACTATATCAGACTCGCATCTGGTGTCACTGGTCGCTCTATATGGCGTTGTCATCAAGCACGCATGGGTGGACACCAGTGTTGCGATACGCGCGCGCTGCTCGAAACTGTCTTGCAATTCCACCTAAATTGAGAGAGGACGAGCTTAGAGTTAGAGGAGTTACAGCATTTCAGCTTCAAGTTATATGTTGACGATGTTTTGCGTCAACCTGAAATATCCACAGTCGTTCATGGTGTTTTGTTTACGGCCTCAAGTTGTCTCCTCCGCCGCAAGTGTGTAGCTGACCTTTGTGCATGTTCTTATAGCTACTCTGGTTATATGCAAGGTGCACACGTCGCTGGGGCACAGTGTGCTGGCATAGGCTGCAGAGATTCTCCTAACGAGAAGAAGGCCACCGGTGCACATCTTGGCCCCGATTATGAAGCAGTGCGAAACGTTCTAGAACTGCCGCTATACTGTTCTTTTTTGTAATACGATGTGCGAAATGCTAAGAAGTATGCTTGGATGAATACATAGGAACGCCAACCTAAGCAAAGTGAGGTGGCTCATGGAAAAAGATGACGGTAGACGAAAGAGCGAAGTTCATTAAACATCCTATTTATACAGGGATTATTGACACCACAGGTATCCATCTATATTGGAACACCTGGAGACTGTTTTTGCAAGAAAAAAAGTATATTACTAAGAAAAGTGTAGGAGTTCAATTATGTCTCACGAAAAACTAGGCAATACTTCACCACATGACACGAGCAATGCAGCAGCACCTCGGTTCCGATTTTCTTTGTCTACATAAATAAAAACATTTTGCACAACATTTATTATTTTTATGCTGTTACTGGGTAATTTGCTTTCGAAATGTATATTCTGAATTTTTTTTGTTTTAAGTATTTTTGCACATATAGTGACTTTATTGTTCTGTTTACCAGCTGACAACAAAAAATTACACTTTTCACATTTTTATTCAATCCAAAATATTTTCGTTGCTCTGCAACACATGTTTTTTCGAAAGATTATTTCATTGTGCAAAATTTAGTATGCTGCAATGCATGCTGGAGTACTTTTCAAAGTGTCAAAAATGATCTTCTTGAGACATAAGAAAAACAGCCATTTTCACACAGTAACAAAAGAGTTGACAAGCATAGCTTAGTCGTTGGGAGTCACTACAAGCCGACTTTCAACACAAAGTTCGCGCTCGTGTCACAGTGCCAGTACAGTTGCGCGGGCACTTTGTTATTGTCGTCTTCTAAGTCAACATGTCAACTCTTCCTCCCTTAGTCGAAGTCTCCAAAGCAGGGGTGCAACAGCCGAAATAGAATTTAAAGCAATCTTTGGAGCAGCGAAATTTTACTTTTGGGGCACAAAAATTCAAATTTGTAGCAGGTTACAGGGAAAAACATATTTATCACGAAAGACCAGATTTGGAGCAGTATGAAAAAGAAGTATCTGAAAAAATGCACAAACCATTCTACAACCTCTAAATATTACAGAGTGAATGTGAACACTGCTATTTTAACAGAACTAGTATTTTCAACCACCCCCACTTAGCAAACAATCATAAATTGCACATTGGCATTTGCCACGCCTGTGAAATCCTTTAAGAGACTCGGAAGACTGAAATTGGATTTGTCAAACTGGCCACCTTGAGAATTGGGGGATTCATAAAAGTGGGGTGTACAAGTGGCAAAAAAAAAGTAGCGCACAATTTTCTTTGATTTCTAAAGGGCTGCAGGAATGTCATACAATACGTGTCTAAGTAATTTCCAGTAACTTTTTTGGATGCCAGAGATCATATTAGTACTCACAATTATGTGGCGTTGCACACATGAGTAATTGGACAAACTGTGCTGTGTTCAGTGACTAGTGCTAACAGCCCCTTCCAAATCTTAAAATGCTTTTCCGTGGGATACTGGTGTATTGCGGCAAAGGTGGCGTAAGTGGAGTTCTGCACGGATTAGGACAAGGCCAAGAAATTTTCGAACTGCTACACTTCCCCGCCCTTCCCCCCCTTTTATTTTCATGACAGTCAAGTTTAGAGCACAACTTCTTGACACGCTTGCAAGGGAAGTTTGACTAGGCAAATTAACACCGGAACGTGCCCAATGGCTTGGCGATGGCACCACATGTCTGTCATATGTTCCGTTGCTACGGCAACTAACGTGGTTCCCAGCAAAGCTGGCGTTCGCAGCACGTCTGGTTTGTTCACACGCAGTAACAGTGGCATACGCTTCCAGCTTTAGTTTTACATGCCGTAAACACATTTTCTGACCCGCGAAGTATTGCTGGCTACGGCAACGCATATTGGTCGAAAAGTTGCGTCGTCCTGCTGATAGATATACACTGCGGTCAGTGAACCGATGGGCAAGCAACATAGTTAGTTTATCTCATCGATCACGTTTTGAGAGGTCCTGGCCTAACAGTGGTTTAGGGTTAGAGTCTGAGCGCCTGGATCCCTGGCCACCCTCTCCCTAGATTGATTGATGAAGCAATTAAACTATAGTCTCTAATACTTTGCAAAGTAGCGACACTCTCCTCCTCCACTCTCATTTATTCTCGGTCTCTTCTCCTTTCAAATGTGGCGCCACCTGCCTTGCTTCTGCATAGCAGACGCCCTTTCGCAACGAGAGTGCTTGCTCAGCAACACAGTGTAAGTAGCACGTTGATAGCATTCGCACCAGCCATCTAACTCATCCTAAAATTACCTTAACAAGTGCAACGTTAGCCTATGACAGCTTGTTTAGTGCCATGCGCAAAGAGTACGTGTAATCAAGCTATGATCGAGTCACTCGGCGTTGCAGTGACCGGATGTTAACTTTGTGCACACCACCCCTTAGTATGTATGTTCTTTAACATAAATACGTTATCGTTAGACCCTCATTTTTTCTTGGCCCATTGTTTAGCGAGTCTCTGAACAAGTTTTACACCGTAAATAACGCTCACACGTTCATGTGCAGCTGCTATGGCTTACTTTTCTATAACCTGGCACGATAGCGCCCGAAGGAACAGTGAGACTCTCTTTCCTTACTCAGCGCATGGTAGTGCAAGCTTCGCCCTATATAGGGTATAGAATATTTACAAAGAGAAATCACGAGTGACTGTCATGCAGTGGAAGCAACAACACGCGTTGACACCGTCGACGCAAGACGGCGATGTCACCGACGGCCAATTTTAGTATTTGGTGAGGCATTAAGGTCCTAATAATGTGTCAGAAGGACCAAATTATTTATACTTGATACATTTGAACAGCTGCGGTTGTTTCGTGAAGTGCTTAGATGCACTAATCATATTCTCCCAAGTGCACCCTGTGGACGTATCTCACATACGAACAATATCGCTGAAAAAATGAGCTAGCGTATGAATGAACTAGTGTGCCACCATATGCAATTACTTCACGGGAGCTCCACTCGCGGATATAAACCTTCACGCGAAATAGCAAATAAACTATCATGCAAAATGGCACGTATGTGTGAGGTTCCTAAACAATGCACGCACACAATGACTCGAGGGCATGCACACCTTGCATAGCTGCCCCCGCATCGCGAGTTCCCCCCGCTGATCGATCAAGGTAAAAGAGCCACAGAGAGCAATTTCCTCTGAAACATACGAGCATGCAACAAAAACCAACGGTGAATACCAATCTTAATGCGAGTTGCTTCACTCCAGTTTTGCTCATTCAAAATAGCAGCGCGAAATCTCTGAATTATATAGTTTCGCAATCACCATTTCGAGCACCTTTCCGCGTACATACTAAGCGCACAAACCAGTACCATGAACTCAAATTAGTCGGCACATAAAGACAAGCAGAACACGTAAGCATATAGTATTGTTGATGAAAAAAAAAAACAGCCCCCACAGAAGCGTTAATGAAACCTGAGTGATAGATTGCGATGTCCTGCACATTTAACTGCGTCTTGTCTACAGCGTCAGAGCAGGCATTGAATTGAGCAAACATTGAACCACACTTATAACAAGAGAAGCGAAACTTAGTTCACAGAGTGGATTAGAAAGTATCGGTCTGAAGTTCTCACTTCCAATTCTATGCAACCATGTCTTTCGTTACAACTCATTGCTCTAACGGGGGGCATCATAAAGAGCTTTGGCCATCACTAAACGTGTTCCGGCATCAGAAGGCGCAACAACCATTCACGGCAACGAACAGCAATGTCATTCTTCGGTGAAAAGTATTCACAACACAGTGTGTACAGAAGGACAAGTTCGTATTCAACAAAACAGATGCACTGTGCTCCAAGGAGTTCGTGCCTCGAGAGCAAAGATGGTAGTCACGACTATCAAGAAACAAACACTGCGATTGGTCATATGTGACAGCATTTGGCCAATACCAACCCATAGGTTGCTACCTTGCAATGTTTTAGGGGCTTTAAATTAAACTACAGGGGGCAAACATAGCCTCCATTTCTCACTGAAATTTGTGCAGCTGAGAAAATTTCAAGGCTGGTCGGGCACTTTGGTGCAATTTCAGCAAGTTTCATGATTTTGGCGGAGCTCAGCGCAAGAATGGGGAATCGTATCAACTTGGCTGAAATGGCGCAGGTGTTGTACCCCTGCCATAGCAATTTGGAGGATATCTAACCTCTGGCGGTCTCAGTTGCCGGGCGGTCACTGCTTGTGATGTCATGGTTGATGGTTGCAAGGGGACGTTCTCCTGCATATCAGGTGAGTTAGGCCGTTGAGCAGAATTCGATGGCGTCCTTTCTGACGTGTCCAAAAGGTCACCTGCTGCAATCCAGTCTGTCAGTAATTGGGTTATTTGTCCAGTCTGGCTCATTTTCCTTGTGGTTGAGGTGACGTCAAACCTTTCCATGGTTGCTTTTTATAAGCCAGGATCGTGGTCCGATGTGGTGCAGAATTTCACCTTCAATCCAACCTAGCTTTTTCAAAAACAGCTGGATAAGCACTCTCTCCCTAACTACAAAGCGGCATGATTTTGTCAATGCCTCCTGGCTCTCAAAAGTTTTGTTTATCCACCTCTGACTTGAGAAAATCGATAAGGCATAGCAGTTCTCACCTAAACATCGCACTCGCAGGTGTTATTCCTGTGGTAGCGTGTATCGTCATGTGTTGCTGATACAGAAATCTTGCAAGTCAGCACTGTATGGACTTGTCTGCATCCCTCAGCAGGGCTCTTTTCAGCTCCGCCACATAGTGTTCTGTATCGCTATTTGTTGCAGGATGGTACGCTGGTGAGGTTGCAGCCTGTATGCCGTTTGACACATAGAACTGCTTCATCTCGGTGGAGATAAAGGCTTTTCCATTGTCAGAGAGGACCTTTCCAGATGCTAAACGTTGCTAAGAGGCTTCGAAGCACGTCAATGACAGCCGCAGATGTTGCTTGCCTCACGTGTCGCACTTCCACTCACTTTGTGTATATGTTTACAACAACCAAGTAGGTGTGCTCGAGTAGAGGCCCCACGAAGTAAACGTGCACCATGCTGTCTGTAGCGAGTCTCACGTAAAGATAGGAGCTTTGGGTGGGCTCTTTTGCACTCAATGACATTGATGGCACTGTCACATCGTTTTCTCCATCACCTTTTGTGTGCTAGACGCGTCGGTTAAGATGTTGAGCTCGTAAAGAGTTACATATGGCGAGTCTCACTGAGTCATCAGGGGTGCTAAGGCAGCTGTGGAAGTTCCTTGTCAGGGACACTTGACGCTATTGCTAATTTTTGCCTCTTTCCGTTTTTTTCAGGCAGACCTTTTCAATGTGTCTACGTTTCTTGCAGTAGTTGCGGGAGGCTGTCTGAAACTTACATGTGTCCAGAATATGTTGCGTGTTACAATGCCAATAACATTTTTTCTTCTTTTGGGCAGAGATACTCACGTGACCTCAGTTATCTATCTTGCAGATACTTGAAGCAGGATTTATTAATTTTTTTAAATTTGGTTTTCACGTTCTTCTGGTTTTTGATGGGGTTTTCAGCTGACAGAGCGAGGTCGAAAGCCTTCTCAAACATCAAGTCCTCTTCTGCAAACAGCCATTGCTGAACCTGATCATTCCAAGGACTGCAAAAGAAACAATTACACAGCATTACGTCCAGAGGCAGCATTGTAGGATTCGCCGCAGTGTCTGCACTTGTCCCAAAATTGCCATCTGCTTCTAGCTTCTTGAGCGAAATGACATAATCACTGCGTTTTTCATCGTGCTGTTGGTCATTCCGCTGGAATCGTGCCCTGCAGAAGACCTCGGACGGTTGTGGGTCAAAGTGAGCCTTTAGCATATCGACTATGTCCTCATAGCTCACTTGGTTGGCCTGCTTGGGTTGAACGAGGGTGCAGACAATGTCGAAAGTCTGTTCCCCACACAGCATTAGCAGATAAACACGTTTCCTAGAGCATCTGCAATGTCACTAACCTTGAAGAATTGTAGCCTCTCATATCAGGATCTCCAAAAACAGGAGCTGCCGCTGATTACAGGTAGCCGACCAAAGTCGGGCGTCACCATGTTGTTTCCTTGATGTAGGTGGAGTGCCGATAAGTCCAGTCTTCCTCATCGCCAATTGTACCGTCTGTACAGCTGCTTGTAGCTGTAGATGATCTATTTAATTACAGGAAATATGAACATGCTAACAGGCGTAGCTTGGGCGTTGGGGTCACTACAAGCCAGCTTTTGACGCAAGGCTCGCGCCACAGTGCTAGTACAGTTGCATGCGCACTTGGTTGTTGTCTTCTATGCAACATGTCATACTGCTTCAATGTATTTCTAGGAATGCAAGTGTGGTAGAATGTAAACACAGATCAAACCCAGTACAGCATCATGCGCCTTTCTGCGAATAGAATATAACGAGTCAGATATTGTGGCTTGGATTTCTTCCACCTCACTGTGAATTATTGGAAACGGCGTGGAACTCCTGTTGTTGCAGACAATTTTAAAAACACTTCCCAGGAGCAGTGCAAGTTGTCATTTCACTAAAGAAATGTGGTTTTCACACTGTGTATTCTTCAATAGTTGTCAAAGCTTAATGTCCCAAGGAAGCATTTACAGGCACAGATGAACAAACTATTTATTTTATCAAAATGCAAAGTCTCGCTGTACACAATTTAATCTTCACGGTATTTAATCAAACAAATTACGCATAACAAACAATAAAAAACTGTCGTATCTATCCTTTGCTGGGAAGCGCTGTAGTTATTCTGATCCCGTGCATGTCTTGTATCTCTGTTTTCAATGCCTGCGTAAGACATAGCAGCCTATTAAAAATTGGTTCAATGTGACGACAGGAGACTATTGGGGAAGACAAATGTGACAATTATCAGTTTCTCACCTCGTTTACCAACCTATGTTGCTGTACCCTTGAAAGATTCTTAAAAACGGTCGACTGTACATATACTTCGTACATTGCACCACAGCCACCTGCAAAAAGAGAGAGAAAGGCGAAAAAAAAATTACGGATGCGTAATTCCAGGTCGACCGAACGATGAAGTCGCATTTTGCCCTTGACGAAACGAACCAGTCACTTGGCAAATACACAATAATGTCCACTCGTTTTACAATGCAATGCATCACCTGAAATATCTTTCACTTGGATGTCTTCCGCCTCTGGAAATTTCTTTTGAAGAATGCAGGACAAACTCTTCTCGCCACTTGTTTTAAGCGCTTCATTTGATAAATGCCTAAAGACCTAGATTGAACAGAATAGACCAGCTTCATTACCCAATTCTTTTTAATGGAAACGTTTTGCAATTTGTTCAACAAGTAAATAAAACAATATCAACCTGCAAGCGCCGCACGAAACTTGAAAATACTCGTGACATCGCAAATGTATCCGCTCTGTTAGCTCCGTTATAGCTCCGTGCTTGTGCGCGCATGCACAACCTCTACAGTGTTAGCAGACAATTAAAGTCGCGCGCTAAATTTCGCAGTGCTGAGTGCAACGGTATCGGCAGAGGAGCAGGTCAGTTGGTGCAGAAGCAGCACAACGAGAGATAAGTTTTCCTTTTGTTTGTTTTGTTTTTGCTTGTTTCGGTTGTTAAAGGGGTTGAGATAACTGTTATAAACATCATTATTTTTGTTTTTTTCTAATCAATCTTCGGTGACTTGCGTTGTGGGTACGGCGGGTGTGGGCCAACGTTGGTGTGGGCCACAGGCAACTTTGTGAATGGGGTTGGCGGCAGTTTTGAACAAGTTCGGTGCGCCCGTTGCGCACGAAGTGTATTGCGACTCCGTGAGATGCTACTAGTAACGTTGAACACGAGTGCGTATGGTGTAGGCGGCAGCTTCAGACAGTTGTTGAGATAGGAGAGTAAGCGGAGGTGGCTGGATAGTGGGATTAGGGTTGAACTTGGGGCTGTCGGGCACTCGGTCCATTGGTCGGGCGGGCGATGGCTAAGCAGGCTAGAAAAACCCGGAAAAAAACACGGGCGAGAGTGAGCTGGTGCAGTGAGAAGAATACAAGCGCTGGTGCTACCTGGGCGAGACAGCCTTCACGAGTTTGGCCGACGTGGAGAAGGCGAGTTTCGTGAGCAGGCTGTGCCAGGCACTGAAGGCGGCAGTGCGGCGCATGGAGGCTAGCATTGAGGGGCTGCAGGGGGAGCTGAGGGCGGAACAGGGGCAGAAGATTAGCCTATTAGAGCAAATGAAGGGTGACCTTAGAAAAGAACGGGAAGGGCAGGCCGAGCTCTAGGAGTGGGTAAAGGGGCGCTTTGGCCCTGCCCTGAGCGGTGTGAACTAGGTAGAAGGCGCGGGTAGCGGATAAGGTGACAGGCGGGGAGAGAGATCAGGGGGCCGCTGTGTCTGGCAACAGCATGGAGGCTCCGAAAACATACAGCTCTGTGGCGCGGCAGTCTTCGAGCAGGGCAGGAACACAGGACTCACGGCCGAGAGAGAAACAGGGGAGCAAACAAGGGCGCCAGTGGCGTAGCCAGGGGGGGGGGGGGGGTGTTCGAACTCTTTCTTTCGAAATTTTTCGTCCACCCCCCCCCCCCTTTGCCACTTACCCAACTTTTTTTTTGCTCACTTCGTGCTGACATGATTTAGAAGCTAAGCGCTGCTACTATGACAATATCATCATTCCTGGACGCTCTAATAATGAATTATATCTGCATAAGGAAAAACGCACGTGTCGCGGTGTTCTTCAAGGCTTTTGTCACTCTGTGAGATTTTAGGCAGAAATACCGGCCACTAGTGTTTTAAGTTGGCTTGGCGACGGGATTAATTAATGCTTAAGCGGTGGCCATACTTGTACCCACCGGTACAGATCTCGCCAGTCGACGACTACGATAATTTGTTATAGGCAGAGGTTCGTTTTAATGGAAAAAGCCAGGCACAGTTCCAAGGTCTACTAGGCCTCGTTAAAGCATATTACAGGGTGACTCTTCGTGCGTGTGTGAAGATATACTCAGGCCACCAGAGAACAACATCTCTATTGAACCTTCGCACGTCCTGCTAACATCTAAACACACACGCGCGCGCGCGCGCGGCAGAATATTTGGTTTATACAGCTAACTGCGAGTGTACAATATATTTATACATATTTTTACTATGCCCTAGCGGCCCAAGGCACTCTGGAGTGTTGTCTAGAGACAAAGGTGTAACACAGGCAAACATGCAGGCCAATTACAGCCTTAGAAAGGCCTACTAAAATACTCATCATGTAACTAAGGCTGATACATAAAAATATAGTGGTCATAAACATAAACCATCGTAATGAGAAATACAGTGTGGTTAGCTGTATTTATTGTTCAGCAGTGTGGCAAAAGGCATGAAAGTAAGGAACAGAAAGGTGGAAAAATATACTGCTCCCCCTCCCTTTTGTGGGCGCATGCCCAGAGAATGAGGGCATGACGTGCGCGCATGAACGTACACGGCAATGCAGTGACGTTGTTCCTCTACGTAGGCGACTATGCTCTGACGTTGCCAACAGTGGCACGTGCAATGGCGAAAATTATTTAACACTACATGCGTCGTTTATGTATTTGTTGCTTGAAGAGATTAAGAAATCTCTTGATAAATAATGAGGCGCAATAAGTGAATGTGAGCTTTCTTTTTTTCTTTTTTCCCCCGTGAAGTGAAACGAGATGCGGGGCTAATGTGCCGGCGTTTCGCATGCGCACTCATGGTGCTCATCTCTTCCACCGCGTCTAATCCAGCGTTTCCGAATTGTCCCGCAGAAACAGGCAGTAGACTACGACACAAAATAACGCTGCATGGTGAACAGCAATAAAAAAAAAAAACGGCGCTCGCGTGCAGGGATGTTGGGCTTCTTCGAGCACGTCATGCGTACGTGACCTCTTGGTCGGATGCCTGAGAGGGTGGGGAAGGAATTTGGCTTGTGAAGGCTACGCGGAGGAGCGGCAAGGGTTTCGAGCTCGCCTCCTCTCGTCCGCTTCGCACCGCTTCAAAAAAAGTT
Source organism: Rhipicephalus annulatus (assembly GCA_013436015.1). NCBI lineage: Eukaryota > Metazoa > Arthropoda > Arachnida > Ixodida > Ixodidae > Rhipicephalus > Rhipicephalus annulatus. Next base: position 529,967 of record WOVY01002978.1, on the reverse strand, counting down.
TTCTCAGGTCGTAATGAACCGATTAAAAAAAATTGTGGCAAAACGTTCCTTATCGGACACCCAACAACTTCCTCGGTATAACTAAAATTTGGTATAGGGCCTGGTAAGTGTGCCTTTAAAGACTTCTTGGGGACCCTCGACGCAAAAGTTTTGGTCTGTCTGTCTGGAGATTTGTCTGTTTATCCGCCCTAACGGTACCCTAAACGGCACCAGACTATTCCCCAAACGGCCAACCTCATCCGCAGCGCCCACCAATATAGCTCAACATTCAGCGTTCACATTTGTGCGATTGTCAATTAAAAAACAATTATTGCTCATATCTGAGGCGCCATAACAACACGTCAATATTCTGTATGTGTCTCTTTTACTGGAAAAGGCATACATAAGTAATTCCAAGGACCATAGCGTTTATCACGCTGAGCTGACCATGCAACGTTTGCACGAAAAGGTAAGTGTTTCCAACGATTTGCTAAGATGTCACGGTGGTGCCACCTACCCGTCGTCTTGCGTTCTACACCTTATCACCTCCGAGACGGGCGTGAACGCCGCGCACTTCGTTCTTCAAGATAACTGCAAGATAGCGCTCATGTCTCACGTGTGACGTGACTTGATGCGCTCGTCCGCCTTCGCAGCACGCTCGAGGCACTCTAACGGAGCGCCTCCAGAATACCATTCGCCGATTTTATTGCGCAGAACATCAAATAAACATTTTGTTCACTCTCTCCAGACGCAAGACTATTGTCTTTCGACGATATTTGCAGTGTAACATGCAGATACGGGGCCAATTTTTTATCTGCTGCACTCTATAGCACTTCTGCATTGCGGGAAGACAATTTTCGAACATTACTGTGACGCTGAAACACTCTTGAATAGCGCTTATTCAATCCAACCAGGTCATAGACGTAGCAAAGGTACGAACCTTAAAGGGACCCTTAAACACTTTTTAGGTAACCATGGACTGGATTTAGTGAAAAAAACCTATTGCTTCAAAAATTCAACGCCGCAAAAATGTTAAAACTCCGTGCAGTATACGAGCGCAGTTACAAACATTTGTCTTATGCTGCAAACACATTCTCTCTTCATTCGTCCCGAGGAAATCACTGGAAGCTAAGCAGAAAGGGATGACAGGGGCAAACAAAAAAGAAGAAGAAAAAAACGTCACGCACGCCTCGTGACCTTGAGCACTGTTTTCTTTTATTTTAATGCACTGTTTTTTCGGTGTGATCACTGCGCACGCGTGAACAAGACGCGGCGTCCCACGGCGAGTCCTGTAATTAACGCGCGCGCCATGTTCGAATCAGCCAACAGCAGAGAGATGGCCTTCTACGAGAGATCTTTGAGCGTGTTCCGTCCTTTCTCGAGAGAAGAGAAATCAATTTTTAGCTGACTTTGACAATTTATTGTGAATTCCAGGCCGCGTGCTTTGCTAAAATATTTAGCTCGCGTGTTCTCGGGAGCCCCACTACCGATCAGGAGCGTTTTCTGACCATCTTCGAAAAGTGTTGCAGGGCCCCTTTAAGTAATACATACCTGGAATGTTGGCTGAAAGCCAAAAAACTTGGACGTCGAAGAGCTTCAGCGTAGAAAATTTCAGATGTGCTTGTCCATAGGCGTCGATAGGGCTTGTGATGCTGTCGTGAAATCGTCTGAATTTTCAAGCATGTCACAAAAATCTGGCTTGCGAAAAAATCAGCACTCAACTGATTTTCAGTTACGTTATAATGAAGTAGTATGGTTTTAAATTTTATCATTAGCCTTCTGTAATAAATGTGGTCAGGTTCTCTGTCGGTGATACAACTTTCTTTTCTTTTCAACTCTATTTTGCTTGAATAGCGTACAGCTTGTAATTTATCAGATTGTAATTTTATCATTCGTGTTTCATGAACACAGTATTCAAAAAACGGCAGCAAGGGGCGGATGCGACGAAAAAAAAATGCAAACAAGGGTTGTGTCAGGCCGACGTTTCGACAAGCGGTCTTGTCTTTCTCAAGGCTAGACAAGAACAGTTTTGTTCTGAGGAAACAAAACCGCTTGTCGGAGCGTCAGCTTGACACAACCCCTCTTTACGAATTTTTCCGTGGACAGAATAAGTCGCTTAATATTGACTCTAGCAATATCTGCTACGAAAGCCAGTTTAGCTGCTCCAAAACGCATTTTTTGTTTGCTCCAAAAGCTGCTTCAAAGAAGCATAAGCCAGTAGCATCACTGCGAACCTATTATATCAATCAATCATTCGTACCGTACTTTTACTTACTTTTACTTAGGAGAGTGAGAGTGGAGGCCCAGTCAGGGAAGTGCATGGTGGATGCACTGGGCAAAGCTCGGGAGGCTGTAGAGGACAGCATAGAGGGCGAAAATCTCATCATTATTCATGCTGGCCTTAATGATGTGCTGAAGGGAAAGACTCAGAACCTTCAGAGATAGTTAGAGGGAGGAATGCATAAACTCCGAGAGATGGAAGCTAACCACCTGCCCCTTTTCTGACGCTCCCGAACTGCTTTGAACGTGACACACTCTCTCTGGTCGTGCCCGGGCCTAGAGCAAGCGCACCCTCATCATCTCAGAAAAACGGGTCACCGTCCCGGTCGCCCACTGAACTTACAAGAGTGGATAAAAGGACCTTTCCACCAACCTTTGCTAAACTTTATGCACGAGTGTAACTTGTTTATTTATGTATGATGAACCTGTGTCGCTTTTATCTATGCTTGTTATGCCAAATTGTTATGCCAAAAATCAGTCTTCCAAATTAAAAAAAAATGTGTGTCATCATGGGTATGAGCCGGCAGCTCGGATACAGCGTAATGGAGGTGAACCAAGACGTGTACGAGCCCAGCGCTCGCCCCTTTGCACAGGATGGCATTCATTACAGCGGTGCCACGGGCAGGAAGGTTGGTAATAGGATGAGTCGTCAAGCCACAGCTTTATTAGGGGGACCCAGACAGAGGCGTAGCCAGAAATTTTTTTCGGGAGGTGTTCACACTGACCCGACAGGGGGGGGGGGGGGGGGAGTGACAGAGACCTCAGCTTTCCTCTGTGACGTAGCTATCAGCGATAGTTTGAGGAGATTGTGTACATGTATATCAAAGTCATGAGACTCAAGTCAAGGACGGTTCCGCTAACAACGACGAATGAGAGGTGTGCGCAGCATGTTCTTGTACATTCATAAATACATTTCGTTTTTCTTTACTTTGCTGAGCAAATAATTTCCTAGTGTCGATGTTCGTGAGATGTGTATGGGAATGATTTGTATGTTAAGCTCTAATGTCAAGCAGCACTGGCGCAGTGATAGGTTTTAGGTAACGTTTTTTTTTTACTTTACTGCACGCGGTAGCATACCCTAACCTCGTAACCTATATATACTCCGATATTTCAGAACTTTGTCCGGACTGCCACAATCACAGTGATTTTAACCACATGCTTCAGAGGTGCCCCTCTTTACAAAGAAAAAATGAAGAATCTCCCAAAAACTCCTTTCAATTAATGCTCAAGAGTCCGGTTTTCATACGACAACTCAAGGCTGTCCAGAAGGCCCACGATGCGGCGGTGAGGCTGGGCCTCCCTGTCCCTACCCCTGTAAAACGGGGGTGGAATCCTTCAGGACCTCAATAAAAGTTTTTCATTCATCCTCCATCCATCCATTATTGCACGCATCAAGCATGCCTGCACTACGCAATACGTAATTTTTTTATTAGGTTATGCTGCACGTTGGCAACACAATTTCGCACGCGTTATTTTTTTGGGCAGACTTTCTCGCAACCTTGGTTGACATTACAGTTGCACTGTGACTTTTGATAGCAGTGAAGACTTCCAGTCGTAGAGGTTTTATCATGCTATCTGCAAGGACAAAGTAATCATTGTTGAGAAATGTTCAGTTAGTCTCAAACTAAAATGCTCCTGGTATGAATCATGAGACTATATCTACACACATGGAAATGTCTTGTTTGCTGGGTATATGCGCTAGAAAACTTAGATATGCCCAAAAATGCATATTTTTCTCGTTTTACTTAATGTTTATTGTAGCTTTCGTCACTCTGCCCCCTGAAACGATAGTCTTGCGACAGGGCGTCTTCCGTTGTTTGCAAGCGTGCAGCCGTCATTTTCCTTTACGTCAACAGATTCAGAATTGTACTGAATATTTCACCGAGCAGCAGATATGCCACTGTTCTAACTAGTTCGTGCATTCGTGTTTGCAGCACTTACGCCGGCGCGAGCAGGGACAGCCTCGTACCACACAAAATCTCGAGTGATCGGTTCACTAGTGATGAAGGAATAAGCTCCGGTCTTCTTCAGAGCATAGTGCGCCATAATTTATTTCTCATAACGCGTGAACTCCGACGAGAACTGCCAGCGCATGCAACACGAGTTTACTTACGCTGTACTCTGCATCATTCGTGCCTGTTACCATATACCATATTTATCATAGCCGCAATCGAGTGGAACATAGAAGGGTTACAATTTAGAAGAACCAAGAAATCATCAACGTATCTGAATACTTTAAAGACATGCGTGCCTTCTAACTTTTTCTGCAGTTTTTGCCTATTTTTTCCAATAGTAGATCACTGAGTAGAGGTGCTATGCATGAGCCGATTGAAACACTTTTTTTTTTCTGCAGATAAATGCAATCATTCTATTGAACGAAAGTAGAGGTAAGGTACAGGAAATCAAGGTCAAGAAAATCTCGCGCACTGATGCCAGTTTTTAATTGGAAGTTCAATTCCACGAAGGCTTCTATGTTATCCCTTATACATTCTAATACCTCATCGTGAGGCAGTGAGTAGTGAGTAGTGAGTCAATTGAAAAACCAAAAACATTAGATTAATTTGACTGTTTGAAAAATTCTATCAGTGCCTGCGAGTTTTTCATCAGAAATGGGTGATCGATCGTTAGACACTTATAAATGGGTTTGAATAAACAAGCCGACTTGCTTTCTACACGTTCCGCATTCTGTCACAATGACACGGAAGGGCATGTCGACTTTATGTGTTTTGGCAGAAAAAAAAAACATCCTGAGCCCATTTTTGTCACTTTTGCTAATATGCTGTGCTAACTGTTTCAACTCTAGTTTACGACACATTTCCTTGGTTTGCGTTTTTACTCTATCTAGACGAATCTCGGTACAACATTTGAAAATAGAGCCAATAGCTGTGACCGCCTTTTCTAGGTATAAGCAATTAGAAAGAACAGCAAAACCACCCTCCTTATCTGACGGCACGACGCAAAGCTCATTGTTTCTCAGAAACTTGACCTGGTTTTGCTGTTCTTCCTAATTGCTCAAGTTTTGTTTACTTTTAGCTTCAATCTGATTTTTCACTATCATCTACTCAGTAAAACTGCTTAAATGAACTGTTATAATAAATTAAAAAATATAGCATCTCATTTGATTCAACAAAACTGCAAGCAAGAAGCAAATGGAGCAGCTGCTGCAATATAGCCTTTCACCAATGAAGTGGCGAGCTGGGCTTGTCGGTACAATATTCTGATGCACTACAGTGCAGAAAACACACAATAGTCAGAACACAAATCGAGAGAGCAATCCTGGCGAGGTGTGCAATCGAAGGAAACCTTCAAAATCTTTTCAGTCATGTGCGTTTTTTACAATGTTTGCATGCTGTCTTAGCTTATATCGTTTGGCCATCGCACACTTCAGCGCACTTTAAAGAAATTTCGTACACCACCCCTTCTGCACAATCAGCAAAGGGCCTCCTGTGATTTGTGTCAAAGACCTAGTTTCGTCGTTTCCTCCGGGTCAATCAATCTGCAGAGCGTAGAGGGCCTGTTTGGTACTGGAAATGCGAGTTTCATGTGTTACCGCTGGGCCACATTTTTCAAGCTGGGCGACAGCTTGCGCATATATACACTGCTCGTATAAGCACTGAAGCCCGACAGCAAGACAGAAAGCTGGTTTATGATGAATCGCATCGTGCTGTATCCTTTCAACCTGGAGACGAAGTGCTCCTTTTGACGCCTATTCGCACACCTGGTTTGTGCGACAAGTTCCAGCCACGATTTGTCGGGCCGTACACAGTTTTTGAAGAAACTTCACCAGTGAATTATAGCGTGACGCCACTTGTAGCCCCAGCAGATCGCCGTTATCAAACTACAGATGTCGTCCATGTCTCCCGTATGAAGCCCTTCATGCGACGTTCTTTGTCCCCTTGACTTGCCGCGGCCAGGCTGGCCGCTTTCACGTGGGGGGAATCAGTGTGGGCATTTAGTAAACCAATCCTCTTCATCTGTACATTATCATCATTATCATGTGTTGCTCATGCATCCTCATCGTTGTCTTGTATCATCATCATCTTGGTTCGTTCATCTCAGCTGTCGGCTGCTGGTTCCTCGGGCCTAATAAAGGTCTTCAAAACCAAGACTTCATAGTATCAACGCTACCTTCTGCCTGCACGGTGTGATAGCTTCACAATTTCGCAGGTGATGGCGCGCCTTCTTGAGCAGGCTGTCAGCAACTGAAATGAGGAGTGGCTCGAGATGTCCAGCACCTGTCAGCCTTTGAGCTTGACGCTTAAATGCTTCAGAAGTACAGTGTGGGCAAGATTTGCCAGGAGCACTCTTGAGGCATAATGTCAAAATAACTCGTTTAACGAGCTTAGAGTGGGTGGATTTGAAAGGTAGCAGTGGTTTGTTAATGCATGGTTAATAGCTTCAGCAGATGCTAACACCTGTAACACGAAATCGGACATCTGAAAATGTAATTTGGTCATTTACCGGGAGTTCACGGGTTAGGCTAAATGGGGTCATCACATGGAAAAACACATCAAGTAGCACTTTGCTTTGTAGTTCTGAGTCGTACGGGTTACAAAGTAAATAAGGTAATCGCCAACATATCGGAATATGCTAAGAACATTTTTGTCGGTCTAACGATTCAGTGAACGAGAACTATAGGTCTCTAAGAACCGAGCAATGCAGGAACGAGTGATATACGCCTTGTTTCTGCAGGTGTGGGATCCCTTCAAACATTACGTACGTAGGCAGCTAGTAAAAGCTTAAACGTTCTAAGAAACCATTAGCAGAAATTCCCGCAGAATTTCGGAAAGCAACGAAACTGCGTTTGTCAATAGAATGCTCATCTCACTCAAGAATTAGGTTATGATGCAGGGAATAAAAAAGATCTTCAATGTCAGTCGATAAATCCTGACATCACTGGTCAGCGAAAGTGTTGAAGACGTCTAAAGCCTGGTTAGAATTAGAAGCTTGAGATTACGCTGATTCAGATTCATTGACAATGGCCCGAAAAGGTGTGTTGACCTGGTGCATTTTTGCACTAAAAAGACATTTAATAAATTGTTTTTGCTCTGATCGATTGCCTTAATCAGAAAGGTTAAGCTTGTCGCATAGTCTTTTTGCATTAGACTTCTGTTTACACAATATCAATCGCAGTGAGAATCGACTGCAGAAATTGCTTCAGTCAACTTTGATTCAAAAATATTTTCTCAGTATAACCGTGAAACTTTCTTTCTTTTTGACCAGCAGAAAGTGGAGGAGTGTTCGCGGAGAAAAGAAGCTGCTCATCTAATGGGTGGGCTGTGTTTAGGTTCTTGCAGCTGTTGAGGAAGTTAGAACCTTCTGAAAGACAACATGCGCTCTAATCAGCAGGGGCTTCATGCAAAATCTTACGTACAAAAGAAAGCTGTGCTGGCCTCGACTTCGTGAATGCCACAGCAAACTTCGGTCCAAGGAAAAAAAAAAAAACAGGTTAGACCGGCTGGCAAAGTTACTTCACCGATGATGTGCACATTGCATTGTGACTTACGTGCGTGGGGTACACCAGATCCTCAGTCTTCTCAGGGTGCTATTCCCCAATAAACATCGTTGAAAATTCAGCGCTCGTTCTTGTCATTTGTGTTCTGTCCATTGTCTGTCTTTCTGCACTGTAGTGCACCAAAACTTTTATTACTGTTTCACAAGTACATTCACAGACAAGGACCATCGCCAAAGTGTTTGAGTCTTACCATTTATGTTATGAAGGGTACATAATTGTCTCTTTCGAGTGAATAAGTGGTAAAACAAATGCATTTAACTCTCATACGCTCTTCCATCTGTAAAAAGCGTATGAGAGTTAAACATGACATCGGCATCTGCAAAGCGCTTCCAATGTCATGTTAGCTAGCTGAACCTAACAAATGACAAGCCTTTACTTTTAATTTATTGGTCTGCATTTAATAGTCACGTTTTTTTTTTTAGAAAAAGAGTGTGTGCTCATCATCATTTCCTCTCCTAAGTGATGTAGTTGACAACTGAAGGATATTCATAGAAATGCCATGAAAGAACATATGCGATAAAGTTTGTGTGCCCCTGTGTTGTGAGATTGTTTTTATACAAGGTAAAAGGAAGGAGCGAGTAGAAACAACTCTGGGCGATATTTCATAGCTTAAGGAAGCTGCATGTGTCACTATTATACCTGCATGATCTTAAAAATTAAGTTTTGTTTTTGCATCTTGCAGTTTCAGTGAATGTTACAGTGGTACCTTGTTCTAAAAAAATGCATCACAGCAGCCCCATTGGAAGATGAGGAATCACGTACCTTGGCCCACTATACCGCTGTTTCGGCAGTGCAAACAAGATTCATTCATATATGGATGAGGCAATGAAGAAATATGGCAAATTTCAACACTGCATCAGTCTCTCAACTCATTTACTGCAAAAACAGCATTCTGCCATCTGGTCTAAAGGGAACTGTGACCAACAATACGTCAATTCTTACAATCTTTTTTTTCGTTTGTTTTTGTTTCAAATATTCTATCAAGCTTCCAAGTATGGATGAATGGATGTGGCTGTACCCTTTAGATCGGGCGGCAGATAACGTCACCTAGCCGTAATACTTCGTGAACTAACCAGTAGATTTATCTCTTTTTTTCCCTTTAAGTAGTGAAGCTAAGGACGGGTGCCGAATCCCAACTGCCCAACTGCCCAACAGCCATCATGGCGTCACATAATCACACGATCTTTTTATTTATTTATTAATCTACGGCTGGTTTCTACAGATCGAAATGTTATGACACCTCAGCAGAGGTGAAAAGTTTCGAGACTAATATCTCTTCCTTCCACACCTTCAGCTCAGCTCAGGACCTTCAGCTTAGGAGTATGTTACCCTGTAATAAATTTAGTTCTCTCGCAGAAAAAGTGTTTTGTGCGTTTATGCTAGGCGCCCGCGAACGACAGACTAAACAAAGATGCTTATAAAATCGCGATTTTGGTTTCGTTTCTTGACTGCGCATAGCGTCACCTTCTTGTAGCAAGTGTTATGGCGACTTCCTGTTTACATTTTTGGCTGCGAGCTGTGCGTTCAAAGTCCAAGCTTTAGCGCTGTTCTACGATGGTTCTACGTGACATTGTTAGATTTATGTGGATACATACGTGGCGATCACATTTAGCAGCACCATGAACATGGAACGTTAATATTTGATGTGCGACACTTCGCCTACTGGTCGTCAGAAGGTAAACAAAATGCCGCTGTATCATGCACGAACTTGCGCGGTCACCGTGTTAAAGAGAATATCTATTGCTTTCACGGCTACCGCAGTCCTTGCATTGTATGAACGACGCTTGGCTGCTTTCACGCTGCATTAGCGACGTCTTTAATGTGGAAGAACGTGAGCTGCACAAACACGGACTTCAGAGAGCCATACGACGTACCTTTTCTGTTCTTCGATTCTTCGACGCACGTCCTCGCATCTTGATCGGTTCCTGCGAACTAGTAGAACTTTCTGACTGCCTTTTAAAAACGATATTGCGTGCGTTCGCACGCAGGATCACCCTTTGCTTGTTTTTTTTTTGTTTGCGCTCAGAAAGAAAAGTTCTCAATGTACCGCCATTGGAGCGGCCCGTGATTTCATAAACTGCAGCAAAAGCGACAGTTGGGCTAGTTGGTTTGTGTTCATTTTGAAATAGCGCAAAGACTAGACTAAACACATGGAAGACAGCGCTCGTATTGTCCAGTATTCTTCCATGTAACTCGTCTTTTCGCTGTCCTAAAATGAAGTTCCACGAACTTGTTTTCTGCACTAAGGCTTTCGCCACTGCGGCCTCCCACCGGCTGCTATCGTTACTGTGCTGGCCTTCGCCACCGATGTATTCTCTGTGCACCCATAAGCAAACCAGCTTCTGTTTTCGACACTCTTAGCACAGCTGTACTGTTGAGACTCGACGGACAGCAAACGTAGCATCTCGAGCAGACATGAACGTGGTGGTTCGAAAAACAGACGCACATTGCATTTTCTTTATTTTTCAAGTTCATAAATTAGCGCATGCGCAACTAAACAGGTGGAAAATACGGTGGCATGTTTGTTTATTCACAATGACACTATATGAAAACCTATCAGTTTTTTGGTCTAAAAAATTGTGGGCAATCGGTTTAGTGCAATATTCCGACCTCTTTCTGTATCATTGCAAGAATTTTTTTTTTTTTGCTGTCTTCAAAAGCGGTTTAATGTTGCTATAGTGGGTATAACTTAGGTTGATTAAAAAAAAGCCATCAATACAATACTGCTCGAATTAATGAGAACAGATGCTAATGCCAAATAACATCCCAGGGGATGTTATTTGTTGTAATTATCATATAAGTGTGATGCTGGCAAAAAGACAACTTGCTGCGACCGATAATTGCTACAGATAACATCTCCTACACTTTCCTTGCCATTACTTCCCGTGCTCGTTAATATTGTATCTAAGAAAAACAAGTTCTTAAAATACCTTTCTTTCATTGATACTGCATGAATTGTTTTGATCTGCTGCTGGTTGCTAGAAAAGGAATGGTGATTTTTATCCCCTTCACTGGCGTGCGTCTTTCTGTTTCGATATGCATTTAAGTGAATGCAAAACAGCAGTTTTGCGCCCATTCTGACATTTTTTAAAAATTTTATTCTACAAGATATACAGTAGCATCACACGTCAGGATAGTTGCTAGTAACTGTATCAAAGAAGCATGGAGGTCGATGTTCAAGTAGTTTTAAAGAATAAGGAGTGTAAACATAGAATGTGTAAGTGGGGGTGTCACACTACTTGCTACGCCTGAATGCGAATAGATGGCAACATCAAAGTTAAAGTGCCAAGTTGCTACACCAACCTTTTTTTCAATTCATTCATGCCGAAGAGAGCATCTGAATAGGTGAAACGTAAACACGCAAAAGCCCATGGGAGGCGCCGTCTGCATTGGCTTCCGGTTCAAGATATCCTTGGCGCCCTGTTTCCCTGGCCGCTTTTTGGAACTGTAGACACGTCTTTTTTTTTTTCTAATTGTGTTGAAATCTAATCGCTCGCGCAATCATGGTTGGTTGCACAAGTTCGAGCACCAAAGAGAAAAAGATGTTCCAATTCTCTTGTAATGAAGATTGAAAATTGAAGTGGGTTTTGTAGCAATAAGGGGGCAGCCACGGTGAGTGGTATAGCTTTTGAATGCCTGGCGTCAGGTGGGTGATAGTTGTCCCAAATCCTGCATGGATGGTTTTGTTTGTCTGACACATTTGGTATTTACGTACAGACGCTCCCAGCAAAGAATCACGGCAGATTGACTATGTGATGTCAACATTTTGGCATGATAAAAAAGGAACTGAGGCGTCAAAACAGAAGCACGAAAGGCATTTAAATGTGTTTCATCAGCACAACCACAATCACTATATACGCAGTTACGACAAGCATATGGCGTTTACACTAAAACGCACGGCCGATGTGCAACGTGCAGCCAGCTCCGACCCTGATACCGGAAATAGCGTGACACAGCAGCCAACAGCCACACTACAGGCCAACGGTGACGCCGCGAAATCGATAGACACAGCGTTTGTCAATGACATCAACTGCAGTGATGTATATGCAATCAGTGAGTGGTTCTGGCGGCGACGACCTCGCACTAGTAAAAGAAAATGTCAGTAGCACTATGCAGAAAAGAAAAGACTATTCTACTTATAAAACAGCTATACAATATGTTGCTGATAATTTCAAGTGTTCTTCCAAGCATTTCTTTTTTAGTAGTCAATTTATTCATACCTGATCCGGGGCACATTGACCAGAAGAGGTAACTACGCATAATAAGCACGGTGCTTGACTATGAAGTGAGTGTCGTCTCGGCCAGCCTGTTCACCAACGCTGTGCAATAAGTGAATGCCAAATAAGCTCGACTTTGCTAAAAAAAGTTACCGCCAGCATATTTTGCTTTTTAAAGCTTTGTCAGCACTGCATTATAGTCGAGGTCATCACGAATGAACGATTGAACAGTTTGCCAGGCCGCTGAACGCATAGCTTTATTAATGTAGGATAGCCCTTTCACACAATGAACATTGATATTAGCCGTGATGAAACTACGAATGCAAAAACAGCTGAGCGCCCCCACAGATGGAAACGCGTAAAAGTAAGAGCATTAGTGGATGACCTGCATTAATACGCAAGTGTAAAATAGTTGAAAAACGGGACAACCAAGGCCACGCCACTTATTATTCCGAAGAAGTGCAGAATCGTGATAGCACGTACTGTCCGTTGTTTGCCACTTGAAATGAAAATATTATTTTGCAATGACAGCAAATGCTGCCCTTTCGTGGTCAGTCGTAAGTGCGGTTATGCTAACAGGCACTAGAAATTCACAGCATACACGTTGGGTTGCCATCAAGAAAGCGAACACGCCGATACCCAAGGAGTGACCCTGCAGATGGATAGAGAGCTATTTAAATGCCAGCCAGTGCAGACTGCGTGCAACCCATGAGTCTTTGCGAGTTTACACATTGCCTATAGAGTCACCTCCTCCGCTCAGTCGCCAACAACTCAGACCATTAATCTTTTCAAGCTGCCTTGCATAACATTTTATAACGTAAATGTATTTACTACTTTCCTCTGTACACTGTTTGGCATTAAGAGTATAATTTAAATAAACACTTTATATTTAGTCACTTCGGTGACACAGTCAAATTAAAATTTCATGCTTACACATATATGGAAAGGCATACAAAGAAAATTTATTGAGTGAAGTTTAGTTAGAGTGACTTGTTTTAAGCAAGAAAATTTTCTATGTTGAACATCTGCTATGTCCTGAGATGTCGGCTCCTAAGTGCGCTTAACTGTACCACGCACTTTCTTGGGCCAAAGGAAAGAAGCAGCGGTCATGCATATGGTAAGATCATATGCTTCTTTTTGTATTTCCACAGTTCGACAAGCATTCATCGGCTTTCTGCAGTGCCACCAATTCACCAAGTTTTAGATTGTTCATTCAGATATATAGTGTTATAGTGTAATAAAAGTACATCAACACTTTTTATTATTTTTTGTTATTTGTAGCTCTTCTAAACATGACTTGCATAGATCATGTCTTGGAGCTGTCTGCTGCTTCAGTTTCTCACACTTCAGCAAAGGTGAACTTTTTGCTCTGGAGATAGCAGTACAGATTGAGTGCACGAATTCTGCAGGGTCTCCTTTGGCCACATTCATTGGACGCCTTGCTTAACATAAGCGTTGTGATTGCTGTGCATATCGCTTTCTCTTCATATTTCACATAGAGAGCCTACAAAAAAAAGAACAGAGCGATAAATACCCGAAAGGGTGGACAAAAAGAAAATGTTCAACCCTTTAGTTGTGAAAAACGTGTGGCGCATCACAAAGACGTGGGCTAAGAAAGACAACAGGACGGTGCAGGGGACAGCGCATCATTCCATCGTCTTTCTTATTGCCTTTTTTGTGCACCACACGTTTTATTGATGTATCACCACCAACAAGTCTACTCTTACACCTTGTCAATTTAGCTCTACATAAGTACTCCTATAGTTCTGACACGATGCAGTATATTGATATAAACTACAAATTACAAGAAAATTATCGTTGCCGTCTATTCTGCCCGAGAGTGGTAACTTCTCCTTTTTAGAATGACCTTAATCTGCTTCAATAAATATTAAACATTTCATCAGAATCATGCCAGTAGCTTACAGAGAAAAAAAAGTGGGACATATATGTCCCAGTGACTTGTGAGAGTGTTTTCAAAAAGCGGGAAAACACTGTCTCATGAAAGCACCATCTCGCGATTGTGTCAATGGGTATTTTGGGATAAAAAGGCCGAAGCAAGTGGCAAAGAATATCACTTCTGAAGTTGTGAAGAGGAAAGTTGTGTGATAATTTAAACAGAACACCACCTACAGTTGTGCCTCTTATCAACCTTGCCTTAAAGCCCTCTGGTCTGTTCCTGTAAGGCTTACATTTACTTCACTGTATACATCAACCACTTTTTTTGTCCATTTGGCTGTCTTTGCTTATGGTGTTGAAATTGTTGAATACAGATGTCCCTGAACGTATGCGTAACTTTCAAGAGGCATACGATATCAAGAAAATATTTTGAAGCATCAATATCCGCAATCGCGCTGAGAAATGAGCGGGACAGTTTCGCAGGGGATCGTTCCGATGCATTCATCAGTCAAGTTGTTACGCAACTTTACAAAAATTTATGATGACTGAAAGCTAACATAGCCTCTCTGAAAAACCAAAAAAAAAAGGAACTCGTGCAGCATATTTATTGATAGGTTTCTTGCTGACAGAAAAGTCGGAAGTATGCGTTCCGCAGTTGCACAAAGGGTTAATGTGCCTTTAAGTCTCCAAGAATAGAAAAATTCAGAGCCATCATTAAAAACTGATTGAAATACAACGCCACTGTAACACTACATTGACCCTTTGAAAGCATTGTAAAAGCATTTTTCTCAAGATTACGAAGACTTAAGCATGATATGAGTGATTTAACATTGTGCTAATTACAACGAATGATGTGGGAGAAAAATCCACACAACAACAACAACGGGAATGGTCGTGGGGTGATCGCCTGGCCACATTTAACGACATTGCACAACATTACAAACTAAACAAACGCAAATATCCACCACCACACAACAAATTGAGCAAAAGACAGGTCGTAACTCTGAGGTTATTTCAGACAAATATGAACCCCAGCGCGGCAATCCTATGCCTGTGTTATCCTCACCTATACACGACGAACGCGTGTAAAGTGCGCGGGGAAAGGGCCACACTGCGGCACATGCTTTGGGAGTGTGCTGGAAAAGTTAACGTCACTGCCACCGCTCCCTTCACGACGCATGTTAGGCAGGGATGAACTCTGAGGTCAAATGCTACTGCTACCACTGCGCGAGGGCAAGGGCCGGCCTCCACCACGGCTGCGGTCACTATTGCCAATCGGTGGCGTCAGCTGCGCTTCGGCTGGTAGGCGGCACTCATCAGCGACGAGCTGGCCGACCAGCTTTGGGCCATCCGGTGAGCTGAAGATGCCGCCCAAGTCCAAGGACTTTGAGCAGTCACCTGAAGCACCGCTCTCATAATCAACAGAAAGTGGGAAGGGACAGAAGTTAATCCCTTCTTCTCCGACCTCACCCCGTAAAAACTGCCGGGCTTTAAATAAAGTTTATTCATTCATTCATTCTGACGAAAAAGTGGGACATATGTGTTCCACAGTCACACAATGGGTTAATGTGCCCTTACGTCCCCAAGCTCAACAATGCTTTAAAAAAAAGTTCCAAGCACTTCTGAAGGTGCAGCTTCATGCTCTCTGGGTGCTATCTGTAGCTACTGTGTAACACATCTATACTCACTGACTTGACAGCATTGTGGAAGCTACAGAAATAAAGTGCATGCCTGCTACCATGCAAAAAAAAGTACCAAGTTTACTGGTAATTTTCTCATTTGCTTTGCTGAAATAAATTGTTTTAATTATTATGAGATTTAAACAGTTGCACGAAGTACAGTGAGGGAAGCGCCTTTTCACTTTCTGGAGCATACTTTGGAGCAGGAAAAGTACTGCTTTGGAGCAGCCACAAGCATTTTCGGAGCAGAAAATAATGCTAGCTTAGAGCAGCTATTGATGTTTTCGGAGTAAATATTAAATTTGCCATACATTACTAGGAGTTCAGAGTGTTGTCAAAACATCTTCCTAATGTTAATATTTCTTATGAAATATATTTAACAGACAATAGTAAATGCAAATTTCATGAAGCAAACAATAAAAGGTTGTCAAAAATGAGCTGTGAAATGAACTACTCTTTGAAATACCAGTATTTGTGGCAGAAATCAAATCGAACCTAAAAAAGCTGAGTGCCACATTTTAGAAGTAACCACAATACCATATAACTACTGCCAAAAAAGAAATATATAATCGGTATGAGATGAAAGGAATCAGGCTCATTTTCACATTTCACCACACCAGCCTGCATGTCTAGCTGAGAAAAAGAAAACAGCTAAATGAGCTATATGCTTAATATGACAATTATCGCCACACAAACGAGATCAGACCTGATCTACTCAGACCTGAATACTGCACGCTAGTAGCACACTAGGATGGTAGTACTCAGATTCTTTTTAATCTCTTTCAAACAGTAGAAGTTTGTCATTCTCGTTTTCTCAGTGTCATTTCAGAGCAGGTTTGGAGCAAATACTAAGAAATTACTGCTTTGAGCAGCAATTCTCTTTTGGAGCAGTTTGGAGCAATTGAAGCAGCACTCCCATCACTGGAAGTAATACGTAAAATGCTGTTATGATTTGCTTTGCAAGAATGCCTCCCCCCCCCTTTTTTTTTCTTAGCCCCACCTTTTCAACACACCCGTTTTCCAAAGCAAACTTGGCATCCATGAAGTAGTAGGTCAGTGTGTGGCTACAAACGCGCTTTTTACTTCTTGAAGAAAAATATACTCGTAATATACTGCACTGAATTGTATAATGAACCATTAAAATGTTTGTCCCATTCACATTTTTATGTATATAATTTTGAAAATTTGTTAACGATGCATAAGACGTACTTGCGGGCTAGTTGATAAGCAATTACGGCATATGGCAGCACACACCAGGTTACAGAACGAACACACACACAAAGAGACGACACTCGACACTTGTGTCGTCCCTTTGTGTAGCCTGGTGTGCAGTGCCATAGGCCTTAACGACGTGAGCGAGCAAAACCAAAATCATCTGAAAACATAGAAGTACTTGAGGCTAGTCTACGATGGAGGCGGAAATGTTGTAGGCCTGTGTACTCAGATTTCGGTGCACGTTAAAGAACTCCAGGCGGTCGAAATTTCCGGAGCCCTCCACTACGGTGTCTCTCATAATCGTATAGTAGTTTTGGGACGTTAAACCCCACATATCAATCAAATCAATGAGGCTAGTCTAGTTGGTACATAAGTATAAGGAAAAATTCTAGATGCCTAAAACACCACAAGAACAAAGAAGCACACTTTGTGCTTCTCTGTTCCTCTTGTGGTGGTTTAGGCGTCTAGAATTTTCCCTCTACCCGAAAACTGCCTAACTTGCTGAGAAACACAAATGTGCAGAAGCTCCACCTCAACAGCCTGTGCTCCAACATCAAGATAAGTTGTCGCTAAATATATAACAGCCAACTTTCAATATTACCTCTCAATATCGGTGAGATTGTAGTGCACATACTATTTAACTGCAATAGTGAGCATGAAACCTACCACTGGAAAAGCTGGTGCCACCACTGGCGTGGAAAAAATGTTACATGAGCACACAAAACTCTCTTACATAAGCGATCTTTTAGAGTTTAAAGAAAGACTTTTTAATGAGGAGGCAATGTTTCATAGACACACGGCACCAAGAACCTCTATTTAGTGTTTTTTTTTTCTAAACATGCTACCAAAAGCATCGGAATAGCTTTGACAAACAGAACTATAAGATCTGTTCCCTCTAAAACAATTGTAGTTGTAGCTTTTTGCATGCAGCCAGGTCTGTTTGGTTACCGGCGATGGTTACTGGCACATTGCCAAGTTTCTTGAACTGTGCATGTGATGTGCTCTGCTTTTTCATGTAATATACCCGATGCATTTGACCTGCTTGGAAAGTTCGCAAAAAATACCATTTAAAGAGTCTTTTACGCCCGGTTCTACGAGATATTTTTTATAAACCTAGGCAACAGAACAATAAATATTTGCCAATTTATTCATAAGTTCATAACTGGTGGTGCCTACTGGTTTGGCAGCTACTCTTTTATGGTCGTGAAGAGAGCGGCGATGGCGTAGTGGTTAGAGCATCCGCCTTGCATGCGAAAGGTCCGTAGTTAAAATCCCGGTGCCGCTCAGTTCCGAACCGGATTAAAAAAAAAATCTGCGTGGTGATGGAACTGCATTAAGAGGCCTGGGGTGCGGCCTCACCGGTTACCACCGCCGGTAATGCACTCCCTCACCAGAAAAGGATTGGCCACCTTGGTGCAATATTTGGCCACTACCTCCCACATGCATACATCAATTAACTCACAGCCCTCAGTCCCCAGCAGCTACAAAGCAACTGACCACGGCGGCGGTCAGAGCTGCAATGCAGCAGAGGGTGTTAAGAATCTCTGGATCCAGACAGGCCGCCATTGGAACCTGAACTTGGCGATGTTTAAAGCTAGAACCTTATCTAGTGAGGGAAGTCTACCTGTACTATTCGAGGAGCTAGAGGGTGTTAAATGGAATATAATAGGGCTCAGTGACGTTAGGAGGACAGATGAGGTATATACGGTGCTACAGAATGAACACGTCCTTTGCTATAGGGGCTTGGCTGACAGAAGAGAACTGGGAGTGTGGTTCCTGATTCACAGAAACATAGCTGGCAATATAGAGGAATACTATAGCATTAATGAAAGGGTGGTAGGTATCGTAATTAAACTGAATAAGAGATACATGATGAAGGTGGTGCAGGCTTATGCGTCTACATCCAGCCATGATGACGCTTCAGTTGAAAGCTTCTATGAAGACGTGGAATCGGCAATGAGTAAAGTAAAAACACAGTATATTACACTGATGGGAGACTTTAATGCAAAAGTAGGGAAGCAGCAGGCTGGAGACCAAGCAGTAGGAGATTATGGCATCGGTACTAGAAACGCCAGAGGAGAGCTACTAGTAGAATTCCCAGGTACTCGGCTCTTAGTGGGAAACCAACCTTAGCATAGATACAATGAATGATAATTTGACGAGTATCATTACGGAGCGTGCAGTGGAAGTTGGAGGCAGGGTAGTTTGACAAGACACTGGCAAGCTTTCCCAGGAAACGAAGAACCTAATTAAGAAGCGTCAAATCATGGAAGTCTCAAGTACAACAGACAAAATAGAACTGGCAGAGCTTTTGAAGTTGATTAATAGGTGTAAGGTAAGCGATGTAAGAAGGTATAACATGGAGAGAATTGAACACGCTCTAAAAAACGGAGGAAGCGTCAAAGCAGTGAAGAGGAAACTTGGGATAGGCAGAAATCGGATGTATGCACTAAGGGACAAAGAAGGCAAAATAGCTACCAATATGGATAGGATAGTTAAAATAGCGGAGGAGTTTTACAAAGATCTGTACAGTAGCCGGGTCAACCACGACCTTAATACTATAAGAACTAGAAGTAACCCAGATGACACCCCACCAGTAATGATAGAAGAAGTCAGAAAAGCTTTGGAGAGCATGCAAAGAGACAAAGCTGCTGGTGAGGATGAGGTAACATCAGATCTGCTGAAAGATGGAGGACAGATTGTGTTAGAAAAACTAGCCACCCTGTTTACAAGGTGTCTCCTTACGGGAAGAGTACCAAGGCCTTGGAAGAACGCTAACACCATCTTAATACATAAGAAAGGAGATGACAAGGACTTGAAGAATTACTGGCCGATCAGCTTGCTCTTTGTAGTATACAAGCTATTTACAAAGGTAATTGCTAACAGAGTAAAAAAAACATTAGAATTCAATCAACCAAAGGAACAAGCAGGATTTCGAACAGGCTACTCAACAACAGAAAACATTCATACTATCAATCAGGCCATAGAGAAATGCTCAATATATAACCAACCACTATACATAACCTTCATAGGTTACGAGAAGGCATTTGATTCATTATAAATATCAGCCGTCATGCAGACACTGTGGAATCAGGGCATCGATGAAGTATATATAAACATCCTGGAAGAAATCTACAGGAGATGAACTTCTACCATAGTGCTTCGTAAAGAAAGCAACAAAATACCAATCAAGAAGGGTGTAAGGCAGGGGGACACAATCTCCCCAATGCTATGTACCGCGTGCTTACAGGAGGTTTTGAGAAACCTAGAATGGGAACAGTTAGGGATAAGAGTTAATGGAGAGTACCTTAGTAACCTGCCCTTTGCCGATGACATTGCATTGCTGAGTAACTCAGGGGACGAATTGCAACACATGATTACAGAGTTAGACAAGGAGAGAAGAAAGGTGGGTCTCAAAATTAATCTGCAGAAAACGAAAATAATGTACAACAACCTCGGAAGAGAGCAGCGCTTCGAGATAGGTAATAGTGCACTTCAAGCTGTAAAAGACTGTACAGGGCAAATGGTACTGTAAAAGACTACTTAGGACAGGTAATAACCACGGAGCTGAACCACGAGATTGAAGTAACTAGAAGAATAAGAATGGGGTGGAGCACATTTGGCAAGCACTCTCAAATTATGACAGGTAGATTGCCACTATCCCTCAAGAAGAAGGTATATAACAGCTGTATCTTGCCGGTACTTAGCTACGGAGCAGAAACCTGGAGAGGGTTCAGCTTAAATTGAGGACGACGCAGCGAGCAATGGAAAGAAAAATGGTAGGTGTAACTTTAAGAGACGAGAAGAGAGCAGAGTGGATTAGGAAACAAACGGGGGTTAAGGATATCATAGTTGAAATCAAGAAGAGAAAATGGACATGGGCCAGGCATGTAGCGGGTAGACAGGATAACCGCTGGTCATTAAGGGTAACTAACTGGATTCGCAGAGAAGGCAAGCGAGTTAGGGGGAGACAGAAGGTCAGGTGGGGAGATGAAATTAAGAAGTTTGCGGGTATAAATTGGCAGCAGCAAGCACTGGACTGGGGTAACTGGCGGAACATGGGAGATGCCTTTGTCCTGCAGTGGACGTAGTCAGGCTGATGATGATGATGATGATGATGATGATGATGATGATGATGAAACAAGAGATCGCTCTCCGTCTTGTCTGAGGGCGAATATTTTTTTCGGAGGAAGGCTGTGTGGCAAGGGTATGAGTGAAGGTTGGGTTGTGAAACTTAATACTGGCTACAAACGTAAGTTGACAAACTCACTCAAGAGTCAACTTGCCTAGACAGACCGGCTGAGTAAGATTTAGGTGAGTATAAGTTGCGAGTGTGTATTGTTGAGAAAGGTATTGCCGAGTCTGAGTGAGCTCCACCTATCAACTAAACTTCAGCATTATGTCTGCTTAGGATTTCAAGTATATTCACACACATGACGCACTAGCATTCATGCGCCACCTCAATATTTATTGATCAGAGACGTGAGTTAGAGGAAAGCTGCCATGACCTCCCAGCGCAAACTGTTTCACTGGGAGCTCTTGATAAATATATATGTCGTGAGTCACATGTCTAAATCACTGTCAACTCCTATGTAAACGTGAAAGACCAAAAGGCTTATCACAAAGCCCCAATTATAACAGATTTGGCAGTAGAGAGCATTGACACCATAACCGAAAAGCTCGTTTTACACTAACAGACTCTTGGGTTGGCTCACCCAGGCTCAGGTCAAGCCGTGAGTGGGCTCGAATTTTTTCATCGACCTGTGGCTACAACACGTGATTGCAGTCAATGCTTCCGTGATGACGATTTCTGCATCTGCGTGGGGCTGCGATGTTCTGTGCGAAGCAGAAAGCACTCAATGAGACTCGTGCCAAATCCGCTAACAACTGATGTTTTTCTAGCATAAGCTGGCCCATATGTTGCCTACTTCCATATCGGCACCAAAATTATGAATTGATATTCTCTTCCAAATTCAAGTTGCTTACCCCATGCCAACCTCATTTGCTTTCTATGGAGCTGTATGCATTCCCATTCAAAAGAGAATCTTGTAAAAGCGGGTACAAGAAGGTGCCAATTCCTTTAAATTTTTCAGGGAAATTATTTTCAACAAGTATATTGCAATAGTATTAAAAGTTTGGCTAGTTGGTAGAGACGCATTTTTAATTACAGTGCAAAAATGATGACGAAAGACAGAAAGAGTACAAACGAGTGCTGGGGGACACCTACAGCGCTTGTTTGTGTCCCTTCTGTCTTAGGTTTTCGTTGTTTTCGGACTGTAATCAAAAATGTATTTCCAAAAAGCTTCGACGATATCTATGCAAAAACAGTTATGTGTGTATACAGTTATAGATGCTTAGATCTGCGCCACGTCATCCCTTAATTGAGGCAAACCAGTGTAAGAGCGTACTTTTCAGGGATCGCCGGCATTTTATGAAATAAGCTCGTTTGGGAATAGTATTCTCTATCAGCGATTACGCACAATGTGCACACTCTATACAATTTCTGTAAACAGAAAGTGCCTGTAAACAATTTTCTGCTTTTTTTTCATCCTAGATTTATATGTTGACTGTAAAAACTCCTTTTGTTTGAAATTATTCACAGAAATGACCGTCAGGACTTCTGCGTGATATTTTTATTTAGCAATGATAGCCAAATTTATGAAGAATGTGCGGACGCTGCCTACCGAGTACACAAACGAGGCGGATCCATTAGGGGTGACTTTGTAACTTTTCGCCCCCCATACTATGATAGACTATGCTATGCTTTATCCCCTCTACTCCTCCTAATATCGCTATCGCTTCCCTTTCCCACCTTTACTCTATGCGAACCTATGCTGAGAGCTGCTTGGCACATATCCGTTTTGCAGAACTTTCCGCTGAAAGAGCTCCACTCCGCTGTTACAAATTATCGTGACGCCTCTGTGGTGCAGGCAACAGATTGTCACAGCGAAAGCTAGAACGGTGGCTTTTTTAAAGGTTATTGCAACTAATACAAGTATACATGCAAGGTAATAACTAAGCCATTTTTGTTTTTTGAGCAGGGAACTGTGGACAAGCTAGAGCCCTGGCCTCACTAGTTACCTGCCTAATTGTTCTTTTTTTTATAGTGCTAGAACACCAGAGTATTACAATCTGTTTAAATTATAATTGCTTGGCAGGTAAATGCACACAAAAATAGAGCAAAGAAATAAGCAATTATGATCGAGTAAAACAGACTACTGACATGCAGGCTCCTAGGAAGCTGCTTAAACTGGTGGAGCTGATCTTAGCCCTTCATTTATGTTATCGGTGGATACGAGCTAAAATGTTTTTTGTCCTCTCTACCACAGGCAAACAAACTTGTATCAGTGCATGCACATGGCCCTGTTTACATGACAGTGTGTTCACTTTTGCACCTTGCAGATGTTGACAGCTGATGGTGCAAGGAGAATGACTATATCTTCCTTTTACATTTCGCAACCATTCTTGAACATGCAATTTTCTTCCAGAAGTGGCATGTACTTTAGTCATCTGGCCGTGTTATTCCTGAAATGCCAATAAAAAGTACAAAGTGAAAATTTGCTTTGGTTTTTCTATTCAAAGATATTCAGACTGTATGTTGAGCTTTTGATATTACACATAGGAATCTGATAACATTTATTACTGGTGAATGTAATCTCCAACACATTTAAATATGTTTTCAAAGTAAACACAAGTGCCTGAATTGGTGACACCTTGTGAACTCATTACAAAGTACAATGAATTCAGTGGCTGCTCAGGCCCAATGTTAAAATCTACCTGCTCTACGAGTATAGCGGGCATCAATGACAGACGAATTTGCAGGGTCCACGACGAAGGCTATCGTCATTCACCTATCTTGCTGTGTTCTTGGGCTGCTTTTTTAGGTGGTGCTGGCTGCTTACGCCAGTGGCATTTTAATATAAACATTGTAAGAAATGCACAACCATTCAACTAGCTTTTTTTTTGTAAGATTGTGAAACAGGATGCCCAGCCGGCATCTGTAAACAAAGTTCGGCAGAGGACTGTCACATCTAGTTCTCCCAGCGTGCTATGTCACTGAAATTTGGCCTGCACATAGTACAGTAAAAGCTCATTCATTCAAACTTGGTTCATTAAAGCTGGAAGCCCCCTGGCTTTCGTCCATGTTTTTAGAAATCGGCCTAGAATGATTATCCAAATCCCTCATTACTTTCATTTGTGTAAAAGAAGTGCAGTAATTCATTTCCATGTTTGATTATAGATGGTTGTAAATGTAGCTTGTCTGCTGCTACTGCGGTATGGGTGGAACGGCCTGGTCTGGCTATGTTTGCCTTTGGCCATATTTTTTGGACAAATTTCACTATTGTTCGAAATAAACAAAGAAAGAAAGACTTTAAATCTTGATTGAATTAGCTCTGCTATGTAAATAAATGTTTTGGAACACAAATAGCTTCACATATTTTGGCACTAAGGACCAATGCTCACGTATATGCGTCTCTGCTTGTTTGTGGCATATTCCTGACTAATCAATAAATTCTGTTCACTATTAGAGCATGAACTTAATTTATGAAATGACCTGTCACAAAAGTGCACTATCATCTAATTAGCAGGAATGAGTCTAAAGGTGCCCTCTCTGGATCTCACCACACCGTGTGACACGATGTCTGTTCATTCTAGTGCCTGCTCGCTAATTCAAATTCGAATTCGAATTAAGAAGCTTTTACTAAAACATGGTGCTCCACTATGCTTTTGTGCTATTTTTTTTAAATTTTGGTGGGTGTTTTGAAACGATCACTGTTACCAAAAATGTATCTCAACTAATGATGCTGGCATTAATTATACATTGCAGTGGAGCATTTTTAATTCAACTTGATTATTATAAAACATGTATTAACGCATAAAAGTTGCTAGCACTTCTTTGTAAGAGGCCCGTTAAAGCTCCTTTGCCAAGTCAGCTGAAGATACTCGGCTACCTGAATGTAATGTAGTCACTATTAGTGCTTACTTTATTTGTCATGCTGGTAATAAACTGCTTGTACCTAAAGTAAGAAAAGTTTAGAGAAATCTACAGAGGCAAATATTTCTAAGTGGCTGTAGTCTGCATGCAAGGTGATTACGACACTGTGCAGCTTCATATTCGTTGCATGACTATCAGTTGATATCTTGGAATATCTGTGCATGATAGACAACGGTGAAGTTGCTAAAAGAAGTTTGCTGCCTAAACATATGGAATGAAAATGCTTATAGGGATTGGGTGCAGCAGTCTATAATACAATATGGGTGACTGCTGCTGGTCCTGGAATAACTAATTTGCTTGTAAGAGTAGTCACTGAACGTCCAATTTGGGGCAAGTGTCATGTGTTTGTTTTCCGATGTGCTCTATGTTGACCAGGAATGCTTGACAGTGCTTATCATCAAATTTAATTTTCTCTGACACCACTGATTGTCCTAGCTGAGTTATGTGCCACAAATCTAGTATGTGTTGACCTGTAACACTTCAACACTGTGTCAGCTCAGCTGCAGTGAGTGTAGGGCTCTCGCTTTCCATTCAACACCTGCAAGATCCATGCTTGTGCAGCTGTAGCGTCATTCCTCAAGAGACAACTACATTGCACGAGTTCACACCAATTGTTCTCAAACACTCTTTGTTTGTCTGCCTGCCTTTGAAAAGTGTAGCCATTCAAGAGAATAAAATAAGAACTGCTGGTAGTGTGGCGAAGCAGATCTTAACCACTCTTTTTGTTTGGTCTCTCTCGCCCGACGGGGCACTCAATGGAGCCTGACCCGTCGAGTGCCCTGCAGTTGCCAGCAACGGCTGGCGGTTTGACAAGTTGAAGAGGCAAAGCAGTGTCAAGAAGGAGGGTACACAGTATATGGCTTCATTAGTGGTATAACTTATTAAATAATGATGTAGCCCAAATTGTAATATCCATCTCAAGTCAAGTGTGTGCCTCTTATCCTAATCAAAATTGTTTTCATGAATATTTTGCACAATGATGAGGCTAAGCAGTCTAATCATTATACCATATAGTGAAATGGCACACTTTTGACATAGACAAAGGGGCACAAGAAAGACACGACATTCTTGTCCTCTTTGTCCATGTCAAAAGTCTGCTACTTGACCGTACAGTATAATGATCAGTCACAAACTAGCACAGCTCTTAACCTTACTGACCAGTCTAGTAAGTTTCATGTCTTCATTTTATTATTATTATTACTATTATGCATTAGTGAAACATTGAAGTTTTCAGAACTCTGGTACATTTGAATTTTCGCATCTTGCTATATGATTGTGTGCATTATCACAGGGCACCACACACCAGTGTAAAAGGACCAGGAGGGGGTGCCACAGTTGTTAGCAAAGCGAGTTGTCTGAACAAGCTTGCATACATTGGGCTGTAGCATGAATAGAGAGAATAGAGACCCTTTGTTATTCAAGACTGCAATTTCTCAGCAATGTTTGTAACTATACGCAGTTTCCATTATCTATCTTTGTCTTGTATGTGCTTGAATTCTTACTTATTCATTTTTAGTTAATTTATGTTGCCTTCGTGATTTGCGCATCTGACACTTGTTTCTTTTTTTTGGTCCTTTTTTGTGTGTGTTATAAAATGTTGTACCCACCCCCTCTGTAATGCCCTACGGGCCCTGAGGGTATTCTAATAAATAAATAAATAAATAAATTGTGGTGAAGCCTTCGAACAGTGGGTCGTCCTCTCCAGCGCCTTCTAGTGGGTTGCCCTTTTTAGCAAGAAAAAGAGCAGCTCGTGCAGAGAGTCGGTACCCGCATTGACTGTCACTGTCAAGCATCGTCGACAATCGTCCGCCAATAAACGTCTCAACAATTTGGTGGAGGTGCTGGGTATCGATCCCAGTACCTCTTTTTCATCTCTAGATTTGCGCTCAGGGTACTGGCAAGTACCTATGGCTGAGAACGCTCGACCGAAGACCGCTTTCGTCACTCCCGACGGCTTGTACGAATTCAACGTCATGCCGTTTGGGCTGTGCAATGCGCCTGCCACCTTTGAGCGCATGATGGATACCCTTCTGCGTGACCTGAAATGGCACACGTGCCTGTGCTACTTCGATGACGTCGTCGTTTTCACTCCGGACTTCTCCACGCACCTTCAACGCCTGCGGCATGTTTTAACGCGTCTGAGTGACGCCAGTCTGCAACTGAACCTAAAGAAGTGCCAATTTGCAGCTCGGCAGTTGACAATACTCGGCTACGTTGTGTCCAAGGACGGAATTCTCCCCGATCCAGCCAAGCTTCGGGCCGTGACCGAGTTCCCCAAGCCGACATCCATCAAGGAACTGCGCAGTTTTTTAGGACTGTGTTCCTACTTTCGGCGCTTCATCCGAAACTTCGCGTCTATCGTATCGCCGCTGACAAAGCTCCTCGGTAGTAACGGGCCTCTCCATTCGTGGTCATCACAGTGTGACGACGCATTCACAACGCTCCGTCGTTTACTGACGTCGCCTCCCATACTCCGCCACTACGACCCTACTGCCCCTACAGAGGTACACACGGACGCCAGTGGTGTCGGTCTCGGCGCTGTCTTTGCGCAGCGCAAACCAGGGCTTCCGGAATATGTCGTGGCGTATGCAAGTCGTACGCTTACAAAAGCCGAGACTAATTACACCGTCACTGAGAAAGAATGTCTGGCAATCGTCTGGGCCCTTACCAAGTTCCGACCTTATTTATATGGTCGCCCATTTAATGTAGTCACCGACCATCACGCACTATGCTGGTTGTCATCATTGAAAGATCCCTCAGGCCGTCTCGCCCGGTGGGCACTTCGCCCGCAAGACTACGACATCCGCGTGCTGTACCGCAACGGAAGGCAACATGCTGACGCCGACGCCCTGTCGCGATCTCCCTTGCCTGACGACAATGCCCACGACTCAGCGTCTCACCTTGCTGTTTCTTCCATTAGCATTCATGCCGTTGCTACTGAACAGCGCAAGGATCAATGGATTGCCTCACTGATAGACTTTCTGACTGATCCATCCACTCCATCCACTCGCGCGTTGCGTCGTCAAGCCCACCATTTCGCCGTTCGCGACGACCTTCTCCACCGACGCAATTACAGCGGTGACGGCCGCCAGTGGCTACTAGTCATACCCCGCAGTCTGCGCTCTGACATATGCGAATTCTTTCATACTGATCCGCAATGTGCACACTCCGGCGTATCGAAGACTTACCAGCGCATTCGCCAACGGTACTTTTGGCGCGGCATGTACCGCTATGTGCAGAAATTCGTTCGCTCCTGCATAGAATGTCAGCGCCGCAAAACTTCAACGCACCTGTCGCCGGTAGGTCTGCAACCTCTACCTTGCCCTGCCAGGCCGTTTGGGCGCGTTGGCATCGATTTGTATGGGCCACTTCCACTAACGTCGGCCGGTAACCGCTGGGCCATTGTTGCTGTGGACCACCTCACGCGATACGCTGAAACTGCCGCTCTCCCCGCGGCTACAGCGAGCGATGTGGCCTCCTTCCTGCTCCAACGATTCATGCTGCGACACGGTCCACCTCAGGAACTGCTCAGTGATCGAGGCCGCGTCTTCCTGTCTGAAGTCGTCGAAGCCATTCTCAAAGAGTGCAATGTTGTTCACCGCAAAACTGCTGCTTACCACCTGCAGACGAATGGCCTCACTGAACGCTTCAACCGTACGCTCGGCGACATGCTCTTCAAGTACGTCGCCGCCGATCACACAAATTGGGATTCCATTCTACCCTTCGTCACCTACGCATATAACACCGCCCCTCAGAGCACTACTGGCTTTTCACCTTTCTTTTAGGGGCGAAGCTCCTTAGGGCGTGGGCTGTGCGTCCCCTGTAGGCTGTATGTAGCCACCTCTAGTTTAGTTCTTGCAGTGTTCACTAGATGGCAGTACCGTCCCCTGTATGTAGCCACCTCTAGTTTAGTTCTTGCAGTGTTCACTAGATGACGGTACCGTCTCCTGTATGTAGCCACCTCTCGTTTAGTTCTTGTAGTGTTTACTAGATGGTGGTACTTGTAGCTGATGATGAAAAGATGCAAGATGTTATAAACTAGAAAGCGGTACTTGTAGTTGATGAAAGACGTGAGATCTTATAAAATAGGAATGATGTCACATATGGCGCGTGTCATTGGTTGAAGGCAATCGTTCGATTTAGTGCGGCGACGTACGCTAGGGGGAGCGATGTAATAAAATCGAGTGGGCAAAATGTACAGAGGATTCATGGTTTACCAGGTTTACCGCCGGAACTTCGCCCACTCATCATCATTCACTTCGTGGATATGGCGGAATTTTTTTTATTATATGGAAGGCACCCATCGCACACCATCGACACTATACTTCCGTACAAGCCAGATCCGTCAGAGTGGGCGCCTATTTCTGCTACAGCCAAGCTTGCTGAAGAGTGTCGAGAGCTTGCAAGGACCTTTACAGTGCATGATCAAGAGCGGCAAAAAGGCATTCGCGCTGACACCAGCACTACTGCGCCCATGTTCCTCCCTGGAGCGCTCGTCTGGCTCTCGATCCCTACCACTTCAACTGGCCTATCTTCAAAACTATTGCCCAAATACGAAGGCCCCTACCGTGTCGTCGAACGCACTTCCCCTGTAAATAACTTGATCGAACCCATCGAACCATCCTCGGACATGCGCCGTCGAGGGCGCGACATTGTCAACGTGGAGCGCCTCAAAGCCTACCACGACCCGCTCATAGTAACCAGCTGCTAGGTCGCCAGGCGGCTCCCTCTTCGTACCCGGGGTAGTTGTGGTGAAGCCTTCGAACAGTGGGTCATCCTCTCCAGCGCCTTCTAGTGGGTTGCCCTTTTTAGCAAGAAGAAGAGCAGCTCGTGCAGAGTGTTACCCGCATTGACTGTCACTGTCAAGCATCGTCGACAAGCGTCCGCCAATAAACGTCTCAACAAAATAAACATTTATATAACTGAAGCGTTTTTCAGAGCAAAGGTTGGTGGGGCTCTTAGGGCTTCACCGACTACCTGCTTACTGGGCCAGCTCCAAGTCAACCACTAGGCTCTTCAAGGCCTTCTCAGAGAGATACATTTCCTAAGACTGATGTGGTATTGTGTTGGCCTGTAGTGAATTCACCTCACAGGGACATGAAGGTCACTCGTACATAATATGTGTCAGTTTTCGCACCGCTAAGCTCCAGGGGTGCTCGTCTCATATACTGCGAAATGTAGCTTTGAGTGTGTCTTAATTTGGGTATGTGTTAATCTGCAGTGGTGCCACAATGCATGACCTGTCTCTGGGCTTAGGGAATGTCAGATCGACTGAATAGTTGCTTACAAATTCATCCCATGGCCTTTCTGTCGCCGCGTATGTATTAGCATAAGAAACGGCCAACATGTTCATTCCCTGGTACAGCAGTGTGTAGAAGGCAGGTTTGATGAAATTTTCTTCCATAATATGAGAGCTTGGGATTTTGGTGGCAAGTCCATGACAAATGCGTCCACATAATTAAAAAAGTTCAAGTATTTGAATAAACGTAAAGGAAAATAAATGGCGATTTGAACTTGGAATACTAATCTCTATGCCTGTAAATAAAACAATGCAATGCATGAACACATTCGGCTTCACTGCCATGCACATGCGCTGCGGAGAAGCACACAATAAAAACACTGGCATTTACACATTTGGCTTCACCGCCATATTTGTGCGCTGCGGAAAAGCACGCATTTGGGGTCGTTACAATTATACCAGTGTTCTTCTCTCAATCACAAATGGGCAACGCGAAGCACAATTTAATTTTGCCATTCCAGCATATCAGCGTAATGAGAGGATGACTCGGTGCAAGTTACACAACTTTTCAGGAAACTATTACAGGTGCTAAAAAAGTCAGCACTATGATATTGGGAAGCCTCTGGGAAGGTGTTCTCAAATCCCGGCAGCATAACTCTATATTATCATGCTGTCTGATGTGGACAGGTATTTATAACTATTACATATGGGATAACGACCACCAGGGCACAGTACAACTACAAATAATAGAGACGACTGCTTACCTGTTGCGGCAAGGCAAGCGCACTACAGCCTGCGAAGTCCGTCGATTGAGCAAGTGCAGTCACCACGATGTTGACGAAATTGATACGGGGCACCGGTTCATGCACCACGTTAGCCACAGGAAAGCTGCACGCCAGTACTGGGGACTCCTTCGCAAGCTTGCCTTTAGGCAGGCTTGATGTCGGGAAAGAAATCTCGTTAATATGAGTAATAAAGCGTTTTAGAACAGCAACAGCAAAAGAACAACGAGGCATCACACAATATGAACAGTCTAACGAGTTGGTTGTCCAATGCTTCAACCCATTACAAAACCTCGTTTCATTGCGATAGCAATTATATGGACACTCTCGTCTGGATTTCGCCGCTGGCGTCGGCGTCGATGTCATGCACAGTATAAGTATACGTATCTATATATACGAAAATGCAAAAAAAAATTAAATTCAGAAAAAAAGACTCCAGCGCGGAGTCCAACGTGGGACCTCCGCGTCGTGATCGCGACGCGTTAACCACTGAGCCACCGTGGGGGATCTCCTCGGACGGTAAAACGGCAAAGTATTTATATCTACCACTTACCACTGTAAGCAGGCATCTCGGAAGGAAATTATCGTGTTTTCAGCAAGATGGTGCAGTGAGCGTGCGGTGGCTCACATCTCTCACACGTACTTTGGCCCACGTAGAGAATAAGGGGGTGTACGCTCGATCGCGCGCCCTTTTTTTGCACTGGGGAGGTCCGTACGTTGTACGTATTCTGTTGTAGTTACCGAGCGCACAAGGGTGAGACACTTATTCGTGTTCATCTGTACCTGTGAGTACGTTTCGTGCGTCATTTGTGCTTGAGAAACGCGGGGCACGTTTCGATCTGCTTGCCGTTCTGCGCGTGACCTTCTAATTTGTTGCTATCGCGTTCATTGCTTTGCCTTTGCGGCAAAGTTGTGACTTTTTGATCACCTATTAACTGTGGTGCATACCGCTTTCAGACATAATTCCTCATCGTCGTCAGCCACTGCATGAACAAATTGGCACAAAATTCCTTGCAAGTATTTAGCGCATACAGCGCTTACCAAAAGAATTATGAAAAATACCATAGTGAATGCAGGTCTATTACCCAGAAATTATCATTAACGCCGTAGTGGGTACCCAGCAAGTGTGCTTGCAGCAGTTACCGAACGAGTGTTTAGCAAAGGTTCTGAAAGGTCGCTCTTCTAGCTTTCGCTGTGACTGTGCAGCGCCTTCCGCGCAGACCTGGCATTTTTTCTGAAAAGATTTTAAGTACTGGTGTGGTTCTGCAGTAGAACACTTCCCTAGTATATAGACAGCCTTGGTTACGATCCTCCCTAAAAGCGGGTTTTATTTTTAACTGTGCGTGACAGGTTCTTATGGACAATAGCAGTGGCGGTGGACAGCCATGCCACCAAATTGGCTGTTGTGAGCTCACAACCGGTTACATTCGTTGAAAGTAGTTCAAGTTATTGCATTAAATTGGTGCTAACAAAAACCACATACCTTGCTTTAAAGTAAGTCAGTCCTTGTAAACTAGCTGCATAACAAGCCTTCCTTTCAAATCCACTAGAGTATACAGATCCAAGTAGCTTGGACAAATGTTTCTTATGTCCACAAGGCAATGAATAACAAGCACCTGCATTGAGAAACATTTTAAAAGAAAGGCAACACAGTAAGAAAGCACCATTTTTTTTATTGCACTTTACAATGTCAGTGCTTATGAGCTCTTGACTTTATATACAGCGACATGCATCATTAAATATTAACGGATTCACTTCAAATGAGATGAAAACAAAGAATATACAACAGCAATGACCAAATGTGGCTGGTTTATATGTACAATATGTATTTATATAATGAGCAATGCTGTGAGAAGTTAATGTACTTTCAGCAACTTCTAAAACCTGACTTTATTTAGTACCAATAAACACGTTATGTGCTTGAGAAGCTTATTAAATGATTCTCAGAAGGCAAGTGAAACAATAAATAGTGGCATCACGTAACTTTCTTATCCTCATGGTGTGCCACAAGCAAATAATGCAGTGGCAAGGTATGCGAAGAAAAATTATATGAGTACTTCGGGGTAAGAAGGATGCATAACATTCATACAATATCGAAAAGTCCTAACTTTACCTTTCATATACAGCACAAGTTCAAACATGACCGGTAAATTGCTCATCACAATAAGTTGTAACTATATTATTTAAAAGAGCACAAGAGACAGGATAAAAAGAGGACATTACCTGTCTTTTGCACTGCTTTAAATAATATGGAATCATATCAACTAGCCCAGCTGTCAACCTTGTAACTTTACACACAAAAAGTATGAAAAAAAAACTGAAGCGTCTTTAACTGTATCAGCAGCACTGAACACCTTATGTTTGCAGATGGCCTTAAAAATGCCATAGATGGCTACACAAGTATTTTCAAAATTGGTAAAAATAACAGCATAAAATGGCATGAAAACAAATTTAAGTAAGTACAAATCAATATGCACTGTTGAAGTTTCATAGCACATTTTTCATTCAAGTTATCTTTTCCTACAGACTAGGGAATAAAAAGCATTAGCCCAAGTTATACACTTCCTCAAAGGTTTTCTTTAGTGCAAAATTTTGTATAGATGCTGTTCTGTGTCTCCACTACCTCAAGTAGGTGTTTCAACTGGCCGAAAACTCCATTTAGAATGACTATAAAAAATGAACAAGGACCAAAAAAATAGAGAAAAAAATCTGAAAGCAGTGGCATAGCACAAGCGGCCAATTCATTTTACGGTATCAAGAAACTTTCACACTATGCATACATACAGGAAAATGCTACAAGGGTATAAAATGAAACTAAGCAAGCTACTTAACCGAAAATAACTTAGTTGCTAATCGAGTGCCAATTTTCCCCATGTTTCTTATGCATATATTCCTTGTTCTCTTTTAAACACAATATTAATGAGAGCTAAGAGACAATGATGTGAAGGAATGTAGAGGGGATGTTTTTAGTCGTAATGGAAATGTAAAAAAAAGAAAAGTGGACAGAAAAAAAGATAATTTGTCACTGGCAGGGACCAAACCTGCGACCTTCAAATAACGCGACCGATGCTCGACCACTAAGAAACACCAGCGGCCTTTGTTGCCCGTGCACATTCATCATCATCAGCCTGACTATACCCACTGCAGGACAAAAGCCTCTCCCATGTTCCGCCAGTCAACATGGTCCTGTGCTTGCTGCTGCCACTTTATACACACAAATGTCCTAATCTCATCTGCCCACCCAACTTTCTGTTTTCCCCTCAACCACTTGCCTTCTCTGGGAATACAGACACAGTTACTCCTAATGGCCAGCAGTTATCTTACCTACGTGCTACGTGCCCACCCATGCCCGTTTTATTTTCTTGATTTCATCTATGATATCCTTAACCCGGTTTGTTCCCTAATCCACTCTGCTCTCTTCTTGTTTCTTAAAGTTACACCTATCATTTTCCTTTCTATCGCTAGCTGGATCATCCTCAATTCAAGCTGAACCCTCTTTGGCCTGGGGTGTGGCTGCACCAGTGATTACTGTTGGTAACGTACTATCTGACCGGAGAATAATTAGCCACCCTGGTGCAGTATCTGGCCACTGCTTCCCAATGAACCCGTACACATTATGGGGATTGAAATGTGGAGTGTCAGTCAGCACCACCAGTAGCCATGATGGTGAGTGTGGGGCATTTTTTTTTCTGCCTGTCGGAGTCATGTAGCATGTGACTTTATTACAAGCTGGCAACTGACCAATAATCTCTAGCATACTACATGAAAGCACCAAGTCTGCCAGATTGAGACTTTGGCTATGAATGAAAGTGAAAATTTGAGGGCTGGTCTTTTTTGTTAGACACAATGTTAATGAGAACTAACAGACATTGATTCTGAGGAAAGTATAGGGGATGTTATTAGTAATTGTAATATAAATATGGAAAAAAAGTGGACAAAAAATGAATTTTGCACTCTTTCCTTGTCCTCTTTTGGTTATGCATAATGAACCAACTCAATCCTGCTACACTTTTTGCTCAGGCTAAGCACAGCTTTATGGCCTACAAAAAGGGAAAGATCGTACATATCAAGAAGCCTTGTGTCATACAAAAAGAAACCTGCATTTTTATAACATTTCTCTGCTCTGGTTGTTTTATGGCAGGCACTATCTACTGCAGTATTCTATCAGCAATACAGGAAACAGGAAGCCAAAACTCAAAACATAACAGTGCACACTGATGAAGAGCAAATGTGATAGAAACAGCCACAAAAACACGTAAGCCTGGTGATCCTTCACCAGAACCTTGCACACCAACCTTGCATAGAACCTTGCACAACAATCAGTTTTTGCAAAAGGAAGAATTGTGAGCGCATTTTAGTCGGATCCTACAAGATCACAACTAATAGATCCGGAAGAGCTACACTTTTCTAATGCATCTACATTAATTATAGTACCTGTGAGTATGTCACTTCAGAAAAGGTTACTTCAAATTTTATAACTTCATTTAGAATATTTAACCTCAGCAACTGCAGTTGCCACTATTCCTTTAACACAAACTAAGATAGACTTCTCACTTCCTCCAAACACGTCTTAATATTCATACAATGCAGTATCATATGCAACAGCCACGAAACATACTTGGCATGTGTGTGATCTCATAACATTGGACTTGAGCCTCTTTGAAATTTCAGTGACTGTAATTTAAATGCTGACAATTGCACTTTCTTCTGCTTTTGAGCAAATTGTCAAAATATTTTAAGCATGTGGTGTAGTTCTATTGTAATGTGTACAGTATTATAATTTTTTCTTATTGAACCCACATATAGTCTCCAGCTATGGGTCGAACCAGTTTGGTAGCTCAGGTTACTTTCTACTTCTGCAACTAATGAAATCAAATCAGAATAGAAGGTGGACATGCCACTGCCTCACTCATTTATTTAGTGCACAACTGTTTTTGTTGCCGCCATTATAAAAAACAGGTGCAGCTAAATTATATGCATACCACACTCATGTCACACACACAAAAAAAGAGACTCTGAAGAAACTTTCCCTAGACAATCTAAGCAAATACATGCTCACACACCTTTTTAACGTATTGTGCGCATGTAGAATTTTCACTTCCACATGAGTGCCATATACATGTTCTTCGCAGATGCCAAAACATGGTAAGAAGGAAAACACATAACATCATAAAAATTAATTACATGGTGTATAAAACATTAACATTACATTTTATATGGTAGGAAAGAATCAACAACTATCTTTTCTTCTGCTTTCTGTTAAACAGCATGAAAGATGCACTTTGACATGAGAGGCGCACTTTCGCTATCAAGGAATAGTAAATGCACTTTATGACAACTTCATCTATATATAAAATGGCAATTCATTTTTGCGATGCCTCACATTGAATTACCCACAATACATTTCTCAATATTTTAAACTTATTCAACTTGCATGCTGTGGCTTCTGACTTAGGAAATAAACAACAGAGGTATCCTGTTCATCTAGTATAAAATCTTAACTTCAGACAATGACCCTCAACACATTACACCAAAAGATATTTGAACATTTTTCTTATTCTAAAAAAAAAGGAAAGCAGCTGTCAGCAAAAGTGCATATGTGGTAGCCATGCACACATCGTACTCTCTCAAACTACATGTACTTGGTCAATTTTTATTTGCTCTAAACATGTATACATTGCCAATCTGCTACCAAAATTTTTTTTAATACGAGATGTCATGTGCTCTAAATGAAACAAAGTGACATGCTCAAGCAAATGGCTGTCTAATGATAAAACTGACATGATGGATATGGCCATGTGGCACCCAGACCCAGGGCCTTGTTCACCTTAGAACCCATGATAAAATTAGAGCTTGGCTACAGCTGTGCCAGCTCTCACTGAAGCCCTTGCTGCATTTCTAAATTTCTGCTTTTTAATAGACAATCTAGATGCAATCTCAGAGCAATAGTAGCTTCCATGAATTTCACATAAATTTTCTGAAATATGAATTTACTTTGCACAATACACAGCAAGTTGTCAGTAAAGCGCCACATGGACAGCTGGGTACACTTTCATTGCAATCATCCCAACTCGGATCTCAAGCCATTCATTTTTTTTCTTAATGAAGTCCATGATTCCCGCTCCCGCAATGAGCTCTTACTGACTGTTTTAACAAGTGTGCTCATATTTATCAATAATACCTGGATAATATATCACTTACTGATATTCACACCTCACGGAAGCATGATTGTCTGAACACTGGAAACTTTGAATCATTGTGCATAGTGGTCAACACTGTTGTCTAAAATGTCAGAGTGTCGCGCTTGGAACTGCACACACGACATCTGCAGACGCAAATAAGCCACTCTGAGCATGTCAGCACCAATGACACACCTCTCTTGACTTTATCCTTATCACCGTGGATGCCACAACTGATTTAATCAACGAAAGTGCTTCAAAAAAAAAGCAGTTAATTTAGTGAATAATTCTCAGCCCCAATGAAAACTGTGCTGCATTCTTACTCTCTGTTCACAGTCTCATTTTATTTTCAGCAGATATGCCCGTACTTATCAGCTGAATAAAGCTTTCTGTGGTTTCGTCACTATACAGTGGACAGTACTTCTGATGGCCAAATCAGTTGTCGTAGCTGTGGCAATAAACAAGGATGGAAACTAAATTAGGCACGACCAGCGCTGGAGTTTTCACTGTGCATGCAATGCACCCTGGTGGTCACAGTGCACTCATCTGAGACACTCCTACAAACCCGAGTGGTGGCAGGCAGAGACAGTTTGGGCACGAAACACAGAAGGAAAGCAAAAGAAGGCTGGCGGCTTTGTTGTGCATTCAAGTGCCGCAACTGCGTAGGAATAAGGGAGGATGTATCTTGTGGTTTTCCTTCTAAACCAGTTCAATAGAAGTGAAGGTGGCATTAAATCCAGGCAGTCAGGTGAGCACAGTACGTTCTGCCCTTGCCGATCAGTCCAGCGGCGTTGGGCTTGTTGCCAAAGAGAATTTCGTGTGTTTGCTAGATTAATCAGGTCCAAACAGTGGAATTTAATCGGCGTTTCGTAGGCAATACAACAAGCACACTATGCAGACTGCAGCACATGTAACAATTTTTAATCTGACCACCACCAAGTCTGTTTCGATATGTACAGCATCAAGTGAATGATACGATAGGCAAGTAGTCTACATTATTCCCAAACAGTTACATAGAAGGAAAGCTGCCTTGCCTACTAAATGTGGTTGGGGGCACATTCACCTAAACCACTGATCTATTATGAAAAATATGCATGCTATCAACACTTGACATTGAGAGGCCACCATTTAACTTAATTGATGCTACACACAGGGTTCTTGTAACAAATAAAGCAATGGACTACTCGAACCTGAGCTTTCTGGAGTCAGGGGATTTGATTAATTTGTGGGATTTAACGTCTCAAAACCACGATATGATTATGAGAGACGCCGTAGTGGAGGGCTCCGGGAATTTCGACCACCTGGGGTTCTTTAACGTGCGCCCAAATCTGAGCACACGGGCCTACAACATTTTCGCCTCCATCGGAAATGCAGCCGCCGCAGCCGGGAATCGAACTCGGCTGCGAGTCAGCAGCCGAGTACCTTAGCCACTAGACCACTGCGGCGGGGTTCTGGAGTCAGGGGAGATGAACAACAAGAGAGAAGGCTGGGAGGTTAACCAGGAACATGCCCGGTTTGCTACCCTATGCTGGGGGAATGGGAAGGGGGCATAAAGATGAGAGAGAGAGGCAGTCGATGCACTAAAGCTGCCTTCTGCATTGGCTGCCATGGCCAAGTAACATCACTATTATGAAGTATCAAATGTCTTGAATTTTTACTCATTGTTTAATTCAGCTATTGAATTGCTTCAATATTTAGGAGCAAACCGCTTAAGGGGCTTTGCTTCTAAAAATAAAAAAATAAATAAAAACAGAGTGCCAGCTGCCCTTTTTTTTGGTGTGCCACCTCACAAATGAGGCACCGTCCGTTTCATGGCTGATCCCCCGTGGTGGGTTGCGCCAGGACTCTGAGGAACAACCAACAACCAACCACCTATTCAGTGCTGGTCTTCCATTGTCGCCGTGCATGCTCTGATAAGGAGCCTTTTGAACTGTAGGTGTCGCTCATGCTGTTTTGAGCATGACGCTCTATCATTTCAGACAGGTGTTTTGACCACTACAATTCAAATTCATCAAGTGCAGTGTAAGGAAGGATAAGGACCACTACAACTGACTGAAGTACATTTAAAAAGAGGTCAGGTGCATAAAAAACACGAAATGATATTACATGCTTTCAAAAAGGTATCAAGTCGCAGATATTTGTTGCCATTTGCCAACAATTTTAATAATCTTTTAAAACAAGGTGCCTGCAAAGACTAGTCATACATGCTCTCACGAGCATGACAGGCCCCATGGGTGGCCTATTTTAAAAAGCAATATTCTAGGTTATGTTACGTTAAGCTTTATTGGCACAAGGGCATCTAAGGCCAAAGAGCGCCAGTACAAGTGTTGTTTCATTTCGGTTATTAGTTTAAAAATTAAAACAAATGATATGTAGCAAATATCTATGAACCATTTAAAACACGGTGCATTTAAAAGGAATGTCACTTTGCTAAAACCTTCATTTCGTTGGCTGAAGTCTGTGATGATAAATTAGTCTGCAAGGCCCAAGACCCTCGCAGCTGAAGTCCTTGCCTGAGCAAGAACTGCGAAGGCTCAGACATACTTTTTATGCACCAGGCGGTACCTCACACTTGAGGCGCAGCCTGGTGGCTAGGATGGAATGATATCATTGTTAAAAATTTGACTTTCCCAAGATAATGAAGAAGTTTCTTAAGGTCAACCACTGCATCAAGTGATAAAAACAGTGCTGGATGAAGTGGGATATGATATCGATAGAGCTCCCTAAAATGGGTCAGTCGTGCTTGGTGAAGCACAGGACATTGTATGAGGACATCCACAACGGTTAGACTCTCTCGACAGTGTATACATTTAGGTGGATCAGTGCCTGTCAAAAGGTGTTTATGTGTGGCATAAGTGTGGCCTATTCTGAGCCGTGTTAGAGTGACTTCGGCGAACCTGTTGAGTTTTTGTGGGATAACTTTTCTCAGCTGGGGTTTTACAAGGTGGAGTTTGTTGTCGACTTCTCTGTCCCATTCAGCTTGCCAGTGGTTGTGTAGACCTCTACGTACAACAGGTTTTAGATCTACACCCGGAACAGAGGTTATATCTTTGGTTTGCCGACCAGCGGCTTCTCGTGCATTCTTGTCCACTATTTCATTGCCCGCAATTCCAGAATGACCTGAAACCCAGCAAATAACAATAGAAAGTTTTAGGTTGTAGGCTGCATAGAATTCGTTAAGGAGCTTGTTGAAAGTAGGGTTCTTGCTGTACTTGCCACAAGACAGGGCCCTG
The DNA here is from genome assembly GCA_013436015.1 of Rhipicephalus annulatus. Taxonomy (NCBI): domain Eukaryota; kingdom Metazoa; phylum Arthropoda; class Arachnida; order Ixodida; family Ixodidae; genus Rhipicephalus; species Rhipicephalus annulatus. The sequence goes on along the minus strand of WOVY01002978.1, from coordinate 489,757 downwards.
ACAACACTTAAAGAATCTGTGTACACTATAGACTTTTGTATCTTGTGTTGTATAATAAGCAAGATACCATAGGCTTCCGCTGTGAAAATGCTGGTATGTGTATGCATGGTTCTGGTGTCCGAGAACTTTTGTCCATAGGCTGTACTAATACAGATGTTTGAGACTTTGAGCCATCAGAGAAGAACGCGGTAGAACGATATTTGTGTTCAAGGGCCAAGAAATGTTGCTCAATGAGTGCACTTGGACAATTTTCCTTTATGATGTCTTTGAAAGACCAGTCACAAGTGACTGGACACTGCTGCCAGGGAGGGATGTGTTCAACATGGTCACTTTCCTCCAAGTCATTGAAAAAAATTGCAAGTTTTTCTACTGCAGGTCTTATTGCCAATGAAAACGGTGGGGCGATAGAAGGACGGTTTAGGTATAACTGGGTAGTAGACACATCGTTCATAAGTGTTTTGCATGGGTGCTGCTTCAGAGACATGATCTTAACTGCGTAGTTAACTCCTAGATACGTGCGCTGATAGTCTAGTGGCCACTGATCTGACTCTGCATAAAGGCTGTGAATAGGGCTGGTACGGTAGGCACCAAGTGCCAGCCGGATACCTAAGTGGTATACAGGGTCCAACATTTTCAGTGCTGTCCTTGAAGCTGACTGATATACTATGCATCCATAGTCTATGCGTGACAGAACCAAGCTTCGAAACAGAGATATGAGACAGTGGCTGTCTGTCTCCCACGACTGATGCGATAAAATCTTCAAAAGGTTCATGGTCTTGAGACATTTTAACTTCAGCTGTTTTATGTGCTGGATGAAGATGAGTTTGGAATCAAAAATTACACCAAGGAATTTTTGTTCTTTCGCGATGACTATGTTTTGTTCATTCATTAGTATGCAGGGGTCAAGATGCACATCTCGTCGTCTCGAGAACAGCACACTAGTAGTCTTGTCAGTGCTAAACTTAAAACCATTCTCGTCAGCCCATTTTGCAAGTCGGTTAACACCTAACTGTATCTGGCGTTCGCATACAGTCAAGTTACACGATTTGAAACTAATTTGAATGTCGTCCACGTATACAGAGTACGATATCGCAGGTGGAATAACAGAGCGAAGAGAGTTCATTTTAACTATAAATAGTGTGCAGCTTAATACTCCTCCCTGCGGTACTCCATTTTCTTGAAGAAATGTGCGCGATAACACAGTACCTATTCTTACATGGAACTTCCTTTCAGACAGGTAATCTTTTAAGATGGTAATCAACCTGCCACATATTCCGAAAGACAGTAGATCTTGTAAGATTCCGTATCGCCAGACAGATTCATATGCCTTCTCAAGATCAAAGAAAACAGACAGACAGTATTGATTGTGTACAAACGCGTCACGTATATACGACTCGAGGCGGACAAGATTGTCGGTTGTGGATCTAGCTGTACGGAAACCAGACTGGCACAGGTCCAATATGGCGTTGTATTCCAAATAATAGACCAAGCGGCAGTTAATCATTTTTTCAGACACTTTGAGTAGGCAGCTTGTGAGGGCGATAGGCCTGTAACTATTTACCGAAGAGGGATCTTTGCCCTGTTTAAGGATTGGTAGTACTATTGCCTCTTCCCAAGCAGAGGGTATTTTGCTGGTATTGAAAATCTTGTTGCAAAGTGCTAAAAGGCAGTTCAGGGTTTCATCAGGGAGATTTCTGATCATTTCATAGGTAATTGTATCAGAACCAGGAGCAGAACTTCCACAGGAACCAAGGGCAAGCTTCAGTTCATATAGTGTTAGTGGTTTATTGTATCCATCTGATACAGGCTTGTTCCGGCACAGTGGTACACTTTCAGCTATGCTTTTGTGGCGTAAGAACTTAGTGGTATAGTTTTCTGAGCTTGACATTTTCTCGAAGTGTTTGCCTGTTCTTCTATTGTATCACCGCAGTCATTCACCAAAGGGAAGGGATTTGGGCTTTGTTCTTTAAGTTTATGCACCCTATTATAAACCTTGCCGACGTCTGTGTAGGAGTTTATTGAGGATATATAGCTTGTCCAGCTTTCCCGTTTGGCTATACGGCGAACACGTTTGCCATTCGCTTTGCAACTTTTAAAGGTTATCAAGTTTTCTGCTGTTGGGTAGCGAGAAAAAGTCCTCCATGCTTTGTTTTGCCGTTTTTTAGCTATTTCACACTCCCGATTCCACCATGGCTTTGTGTTAACCTTATCATTCCTGGACTGCGGTATGCACTTTTTTGCACAAGTAAGAACATATTCAGAAATATAGTTGGCCATCTCTTCTACTTCCAAATGGTCTACCTCTTCGAGGTGTAGTGTACATAGCTCTCTGAATTTCACCCAGTTTGCAACATGAAAGTTCCACTTTTTAGGATAAGACGGCCGGTCATACCGTTGTTTTGTTACTAAAAAAGTTGGAAAATGGTCACTTCCATATGGATTATTAATAACTTTCCAATCAAAGTAAGGTAGGAGTGACGGTGACCCAATGGCTAAATCTATGCATGAATATGTATTGTGTGTGGTACTGAAGTATGTTGGCTCTGCCTTATTGAGCAGACAGGCTCCAGATGCGAGAAGAAAGTTTTCCATTGCACGACCTCTCGCATCACATTTGGTATCACCCCATAGCAAACTGTGAGCATTAAAATCTCCAGTTAACACATATTGTTCTGGAAGCTGATCAATAAGCTTTTTGAACTCTGTTTTATTGAATGGTTCGGCAGGGGCTATGTAGATCGAGCAGATAGATTTAAGACGGTTGAATAGAATAGCGCGAACAGCCACAACCTCAAGAGAGCTTTGTAGCACAATGTGCTGGCATGCTACGCTTCTTTGTGCAATGATGGCCACACCTCCAGAAGAGAAATTGCCACCATTTCGATCTTTACAAAAAACCACATATTGATTTAAAAAATTCACATGAGTCGACTTTAAACGAGTTTCTTGAACACGGAACACTTTTGGCTGATAGTCATTAAGCAAGTCTTTGATATCATCTAGGTTATTAAATAGGCCTCTGGCATTCCACTGTAGTATTTGTGTGTCCATTTTAGATGTGTTTTGTGCTCAAGGATGGAAAGTAAGCTCACGGACCCTTTCCAAGGACCGTGAATTGAGATTTTTCTTTTTCGGATCGGTCGACAGAGTCGCGCAGATCCTTAGGCGCTGGCTGCGCCCTCACGCTCGGTGCTGTGTCCATTGCCTCTTGCGAGCCGCTGGACACGCGCTCTTGCGAGCGCTGCGTTTGTTTTGAGAGCCTCGCCTCAAAAAACGAGACCTTCGCGGCCCCCCGCCCGGAGGTTGGTGGGTCTTTCCTGGATGGCGGAGCAACACTTTCTGCAACCGCCGAGGGGGCAGATGGCGTCACCGCTGGCTCACTACGCGTGTGCCAGACAGGTGCCGGGGGCCGTCGTGGCGCTGCCCCCTGACGCGCCACTTCGGCAAAACTGCTTTCTGGTAGGTAGGACACCTGCCTTCGTGCCTCCCTAAATGAAATGTTTTGTTTTACTTTAATTGTGCCAATTTCCTTTTCTTTTTTCCAGCATGGGCATGACCGTGAGTATGCGGCATGCTCCCCGTTACAGTTCGCACAGTGAAGAAAGTTTTCACAGGTATCAGATGTGTGTTCTTCAGCACTGCATTTCGCACAAGTTAGGCGGCCTCGGCAGTTCTGAGAATTGTGGCCGAACCGCTGGCATTTGAAACATCGGAGAGGGTTCGGTATATATGGCCTTATTCGAAGCTTGATGTACCCAGCCTCAACGGATTCGGGCAGTACACTTGAATTGAAAGTAAGTATCAGGTGCTTAGCCTGGATTTCTTTGCCATCACGCCTCATCCTAATTCGTTTCACATTGATGACATTCTGTTTGCTAAAACCCTCCAGGAGTTCAGCCTCCGTCAGCCCTAACAGGTCATCATCTAAAACAACGCCACGGGTGGTGTTCATGGTTCGGTGTGGGGTTACTATAATTTTGGTATCTCCAAATTTCACTAGATTAGGCAATTTTTCATATTGTTTCTGGTCGCGGAGCTCCAACAGGAGGTCACCACTTGCCATTCTCGATGCTTTATATCCTGGGCCAAAGATTTCTGTCAAAGACTTCGAAACAAGAAAAGGTGAAATTGTTTGCACTGGTTTGCCGGGTGTGTCAGCGTGGATAACGTGGAATCGGGGAAAGGATACTCTCTGGTGACCAAAAAACTGGAAGACTTCATCGGTGCGACCTCTTTTCTGAGGGCGATCAGGGAGTGGGGGGAAGGAACTAGCCATAAGAAAAGGTTTATTTTCGGCAGCGGCGCCAGCCACCCACCATGGAGTCCTACAAGGGGACGCTGCAGGGTCTGTAAGCACAGGCTCTGCAGACGCCAGCTGTACACCACCACTATAACCGAATATGGTGTATCCAAGGTAGGATAGCCACACAGGGTTAACCCTTGCCGCCAGGAAACACGGAAGTCAACGGAAGAGAGTAGAGGACAGGAAAGATTTAAAGTAAGAGAAAAGACGAAGATGTAAGGGGGGGACAGGAAAAGGCGACTGCCGATTCCCCCCCAGGCGGGTCAATCCGGGTGTGCCGTCTACGTGAAGCCAGGGCCAAAGGGGTGTGTTGCCTCTGCCGGGGGGCCTTAAAGGTCTAATCACCCAGCGTCAGCTGAACCCCCCGGATCCCCCTTTCCCCGGACACGGCAAAGCCACGCACGGCTAGGCGTGGGGGGGGGGGGTCGAAACCCCCCCGTTTAATATTATAGCTTATCGTAGACACTGCGAGTATGAAGCCCTGCAACAAACGTGCACAGTACTCATGGACTCAAAACGAGCTCAAAGGGAGCAGTCAGGGGCGGCTCCAACGTGGCGCTCACGTCCGAGGCAGCGGGCGAGACGTCTTCGAAGCCCTGACCGAAAGGCGACGCTCCCAGTGGTTCCTCAGCGGGCGACGCCGAACCGTCGTCGTGCCGCGGGTCGCCACTGGGCCGTGGCCCACGACGACGCGACCCTGCCGGCAAGTCGGTCCTCATGGCGAGCATGGCGGCCTGCATCTTAGTCAGCATGCTCTCCGGCACGGAGAAGCCGACGATCTCATCCAGCATGAGCCCCGGACTGCCGCGGTATTCGTCCGTCTCGGCCAACTCGCGAATGTCCTCAACGAGCAGCATGTACGCCTTGCCGCCGGTGGCTGGCATCTGGTTGTGCTCGTACAGCCACTGCTTGTCCTCCTGGTCGCCGGAGTACTTGAACACCTCCGGATGCTTGATGTAGAGACGACCTCGCGTGGCGCCCAAACCCAGCGCCTTGTTCGCCTTGGCACCCATTATGAATTGAGAGGTGGGCTGCAGTCGCGCCGGATCCCACTTTGGACCTTCCCGCTTCACCGCATCCGCTTTCAGCTTGCATGGCGTCGAGCGACCAGAAAGCACTCCGCCCTGGTGCAGCGGTGGACGCCCTTTCTTCTTCTTCTTCACCAGCTGCAAACTCGCTTCAGAGTCGGAGTCCGAGTTGTCGCGTCTCTTGCGGCCCGTCACCCCATGCTTACCTAGAAGTCTACCCAACCTGAGGTCCGATGGACTGTTGCGACCAGAGTCGATGTTGTAGTCCGAGGTCGGGCTATTTCCCCTAGTGTAGCTCCCGTGGTACATCTTCTTGGCTTCTTCCAAGATCTGCCGGCAGACGGCTTGGATATGCTGCTCCGATATCGAATGCTCGCCATTGTTGATGCGCACGTTCTCCAGACCCGGCTTGAAGAATTTCTCCAAATACCGCTGTAGTATTTCGTCTATTTCGCGGTTAATGCTCTTTTGCAAATTCTGGCGCAGCACGTCTAGCGATTTCGCGGAACTCGTGATGCACCCCAGTTTCGCGCGACTAATGGCCACGGACTGAGACCGACAGGATGGCCGATATGTCATGGTAGACGGCAGGCACGATAGATTGAACGGCCGCATGTTGAATGTATTTAACCAGGGCACCATGTTCGAACTGTCACCCGAAAACACTTCACAAGATCCACGGAACAGCATTGTACTCTTGCGGTCACTCGCGTCCCCGGTTATTCTGCTGCGCTCGGAGTCGGAGGTGTCGTCACCTTTATCAGATGGAGAGTAGATCCGTATCTCCGGTATTACAGAAGCCATAGCAGACGATAGGAATAATTCGGCACTATCACGGGGCCAAGCAGTACCCGGCACACTGCTTAAAGTTGCAGCGCTGCTACAGCGCTTATAACACCTTGCATCCATACCATCCATATAACACCTGTCCATAAATATGACATGGCCCGGCTTGGATTGACCGGCAAAACTGCACACTGCGTCGACTTCTTCTTTTTTTTCCTGGCTAATAAAAAAAGCGAGTAGATTTAGCAAATTGATAATACTCACTTTAGTTTTGTATTGCCAGCGAAGTTTTGTAAAACTCTGAGCTGATTTAAAAACATTGGGGGTTTTTTTTTTAGGAAAAAAAAAACTTGCCGCAACGCAACATTACCGGCCGTAGTTGCGTAAGCACCATTGTACACTGAATTTGTCCTAATTTTCCTCGTACGGGATGTTGTCTTTGGCCTCGTCGCCTCGTTACAAATAAAGTTGTGCGAAAAGAGGCTCGAGCAAACTGAAAAACTTTGCGGCTTCATTAGCGGCGTCTAAAGATATGCTCGTTTCTGCAGCGCGCGTGCCGCCTCGGTTCTTCGTCTTCGTAGCGTCTCGTGCCGGCAGATTCCTCGCTCATTCTGCGGTTGCCTGTCGTGTTCCAAAGATCAGCGCGCGCCTGGGCATCTTCCGATCACTTTGGTAAATTCGCCATTTGCGCCATTTGTGATGCGTCCGTGAAGGGTTCTGACGTGCGTCTGTAGCTAGAAGTTCTGTGCCTCGTGCGTTCTTCTAGCGCCCTCAGGAACACCGCAATGTCTGGCGAGAACAGATCAGACCGCCTTCCTGCCAACGTTAAGCCGGTGAACTACAAGATTGAGCTGAAGCCCGACCTCAAGAAGCTCGCATTTGACGGCCGAACGGTTGTGACATTAGAGGCGAGTATTCCGCCATTTCTGCATTTGATATTGATATCTTTTGAGTTCCACCTAGTGATAGCCTACAGATTGATCCCGCCGGGAACAGTTCGGTCACTTTTGTCATTTTGCTAAGCATCCAAAGAGATCTTCGACTAGTTCTAGTTATTTTATAAAACAATCGGTGCAGTATTATTATTCGCCAATGAGGTGGGGGAAGTTCGTTGGCTGCCTGTAGAACCCCAGTCTACCTGCACAACTTATGAAATTTCAATAATTCTGTTGTGCGCCATATGTTAGCATCACATGCATCCTTCCTAGCAGATATAAAGGGATACGATTTAGAATCCACATTTAACGCGACATTTAAAAGCGCGTATTTTATCGCAATTCAGCGGGACAAGAGGGGAAAAACAAGCCTAGGGACTTAGGCGGGGCATTCGAATCCTTAAATCAGTTAATCTCCCCGGTTTGATGATAACTAACAGAAAATGGGGCCAAAAAATAAATGAGATGTTATTAGAAGTAATTGTAATGTAAGCACTTGTAGCAAAGGAAAATGAGCCTTTAAATTTACACTTGTTTCTTTCCCCCCCCAAGTTGGGACCAATTCGGGTTTGGGATGTCGGCAAATTTTAACGAATGTGTTTTTGCTATTGCATGCTGAAAATTTGCAGATACTAGAGTCAATTGATGCCGTCGTCCTCAATTCACTTGACCTGGACATCAAGTCTGCCGAGTACATTTCTGATGAAGGAAAAGGTATGAATGGGTTGTTTTTATTCTTGTGAACAATGGACAGCATGCAAAATAGTTTCTGCGCATGCGAGAGCAAGTTTATTTCTCATCAAATAGCCTCTACTACAGACCAGCCAAAAAAGTGTTTTTTTGCCATTAACCCCTGCCTTTTCCTTATTTCGTGTCTCTTTATTAAAAGTTGTTGTTAGGCTAGTTGGTAATTTGCCATATTGTAATTTAGTGCAACTTAGGAACCCCTACAACACTAGCACATTTACATTCGCTTCCACTCAAGAATCGCACAGTGCTCACTGCCAACTGTTTATTGCGCGTGACTGACCATCTTGCATACTTACAGGAAGATGTTCAGAGAAAATAAAAGACAAAGGTGTGCATGAGCAAAAAATTAAGAACAATCTGTGTGTAGTGTGTGTAGTTCTTGAGTAGAAGTGAGCGGGAATGTGTGAGCGTTTTTAGGGGTTCCTAAAGCCTAGTTCACACTGAAACATCCGCTTTCTACAGCGACTGAAATTCCCCTGCCGCCGAAACGCAGCGTCGTTCGCACTAGACGCGCCCCACGCCGCCGAATATGCCATTTACTACGGTGCGAACGCGGGATGAATGCGCTGTCACCCGGTTGTTGTCGCGGCTCGCAAACGCTACTACGCTATCCGGTGGTGTATACTTCGACGATTCTTGTATGCAAGAAGCAAGAAAAGACAGTACTGCTTACTTTGCAGGCAAGTGGCTGTCTTGTAATGCACGAAGAGCAGAAAAACCACCGACGCCAGCGGCGTTGGTGGGTTCGTTTTGCTCTGCAAGACCGCAACAAGCTCGGTCACGCCAACAGCAAGCTCGGTCACCTCTTCCACGAAATATGGACGCGAAGTAGACACAGAGTAGGTTAAACTCCCGTTGGTTTCAACATTCAGTTACGTGCACTGCGGCATAACAAGTGAGTAGGGCTTGGCCGCCATTTTTCAAAATTTCTTGACTAGCGCTCCTATTGGTCCGCGGTGACCGATTCGGCGGCAGACGCCGCAACAATCGGTCCGAGAGCGATCGGCGCGGAGAGGGCCCTCTCCGCGGATCTCCACGCCGATCGCTTTCGGACCGATTTTTGCGGCGTCTGCCGCCGAATCGGTCACCGCGGACCAATAGGAGCGCTAGTCAAGGAATTTTGAAAAATGGCGGCCAAGCCCTACTCACTTGTTATGCCGCAGTGCATGTAACTGAATGTTGAAACCAATGGTTGTTTAACCTACTCTGTGCCTACTTCGCGTCCCTATTTGGTGAAAAAGGTGACCGAGCTTGCTGTTGGCGCGACCGAGCTTGTTGCAGTCTTGCAGAGCAAAACGAACCCACCAACGCCGCTGGCGTCGGTGGTTTTTTCTGCTCTTGGTGCATTACAAGACAGCCACTTGCCAGAAAAGTAAGCAGTGCTGTCTTTTCTTGCTTCTTGCATACAAGAATCGTCGAAGTATACACCACCGGATAGCGTAGTAGCGTTTGCGAGCCGCGACAACAACCGGGTGACAGCCAATCCATTCGGCGGCGCGGGGCGCGTCCAGTGCGAACGACACTGCGTTTCGGCAGCGGGGGAATTTCGGTCGCTGTAGAAAGCGGATGTTTCAGTGTGAACTAGGCTTAAGTGTCGCTAAATTACTTATAATATAATTCATGTCTTCTGTTCTCTTGTATGGGGTGGGGGGCACTCGAGGTGTGACATTGAATGTTTTCTTGCAGTGAGTTTTGAAAAGCGTTTGTGGTGCTCTCACACTTTGCTGGAATGTGGAGGCATCTATGTGCTTGGAGCTAGAAAATCAGTCTGGGAGTGAGAAGGTCTAGCCAGAAAACATACGTGCAGTATTTCCAGAGCGTACGCAAGGGGGGCGCTCACTATTTTGCAGTGTCTATTAGTGTGTGAGGAGATTCCCAGTTTCCTCATGCTGTTTACATTAGTGTTACACAATCACTTCTGATCACGATTAGAATAGATAACGATACAATTTTTTGATTTTGGATTGCTGCCGCATAGCCCAAACTAATCCAAATAAATTTCAGCACGGACATCAGCCAATGGTGAAGCCATATTGGGATCAAGTGTCATTGATTGATTGCTCTTTGCCAGCTTTTTGGGTACCATTTAGGTTAGCCTTTGATATTTGACACATTTGTTGCTTTCCAACATGTGATTGTACTGACAGAAAATGAAAATGTTTTGCTGTATGATTACTGCGCACTAGCCACATAGGCAGTTACGATGAAACTGATGGCTTACTGGCATACTTTGCCCAAACATGCCTCAGTTCCAGGGGTATAGTCAGAAGGTTTTTTTTAAGGGCGAGTGAAATCAACCAACCTTTTCGCATATTCTATCTTGTGTCTATACATGTGCATGTATACAAACTCATGCGAAACTAAAAAAAAAATGTCGTAGTGGGTGTTTGAGTTCTGTAGAAGGGCCATGCCAATTTATAGCAAGAGGTGTTTGAAAACATAACAGCAGCCGTTTTTAGTGACGTAGTTGTTGGCTGCCTCCGCCGGTGTCCGTAACTGCGATCGTGTGAAATAAGGAAGAAAAAAAAAAAATCGGGCATGGAACCTTGTTAGATCCTGGGTCTTTTTTATGGCAACCCAGTATTCTACCCCAGATTTTCTTGGTGCTTGTAGCTTCTTCGCAAGAAGGCCGTATACAAGCTTCATGTCGGGCGACAACATATGTAATATAACGTGGCAGAAGAGTAAGGTAACAACCAGGAGTCAAACAATGCAAATCGGGTAACCAGGCATCGCATAATGCAAATTGCATTAGTGGTGGGTTGTTGAATGCTTCCAACCCATTACGAAAGGCTTAGCCATAATTCTTCTTCAGCCACAGCATCTGCAAAGTGCCCGTAATGTCTTTCAGATGTGTCACTCGTATCATGCCTCTCCGAGAAAATGAATAATGGCATATTAGATGCTTCCGTACTTCAAAAAAATTATGGTGTAGTGGGTACCTTGCGAGTGTACTTGCATTAGTTACCAAAGAAGCCTGTAAGGCCCCCATGATTTGTTTTCTTATGACCTCAATAAAGTGCCCTTTCTCATGTTAAAGTATATAATATTGCTTGGTTAAGAAAGTAAAATAACAGCACGTCACAGTGGAAATCACGTAGCTAGTGGTAAATCTTCCAACCCATTACAAAGGCCATAATTCTTTGCATCAGCCACTACACAAATAAAGTGCACATAATGCTTAACAGATGTGTTGCAGGTAACTCACTTCTCTGTCGAATGACGAATAAGGGCGTGGTGGGTGCTTCCCAACTTGACAAATTGATTTATTGCACAGTGGGTACCCTGTAAGTGTGCATGTATTAGTAGCCCCAAAAGAGTATATAAGGGGCCATAAAAATGCCGCTCTTTCAGCTTTTGTTGTGATTGGGTTGCATTTTTTGCGCATGCCCAGTGTTTTTGTAAAAGTAAACAATTTTTTTGGTCAAATTTAATGTGCTAGCTTAAAAAGACCGACCGTTCATTTTTTTTTACCCAGTTTTTTCCGGCACAACCAAAAGCTTTCCTTTCGCAGTGTTCGCAGCTACGGTAGTACTCCCAAAAACACGTAGTTATTTTATAAGCAGATTTTACAATTTGAACGGCTCTGAACATCGACATGCCTTTTTGACCAGCAATGCGGAGAATTGGTAATGATGCCGGTAGCCCTTCTAGCAACTTGTGCATGCTGTCATTCTGCTTTCGCAGGAGTTATTTTAACTATGTTTAACCACATTTATTGTGAGCTTTACAACTATTTTTGAAAATAACAAGCCATTACAGTGAGACTATGTGGCTTTATACACCTTCCCTGTATTTACATTGCGTTGCCTGCGCCCAAGGTTGATGCGCCTGTGTCGTGGATGGCTTGTCCAATTGTTGTTACTCTCTCGACACACAAGCCAAGTAAAGTCACCGAAAAAGTCACTGTGTGTCATTTCTAAGACAAAGTGTAGGTTAAAAAAAACCGGGTCACTCCAAAAGCTCGTTGACATGGAAACGGGATGCACGGTTTTATGAGCGCGTAGAAAATTTGCTCAAGATGCGCTGACGTGCACAGTATCATTATATCATGCGAATGCAGCGCCACTTTATTGTGCACAACTAATGCAGGCCTATAAGTACATTTTTATGGAGCAATATTATTTACTATAAAGAATCAAACAATATTTGAATACTAACAGGAAAATTGTTGACTGCGTACACTAGTTTATGGTCACGTGACAGGGCAGCCCATATAATTGAAGTTTTTGCCCCCAGGTGTGCCACAGGCTATTCTCTGTATAAAGCAGCGCCTGCAGTGATGTGATAGCTGCGCTGATTGTGCCAAACTGTGCCATGTTGTGAAACCCGCTGCATCCTGCTACATTTTGGCAAAAATCTCATGCCTAGCGTGAAACTACTGTCGAAACATCATTTTAGCAGTCTTTTGGAGGAAACCAATGCGGCAGGCACTCGATACAAATCATTGATCAAACCTGTGTGTGCATTGTTTTTTTCCATCAGTCTACTCCATGTCTACAGCCTACAACTTAAGAGAGGCATAGCCCAGGCGACCAAAGTGCTGCAACCGATTGCCTCCGCAAATAAACACTCGCGCATGTGCTCGACTATGTTCTTCAGCGTGAGAGTCCCCATCCGTCTGGGTCGCGACGTCAATGTAGAGCACGCGCTCCTTGGTGCAGGCTTGTGTGCATCTGCTTTTGAAATGACCTCTGCCTTCTTAGTGCTACAGGACTATGGAATTCAATCAGTGGTGATTAAAAATGCAAATTTTTCCTTCCTAAAAATGTAAGGTAAGGGGGGGGACACCCCTGTTAAGCAATGCCAACTACCCTGTGCTGCGAAAATTGTTTTCAATGACTATTACTGTCTCATTCTGTGGCATCACAATATCAAATCAAGTAAATATAGTCTATAACTATTGTGAAATTAGGGAGAATAATAATTGGTGGTTTTTGTATTTTTGGAGCCTTGACTGATTTCACTATCTACAGCGAGCAGTACGTGTATGTGCTTGAACAGAACACCTTGTGTTTTCTTTCCCATTAAAATTGCTTCTAGTACTGTTCATTCTAATTTACTTTGTGAAGAGGTTATGCAGAGTGCTTGTTTTGACGCTATTGGTCCTGGTGTCCTATAGAAAGGACACGATGAAACTTTTGCTGCGAATTGTAACAAAATTAACTCAGAAATTGAAAGAGGTGTCTAGGCCAACCCCAGTACACTTGTACAAACATGGGTAGTTATTTTTTTTGTTGTTGTCATCTTCGGAGCCCTGAAAAGAGGAAAGCAAGGTGGTGGAAGGTAAAAAAGAAAAAGACATTTGCCGCCATCTAATATTTAATGATATCTCACTGATTAACTATCATAGCTATCATATTTCATGTTTTTTCTAAAATGCTTAGCTCACTATTTACAAAGTAAGTCTTTCATAATATGTTGTTTGCAGTAATGGGAAATCTTTGTCCTGAATATAGGACATCAAGGCTCAATGGTTGTCAAAGTTTTGAATGCATTCAGGCTAGTAAGTGCTCTAGCTATTGTGACAGGTTTCGCTTTCACGTTATTCTAGTCGAGGAACGTCCCCAAAGTGCTTAGACAATATGTAAGGCATCTCCAACAGTGATATAATACGTAATTAATTAGAATTAATTTGCTGCACTATGTGAATGATGTGTGATGGAGCTAGAAGATGACGACGATGAGTACAGTTCAACCAGTTTGCCCTTGCAGGCATGGGCGGAAATAAGTTTAGTGCAACAAAGCAGGACTCCGCAACTTACAAAGGGGCCAATAATTATGCGGCGGCCATTCAACTGCAATGAGGAGTTGTGCGTCATGATCGCAAAAACGGACTTTTTTTTTAAAGGCCAGCTCTAGCGATTCTTCAAGGGCAATGAATCTCGATAAAATTCACTGAGTACGTTCATTTGCACGTCTGCGCCCTTCATGCCGAATTGCAGGCTTGAGAGTTTTGCAGATTCTTTTCAAACGAATTTTATAGCTTTCCTCCAAACGCTCACCTTCTTGCCAGAATTAATGGCAACTTTGTGTGTGTGACGTTGAGTTTTGCCTGGCGAAAGTGACAGAACTGATGTGCCACTACAGCGTGCTTGTCTGCTATGGATTGTGTGGGTTTGGTTGGCACTTCCTTGGTTGAGCGTGCGATTTCCTTTTCTGTGTTGGTGGGCGTGCAATAGATGGCAAGTGGTGTTGCGTTGTGGGCCGCACACGATTCACGATATAGTCATCATAACAGAGTAAGTGTTTTAGCCGATAACTGCAAGTACAAACTTGGACAGCGCGGACAGGTAGTGCCATCTGATTTGATTGATATGTGGGGTTTAACGTCCCAAAACCACTATATGATTATGAGAGACGCCGTAGTGGAGGGCTCCGGAAATTTAGACCACCTGGGGTTCTTTAACGTGCTCCCAAATCTGAGCACACGGGCCTACAACATTTCCGCCTCCATCGGAAATGCAGCCGCCGCAGCCGGGATTCGAACCCGCGCCCTGCAGGTAGTGCCATCTGACGGGCAATATGCGCATTCAGGCAGGTTCGGGCACGGCCGGGCTAGACTGCACCTGCGCGCTCGCTTCTTACGGCCTTCGCGTCGGGTGTAGTACATGCCTCAGGCCACTGCTGTAAGGGGGGCACTGCAACCCTGACCTTCCTCCACCGCTCCGTGCAGCATGCGCAACGCCAGCGTGCGCAACGCCAGCACATGAATTCGGGCAAGCTTTTCTACTCACCGTGCGTTGAAAAACAAGGTGCCTAATCGTTGAAGATGCACAAATGGTTTATGGCATTGCTCTTATCTCATGATGCTGGGCTTGTACTTGTATACCTCTAAAGAGTGTTCTTTGCTGGCAGTGTCACAAGCCCCGAAGTGCGTGCATGATTGTAGCCTTTTCGTGACAGAAAGTGCCATATCACACGGTGGTTTAGTGGCTAAGGTACTCGGCTGCTGACCCGCAGGTCGCGGGATCGAATCCCGGCTGTGGCGGCTGCATTTCCGATAGAGGCGGAAATGTTGTAAGCCCATGTGCTCATATTTGGGTGCACATTAAAGAACCCCAGGTGGTCAAAATTTCCGGTGCACTCTACTACGGCGTCTCTCATAATCATATGGTGGTTTTGGGACGTTATATCCCACATATCATTCAGTTGTGTACAGATCTGTGGGGCGGCATCTAGCATTCCTCGTGATCACAGTGTTGGTAGTCATGCTGGCTCTGTAAGTGATACGGTGTTTTGAGATAGCGTGTCGCCATTCGTGGCACTATGCCGGCAACCAATGGGACGCGTCACGGTGACGCTGCTGTATAACTAGCTCTGTCAGGTGGTAGCGGCATTGCTTCAAGTCACAAAGAAGGAGCATGAAGGAACGAATCTGGCAGACTTATGATATTGGAGAGCGACACACGTCTGTCGCATTTCCATGGGAAAGCGCTTGGCAGCACTGGGATTCAAGCAGCCCTACCCCTCCGGTGGCGTCGCATCATGACCACTCTCTGAACTAAGGCGAACGGACGTCTCCCGTTAAAGAGTGCGCGTTTGCACTGGCATTGAATGAAATATAGGAGGCATTACATTAGCAAAGTTGCCTAGTTTTAAGAGTACGCAGAATATATGATTGCTAGAGATATAAGTGTTTTTTAATCTCTAAAGGAGTTCTGACAAGATTTTGAGGCACCCCAAAAATGATATTCTTTTTTTCCATGGCATGTACTGTCATTACTCTTCACACACTGGAGCCAGACAATGCGGACAAAATATTTTACTTTAATTTTAAAGTTCGTCATCCAGCATCTGCAAGGCAGCCTCATTCCAATGGACATTATCATTACTTGTCAACACAGTTCACTGGGTTTGCGAAATTTATGTCGTGCGTGAAGACCACAGGGGAAGAAACATTTAGGACGTGCAAATCCGCTCCTTGAGGTGAATTGATAATGTCACATTGCCAGAGAGCCAATTTATGCTAGCATTGTCTTGCTAGCATGAACACCCGCACTTTTATTTAGAGCAACTACCTGGAAATATTTGAAATTTGTTTCAGTACTCCTTTAAGGACACAGGGTTGGGTAAAATAAAAAAAATGGTTTTTTACTTTTTAGAATGATATGCCCTTGCTAATAATAATAATAATAATATCTGGGGTTTAGCGTCCCAAAACCACGATATGATGATGAGAGAGACCATAGTATAGGGCTTCGGAAATTTCGACCACTGGGGGTTCTTTAATGTGCACCTAAATCTAAGCACATGGACATAAACATTTTTCTCCATCGAAAAATATGACCTTCCTCAACAATATTCAATGCACCACACATTTTTATGCATTTCGAAATAGCCAAAAGGACCATGCTTTTAAGATCAACTGACAAGCAGCCAAGCCCCCCAGTTTCTCAGACTGTTGTGCACAACCTGAGCTTTCAAGTTAATTGTTTAAAAATTCGAAGTGTTAGCTTTTCTAAGCCTAGCAGGCTAAAAAAAAAAGCCGAGTATAATTAGAAATCAACATGCTTTGACTACAAACTGAAACGAGACTCCTTTAATTCTTTTGAAGACCATTTGGCATAACACTGAGGCACAACACTGTGAGATTGACTGCCATTGACATTGTATGGCCAATAGGGAGATGAAAGATGTGACAACAGAAGCCAATGAGCAAAGAAAACAAGAAAACAAAGAAAAAGCTTATTTGTGTGATGACTATATGGCAGGTTGCTATTAAATAAATTGTTTAGTGCATTTTTTGAAACATGAAATGAACTTGTTTTTCCTCTTAAGCTATTAATAGCATGATTGGTTTTTTGTTACATACGGCCCATAATCATAACATCTTGAAAAACTGAAGGTTGATTTTTTACCAGAATAAACCAAACATTAATACAAAGTTACTAGACTAAAGTGGTGTGTGTATGCAAAATAGCTTTTTTTCTTTGCAGTTTTATTTAAAAAATAATGACAAGTTCCTTGATTTGCAGTTTTGTTTTAAAAATGATAGTTAATTGCCTTGCTAAAAAAGTCGCGAAAATGTCAGCACTTGAAATACAGTTGTATTTCTTGCTCTTTTGCAAGAAAAGACTCTAACGAATAAAATGAAACGCACCTAAATGCTTTATATAGAGAAGTTCCAGAGAAAAGGGGTCTTACCAAGGCCTTGAAATACATGGGAGGTAGAGGGTTTAACCAGTGCCCTAAAGGTCAAGCCAGGCCACCTTCTTGGCACTAAATTGTATAATAAAAGTCTTGGCTAGACTTTTATTTTATCACGCGAAATGAGCGAAAAAATTTAGTAGCAATGACACAGTGGGACTCGAACCCGGGTCTGCTGAGTGTCAGCCCGGTATTCTACCACTGAGGCACGCCAATGCTTGGGACTTATTGGCAAACTTGCCTTAGGCAGGCTTGATTTCGAGAAACCAATTGCGTTGATACGACTTATAAAGCGTTTTAAAACAGCGAAAGAACAAACAGTCGTCGCACAAGGTGAATAGTGTAACGAGTGGGTCGTCCAATGATTCGACCCATTACAAAAGCTTGTTTTTGTTCAGCTATTAATTGTGGCACTTACCCACTTCAGGCATAATTCCGCATCGTCGTCAGCCACTGCATGAACAATGGGCACAAAATTCCTCGCAATAGTTTAGCAGATACCGTGCTTCTCAGAAGAATATAGTGAATGCCAGCCTACTACCCTAAAATATTTATTATTAAGGCCGTAGTGAGCTTGCAAGCAAATGTGCTTGCAGCAGTTATCCAATGAGTGTTTAGAAAAGGCTCTGAAAGGTCGTTCTTCTTGCTTTCGATATGACTGTGCTGTGCCTTCTGCACAGGCCTGGCGTTTTTCATCTGGTGGGCTCAGAGCTGAGCTAGCAAAATGAGTTGGAAGTGCTGCTGTTGGAATTAGGCCATTTTTCTCGAGACCAACTTACCGTGTTCCTTGCATATTTTATGTGAGAGCGCGGGTGTCAATGTTGGTGGAATTCGTTTTTTAATGGTATTGACGTGTAAAGTGTATGGTGGAACTATGGTTAACCTCCCTGCTTTTTCTTTTAAATGTAAAAGCCCCCCCCCCCCCCATTATTATTACTTTTATTTGCTGTGAGAGTTGTCTGTTGTAGTTTTGCACTGCTTGATGCACTATTGCGACCCATATTGTCCCAAGTGTCGCTGGAGCACTATTATTGGCATCATTCTTGTGCAGTCTTATTATTTATTTTCCTAATACATGTTGATATACATCTGCAAGGTTGTTTCAGCGCACGAACAAAGGAAAAAGGACAGGGTAGACAGAGAGAGCGCTGACTTCCAACTAACTTATTTCACAGAGTGGCAATAACATATGCCTCTAAAAAGGATGATTACAGAGCATGAAGGTAAAAAGCAAGCCTAATTTACACATCAGTTACAAAGCACGTGTGACGGGTACTCTATTGCCTTAAAGCCCAGCCAGGTAATCACGTTCAGCCTGTGATAATGCAACCGATGAAGTGCTTACGCATTTATCTCCCAGCAAGTGTTTTTTTTTTCCGGCTTTGTATAGAACGTGATTACCTGGCTTGGCTTTAAGGCAATAGAGGACCCGTCACACGTGCTTTGTTACTGATGTGTAGATTAGGCTTGCTTTTTACCTTCATGCTCTGTAATCGTCCTTTTTAGATGTATATAGTTTTGCCACTCTGTGAAATAAAGTTAGTTGGAAGTCAGCGCTCTTTCTGTCTACCCTGTCCTTTTTCCTTTGTTTGCGCGCTGAAACAATCTTGCAAATATGAATACGCACCAACTAGCCCAAGCTTCCACTCTTGTGATATACATCGTTACGTGGAACTTTGTTGGAAGCAGTGTATTATCGCTGTTGTGCATTAAAACTTTGACGCTTCGGTGTTACATTTGTGCAGTTGTGGCCTGTATAAATGTGATGAAAAGCTGTTGTGTTTTACGGTGTCATGCAGAACACAAGGTGAGCAGCATCGCCGCATCCAAGGAAGAAGAGAGGATCACTATAAAGTTTGACACTGTGCTAACCCCAGGCACTGGAAAGCTTGTAATATCCTATTCAGGTGAAATGAATGGAAAGTTGAAAGGCTTTTACTGGGTAAAATATAAAGGACAAAATGGTGAAGACAAGTTTGGAGGTGTCACTCATTTTGAGGTGAATTTTTTTTTAGCTGCCGTTCTATTGTTACTTCATATTGTCCCAAATGTTTGAAAGCATTTTCTCATTTATAAACTATTCACTTGATTTACTTGCAAATGAAATTATGTAGTTCATGTATGATTGTGAATAAGATTTTTTGTAGTACCAACTGAACTCCACGCGTGCTTACCATGTGCTTACAGGAGGTTTTCAGAAGCCTAGAATGGGAACAATTAGGGATAAGAGTTAATGGAGAGTACCTTAGTAACCTGCACTTCGCCGATGACATTGCATTGCTGAGTAACTCAGGGGACGAATTGCAACTCATGATTACGGAGTTAGACAAGGAGAGCAGAAAATTGGTAGAGGCCGTCTGGTGTCACAAAGGTTGTTTCCTCGTAGTCTCGCTCATTTACCTCAATTTGCCAGTGCCCACTTTTTAGATTGAGAAAAGAGAAATAGTGGGCATGGCGAAGTCTATCCAACAAGTAGTCGATATGCGGCATCGGGTACACGTCTTTTTTGGTCACATTGTTAAGCTTCTGGTAGTCGATCCAAAGGGTAGTGTGCATTCATTCTTTTTTGACAAGGACGACAGGAGACAACCACGGACTGTTGGATAGTTCGATGATACCATTGTCAAGCATCTCTCGGACTTTTGTACATATCGCTTTGCATTCTTTTGTTGACATGCGGTACGGGGGCTAGTTGATCGGGTTTGTGTCGTTGTACATGATTATCCCATGCCAAGTGATGAATGTCTGGTGCACTTTTGAGAAACTTGTGAAGCAGGACCTGAATTCGAATAGCATGCGCAGCGCAGTCTGATTATCAGGCGACAGCGCAGGATTGATGTCGATATGACTGAGTGTCGCATCAGTGGTGTCTGTTGCTTTCGATGTGAAACACTTGCTAGCCTTTGCTTCTTCGTTGGCAAAAGCGATTCCGCGGCAAAACTCTTCCGCTGCAAAAGTGCCGCGGAAGAGTTGGCGTTGCTCGTTGCTAAAGTTGGTAACATACAACTGCGATCGGCCACCACGAATCTGTATGACACTTCTAGCTACACAAATTCCTTGTTTTAGTAGGTGCTCTATATTTGTTTCGGTCACCGCTTCACCATCGCCCAAATTACTGCACGTGACTTTGACTATGATGTTTGCTCGATGAGGAAGTGTGATGCTATCTTCAGAAACACAAAGTACATTGAGATGCCGTTCGTCGTCCTGTACATCGATTGCTCGCCCGGCTGAAAAAGTGATAACGCTTTTGCAGGTTGCGAAATGGGTTGAAAGAAAGAGCGGCTCTGACCCTAGAAAAGAGAAGAACTTGATCGTGTGCTTCTTCTCTTTTCTAGGGCGAGAGCCGCTCTTGCTCTCAATCCATTACATGCAGGTGGCAATATCTTTACATAAATCTATCCCACTATCTTGCCTTCGAAATTTTATGTCAGTGCTCCTTTAATGTTTTTCATTTCCTGATGGGAAAGGGACACTAAAATCAAATAACAATTTACGTGAGAGTAAAAGCTCAATGTACGGCAACCTTTAAAATGACAATATTATAAACAGCGGTGGCCTACTTACCGAGAAATTAAGTAAGGTAAATTCTCGTAAACACATGCGCTACGATAGTACATTTTTAAAATAATCCTGATGATGTTAGACGAACCGCCTACAAATATTCACTAGTAATTGAACTAGGTGCACTAAATAAAGAACCTTCAGTGCATCAAGAAATGTAATAATATGCTTCTTGTTCGTTTCTGTGCGAGTCATGAAAAAAAAAAAACGGTTTGCCAGAAGTTACTGTGGAGAATGGCGCGTGTGGTGCGAAAATTTAATTTTCGCCTAGTTAAACGGGGCAAGTCATGCCATCTATCGGGGCCCTGTTGAACCAAAACACATCTGCCATCTCGGAGCCAATGGCAGCTGTTGTTTCTGCTGTGGCTCCCGAAGCTTTTGTTCTGCTACTACTAGTGTTGGCGGCTGTGCAGTAAATCTGGGCAACATTGTACACGGCAACAGTGACGTGAGACGGTTCAGCGGGCAATTTGAAGTGCGCTAACCCGATGCGGACCACTAAAACGTAATTTTATTTCAAAATAAGCACCTCCTTGGCACAAAAGTAAAACTACTAGGTTTCTCGACCGCTATTTCAATAATCAACGTCGACTTAATAGTCGCTCTTAGTGTCCCTTTAAAGGGATACTGAGCAAAAATAGAGAAAAGAATAAAAACATTGACATTCTACTTGGAAGACGTGACTTTTCCAATAAACAGTTTATTTTACATATTTTGTAACAGTTGTCTGTATTTTTTGAGGAAATTAAACTTGCTAGCAGGCTGTGACATCAAGAGTCCCCGCGGCAAAAGCTAGAAGATTGCACGCTTCTACAGTTGGCTGTATTTTTCGAAGATTGCAAGCGCGCTAGGAGGTCATGATGTCTAACGTCCTTGTGGTGGAAGCAAGGTGCATTCTTTTTGTCCTGCTATTTTCTTCCTCCACCTCTCTTTTGTAGCCCACTTTAGTTCATGACGTGCCCACTATACGCAGCAGTTTGTGAACATGCATTAAATTCATTATTTTTCACTAGTTTATGCATGATATGAAAGTTGTATTTATCAATTTTAGCATCCAGTATTTCGTCTTTTAATGGAGCTGAAAATCTGGGGCGAAAATTTTTCGCAGTCTTCTTTTAAAAATGCTCGAACTTAAGCTCTATATGTTCTCTTTATTTTGTGTGTTTTGTACTATTACAGTACATTTGTGATAAGCTTGTCTCTCTCTTTGTTTCAGTGTCTTAATCTGCACTGAATATTTGTCAATTCAGACCATGACTCTTTTAAACTTAGTTTCTGTTTAGATCAATGTGGCACAGATTGGCAAATAACTCAAACATTTGCCGATGCACTTGTCTTGGATACTTAAAGTTTAACTGAGTGTATGCTGTTATTTCTCTCTTTCTTAGCCGACTGATGCTCGACGAGCTTTTCCTTGCTGGGATGAACCAGCCTTGAAGGCGTCCTTTGATCTAACACTCATCGTCCCCAAGGGCTACACCGCTCTCTCCAACACCGTAATACAAATTTGATTATTTACTTGAGCTTGAATTGTCTTGTAATGCATTTGAGCCTTGAATTAACTGTCACTTTTGCCAAGACACCGGGTATAACAAAGCATTTGCTTTGTTATACCCGGTACAGTATTTGTGCTTTTTCTTTTTTTCCAGTAGAATAAAAACTTGTGCTAAAAAGAATGCAACTGATTGTAAAGACCATCTTGCAAACATGATTGCAATATTTCATGCCTGTTAAAACAAGTGCAGTGTTAGGGTAGATAATAAAGTAAAAAAAAAGAAAAGCTTGCTTCATGCTCTTTGAGCTCAAATCCTCCACACCTTGAAGGTGCAGCCTGAAAATTGCATATAAGCAGGAAGGGTTGATGTCTTTGGATTAAGTTTTCTTAAAGAATCGGATACTTAATGTTATTGGATGAAATAAATGTTTCCAGGAACAATTGATGAATACAGTGATGATATCGCTGCTTCAAACTGTGCCCAAGTGCCTTGGCTGCTACATCCTGCTGCATTTCCTCAAAATTTGACGAGTGTGCATCCAACCTTTGCCCTGAGTGCAGGCCGACCTTCAGAAATAAAACTAATTGAGTTTCCCCCATTGAAAGTGATATTGCAGTCTACCTGGTGTCATGGAGTTTCCTATAGTTAACCAGAGGGGACTTCGTCAGTACGATCATTCAGCCACGATGGGAATAATAGGTAGCACACAAATTTGCTTAGTCTTCATGCTTGTGGGCTTCTAATACACTTCTGGATTTTTTTAATTGTTGTATTTTGACTTTGTTTCAAATAAAAGAACGAACCATTGTGGACTTCGTGACCTGATTTGAATTGGTGAGCCTAAAAGGTAAAGATGGTGAACCGTGATTGCTGAACATTTGTTGATTGTCGTCTCATGACAACGCTGCTCAAAGCCACCCATAGCCAAACAGAGCTGAAAGAACGAAGATTAGACATATTTGTGTACTACCCATCGTTCCTATGCTGGGTGAAGCGCCGTGCGTCTGAGCTCCCATAGACACTAAACACCTTATTTGCCTCTAGTGTATAGGACATCGTTGGCTTGAAACATGAAAGAAGACGAAAGAAGGGACATAGACTTCTTTCATGCTGCATGCCTACCCAGTTATACACCAACAAGCCCTACAGCATATTGTCGCGGTTCAACATAAGCAGTGCACCGAGACATTGAGTCCGAGAACCGACGGCGTGTGTTTTTATGCAGGAGCCAGGAGCAGGCGAGCAAAACAAAAGCACGTCGTCTTCTTCAGTCGCCCTTTTCACGAGGCTGTTGGCGCGCATATCGTCTTCGCTCTTCGTTTCGGGCGCGGCAATATGTTATTCATCTAGTGTATTTGCAGGAAACTCTATTCCTGGTGTACCTGCATACAACGCAATAGTAGCCAAGCTAAGACAAACTGGGTCCAATGTTTCTGTGGCATTATATCCTACAGTCAAGTTCGGGTGTTTCGGACTATCTAGAGACCGCAAATTCGTCCCACTTTTCTTGCACTTAAACGGTCGAATGGCCACAGCCGCATCCGAAATAGCTTCAGTGCCTCCCAGTACACTTGGGCATTCTGGTGCACACCCATGCTCTTGTGAATACATTCGTGACCTGACACGTAACTCACTTAACTACATGCTCTCTGGCACGGAGCGTTTGCAAACGATATCACGCACGTAACACAAAGGCTGTGGCGGAAGAATGCACGACTACACCGATATCTCCACCTACACGCCGCATGAAGCTGTTTGTCCCGAGTTGAGTGCAGCACATTGTAAACTAATGCTAATGTAATCACTGCCTGTGCGGTTACTGTACACGCACACATTTGTCATGATTGATGTCCACTACAATTCTGACCGCACATGGACGTGACGATAGCGAGCTGCCTTTGTTCGTAAGGCAACATGCTTGTGCGGGGCACTTGGCGAAACGGTGGCATTTGTGTTTGGTTTGTCGCCTATTAAAAGTGTTCAGTATGCTTACAACTGTGCCAGGCCACATGCACACCGAAGCAGTTTGCTCAAGATTACACATTGCTCATCAAGATTACACATTGCTTATAGTTGTGGCTTCTTCATATTTCCCTCTGCTTCACCCAATACCACGTAAAAGGATACCTGCAACACTTTTTGAGTGTGATCAGGAAACGCTGTCGATCGCTAGTTGAGGCTACCACATGGCGAGCCAAATATTATAGCATGGCATGTGGCTTGGAATTCACAATAAATTCTTAAAGTCAGCTAAACATTGCTTTCTCTTCTCTCGACAAATGACATTACAAGCTAAAAATTCACTAGTTGCAGCCAACGTATCAGCCATTGGCCGATTTGAGCCTAATATGCTCAGTCATTAGTGGGCCCACTGAAGGAGGCCGCAACTTGTCCACGCGTGTGCGCGAGATCTCACTGAACAGTTGCGTAGTTGAGAGAGAAAAGACATATTCTCTTTCCTCGCGCCATTCCTCCCTGCTTAGCTTCCAGTGCTTTCGTTGAGACAAGAGAATAGAGAATGCAATTGCAATGTGCGACAAATCTTCGTACTTGAACTGGTATAGCGCATTACGGGGAAGAAGAAACGGCCGAGCAGACCGACACAAGAGGACAGAGCGCTAACTTCCAACTGAGCTTTATTGTCAAACTGCATCAAATATGTAGACCGGCGCAAGCATACAAAACCACCCAACGCAACGACAAGATTACACACAACATCGCACCGTCACATATCACAGATTCATAGGCGGTTATGCTGATTAAGGAAGGCCACTTCATGTTCAGATAAAGCCAAAGACGGGGCGCTAATACACGTGCTACCAGCTCTTGCTATACAATGTGCTTCTATAATTTCCCGAGTTAATTGTGACGGGTGCTTTTTAATCACTTCACATTGAGCGAACAAGGGGGAACATCCACAATCGCGACAGTGAATCCCAATTCGCGATTGTGGAAGTCGCGATTGTGGATGTTCCCCCTTGTTTGATCAATGTGAAGTGGTTAAAAAGCACCCGTCACAATTAACTCGGGAAATTATAGAAGCACATTGTATAGCAAGAGCTGGCAGCACGTGTATTAGCGCCCCGTCTTTGGCTTTATCTGAACATGAAGTGGCCTTCCTTAATCAGCATAACCGCCTATCAATCTGTGATATGCGACGGTGCAATGTTGTGTGTAATCTTGTCGTTGCGTTGGGTGGTTTTGTATGCTTGCGCTGGTCTACATATTTGATGCAGTTTGACAATAAAGCTCAGTTGGAAGTTAGCGCTCTGTCCTCTTGTGTCGGTCTGCTCGGCCGTTTCTTCTTCCCCGTAATGCGCTATACCAGTTCAAGTACGACGAACCAACTCGCCCAATCTTCAACACTCGTAAATCTTTGTAACTCCGCTCGTGCTGGACAAATTTTAAATATTTTTGTGGCAGTGAATTTGTGAGGCAATAAGCTCCTTAGTGAAACCATTCCTTGGCTACTTGAAAAAGTTTTGCAGGGCCCCTTTAAGCATTTCGGCAAGGCTTGCTTCCGGACATTGCTATGATGGCAATCACGTCGAGATGGCAGATGCAGCAGAGCTGAGTATGCTTTAAAGAGCATGAAAGAGAAACAGTCACTTGGCTTAGCTTGATAAACTGTACTCTAAGAACTCTAATGCCATAAGTTTCACTATTGTAAGTTCATCATTAACGAAAGAAACTAAGACTGAAGTTTCACTTCAATTTCGTGCCAAAATCTCCTCGCGTGACGTCAAAATTTTCAAAAATATATTTTTCGTATTTTGTTGACATTGGTCTGCCGAACTTCTCGCTCGAGCGGGGCGATTTGCAACTTCTGCAGCTGTCCCTTCCAAGGAAGAATTTGCTACCGCGTAAACACTTGTCCTCTCGTGAAACGGCCTACGCCGTCTTAGCGGCACTATGCCTCACCCTCCGGCTAGGCTGGACAATACATGGCGGATATAGACCAGCAGCTGTTTGAAGACTTGTGCGAGGATCGAAAAAACGCCGCTCCTCTTGTAAGCTCAGGTGCGGTACCTAACAGCACGTACAGTGTGATACGAATTGTAGCTAGGTGAAATTTTTGAAGATCATGCGTCGAGGGGGGGCCACTTCATGCCGGACACAGTCGTGCCGTGCTGTGTACATGTTAACGTCCCCTTTTCACAGCACGAGCTATTGCAGCTACGAGTTCAGGTGAATAAGGCAAAAGGCTATGTCGCCAAACAACTCCTTATTGCTACATCTTCAATAACGCATAAATGTCACATAGAGCTTACTCCTTTCATTGATAGTTAGCTCGCGGGTCACAGTGACCGCCAGGGCAAGAGAGCCTGTCTCCCTGTCCGTATGGCTGTTTTGTTCACCTCTGCTGGCTCCTCCCCCCTCCCCCGGCATGGGTTGTTGCCCTTGCCACAGAAAAGCAGCCTTTCCTTTGATGAAGGAAGCAGACAGTTGTGCGAGCTGTCTGCAAGGTTGAAGGGATCCCGAGAAAAGGTGGTGTCCCTTCCCAAGTGACCGGTTTGTGCCACAATTAAAGAAAGGAAAATGGGTGAGCGTGCTCTCCCACAGCGTGTTAATAAGTCTACTCTTGCAAAAGTATATTTTTATGTTGTTACTTTGTACATATCTATTCTACCGAGCTGTTGTTCTATCATGCATGTTGTGGTTGTTAATTTATGTGCTTTTGTACATATTTCAATCTAGAATGCCATCTTGGATCTTGACTGCCCTGGAGACCCAATGCTGCACATGATCACATTTGCCACAACCCCAAAGATGCCCACCTACCTGGTGGCCTTTGTTCTGGGCGAGTATGATTATGTTGAAGGAACTTCGGATGACGGCGTTTTAGTCAGAATCTACACGCCCAAAGGCAAAAGCGAGCAAGGAAATTATGCTCTTGAGGTGAGCTATCTGTTTTTGATGCTGTCTGAAATGAACAGTGCTCGAACAGAAGATGCCAAGGGCTTATCACTTCACATATCAATCTTCCTGTCTTGTTTGGATTTGGTTATGTCTGGATTTGCATAGATCAAAGCCACCACTGTTTTGTAGTGACACCTTTTTCATTGTCTTCTTGCACTTTAGCAGTACAATTGCTCGTGCAGGATCAGCAAGTTGTGAGCACTAAATGATAAGACCAGCCTGGAATTAACCACTATATACACTCAAACCTCGTTATAACATAAGGGGATATAACGGAATAATGGATATAACGAAGTAAATTAAATTATCCTTGAAAGCTTCATTGAGAACCATGCATTTTAAACCTCGTTGTAGTGAAGTAAAATTGACCGGTAAATTGATATAACGAACT
Organism: Rhipicephalus annulatus; assembly: GCA_013436015.1. Classification (NCBI taxonomy): domain Eukaryota; kingdom Metazoa; phylum Arthropoda; class Arachnida; order Ixodida; family Ixodidae; genus Rhipicephalus; species Rhipicephalus annulatus. The sequence continues at coordinate 462,434 of WOVY01002978.1, read as the reverse complement.
AAATTAGTCTATCAAATAGTCTATAAAATAATGAACCAAACGTAGTGTGTCAAGTACATTGTTTTCTGCGAAGTTTGAAGCTCGTTCAGCCCGGCTTTTTCAAAACAACTGCGCCGACCTCACAGCCGTGCCGACCTCACAGCCGCGCCACGCGCCGACTTTACAGCCGCGCCACGCGCGGTCGGAAGAGCCGTCCTCCTCACACAGCCAGCGAAGAGGATTGAGGAAGCGCTCAGCGGTTCACATGACCAAGAATCGGCGCCGCAGTGCAAAGCGATTTTCCTTTTCGCGCCTTAAAGACGACGGCAACGAGTGCGTTTTCGCTGCTACCCTCTGCACCGAAAAAAAAGAACTCTCCGCGACAGCTTTCTTTTTTTCTCTCTCTCTCTCTCCCTCAGCGCGCGGCCTTGAAAGGAGAAGGGTCTCTACGTGCAGAGACGAAAAAGGGAGAAGCGTGGTACAGGCGCATCGCAGATGGGCGTTTGAGAGAGAGCAAACAATCCGCCACAGTCTTTTCTTTCCTTTTTTTCTTTTCCTTCTTCGCACGCCGCGTTGAGAGGTGCTGCCGCGAGATTGGGCATGGTGCTGAGAGCTTTTTCGGAGCACGGTATGTTCGAATTAATCATAGCAAGTTTTTGCGCGTTCGAATTACAGGGCGTTTTCGCCCATTAAAATACACGTAGCTTTGACAGGACCTCAGTGTGAGTTTGAATTAACCAGAAGTTCGAATTAAGCATGTTCAAATTAATAAGGTTCGACTGTGTTTATTTTCCACTGCACGGGTGGTCGCGTAGCGGTACATTGGGTCGCGAGGCGGTTTTCTTCTTTGCATGCTTATAGGTGTGCGCCCATCTGAGCATACATTGCCACAAACTGTTATAATTGATATAATGGAATAATGGATATAATGAAATATTTGTGGCTCCCCTTCAATTTTGTGATAACAAGGTTTCAGTATAACACCTTGCTACAAAAAAGCAACGCAGACCTCAATCTTTCTCAATTTATTTATGTACTTTTCTTGAACCACTCTTTCACAATTCCGACGCCTGTAAGGCGTTACCACATGGGGCCTATTTCATGCACTTAGCTACCCCTCTCAAGGTGGTAGCATGCAGATGGCATGGAAACCTGCTCACTGCAAATATGGGTATGTGGGCCTAAAGTGGCAGGAGGTGATACGAAGTCGCATGGCCATCTTGTAAACCTCTGGTGTGGGAGCTCAAAGAAGTTGGTTTAGATTTTGAGGACTTGCACACACTTTGTGCAGTTATGAATTTGAAAATATTTTAGTACCTCTATTGTTGAAAATTAGAAAGGGAATCAATATATTCATGGGAAACATTTCTCAAACTGAAACATGAGTGCCATCGTTGAGGGTGATATTGAGGGTACACAATGAAAGTGCACACTTTATGTGCACATCATGTGTCTGTTTGCCCACGTCTTCAAAATGTGTACAGACCTGTAGCCGTGTGTGATCTAGGTGCATTTGTGTGGTGAGACTTGTATGCCACACCGACATGGAGTGTTCTGTTACTTTCGTGTACACATATGCAGCAAAAAAAAAAGTCAGTTCACATTGCTTTGCCGGATTGCTATGTTGGAAAATATTTCTTTAATTTATATACTGATTAGCGTCATATTTGTATGTTTTCAATTACCTTTTATTCCAGGTAGCTACCCGTGCTCTGCCCTACTACAAAAGCTACTTTGGGATTGCCTACCCACTGCCAAAAATGGACTTGATTGCTGTACCTGACCTTGCTGCAGGTGACCCGTGCAATGCTGTATATAGTTGCTGTATATGTTGCAATTTTATTGTCTAAAAAGATCTTTTGGTATTTTCGTCATTCTGGAGTGTCTCCTCTTTCCCATGGACAAGTGCAGGGGGGGGGACACACAAACGTTCTGCCCCAATGTAACCGATGTTTCTGGCTTGGTGTACAAATAACGCCTTCATAGCTTCTAATTGAAGATATCTTAAAAATTATAAAAGTGTGCTTCCATAGAAATAAGACAACAGATGACACAAGCTCTTCAGAGATCTTGAATTTTGTTTTGCTTTGCACACATAGGTGAAGAGAATGAAAAATTTATGGGGCTATCAGAAATTCTGTGAAACGAATGTCAGATGTTCTACAACGTCAGTGGTGCTTGAAGGGTTAATTACTGTGACATACAGACGTTCTTCCATATAGTAGAGTTTTATTACTGGGTACCCACGTGGCTTATGCACCTAAGACGGGGCAGTGGTTGCGCATGCATGAAGGTCCAAGCACATGTGCGTACCCCTTGGTTACCGGGGCTGTGCGTATGCACTGCCAAATATATCACTGCCACTGCGGGCTTTTTAGTGGTATTTAGTTGTTCCTAGCAGAGCACGTTACCCATGACACCAACCATCTTGCTCTCACTATAGTAGATTCCAGGAACTGTACTTGCAAGGCAAGCAAGCTGATGCTGGCCAGATCAATCCGGCCGAGTGTAAAAGTGCGAGAACACTGTGGCTCCACTGGCTCGACCCACAGCAAGAATGCCACCTCTAGTCAAGCAGCTTAATGCAAGACTAGGCTTGTTGAAAATGAACAGCTGATGTGAAAAAACTTGTGACGCTGGTCATACTGCTGCAAATTCTCCCAGTTTGTCTGTCGTAGTACCACGACCAGCCTTCTGTTTGATTGTTTTGCACTGGCTCCAGCCCCAACTTTGACCTGTATGAAAGTCTTTGCCTCGGGTTGATACCACTGCCATATTAAACATATTTTATTGGAAGCAAATGATTTCTCACCACCATCTGTGCTCACTTAACATTCTAAATGTAAAAAAAAACACAGACCAATTCATTCGTCATAAGACGCTATGGAGATACAAGCATGGGGGACCTTGTTGTGGCTTGCGGTCAGGTAAGCACCACTATGGCCTGTCTGCTTGGGTACACAACTATGCGCTTACCCAAGCTCTTGGAGCCCAAATTGCTTGCCTTACCGAGCAATAAAACTCTAATATGAGCTAAGGGTTGTTACTCTAGTGTAAAACTTAGTTTTGTTCTGCTGCTTTTTTTCTAGCTGCTATGGAAAACTGGGGTCTCGTGACTCATCGCGAGTCGGCTCTTCTTGTTGATGAACAAAACACATCTGCTGAAAGGAAACAGAACATTGCCCTGGTTGTCACACATGAAATCGCCCACCAATGGTTTGGCAATCTAGTTACCATGGTAAGTTTCTATGGTGCTGTGATTGCATTTTGCATAACACATAGAGTGTACTTTTTACTGACCTGTGTTGCTATTGTGTACTCATACCAAGCATAAATAGCTAATTCGTAGTGGACCACTGGATCGCTACGTTAGAAAATATTTTTTTGCTGGAAAAAAGAAAAAGAAATTAAGCTCAATGAATTACTATGTTGCAGGAGCCTGAGAGCACTTTTTGAAAGTTATAAAAAGTGCCTTGCCGCTAGATGATGCTGCCACAGACTGCTAGACCAAACATATAAATGTTGTCGGTATTTGAAATGTTTCTGTAGACTCAGAGTCACGTTAACGCCCTCGATTCCGTTTTAAATGCAGTCAAGAAGCTGTTATTGAGCCAATTTTCATGAAAGAGGAAACTTGCATAATACTAGAACCACATGGAATAAACAAAAGCTGATCTTCCATTCTTAATAGCTATCAGTGCTGTGAGCCTGAGGATAAGAATTCTTAAAAATTAAGGCCCAACTTTTTATTATTCTTCATATATTTACACATTCTTATGCTCATCTTTAATACATCCGTAAAGGTTTGGGAGAACTCCTATTCCATCAGAAATCTTCCTTCAAACTAGGCGTAGGCTAATACATGATAGCTTTTGAATTAAATATTTAAAAAAATGTAAGTTGCCAAATTTTATGGAAAAAAGAAATCCCACAATTCACCTTGCATAAAAGAAATATGTGCTATGTTGTTTCCCTTTTTTCGACGTGTCGGAGAAGTTTTGGTGGGGTATGGTCTACGTTTACGTAACTCTAGATTGTGTCGACTATAATTCACACTTTCATCTCATAGTAGACTCTCAGTAAATGGAAATCTTAAACATAACTGCTGCCTCCAGGATGATTTGTTTAGTACCGGAATTCTGCACCCCTGTTCATCCCTCAGTAAATGGAACTTCTGTTAAATGGAACACATTTTCCTGGTCCATGCAGGTTCTGTTTAATAAGAGTCATGTATTCACCACTTTTAGTGCTTTATTAACCATTTTGACTTGTACAGCTGCAATGGCTACTCATTTTTGTATCAGCACCTTGAATTCTGTCTGGATCTCTCATCCTTTTATAGGAATGGTGGACTCATCTGTGGCTCAATGAAGGTTTTGCATCCTTCATCGAGTTTCTCTGTGTGGATTACTTGTTTCCAAAGTACCACATCTGGACGCAGTTCGTTACCGACTGCTACGCTCAAGCAATGGAACTAGATGCATTGCAAAACAGCCATCCTATTGAGGTGACGTATTCCTCCTTGTGTTAAAAGTGCACTAACGTGACTGGTTATTCGTGGAAGGTAATAACCGTGTGAACCTTGGAAAAATATGTTGGCAGACTTCAGTGCCCTAAACAAATTGCCATGCTACACAGGTGGGAAACTTGCCCCAACCTGTGCCAACGGGAAATTACTGCATCATACTGCTTCAAAAGGGTCTTTTTTGTCTAATTTGCGACATTGCTGTGCCACAATGTACTTTAAGAACTGAAACTGCTGTTGATATCACGCATCATGAGCAGATATTACGTGATGGTCGCCATCTTGTACACTTGTGCTGCTGCAGAAGCACTGAATTTACCGATCAATTATTATGACTTCTGCACGATTGCGGCAGTGCCTTTTGTGGTTACCACTAGCAAAGAATGAAGGCTGTGTGGTGACTACCTAAAACTGTGCCAGTATGACTTATCGCAGATTAAAAGCCTACGTGTGTGGCATAGTGCGTGCCGTTTTAAGCCCACTGCACGCTTTTAATAGCCGGCGACTACCTGAGAGCATTGAGGTGCCAATCACTGCTGCCCCAATCGTTGTGCGCAACCATAATAAGGAGGAAAGGTGCTGCAACGAACCTTCGTCCCCCCCCCCCCCCCCCCAATGGAAAACCATGCGCACACTTATGTACTTGGTGGTTAATGCATACTATGCTTAGTGCGTAGTTATACATGTTCTCTGCAAGTTGTTGGCGTGTATGTACATAAATATTAACATGGTTTTACTGTAATGAGCCTTGATGTTTGTGTGCATATGGCTATGGACTTCATGCTGTAGCGAGCTTGTTGGTGCAATACCCTTTACTATCTTATGTCACTGCTTCTGTAAATAATCCTACTTTCATTTATTTTTTGTGTTTGTTTTGTTAGCTTGTGGCTTCTGTATAAATAATAAAATTCTTCAAGGCATTCCCATCACTGATATTGCATTAGGAGTTTTGAAATTATGTTTCATGAAACTTGGAGATTCCACGAAATGCAGTTTAAGTTCCCATAAGCAGTCAGAATGAATGTTACCCGATGCAGTTTTATCCCCATAACACGCACATTTGATTTAGAGATAAGAAAATTTTAATTACAGTTTGGCTTTGTCAAGTGTTATGTAAGTCAATTTTTTAGATGCAGTTAGTTAGAACAAAATTGAAGAGCCACTGCAATTAGCTCATCATAACCAATATTTCATCGCAGCTGCAACGGGCATTTACCGCAAGTATTATGCACTACCTTATCCAAAGCAGATACCACACTCAAACATCATTATAACAAAGTTGCATCTTAAACGAAAACAATTCGTTATATCTGAATATTAATTATAAAGGTTTATTCCTAACACTATATTGCAAGACTACTTTTAATTTACTGCGTTACAACCAGCATTTCGTCATATTCAGGTTCGTTATATCAAGGCCTAAGTGTAGTGGATAAAACAGCAACTCGCCCAGTGTTGGTACCCAATAAAATACACTCAAACCTCATTATAACAGCGTTGTATTTTGCGTGAAAATGAGTTTGTTATATCCAAAAATTTGTTATGATGGTAAATTTTAACACCGTATCTATTGCAAGACTATTCATTTACTTTGTTATAACCAATATTTCGTTAGATCTGGGTTCGTTATATTGAGGCTTGAGTGTAACCACATTCCAGAGATAAAAAGGAGGAGTCGCACCTGCTTGTCACTTTCCAAATTGTCAATTTCCAAATGTGATAACTCTGCACTGGTACTGAAACACACGTGGCTTGTTTTCGTATGCCGCTCAATGCTTTGCCTCGGCGGGGGTGCAGCCCCGCCGCGGTGGTCTAGTGGCTAAGGCACTCGGCTGCTGACCCGCAGGTCGCGGGTTCAAATCCCGGCTGCGGCGGCTGCATTTCCGATGGAGGCGGAAATGTTGTAGGCCCGTGTGCTCAGATTTGGGTGCACGTTAAAGAACCCCAGGTGGTCGAAATTTCCGGAGCCCTCCACTACGGCGTCTCTCATAATCATATAGTGGTTTTGGGACGTTAAACCCCACATATCAATCAATCAAATATCGGCGGGGGTGCATGCACAAGTGATCTTTCACCACCGCTGATGGTTGGGTGATTTGGGGGCGGCATTAATTGGTTGTGCCAGTGCTGCAGAGTTTAAGCTTGAATTGATTTTAGAAATGAGCCCGGTTCTGCAGATCAACTTCATTCAACTGAAATATTTGCTCTTCAGAAGTTCACTTAGCTGAAAGATTTTTGTATAGAATGCTTAAGGCAATCACTGGGGATTTTTTCAATGTTCGTTATTCTGAAATGTTTAATAAACCGATGTTCATACACGTGAGAGTTAACTGTTTAGCACCCCCCTGCAAATATGGTTTCACTGCAGTTGGGGGTGTTGTGCTGTGAAGCTACTTATTTAGGCGAAACCTGCTCTGCTGCAAAACCACACTTCTAGGTTAAGTGTGCAGTACTCATGGATTGATAAAGACAATTTAGAGCTAAGTAACGCTCATACTTTCATGTCCACAGCCGCCAGTTCAAGTATGTTGGTGTAATTTCAGCTTCAACTCATCGATTATAGCCAACATTGTATATAGACACCGAATTCATCTGACAAAGTGGTTATTTCGAGCCCAGATACTAACCGCCTCCGCGACTAAAGAAATAGTCCCACTAAGGCATGCGTCAATGTTCTCTAAAGGTAAAGTCACCGGCCATCGTGCTTATGACGTCATCTGGAATGCAGGCCCTTTGGGGCAGACATGTGTTCATCCTCCTTTGAGGAAGAAATGCCGCATACTTCTAAAGTTGTATTTCTTTATAATTCCAATTTTGAAATTTATTAGGCAAGTTAGTTGAATCATGAAAAAATGCTAATTTTTTTTATATGTGATACTATCTGAGCTATTTGATTTGAAGTTGTTCGATTAAATTACTATTTGCTTTGAACTTACTTCGAATCTCAAACTTACTATTCACCCATTCCTAGGATTGTGATTTGCTCATTACATCTATTGTTTTGTTATAGCCTGTCTCATTAAACAAATTTTAACAGTACCGTATTTACTCGATTCTACCACGCCCTCGATTGTAACGTGCACCCGATTTCCACCACGAAAAAAAAAACAGAGTAAGACATCAATTGCAACGTGCACCCATTTTTCTCGCTGGCCCGAACGATCACACCACTTGAAAAAACAACTCATTTCGGAAGCGTTTTCCATTTAAATATGAGGTACGGGGGAAGCTTGTGCTCATCTGACGTGTAACAGAGCATTGCCGTCACTGTAGTTTTGCCGTGGATCGATGTCAGCCCGCAAACTTCCTTCGCCCCCTTCTTCTTGACGGTTGTGGTGCCAGGCATGTCGAAATAAAGAGGCGTCTGATCGACATTCCCGATTTGGCCAAGCAGGTAGCCGTTGTTGTGCCGCAAGTTTAGGACGAACCTCTAAAAACTGTGAAGCTTTTCATTGTACTCCTCCGCAAAACTTTTCGCATATGCCCGTTCACCTTTGGAGGGAACAGCCTTTCCTCTTCATAAAGTTAGTTAGCCAGCACCTGCTCGCTTTAAACTGGCTCTGCGTTAGACCTTTTTCTAAGGCTAATTGCATAGCCCGCACTTGGAGCAGTTCTGTCGTCACGGGCCGCTGTGCCGCTCTCTGCTCAAGCAGATACTCGCCGAGCAGTTCTTCAATTTGCGGAAACCGACCCTGCTGTAGTCCACTGAAGCCCACTAAAGCCTTTGCGTGAAGCTTTGCTGTCGATGATTTTCTGCTGTTGTTTCCGCCAGTCCCGCACGCACGTTTCGGGAACTCCGAACGACCGCGATGCGGCCCGATTTCCGTCCGTTTCTGCACACACGATGACTTTTCTTTTAAAAGCGGCGTCTTGGTGCACTCGAGTTTTGGGAGTCTGCCCTTCCATGCCGTCGATGCTAATGCACTACAATATGGCGAACTCCTCAGCACACGTACGAAGTGCTGCACATGGGAAACACATAGGCAGAAATGGCCGACGCGCCATGCTGACGCACGTAGGGAGCGGCCATTTTGGAAATGCCGATGGCAATAGAATGACCGTATTCATTTATTTTTCGTACTCGATTCTAACGCGCATGCGATTTATAAACTCTCTTAACCGGAAAAAAGGTATGCGTTAGATTCGAGTAATTACAATACTTGTTTCTAGGCACAAACATCAGTACCCACGTTGTGAGTGTATCATAATGTACTGGCTCGTAATAATGCTCGTAGAAATGCTCGCAGCACTCGTTTCTGTGTAACATCATATCTGGCATCATTGCTATGCAGTGTTGGTACATTTCATGGTACTTTGGTATTAGAATAAGGTTGATGTTCTCAGTATTTAAAAATGGCCAGGCATATGGTATCAAATACCTGGTAAGTACGTCATCATATTTTCTAAGAGTCATTCTTTTAACCATTACTTGAGGTAAGCAAAGCTTATGTAGTTGACTTTACCTGAGCATGTCTTTTACAGGTGCCTGTACGACATCCCAGTGAGATAGATGAAATCTTTGATGATATTTCATATCACAAAGGTGCTTCAGTTATCAGAATGCTCCACAACTACATTGGGGATGATGTAAGTTTTTCAGTTATGCTGCATGCGTCTTGGAACAAGCTTCCATATTGTAAAATTGGTTATAATTTGGTGTTATACTTGTTCAACAGTGGCCATCTGTGCCACCCACTGACCTACTCACTATATTTTCTTCTTACAGCACTCATTAAACAATGTGACCCAAGGTTACCATGGCTGCAGAAATTGGTACTACTATACAATTAATGCTTTCTCAAAATTATAAGCCTGAGAAATCGGTTATTTGAACTTTTCTGTGGAGCCATGTTACAAACCATTTGAACCTTTTTAAAAGGACAGGGAACAACTTTTATTATCTGGGGGCAAATCGAGAATTCTTCGCCTCTATTTTTATCAGCCAAAGTAAGGTACATACAGGCTATTACAATTATAGATGCTATTCTATGTACTGGGCCCTACACTGTTTTCTTATATATAGTCCCCACCCTGCTGCAGACACATGTCCCATTTCAGCTCTAAATTTTAGATGTCCCTGTGGTATACTTGACTGCGAGACCACCGTCAGATGGCTGCCTTGTAGCTTCCTATGTGGGGGTTGCATTTCCTTGTAGATTTATTTCTCTGGAATTCATTCCTTGCTTTACAGAAAACAAATTGCACTTGGTTGCTCATATGCTATGTGTTTGCAAAGCACAACCACCATTTTCAGCAGGCATAGGGCTGTGCCTTAGACTTACTTGCAGATAAGGCTGTAAATGAAAGGTCAGTGCTGTTCTTTATGAATGCCCTGAATAAAATTTAAGAAGCTGCTTCTCTAAATTTAATTTGGGGCATGCTAAAACAATCAAGAATGGCATTGCCTTCTCGTGTGTATGTTCTGCACTCTGATCAGATGAGTACCAGCTTTCCTGGATCAAATGGTAAGGCTGAGACATGCCAAGAAATGTCCACTGCTAGGAATAGATATCTATTTATTTATGTATTTATTAAAAACACTTTCAAGGTCCGAAGGCACAACAAAAAGGAGTTACTGGTCATCTTCTATGGCGAGCTTGTAGTCGGTTTTGTCTATCATGCAGGGGATGAAGGTGGGAAGGTAGTTTCAGGCTGCAGTTCTTCTAGGAACAAAGGAGTCGTGGCACAATATGGTGTGACAGGATGGTAGGCCCATCTTATAGCGACGTGTGATGAGGTGGATGAAATGGCGTCCTTCAAATGGCTGTTATAATGATAAATTTTGTGAAAAAGGTTGAGGCGAGACAATTTGTGGCACAATGAAAGGTTAGGCATGTTTAGGACGTTCTTCATAAATGTGATGCTGGAATGATGGGAATAATTCGATGAGATGAAACGTGCTACGCAATTCTGAATGGCTTCGAGAGATTAAAGAGTGGCATGAGTTGGATCTCACACTGCGCATGTGAACTCTGATTTCGATCGAGCCAAGGTTTTGTAGAGTTTTAAGTGATGATGGAACCCAGGAAACATTATGATGCAGATAATCAAGCATACAATTCGCGTTGTTAGCAGCATTGCAGAGTTGCCACTCCTGAATTGGAATGAAGCCGGAATTATTCCACATTTTTGCGACCCCAGAATGGAATGGCAACAAAGCTTAGAGAAATAGAATGGGAATGGAATTAAGCGCACTTTCTATGGAGTGGAATGGTTATGGAATCACGTCTTTTTTTCGAAAATAGAGAACATTTTCGTCGATGTGCTGTTTTTCAAACTTCAAACATTAGTAAGACAGACCTTTGAATTTAACAATAAAGCAGTAATTTAAAGAGACTTGCCTGATTGCAAGCACAGTATGTTTATAAGCAACACACCTACTATAATTCTGTCCTTATATAGATGGTGTTGCTCCGAAGTTTTTCTCTATTCTTCACGTAACCACGGGTCTATGCCATGGTATCCATCTTGCGGAACTATAGGGTGGCAACATAAACACCTTACACCTTGGGATTTTCCCCCTCGATGGCGCCTCAGCCGCCTGTTAGCTCCTCATTCTTTTTTTTTTCCAGGTGCTGCGCCGTGCCCCCTACGGGCTGCAGAAATTAGGCGCCTTCTTCCTCTTCTAACCACTATCACCAACACTTTTTTTGGTTCTGCCCCTCTCTGTGACTTGGACTCGTACAGTTACTGGATATAACAAAATTGATAAAGTCCTGGAAAAATTTGCTGTAAAGAGGATTTCATTACATGCAGACTCGGTACAAAAATTCCAAAAATAAATGCACAAATTAAACAAAAGGGAGACTGAAGGCAGAGTTAACCCAAAACACAACACTTATTTAGCGGTAAAAAACTGCGTTACTACTGAGATAGTATTTATATGCACACTCTCGGCGGGTTTTTGCCGTTGCCGCCATGTTTCGTAACAAGATCGAATTCATAACAAGCCCCGGCGCATCGCAACTTCCACGAGCGGGTAAAAGCATGTGAGCATTGCTGAAGCAAAGATCGAATAAGTCTGGAATAACCAAAATCGAATAACGTGGAAGGCCCATGAGATAACATCACCCGCGTGTTTGAACGGCCGTCGAATGCTCAAACAGAAAGGAAACTACCCGTCTTGAACAAGCATGAGTAGCAACTATGAACTTTGATTTTAAGGGCGGTCGCGATCGCTGGCGCGTTTGCTATCTCGGCAAGTATCAGTGCGCTTTCAACGCGAAGAGACTGTGTAAAAAGAGCACTTCTCCCTGGAGCAGCCGTATTTGCTCACATCAGCGTTTTGTAGGAGTTCTGCGATATCGGATCCAAAAGAGTTGGCTACCAGCCTTACTTCGTATAACATTACAATTTTATATTGCGTTCATTGCATTGAATTCAACCCGCCGTCGTGTTGCTGCCAGAACTAATCAGCTAATCGCGTAAGCTATGAGCCTGTGAAGTCGCGGCGTGATGCAAGACAGAAGCGCAAGACAAGACCGCCGAAGATCCATCATCACCATGGTCTCGGAGTGTTTCCATGAGCACCTAATCTGACATCTCCTCGGTGGTGATTACGTGGTTGTCCGCATTAAAAAAAAAGCAAAGTTGAATGTCGTTGGGGGCACACCATGCACGAGCAGTGAAACCATGCACGTGCGCACGGTGTCGAAAACGAAAACTGAACTACACAGATACCGCGGAAAACTATTCGGTAAAGCACCCTACATGTGCAGTGCAGCCCCACATATGTCACGCATTACTAAAAGCATGGCACTGCCAACGTAAAAGTGCTTTTCTGTTGTTGTTTGTTTGGAGGGAGAACGGGCACATCCGTGCATGCGCGAGCGGGGGCTATGTTGGCTCGCGCTCCCCTTTGCGCAATCATGAGTGCTCGCTCTCGTCTGCTGCGCCATGCGCGCCGCCGAAGCGGCGGCAGGGCACCTGTGGAAGATACACGCTCGTACCGAAATCCGGCAAAACATCTCTAAATTGTTCGTGGGGAAAAGTTCATTATATCAAGGTTGTCTCCCTCTGTTATTTTTTACATAGAGGTCACAAATACATGTGCTTCTATGGAGCAACAAAGGGGAATACAAAAACTTCCGTTATATTGAGGAATTCCTTATATGGAGGTTCGTTATAAGCAGGTTTAACTGTATTCAAGAAAGTGCTTCTCTAAGTTGTGATGCGTATTGACGGCGATGTGATGCTTGCGTTTACTGCAAGCTTTTACATACCACAGGGGTGAGACAGCTCTGCATATTGCGCATTTTTTATACATTTCTGTTTCTTTGTGCCAAGCTGCTCCAAAAGCATAAAAATCACAAAAATTGCTCCCAACTGCTCCAAAACACTCTCGAAAGCTAGAATTTTGATGCCGACTTCAGATTCAGTGGGGAAAAAAGGCAGAGTTGGCTGATAAGATGCAACCAAGTGTGTTATTCTTTTTTTTTATTTTGCACCTTTCTGATGACAAATGCTCCTGTGGTGCCGCCATAATCTCCTCTAAACTGTTGTAAATTAGTGTTACACTATTATAATTAAGCAAGCAAAATGCATTAACGCAAGCATTTTAAACTGCACTAAAGCAGTCTGATTTGGAAACCTCGTGTTGCTGACACTTCTCCAAACGCTGGTCGGAGCTTCCCGCTGTTGTGCTTGCAGGAGCTGAATATTGAAGACGCTGTGTCAGGATTCAACATTCTTTTCAGTTTCAACAGTATTGAGGTGAAGAGGTACCAATTGCGTTTATATTCGTACCACGTAGGCTCTTTGATACCTTAGCACCGCATACCCTCTTTGATACCTCAGATTCCTTTCGCCTTAATCTGATAACCCGCAGCTTTCGGAGTTCACGTTTTTTGGAAAAGCGTGAAAGGTGGTCCTAGCTGTAACATATGCTCCAGCAGCCTACAGCCCTTACTTTTATACTACAAAAGAGTTCACCGGGGATGCAACAGCTGTGCCAGTTGCATCAATTTGATACAATTCCCTATTGTTGCGCCAAGCTGCGCCAAAACCGTGAAATTCGCTGAAATCGCCCTACAGTGTGCCAAAATGCCCAGCCAGCTTCAAATTTTCTTTGGTATGCTAATTTCGGCCAGAAATGCAGGCTATGTCGGTCACCTGCAGTTTGCGCCACTAGTCCAAGCACGCAGACCCCGACTATAGTGCCTAGAATGTACTGAAAATATTCTAAGGTCCCACCCTACGCTCGCGAGACGCGATTGACGAGATACAGTAACAACGCTGCATTGCCCATTGGCCCACTGACCGCAGCAGATACAGCAGATACTTATCAGCGGGATTGCGAAACTTCAAGATGAAAATGCGTGTTGTGGCCACCAACGCTTTGCCGGAAATGTAAATTTGCTAGCCTGAACACACAGCTATGGCTTAATAGGAACTAAAGCTGGAAGTGTATGCCGCGTTTTCCTCGTGTGAACAAGGTGGATGTGCTGCGAATGCGGGCGTTGCCAGCGACTACGTTGATTGCCTAAGCAGTGGCACATAAAACTTTTTTTTTTCTTGAAAGTTTTGTCATCCCGGCCACAGTTGGCAATAGATGTTTTTTACCGTCGCCGGGCCAACGGGTGTGCGCCGTTGTTACTTTACCTGGTCGAACGCGCCTTGCAAGCAAGCCGAAGCGGCACCTAACCCAACAGAGAAAAAAAAAAAAAAAAAGGTGGGAGGGGGGGGGGGAGGTGTAGCGCTTAGAGCATTTCTTGGCTGTAGTTCTAACCTGTGCAGAGAATGCTGCTTAAGTCATCTTCACCGCAGTGCACCAGTGCCTTGTGGAAAAGCGTATTGAGACGTGTAAGGTGCTGTTAGTACTGGTCACGGGACACTGCACATTTTTTTTCGGTCATGTGTTTGTACGCCACGTAATTCTAAATACCAGTATAATCACTGATCTCTAAATAAGCTACTGGCAATAATTTGGAGCAATGTATGACATTTCCGCTTCGCTAAGAAAACAAACTGAATTGTGCGCTTTTTCTTGCCACCCCTATTCCTTAGTTTTACGAATCTCCTGAATTTCAAGGTCGCGATCTTGGCAGATCTTTATTTAAATTCGCAGAGCCTGTCAAATGATTTGACAGGTGCAGCAAATGCTAATATGGACTTCATTGTTTGCTCAGTGGGGTGGTTCAAAATACTACTTGAAATGAAAAAGCAGTGCTCATGCTCACACTGCACGATTTAGGTCATGTTCAGTGGTATATACATATATTTTTCTAAATGTAAGCCTTATTTTTTATACTGCTCCAAATTTTGTATTTCATGATGTTAAAATGCATGTTTTATCCCTGTAACCTGCTCCAAAAATTGCTCCAAATTGTATTCCAGCTGTTGCACCCCTGGTTAACTCTTCTGAATTATCCCCTCATGGAGGGGTGTCACATGGAATAGGAAGGGATGCGGCAGCACGGAGTTCTGCTCATGAGTAGTGATGAGCTACGATTGATGCAATTTCTGTTTGTGTCTGGTTTGCCCGGGCTCACCGTCGAAGCTTTGTCTCGTCAGCTGGCTGATATTTAGACACCAGTTATAAATAAAATATACAATTGCAAGATTTTTCACTGTCATTATCATTGCTCACCCAACATATACTACACATTCCGAGCCAATTCAATTTTTCCATGGCATGTGGGACGTCGTGTGCTTCGTGGATGTAGCTGTCGTCTTCTACCGAAGTTTCAGCCGCTGAAAACCTCTCAGTTTTAAATGCCAGGCTTAATAAAGCTGAAGCACCTCCATTGTATGGGCAGCTGACCATTAAACAAAATCAGAGGCCGTAATACAGACGCTCACAAAGCAAGAGGCTTGTTACGTCACGGTCCCCGAGTGCGCTAGTTTGTCAAACTTTTAAGGGACCTTGTGTTTAAAAAAAAAAATACTTATTAGCTAACTGCTTGCTGAAATGCACTGAAATTTTTCCAGCTTGTTTGTGAACACCCCAAAATTAACCTACATAACACAGATTGAGTGAAAATCGGGCCGTTCAATAAATCTGTCGTTAGCAAAACATAGCAACTGTTTCCACATGAAACTGCTTTATAAAATCTCCGCTGATCAGGTATTAGAAGAGGAATCAGACTCAAGGATTTTTGTGGGGTGCAAGTATATTATGCATTCTAATATTTTTACTGGGATGGGTGTTAATGATATTGGGCGGTAGGTATTAGGGGATTATATGTATCTTTGGAAATACGCACTGGGAGCACGTTCCCAGCCTTCAAGTCAGGTGGCAGTGTCTGTAGTGACTGTTAAAAAAATTTTTACAGTAGTAAAGGGAAATATGTTTGCATACGGTTGCAAAATTTTTGATGAAATACAATCTTGACCAGCCGATGAAGACACTTTCTCAAGTTGACAACCAGCCTATCGATACCAACTACATCGATGATAATTCGGTTCATTGGCGAGAGATTGATGCCGTGTTAAATGCAGAATTATTAGGGGAATGTTCTTATGAAAGTGTGAAGAACAGACATTTTTCAGAACTTTACTGCGCTTTAGAATAGGTACTGGGACATTCAACTAGATTAATTTAATATTTCTATTAGATTATAGTTGAATTTTTTTTCTCGCTTTTGCATTTGTTGACTTCACATTCACTGCCATAATTTGGCTTTAAAAAAAAGGGTAAAGACTCTGATATGCCCTCTTGCCTGGTATTTGTTACATAGGAATGTTGGTCAGGATGCTATGAATTGCATTCCCTTTACCCCGAAATTTGCCCCAGTTGCCATCTGCTGAGGTGAAGCCAGAGGCCCAACTGAAATTTTGTGTGCACTATACTTGTGAATAATATAAGAAACAATTTTTCAATTTTCGTTTTTCAGAAATTCAGGGAAGGCATGAACCTGTACTTGACCAAGCACAAGTACGGCAACACAACGACGGAGGACCTGTGGCACTGCCTGGGTGAAGTTTGTCACGTCCCTGTGGAGGCCATCATGAACACCTGGGTTAAACAGAAGGGCTACCCTGTGATATCTGTAAGCAAGAATGGCAGCTAGTGTGCTGACCACACCATTAGTGTAGCCAGCTCTCAGCTGCATGTGTACATTCTCCTTCCGGTGTAGGTAACAAGCAAACAGGATGGGGCTAACCGGGTGCTCATGTTCACCCAGGAGAAGTTCAACGCAGATGGCAAAGTCTCAAGTATGTGTCTGCGCTTTGAGGCTCGTGCTTATGTCGTCTATCGCTAAGCAAAAACTGCTTTTCAGAGGATGGCTCTCTCTGGATGGTTCCAATCAGCATCACAACCTCAAAAGCACCCAACACGATCGTGAAGCAATTCCTGCTGGACTCTGCTTCATCGGTACTCATACTTGATGGTGTGTCATCTTCTGAGTGGGTCAAAGTAAGAGTTTTTTTTTATCAACAAACATAAAAGGATAGAAGAGAAAAATAATTTTTATTTTGGTTGCCGGCTGATTGGTGAGGTTGGGGGGCAACCTCGCTTAAATGGCGGCAAGGAGTCCTTGGGTTGGGCTGTGCTGGCATTCTCGGCCTGCTGGACAGCAATGAGTTGGTCCTGAGCCTCTGCATAGAATTGGCCAAATGGCAATAAAACTCGACCAGCACAACGACGGATAGGAAGGACTGGTGTGTGCCGGGCAGTTCACACCATGTGGCGTTAGTCCAGCCGAAGACGAGGTCCTTGTTCATCCATTGTTTATCATGGAATTTTATGATTGCATTATTCGGCATCTCCTCACCTTTTGGCAATGTCTTGTGCTTGAGAACTACAATGGGGGGAAGCTTGTGGCTGTTTACCGTGCACGATAACATTACTGTGACTTGAGTCTTCTCATTGCCGGAAGTAGGAACACAGACTTATTTTGAGCCTTTTTCGTGAATGGGGAGGGACAATGGCATGTCCAGGTACACTGGTGTTAAATTGGCCCTGCTGATTAGCCCCAGCTGAATGTTCTTCAATTTGCGCAAAGAAATAATGTGGCATTGAAAAGGCGCAAGAAGCTTTTCGGAAGATTCAGGGATCTTTCCAAGAAATCGCGGTTCGCAGTGAACTGGAAATCAGGCGCGGCGCATGTAATGTTAGATCCAGTGCTTGCTCACTTCGAAATGTGAGCTCGATACTCCATTTTCACTTGCCAGCTCACTTTCACCTGCATCAGACCTGCGTTCACTGCCAAATGTGTAGCCTGCTGCTGTCTAACGAACTCCGTCAGAAAGAGTTTGATTTCCGGGAATGCCCCATTCTACGGGCCATGAAAGCTTTTTTCACTTTCCGCTAGATAAGAAAAGTACTTGTTTTTTTGTTGTCGCCGTCCACCGACACTTCCTTGATGACATCAAACTTCCTATGTCTAAAAAGAAAATTTATTCTTTTTTTAAATGATATTCATTGTATTGCTGTGTTTGAAAAATTTCCAGAGTGAAAAAATATAACCTTGGAATTTGATAAAATAATGCAGTTTTCACTCTGCAGATGAAAGAAATGTTAACTCATATGCTTTCAAAGCTAAATCGTTCAAAATATTTTGAATATACCTAGGCATTGTTGAGCAAACATGTTAAATAATTAAGAATATTTTCATTGTTTTTCTTCATGCTAGTGGCACATGAGAAACATTCTATGTAATGTTCAATAAATAATTTTTCATAAATATCTTTGCATATAATATCTTAATATAACTTTTATAATGTAATACATTCGAAAAGTACAATCACTTAGTTTTAAATTGATATGTAATATTTTGCTGTCTCTATAATAGCATTAGTAAAGCATAATATTTTTCTGTAATGAATGTTAACTTAAAAATTGAAAAGATGTGCAGTTTTGTTTTTCATGTCTTGTTTGTAGTAAGAATCTAATATTTTTTGTACTTGTACACTTCTAGCAACACAACTGCAGAAACGTTTACAACTGCTTTGTCCTTTTGTATAATGCTCTAGTTCACTCTAGCTTATGTGTGTTCCTTTCCGTCTTGGATGTTCTGGTGTCATCAAGGGTGTTCAAGCATTTCAAACTCGTTTACAATAGCTTTATGCTTGAATACCCCCTCTCCCCTCATCAAAAAGGTATCCTGTGACGCTTGTGTCCCATGATAGCAGTACACCTTTTTCTTTGGTACCAGCACATTGATCATTCCATCTTGTGAATGTTATTGCTTTTTGCTTTTTTGCATTGTGCAGATAGACTGTGAGTGGTTAGAGTTATGTGTCTGAGGGGCCTTGACATTCTCATGTCTGCCAATTCTGCATTTCCTCAGATCAATGTTGGAACTGTTGGCTGCTACAGAACCTTGTACAGTTCTGAAATGCTATCTCAGCTGATCCCTGCTGTGGAAAACAAGACTTTGCCTCCATTGGACCGGCTGGGTCTTCAGAGTGACTTGTTCGCTCTTGTAAGCAAGTTATGCTTCTACATGCACATGTGCATTCATTGCATTCATTAATACATATCTTCAACTACAGTCCTCTTGCTTTTATCTTATTAGACCAAAAAAGTACGAAAGTTGAAACCTGGGAAAACAAAATTCTTGTGTGAGATAATGTTTTCCTATAGCAATTCATGCTATAGGATTCTGATAATTTCTGATTTCTTGAACACATAATGCTACTGAACTGTGATCCAGCATTCCTATAATTTCCAGGATTTTAATTTGTTACTAATGTATAATCTCCTACAGCACACTTGCATGGCTACTGCCATTCTTTGGTGGCAAAGAACAGCGGATTGCCGTAATTAATTGAAGGTACAGGAATCACTTCACTGTTTGTCGATTTCCCATTTAACGTACCATGTTCGCATTTACTGCCGGTTTGTACTTCTGTTTAAACAACAGTGGAGTGGCTGCAACATGCTAAATCACCAAATAAACACCCCTGCATTCTATCCGCTCTAACAATTTGTGTATCATGCATAGGTCATAATATGGTGGTTGTGTAGACTAAGTTGACCTGTTGTACTGAGAAAAAAAGTGCTTTGAAAACCAAGGCATCCCGCTTATGAATGCAGGGCTGTTTGTGGTGCTGGGAATGATAGTTGCTGCACTGGTGGGATACTCTTGTAAGTACTAAAACTAAGTATAAGTTCTGCACTTAAGCTTGCTGTCATTTAATATCACTCCAGGTGCAAAGTGGCCACAAATCGACTGTTGATATCCTTCGCCTGATGGAGGCTTATGTGGAAGAAGACAACTATACTGTCTGGAACTCCATCAACTCATGTCTGGGCAAACTAAATCAGTTGCTTTCGCATACTGACATGCAGCCACTTTTGCACGTCTACGGCCGACGGCTCCTAGCCAGCATTTTCAGCAAGCTAGGCTGGGACCCCAAACCTGATGAAAGTAAGTTCTCTGTTAACATTTAAGCTGCCCTGAAATGGATTAATATTGTGACAGTCCAAAGCCATGGCTGGGCCTCGTATTACCTGCTTGTTCATTTAGCAAAGCAGTATTCTTGTGAGCATGTCTGGGAGCTTATTCTGTTGCTCTACATAGCTGCTGAAATATACCACATAGTTGTGACTGATTTCCAACTATACCACATGTAATCATTTCCTGTGATTAGTGAAACATGGCTTCGTTTGGATTAATCAAGTCTCTCGTGCACAGTCATTCTTAAGAAATTCAATGTATCGCGCGGTGCTAACGTAGTCCATCTAAGTAGCCAAAGTAACCCCGATGTGATTTCTGAAGGTGTAGCGCGAAGATTGGAGGTACGCTATTGCCTTTCTGACAATGCACAATGTACATGCACTTTGGCTTGTGCATTGTCCACTTAACATGAAGTTGTCAAAGTTATACAAAGAAAATGAACAGAACGGGGTTACAAGCTTGGTGTTTAGGCTAGGTTAGACCCTAAAGATAGTGTGTACGCATTCACACGGCACATAGACTTTGTCTTGCAAAAGCTTCGTCGTTCCCGGTTGCAATAGTTGCCGAAGCTCAGTGATGTATGATGCAGCGAAGGGAAGTTAGTTTTTATAAACTGTAAACACAGCATTGTAGAGTCTTTCTTTCTTGTAATGCATCTGTGTTAAACACCAGCGGTGTAGATGGTCTGACAGTAAATAGTGCAGTTGGTGCTGACTCGGCTCTGGCTGTGAGACTTCTATATCCGGGTTGGTGGGTTTGTAGTTTTGTGCAATGTCACAAGCTTAAGTAAATATTCGGGGCTAACTAAATAACTTCGGGCTCAGTTTTTTTAGAAGTAACGAACTGTGCTGGAGCAACAAGTACAGTTAATATAGTTGCATCGGGACATCTGGGTTCATTGCAGCCTTGATAAATATAAAAAAAAATATATACGAAAGTAAGTTTTTCACATATGTAGGCTGCAACCACATTGCATGTCAGGTGAATTATGAGTGTTAGTTGAATTATTACTTGGGCTGACCAGGAGCAGTGCTGGTTTAAAAATGGGTTGCTGCGTTGATAATTGCATACTATAACATTGGTTTGATCAGATACCCATGCGTACAGCAAGTATTGCTGGCAAAAGAATGGCATAGGCTTCTTAGGCAATGTGCTGCATTCAGATTTCATGGCATACTTCGTATCAGGATCTACGTTTTAAAGTGGCAGCATTATTTCTCACGCGAAAAATGTCAACATTTGTGCCTCACGTTAGTGTTCCTGCCAGATTATTAACTTTCACTGTAACTAAACATTACGATGTATGATTCATGTACCGTATTATAATCCACTAAGGGCTACGCTCGTGTAAGGGCCGATCCCCCCCAACTTGGCGCTCCAAACATTAAAAAAGTGCCAGCAAACGGCAGCCTCGTCACGTCTCGTATACGGTACGTTTCGTAGGAGCCACCATATGGCAATAGCTGTACTGCGGCTTCTTGATACGGCGCTACTTGTGAGCTTCGTTTGCGGAGCACTATCTGGGCGAACTTGTCGCTTTTCTTGCTCGGCGAGGAGCCGAGCTTGAGTAGCAGTACCAATGAAGACATCTAGCGAGGATGTCTGCAGCTAGATGCCAGATATCCCATCGGTAGGCATACATATGGCACGATTAAATAGGTTTTTTTTCATAACAATGGAAGTTCGAGTGAGTTGATATGCATTCATCGTGGTTGAAACAGCGCACACGAGATGAAGATGCTCACAGAAGCATAGTGCCTGTCTGTGTTTGTTTTTCATCATTGTCTCGTGTGCACTGTATCAACCAAGGTAAAGGTTTTTCTATACATAAATCGAAAATTGAACCCAATTTCACACTGCCGTGAAAAGGCCACACCCCAATAAAATAAAATAAAAGTGCAGCCTTTACATGAGTGTATACGGTACTATTAATAAAGTTGCTTGTTACTTTGTTAATTTGAAACTTCGAATGAATGCATGAGTTTTGAAATTTGTATTACAAAAGCCATTGCAATATGGATACAGGAATTTTGAAATTAGCATCACAAAAATCATTGCAGTAACTTGCACTTACATATACAGTAGGCTCTCATTAAACGGAACTTCAAGGGACCAGGAAGATATGTTTCATTTAGCAGGATTTCCCTTTACTGTGAGATGAACAAGGGTGGAGAATACAAGTACGAAACTAATCTCATCAGAAGCACATATTTCATTTAAGAAGCAGTTCCGTTTAACAGATTTTCGTTTACTGAGGCAACTATATATGTAGTTGCAATCACAAATGTTTTGGTTTTTGAAATTATCATGTGTTTTTTATTACCCGTGACTCTTTCTTTTCATGTAAACTACATAAGTACAATATAAAAGCTGTGCATGTCTAAGCAAGTACTACTTCAGCTAAATATGATGTGAAATATTCTTCAAGGTCACTTGGCTACGCTGTTGAGGAGCACTGTGATCGACCGTCTCGCTCGTTTCAAGGATCCAGATGTTTTGGCTGAAGCCCGAAGGAGGCTTGATGCCCACATCGCAGGAAAAGCCATAATTCCTGCCGACATTCGCGGTGCTGTAAGTGACAAGTTCTAAGCTTGTTCGTCATTTACAACACTCTTATACCCTTTAAAATTTTCCCCAAGAAAGGTAATGCTGTCTGGTAAAAAAATCGCACTTTCGCCGCAAGAGCGAAGCAATGATTGCGATAGCAACAACTTGTAATGTTATACAAAGCAATGCTAGGAACTCATTTTTTTAGTATGCAGCTTGGCATAACTGGACGAAACATTGGTGTAAGAAAACGCGGTAGCTGCAGCAGGTGAGGTGGATTTCATTCAGTTAATGGCTTCAGTGCAAACTGCGGTATTATCGCACCACATATAGAAAAGTATGAGCCATCTGTTGATTTTCTCTAAAGCATCAGGGGTCTCAAATTCACATCAGCTAACACAGACAAAAGAACTAACAGACAAGAAAGCCTAGGAAACAATCGGGAAGGTTATTTGTAGTAATCATGACTAAATATAAATAAAGTGGACGAAAAGATTACTTGTCGCTGGCAGGGACTCAACCAGTGTCTGTAATAACGCATGCAATGCTTCAGATGTGTTATTTCAATATCGCAAGCCCAATTCCAGCCAGTGGGCTTAGCTTTTCGTCCTCTTTCTTCTCATTTAAGTCATAGTTACAACCAATAACATCCCCATTACTTGTCTAGGCATTCTTGTCTGTTAGTTCTAATTAACATTGTCTAAGAAATAAAAACGAGCTCTTAAAATTTTTTCTTATTTTCAAAATAACTGCCTCAGTTAATGCTATTTATTATCAAATGTTGCTTTCGAGGGGAGTTTGAGACTATTGTTTATATTACTGGGCAACATTGACTGTTAAGAAGTCTGTGAGGTTCAGCAGTCTGTGAGGTGCCGCTAGCAGCAGAGAAATGTAAGGCACCGGCCACAGTACACTGCCGTGCTGATATAGTGCGAGCAGTTGGCCAATACAAAATTGTAGTGAGTCATCAGGAGAGAGGAAAGAGCAAAAGAAGAAAGAAAAAAAAACTCGGCGGATGTTTGAGCTTTGCCTTCAGGAATTGAATGTGATAGCATAGTCGGGGCCCCTCGTGCACTGTCTTCTCAGTGTCTAGTCTGGCTTCGGTTCTTGGTGCGTGCCTCAACTGTTGCATAAGGAGACGAACAACTGTGTGTGTAATATTGGCCGTTTCAAACTATACCAGAATTTCTACTGTTAGTACAGTTGTTAAGTGCTCACAATAACAATTCTTTTTTTTTTTGTGATTATAAGTGCAAAACCCATGACGCATCCATAAGGCAACATGTGAGCTTACGCAGCTGCTCACTTTAATGATGCTTTTGCAGCTGATGATGATTAGATACGGTATGTCTTGAGTGCTTTGTAATGGGCAAGCATTCAAAACATCCACTGGTTAGGCAATTCATTGAAGCCGGACACAATTCTATGCCTCTGCCACGCAATGTTACATGCGTTGATTCACCACATGACATTCATGTTGCGACATTCTGTAGCGGTTTCAAGCAATACCATGGCTCTGTGGTGGAACACTTGCAGGCTACGCAGCCAACCAGGGTTTCATTCTCGCTTGAGCCAAAGTTTTTTATTATTCATTTTATTTGAATCTTTCGCAATATTTAGAGGTTAATTTTAGTTCACAACCTATGATGCCAATGTTGACACTGAAATTTATGCAAAACAAGCTGTTTAACGCGATTGTGTTAAAATGTGATATTCATGCAGATCTTGTTTTGTATGTTGCGTAAGGAACGAACTTAAGGTGCTCACTTACTGGGAAAAAATTGGCCCAACGCGATTAGACCCAGTCAATGAGAGGAAGCCCTTCGTTCTCGTATTTCAGCGGTCTGGTAATCTGCCCGTGTGTTGTCGTTCTCAGTAATGCCGAAAACAAAGAGACAGGGAAATTCGTTCATTGGACAGTGTGCTCTTGACTCTCCATACTACAGAATAAAAAGAGAAACCCTATTAACGCGATAGAGTTAGAGAGCTCGTTTTGCAGGAATTCCGGCGTCTGTGTCAACGTTGGCATCGTTAGTTGTGAGTGAAAAATCGTATTCTATGCATGGACAAAAAAAAAATTGAAAAAGATGCAAATAAAATGAGTAATGAAGTTCGGATCTGAGTGGTGATCGAACCTGGGTCTTTTTTTGTGGCAAGCAGATGTTCTACCACACAGCCCTGCCTCTGCTTATGAATACAGTGAAAATAACTTCCTCTGCTTCGAAATGCAGTGAAAGTAACTTCTATATTTTACAAACACACGCGTCTTGTATACATGCTTCACAATACAGGATGAAATATTGCCGTTATAATGCGTGATACAAGCATACGTTGCCATCGGTCATCAGGACAGGGGATTATAATAATGACTTCATAGTTTAAAAGCCCCTCACCAACTGCATAAGGCACAATCGCTACTGCATTCTTAAGGTCATGTAGCGGGTGCATAGCAAGTTTGAGAAGATTTCATACACTAAGTGTTTCAAGCACGCACTAGAAACAGAATATCGCCATCATGTTCAACTCTTAAAGGTGAAGCTCAAGGGTCTCCCAATTTTTTCTTTGAACCATGTGGGGAAATAAAAAATAAAATTTGCCAGGTGCGCTCAGTCGTCGACTGTTGTACGCGATCGCATAATGATACTCCGTTCACATTGCCTTCTCAATTGCTCGCCCAGGTTCGCTTCCTGGTGGACAAATCGTGCCGCTAGGAAAGGAATGTCTGTGCACCTGTAAATTTGCCCTTTAAAAAAATCCTAGAATTTCTACTGTAATTATACAGTTGCCAAGTCCCCACCATGACACAATGCTTCTATTTGAAAGTTGGCAAGATATGCGTCCATAAGGCAACATGTGCACCTGTGCATTTGCACTCGTTGCTTTTCCTAATAATGATAACTAATTAAGACTTTGTGCCTTCTTTAATAGGTGGACCTTGAAACCAACCACTTGTTGTGCAATCCACGTTTTAACGCCTGGCGTGATTTTGTGCTTTTGCCATGCATTATTGTTACCGACACTTTTTATAGTATATAACATTCCCGCCATGTTTTTTGTGGAGCATCTGCTTTCGCTGAAGAAATCCATGGTTAGATTCCCGTTTAAAACTTGTGGGGGTGCTGACACCCCCCCTGTAAAGTTGTCTGCGCCGCGTGGCGCACGTGTCTCGCCCCAAGGCTTTATTTCGGGGGTGACCATCGCCGGGCGATAGATGGCGTTGTGTTCGCTTTGAGTACCACTGTTGGTAGAGTGGTGGCGCCGGCGGTGGCCCCTGGCGGAAGGCAGGCCTTGGTGGTGGGTGAGAGTTGAGCGAGCCTCTTCTGCGCGTGGCGGCTGCCGCGAACGGTTGTCTGTGGCGTGGGTCCCCGGTGCTCGGCACCGCAGGGCTTCGCGCCGGGGGTCCCATGTGGAAAGTCAAGCGTTGGCGACGCCACCTTGGGTATGTGTTAGTGTGTTGTGTGTGTTAGGGTGTTGTGTGTGTTAGTGTGTGTTTATCATGTTATTGTGTGTTTAGTGTGTCACTGCGTTATGTTGTTTGTATGGTAGCATGTTAGTTAAAATTGATGTATCATTCGGCGGACGATATTGTCGTCTAAATTAGTTAATAAATGTATGTATGTTGTGTGCTTTGTACCGACCGCGTCTGCTGTGTCCGTTCACTCCAAGAGCGTGGCGTGGCGAGGCGCTCGTTCGCCTCGCCGAGACCCCACACTGGCGCTCGTTCGCCTCGCGAAGACCCCACGAACTAAACATTTTTTTTTGTGTCATTTGGATCCATCTTGAATTTTTTCTCGTGGACAACATCATTGTTTTGAAATCGTGTTCATTTATGCAAAAATTTGTTGTGCCTTCAACAACAATTTTGGAAGCCTGAAATTTGTTCTGCCTACTAAAATTTTAAGCATACCATGGGCCTTACCTGCAAAGTTCCTTTCTGGTGCGAACAGCTATCTGTTCTGGTTCGGAAGATTGTGTATTATATTAGGGATAGCGGGCCGGGGGGGAGGGGGGATGGAACGAAGACAGTCAGCTGTGGGCCGGGCCACTAGTATACGGTCCCTGGGGGTCGTGTGTTTTAGACCCGTGCTTTAAACATAACAGAATGCATTATTGACAAACAAAGCAACCACATCGAGCTCGTCAATGCATGTAATTCCTGCCAGAGACACGCAACCTCACTCTACGGGCCTTTCACCCAAAAGGCAGCCATTGTGTTTCGTCTCTGCTTGAGCCACAACTATTGGAAATCCTTGTACAGTTTCACTCGCACGTGTTAGCAATTCTGACTTTATACTGAACATTATGGGATGGCAACATTTGCACCTGTAGTGGCGATATATAATTGCTATCTCTACAAGAAAAAATTGTCTCGGTGTCAATCTTTCCTTATTTGTGGCACTAGCCACTAAAGCAGCTTATCGTAATTCAGTTATGGAATTTGTTTCATGTTATGAACCCAAGATTTGATATTGCTTAAAATTGAAATGCCTTTTTTTTATTTGTAGGTGTACCAGGCAGCAGCGTCGATTGCAGATCAAAAGCTGTACAACGAGTTCCTAAAGGTATGTTGCTTAAAACTTTTGAATGTGTAGTTTACCAACATGACAAACACCTGAAAATTGCTGTGAAAGAACAAAAAAAAATTTTTGAGCTAAGCTTCTATGATAGTAATTGAAAAAAAAAATGCTGCAAGCTCATAACATTTGATCATGAAGGCATCCTTTTAGTGGATTTTATGGTAAAAGTCAAATTGTCAGTGTTAATATTGCCACAAGGCAGTAGTGGGATTGGGGCACAAAGCGGTAGAGGGTCTTTGCCTGGAAAAAAATGACTGCGAAGTGGATAGACTGGTCCCAGCCCACCAGTGTGCCAGCCATTGCCGTCGCTTGTAAACATCGTAAGTATCCGCAAATATACGTTTCTTTGTAAGATTATTGGTGGAGATGCGGGGTACGCTTACCTGGCTCTCCCGGCTAACAAACACAGAACTTCGGAGTGGTCGCCGCTTTCATTTTCCTGCAATCGCTCAACAGGCCAACCCACAAGAGCAACAGAAGCCGCACCAGCAGCAGCAGCTGCCTCCTCTGATTCTCCTGCCTCCACGAGACCCCGGAACCTTGTCGGCCACAGGCAAGGATAAGGTGAATGTCGAAGATTGGGTCGCATTGTACAAGCACGTGAGCGAATACTATAGGTGGGACCCCAAGTTGATGCTGGCCAACGTTGTATTTTACTTGCGGGACACCGCACTGGGACACTGGGACCAGCTGGGACATTTGCAAACTGAAGCTTGTCGAGTTATTCAGCAGGCCATTTGGGCGAGAGCCGGCCGCGAGGAAAGACCTGGAATGTCGCGTGCAGACATCGACAGAGTCGTACGTGTCTTATATACAGGAGGTATTGGGCCTCTGTCGAAAGGTGGACGAGAACATGAGTGAAACTGACAAAATTGCCCACATATTAAAAGGAATTGCCAATGACGCCTTTAATTTGTTGATTGTTAAAGGTTGCACCACCGTCTACGCGGTTGTGAAGGGAATGTCAGCGCTTCGAGCACGCCAAAAACCATCGCATAACCTGTCAGTTTGCACGTCAGCCTAATACTGCAGCCACTTTGACCTGCGAAGACTGCCCCAAGTTCACGCAAGCTAAATCATCCGAAAATGACACCAGAATCGTTTGTCGCGAACTCGAAGCAATGGCTCCTACAACCATCGCTTCCGACGGCCCTCAAGATAACGCATCCACCATCTCCCTCATCCAAGCCATCGTCCGCCAAGAAATAGCAAATCTTGGCATCACACCTATTTGCTCTGTTCGCACTACCGAGAGTTCGGCTTCAGTTAAGCAGATCCTGGTGTACCCTTCATGCTACCCTTCCCGCTACCGGAACCCTGCTGAATGGAGGATGTCAGATGATCGATTGATCTGCTTTCACTGCTCTCGCGCCGGACACATTGCGCGCTACTGTCGCAATCGTTGGACGTCCAATTCATCCTGGAACACTGGGATATTGCGTCGCTTTGAAGGCAACTCTCGCCGGTTTTCTACTCCATACGATCCCCAGCCTGCTGCTACTAACGTTCAGGGCCGAAGGTTCAGCTGGTCACCATCACCCCAAGGCCGCTAATCTCTCTCGCCGATGATTTCACAGGTCCCCTGCACGACCTGGGCCCTCAACCTCGGGAAACTAGACCATGCAGCTCCCGGAGGTGACGCTGCATTAACGACCTGGTCTGCAAATCCTCTGCAAATCGTCTTCGGGGCAAGGCTTACTCTGCTTCTTCAGTGATGGCCCTAATGTCATGAAGAGTGTGAAGTCCCAGTTGAAACAAAGAACTAACCCAAATCTGGTCGACGTTGGACAGTGCGCTCTGCACAAAGTGCACAATGCATTTTCAAAGGGCCTAGATGGCTTTTGCTCTAATGTTGAACAACTTGTCAGAGATGTGTACTACTATGTTAAGCATTCCTTTGTACATTCTGAGAGCTTAAAAGAACAGCAAGAACTCTTGGGTTTAATTCCTCGTGTTTTTCTCCGGCACGTGTCCAACCGCTGGCTGACACTACAGGATTCGCTAGGCCGTGTGCTAGAACAGTTCACTGCATTGCAGTCTTTTTTTGCGGAGAAGAGCCACGCTGTGCGCCAACCAGATGCTTAGACTCAGCACAATAGGCTCGGTGCAGCTTTTGCCAACAAGACTCTGTAGGCTAAAATGTTGTTTCTAAGAAACGCAGCAGAACTTTTTGCTGGGATTCAGCGCTTGTTTCAAAGGCAAGAGCCACTTCTACATGTCCTTCATGATGAGATCCTGGCACTGGTGCGACGAGTTTTGAGCCGTGTCTTAAGTGAAGTGTATTGCACCAAGACTGCAGAAGAGTTGACAAAACTGAACCTGGGTAATGGAGCGTTCTGGAAGGTGGGCCCGGAAGTTGGGAGGGCTATGGAAGGATGGGACCCCGCAGAGAAAAAAACTTTCCACCTTGGGGCTCGTACATTCTACATCACTTGTGCAAAAGTACTTCTCCAGAAGCTTCCTCTCACAAACAAAGTAATCATGCATGCAAAGTTCCTTGCCTTAAGGTGTGAGAATGCTGAACAGGAGGTGCGGTCCTGGTGGTAAATTGCCGGGCAGCTGCAGCCTCAGGTCATTTGTGGGGATCAAGTGTCGTCGCTGATCGATGAATGGAACATGCTTAAGTGTGATGGGGACAGAGGCACCCTGCACTTGGAAGGAAGGAAGGGTGGATGTATACTGGACCAAGGTGCTTTGCCTGAAGACTACCACCAGAGAACTGAAGTATCCGTTGCTGTCTAAGATTATCAAAGCACTGCTTTTATTACCACATGGCAATGCTGATGCTGAAAGAGGGTTCAGCGAAAACAAGAACCTGTTAGATTGAAGAAGCTCGCTGAGCATTGCCAGCATAAATGGCATGCGCCAAGTGAAGAGCTTCCTTCAGCATTATGACGGGGACGCAACTAAGGTGCCACTCAACCCTGACCTGCTGAAGAGTGTGAGGCAAGCTCGAGCTAAGTATGCGCAAAGATTAAGCCTCAAGGCAAGCTCGAGCAAACGCAAGGCAACGGAAGATCCTGTCGTAAAGCAGCCCACTCACGAAGCAGCAAAAGCTGCTTTAGAGGACCAAGTGGCAGCCAGCAAGGCATTGTCCATGAGTGCAGAATAAATAATCAACGCAGGCGTCAAGAAAAAAAGACATGAATAAAGTGTCAAGTGGCCATGTACTGTTAGCAAAGGGGAACACCAGCCTGGAGATTGCGCTTAAAAAGCTCAGTGAGCTCGAAGAGATTTCTAAAAAAAGAAAGCATTAATGTGTGGTGTCTAGACTAGTCAAGTTGAATGGTGTCTGAACTAGTCAAGTTGAGTGATTGGACTCGTGAAGTTGTCATTTCTCTATTAATCAAGTTTTATGAGCTTCTTGCCATATGCAAGATCACTTGTTTTTGTCTTGTTAGTAAAGCTGTGTGTTATTATGTTTGTGCTAGTGTTCTCGGCTGTTTAATGGCTATTTAAGTCATCTTATGGCAAAAAGTAAATTTTTTTGTTAAACTTCTTCAAATTTGGAATTTTCTGCTCCAAAATGGAGGTATGTCTTCCCGTAATCTGCTCCAAATTTGGGTATATCTGCTCCGAAAGCAAAGTTTTCCTGCTCTACAAATTGCCCCAATTTCTATTTTGGCTGTAGCACCCCTGCTTGAAGTAAGGCTTCACAGCAGTGGGTTTTCTTTCGGTAGGTGTTTTCCCGGTTTAGCACTCTGTTAGTGCTGTGAAACCACCTTTGCGTGTGATAACATGTGAACTAATACATTTAAACTAGGCTTGTGCGAATATTGGAATGCTTCGAATATTCGAGTGAATAGTAGAATATTCGAATCCGCTTTGACTCGAATTTAAATAATTGAAAAGTTGGAAGTATTTACAATGAACAAGTAGATGTATATTATAGGCTTGTGCAAATAGTGAATTTTAAGTTGGAAGCGAATAGTGATTTTGGGAGAAAGATTTCGAATTGAATTCAAATAGAATATATGATGTATAAAGAAAAATGGGCATATTTATTATGACCTAACAAACCTGCACAATATTTTTTAACATGGCCTCTATGCAAGAGCTTTCTTTATTTTTTTTTTTTTTCAGATAAAGGAAGTCGAAACAACTTTGAGAAATAACAGGATTTTACTTTCGATAGGATGCAAGTGATAACCTCTAAAATACGTAACATTATTCATTACAGTTAGATTGTATAAGCCGGCAAAACAAGCTTTTAAGCTTAAAAAATGATCTATCGATTTGAGGATACAATGTTCATTTAAGGGACTCTGCAACAGTTTTTCAAGTTGCCATGGAATGGATTCACTAAAGAAGCTTATTGCCTTATGAATTAACCAACGCAAAAATTTTTGGAATCTGTCCAGTACGAGCAGAGTCGCAAAGATTTGACACATGCTGCAATTGCATTCTCTTTTCTCGTCCCGACGAAAGAGCTTGAAGCAAATCCGGGAGAAATGGCATAGGGATAGAAAATATGTCTCGTGTGTGTCGTGACCTTGAGCACTCTTTCTCTTTCTTCTTTGAATATGCGGCTTTTCAATGCGGTCGCGCATGAACACGTGGACATGTCGCAGCCACCCGCAGCGGCCTCAGTAACGCCCAAGAACCCCATGCTGAAATCAACCAATGGTTGGTACAATGGCTAGTGACGATGGATTTTTAGCATTGTGGCGTCATTTGCCGAAAGAAGAGAGCAATTTTATCTGACTTTAAGAATTTATTATTAATTCCAAGTCACGTGCTGCGCTATGTTATTTAGCTCGCGTGTTCTTGGTAGCCTCGACTTCCGATCGGCAGCGTTTGCTGACCATGCTGTTGCAGGGCCCCTTTAAATTTGAAGTGGGGCTTTGCGCAGAGCAAGTTTTTTTTTTTATAGGTGTTTTCGTGGTTTAGCACCGCTATACTACTGTCAAACCACCTTTACAGGCAGTTACGTGTGATTTAGTATACACTTATTTGTTCTTGTCGAATACTTCGAAATATTCGATAATTTGAATCGTAGCGAATTCGAATACTCTATTATTCGTTCGAATATTCGTAGCATTCGAATATTCGCACAAGCCTAGTATACTAATCCGCATGTAACGACTTGTGAAGGTAGTTTCACTGCAGTGTCGGAATGTTAAGCCGTGAAAGCACTCATCCAGGAGAAATTCACTTTGCCACAAAGATCCCCTTCAAATTTAAAGGGGCCCTGCAACACTTTTTGAGCATGGTCAGAAAACGCTCCCGATCAGTAGTCGAGGCTTGCGAGAACACGCGAGCCGAATATTATAGCGCTGCACAGGTCCTGCAATTCACTATAAATTCTTAAAGCCAACTCAAAATTGCTCTCTTCTCTCGGCAAATGATACCACAGCTTCAAAAATCACTCGTCACAGCCATTGCATCAGCCATTGGCTGATTCGAACATGGCGAGCTCAGTCGTCACTCGGGCCGCAGCGGGAAGCCGGGACTTGTATAAAAGCTGCGTATTTGAAGAAAAAAAAAGGGGTGCTCAAGGTCGCGAGGTGCAAGTCACTTATTTTGCTTAGTTGGGACGAGAAGAGAGAATGCAGTTGCAGCGTGTGACTAATTTTTGCAACTCTGCTCGTATTGGAATTATTCTAGAAATTTTGCGGCGGTGAATTTGCAAGGTGACAAGCTTCTTTACTGACTCTTTAGCTACTTAAAAAAGTGTTGCAGGGCCCCTATAAAGGATTACCCTCAAATCAATTTATCACTTTATTAAGGGGCCAGACTGGTCTTAGACATTTTTTGTTTCTTCAGAGATCTTGATCACGCTGCACAGGATTATGTAGTTTTTTCTGCTAATTTCAAATATTTAATTAGTTTTTTTATAACTCATCTTGTTCCTGAGATAACTCAACAGGGTTCGTACAGGTCCTTAAAATCCTTGAAAGCCCTTGAATTTGAAAAATGCATTTTCAAGGCCCTTGAAAGTCCTGGAATTTTTTGCCATCCTTGTAAATCCTTGAATTTTTTGAGCAGTGCACTCTCATATCGACATCGCGACATCCTAAATATGGTACATTGGTGTATCAACCTGTCAAACTCCCCCTTTCTGAAGCAGTAATGCGGCAGGGGTCCACATGATCCCATTTTGCAAAAGCACATGTGAAAAAAAAAGTTAGTTTGTGGCAAGGGTGAAGCAGTGAGTGTGATAGCAAGAAATTACAATATCACAAGAAGGACATGCAACTCTGTACATGCAACACGCAGCTCAAGCACAGAGGACACACATAAAGAAAGCGCACAGAAAAAGTGCTGATAAACGACTGTAACAGCTCGACACAAGAAGCGTGCTGCATAAGAAATCAACAAGGGTGCTAGAAAAGAACATGCGTGTATACACAGGATGAGTGTAAATTAACCACTGTCACAGTTGTTACTTCTTGGTTTTTGAGCAACGTGCTGCGAGTGTCAACTGCGCACAAGCTGACACTCTTGAAGGGGTGGTGCCATCAAATTTCAAGCATCCTCTGGGCTTAAGAATACATTTTAAGTCACTTCCTAAGTATACCTAAATGCTAATTCTCCTTATCGAAGCCCATCGCGAGCGGATCTAGCACTGACGTAGCACTATAGGAAGGGCAACGAAAATTCTAGTGACGTCAGATCATATCCGTGGTCAGGTGAGTGACCTCCGGACTTCCGTCCCGTACATACCGGCAAAGCATCGCGGCTGCTGCAGGTAGCGACGAGTTTGTTTTGCAGGTGCTTGTGTGGCACATGTGTGCGAGAGCTAACAATACTCGGCATGACGCGTGCAAGGCTTTGTGATCACGTGACTAAGTCAGCTACACTGATACATACCTGCCCAACTCGGTCCCCACTAACAGGAACTGAAAATTGTTCATATCAAAAAGGCGACAAATTATAAAGCGAGAATAAATTAATCTTGGTGCGTGTATCGTGCTTATTGGAGCTATAATTAAAGCTTGCAAAGAGACCGTGCAAGCCACAAATATTGTGGCACAACCCTTTTAAGGCCTGACTACACATGCGCGTTCATCAGCGCGTAGCTTCTCGACATGGCATCGTGCCCTCGCTATATGCAGAGTGTGGGAGAGGGTGCAAGAAGTTATTAAGACTACACTATTTTTTTATATAATTGTGATATCCATATATTTATAAGTGTAATAAAATTGGTCATTTAAAAAATTTTTAGAGGGAAAAATTTCAACTTAGCATGCCGCTTTTAGTTCTTGAAAAACTTGCAACAGGTCTTGCAAATCCCTTAAATACCCTTTAATTTTCACTATGGAAACCTCTACGAACCCTGATTAAGTTCACCCCCTATTGTTTAAGGCCGCCATAGAAAAAAAAAAAGGAGTGCTTAATTAAAAGTGATATTTGAGATATGCCAACATAGACTAAAGACTATAAATTGAAAATATGCAAGAGTTTTTTTTTTTGTTTTTAGGCCTTTCTCTGTTATTTTACAGCAAAATGAACTATCCACTT
Organism: Rhipicephalus annulatus; assembly: GCA_013436015.1. Taxonomy (NCBI): domain Eukaryota; kingdom Metazoa; phylum Arthropoda; class Arachnida; order Ixodida; family Ixodidae; genus Rhipicephalus; species Rhipicephalus annulatus. The sequence continues at coordinate 427,995 of WOVY01002978.1, read as the reverse complement.
TCAAAAGCAGTTGTAATTGTATTAAATTTTGATGAGTAATTAATTAAAAAGGCTCGTGCTCTAAATTCTGCTCCTATACTTGCATTCTACACACATACAGGTTTCCATTGCAAGAAGAATGATTGTTGTACCTGCCCTAACTGCAGAGATATTGAGGCCTCAAAATTGAACAGTCGTAATTTTGTTTTTTTGAGAAAAAATGAAAAAAACTGCTAACACACAGCTTCTTCAAAAAGCAACAATCATGGTGCGCATGTTTTGCAATCCTCATAAAGGTGCTCATAAATTTGTAGCAGTGCTTCTAACACAGGTGCTGGCAAATTATAAAGATGCCTCGAAGTTGGTTCCCCATTTTTTTTTGCAGGTTCTGCATGTTAACAGCACCAAGAATCTGGACAGTTAAAATGAAATTACAAAAAAATTACCACTTCTTGGTGTGTGAAAATTTGTAGAGGGATAGAAAAAATACTTGCAGAAACCAAATATGTCAATTTTAAAAAATGAATTTTTTGTTACTTTTTGGTTCCGAAGACCAGTCTGCCCCCTTAAGCATAAAAACTTGTTATGACAGATTATGTGCTCTAAGTATAATAAATTTTATAATGTTACACCTTTTATAGGTTATCACTTGCATCCTACCAAAAGTCGAATTCTGCTACTACTCAACATTGTTCCGACTTCCTTTGAATAAAAAAACAAAGGCGTTTGCATGGAGGCCTTACTTCAATTAAAAAAAATATTTTTGTGGTCACTTAGGTTCTGATAAGTATGCCAATTTTTCTTCATTTGTCATATACACTATTCAAGTTCGTTTCGAATCTAAAATTCACTACTTGCACCTGTATAAATTTTAGACAGGTGCTTTCACTGCTTAGCATTCCTCCACCACAATGAAACCACCTGTACAGGGGTCTCACGAAACATGATGGCAGTGGCAAAAACCTGTCGAGAGTATCCATATGAGTGCTATTGCAATAAAAAAAAAAAAACTTGCCCTGCCATCGCCTAGCAACGGCGCAGCGAGCACATTGCATATCTCTATTCTCATAACAGTTCTCATGTCGACTGAAACGCTTTAATGACCGGCACATAAATTTATTGTCTTATTGGGTTTAAAATAAAGGTAACCCTTATTTGTTCATCTCTAGTCTTCAGTTGCCATTTATGTGAGATGTGTTGTTTTATTTGCATTTTTAATGTCTCCTAATTTTAACGTTAGCGTTTTTAATTTGTCAGAGGTTTAGGAGGCATGCAGGGTATTGCTTATGTCTTCTTCTCTTTTAGTTACGGCACTGTCAGCCTTAATGTTTTAAAGCATGCCTATGCACGCACACACCAATTTCAGTATGTCTGGTCGCTTCATCTATATTGAATGTTCTGTAGAAACCGCTTGAATTTTTTTTTTTACCAGGAAGAAAAAAATGTCAGTTAACAGTGATGAAATCTGCTCCAAGACTATACTGCATTGCTCCAAAACACACATTTTGGTGCTCAAAAGCTGCTCCAAAGTATCATTATTCCTGCTTCCCGAGCTGCTTTAAAAGACTGAAGCCCGCTTTAATCTCTGTACCCAGATAGTTTGATGTATCTGTAAGTTGTAGTACAAAGTGTGCCTATCTGAGGAATATGTAAAAACTTTGATGTCTAAAACAGCCTCTGGAGATCATGAAAAAGAGGTCAAAAAGGTCTTGTTTATCAATTTACGCTTTCAGAAACACATGCTTCATACTGGATGATTTCTCACGTGTTGTGCGCCACAGTATGCAATAACTCTGATGGGCGACAGAACAGGTGCAGAACGGGAGAAAGAAAGCACTAAAGCTATAGAGAAATAAGAGAGAGAAAGATATAGAAACACACGCAGAGTAGAAAAATTAGAAAGCTACACAGATAGAAAGGGAAAGAGAAGGAAGAAATAAAAAGATGTCCATAGCTAGAAACGGAAAGAAATAGGGAAAGGCAGGAAGAAAAAGAGAAAGTAGACAGGTCGCCCGGTACAGCACTTTCTTGTGGCTTGAGACCACTTGTCCGAAGCGGCCTTAACTTTTTCTATTAACAAATGGCTGTGTGTTTTACTGTCTTATTATTTTTTGCTGCATTGCTTGATTGTGATGTTAAAGCCTAACAATCACAATGCATCGTTATGAAGGCACGAATAAAATTCCTGCTGTACAATTTATTCTTGTCTTGTTCATTTTTTTTTTCATTGCTTGCGATGCCCCTTCATAAGCAAGGTCCCGTTCAACAGCATTGGTGAAAACTGTACAGTTTTGAAGAGACTATTTTAGGTGGCGATGGATGTGTCACACGCCTTTGTGAAGCATGCTTTCGGGGGCAAAGCATTCAATATATCTAGTGTGGAAGTGAACAGAGGTTAGATATCCATGTTTTTCACTGCTATACTGTCTCGTGGAATTTGCAACTGTTTGATATAGCAAATAATTTAATGTCTGAGTTTAACTGTAATGTGAAAGTATCATACGATCATGACCACATTGTGCAACCAGAAATACAGCTTTGGGAGGTAACGTTTGATGGATTGCCACTCTTGGTATGAGTTGCTAAATATTGCTCACAGAATTTTTATTTAGTACTTTTATAACCTGCTTTGTTCATTTGTGGTGAACTCATTGGATTTTGTACTTTGTTTACTTTTCCTAGCCTAGCATCACTGTTAATACTTCATCCTCTGTCATTTATTGTTAGTATGTCAGCAATATGTAAATATATATTCTCTAAAATTCTGCAGCTCTACAGAAGCACTGACCTTCAGGAGGAGAAGAATCGACTCTCGGCTGCCCTGGCTGGTGTTACAAACCCAGAACTCATTCAAGCGACCCTTGAGTTTGCTCTTTCAGTGAGTGTTGTTGATGTTTGTGTCATGTTGAAATATCGTGATGTTTTATTTCATGTCAGTGCATTTTTGGTAGAATGTTGCTGGCTATGAGTACATGCGAGCACATTGCCTGTTTCCTGCAAGTGCTCTACCCACTGCCAATCACCAAAAGTGTGTCTGCTCGCCCAAAGATCTTTTGAGTGGCACCCGCGGGGACTCTGTTGCTACTCTGCGCACATGTGGTCGCTATGTGAAGGCTGCTCTATGCTGCCGGCCTGTCTGTTCTGCTCAAGTTGTTCAAACATTAGTGGAGAAGTTCATCAAACAATTTGCACTGAATATTCAAGCAAAGTGCTTTGCGAAATCGGGCAGAGTTGTCGTTTAGAGCACACTCGGTGTAGATTGCTCCTAGTGTCGTCGTCTGCTAGCCATAAAACTTTATGCCTGCAAGTATGGCTAGAACTTCTTTGCAATAACTGAGCTATAGCCTTGGCACACTCATAACGACGTGCCGGTTCATTTTTGATCATTGACTGCAGCGTTTAGCCCTTAGCTTCCATTTCTGCATTGTAGGGAAATGTTTTTATACTGCGTGCTGTGCGTGTTCATTTGCAAAACCTGCTCTGCTGGTTAAGTTACGTTGTTTGGTTCTTAGCACATGACAAAAGATGTGTGAATAGATCTAGCTTTTCGCCCCACCGCGATGGTCTAGTGGCTAAGGTACTTGACTGCTGACCCGCTGTTTGCGGGATTGAATCCCAGCTGCGGCGACTGCATTTTAGATGGAAGCGAAAATGCTGTAGGCCCGTGTGCTCAGATTTGGGTGCATGTTAAAGAACCCCAGGTGGTCGAAATTTCCGGAGCCCTCCACTACGGCGTCTCTCATAATCATGTTGTGGTTTTGGAATGTTAAACCCTACATATCAATCAGATCCAACTTTTCAGCAGCTGCTGTGTAAACGTGTTGTAAGTACCTAAAGTTTAGACAAGACAATTAGAAGGTTGGAGCATGAGGAAAAGAGGGATGTGCAATGGTGCTATGAAATGTTGACAGGTTTTCTTACATTCTCTTATGCAGCATATATTAATACCTACATTGATAAACCGTTTTCTAACTCGTTTATTGTCATCTGAAGATTCGACAAACGTAATTAGTGTAATCATACTAAGGCAAATAAGTAAAAAGATTTCGTATGAGGTTCTAATAAATGTACCTGAAAGAAAACTGCAAGTCACTCAGTGGTCAAGTCCTAATAGAGCTTGGCGAGATCATTGTAGGAAATATTAAATCTTGTTACAGCAAAGAGTATCAGTAGTCAGTTGAAGGGGCTTAAACAGGATGGGAAAGAGCAGCAATTTTCCTCACTTTTTACGGAACTGTACCTTCAGCGTCAAATGAAAAAAAGTCATAGTTTTTGTTTTAGTTCTGGAACGCGGTGGATCGAATGATCGTCGGACGTCGTGGTGCCTTCACCAGAGTGATTGGCTGCAGCCATACGCAGCACACTGAGCTTAAGTCAAGACGTAATAACTATGCAGAGTGTTCAATACGTCTGATGAGCAATGTATCATGCTCTCCCTCAGCCACCAGTTCGCACAACTAGCATGAACAAGTTGCTTGCAGAAACGTAGCCAGCACCACTAAAAGGGGGACAGGAGGTACATTAAGGCTGGTATTCACAAACCAACTTTATGCTTTGTTGCTTTCCTTATCTGGAGGTGGAGCCTCTTATCACATTTCATGAATAAACCTTATGCTTCATACACCCTTTCTTTAAAGGGGCCATGACACCCAATTTTGTATCATAATCTGGTTATGTAACTTAATCCTTGAGCATTCACAAATAAGATGACAAAATTTTAGTGTCTTTCTTGGAGCACTTAATTTAAATTTGAATATTTTTACAAACATGCGAGTAGCCTGAGCGTTGGGTAACTCCAGCATTCGCGAGGCGTGACATGGCAAAATGGCGGTGGCCGGCAGGGGGCAGAGTTTACTGCAGATGACTTCTGGGGCTTATTTTACAGTGAAGTATTCTTTTACAGCCTACTTTTCATATCTGTATAGGCATAATATATTCTCTTAGTTTTTGCTGAAAACTACGAATTGTCTGGTGTGTCATGGCCAGTTTAACCTCATCGCCGTGAAAAAACTGCGTATCATGAGGTAGCCCAGAAGGTACTTTGATGTGGCACTTACATGGTACTATATGGTTGATTATGCAAGCAATTTTACAAAGTCAATTGGGTTCATCCCACTTTCAAGAAACAGTGACATGATGAAGTTAATGCGACTAGTGCTCAAAAACTATCTAAATTCTGAGGTGTGTCACTGAGCATATATATGATTCCGTTTTTTTTCTAAGTGAGCAGTTTTCCACCATGTCCTCAAGCTGTCGCTTGAAACAAGCACTTACTACAGCAATTATTCCGTGTCACCACTCTTTCAGCCACTGGTGGTGCCCCGTATCTGCGCCTCTGGCACTTGTCAAATTTTGAGTGGTGACTTGGTGGGCATACCCTAGGCCGCACTGCCCTGCATTATTAAACGAGTGCAAAAAATATTGCCGGTACGGCATGGAAGGGAACGTGTTTCACTGTGGATAATATATTTTTTTCCAGCTCTTTCATGCACACCACGGCTGCTCGGCTCACAGCCGCACGTCACAGTTGCTGTTGAACTCATCTTTAAGCTGCTCCCATTCTCTTCTTGTCCGTCAGTAATACCATTGTCACACAGGGACTTTTGATTGCTGTCAAAAGCCATCTGAATTGGTCTCCCTGATCAGAATCAACAAGTTAGTCCCTGCTAGACGGTGCAGCCTAATCTAGATCGAGTTTGGCGCGCACGTCAGTGAAGTCGGTATCTACAAGCACTATCATCTTAATCATTATGATCCCAGTCGGGCCTGATCGTGACTAAAAGTGTCTGTGAAGCAGCACCAGATCAGGATCGAACTTAATCAGGATTGACCCCTGATCGAAATGGAAAGTGTTGGTGTGGTACCAACACTGCTTTCTATTTGAATTTTTCTCTATCAAAATGTGATGCCTTCATATCTACGAGCAGTGCTCGATCATCGGGAAAATTTAATTTTCACCTTTTTGCTGCCACAAGATATCAACTGGCATAAATTAGTGAACTGTGATGTGGTTTATTGACACGTTGGCTTAGCGAAAGTCAAGAGATGTCAAGCGTAGGGCGTCAAAGAGCGCTGAGCATCAAGCAGCCTGAATCTGGGCAAGCGTACGCTCAAGACCAGTGCTACAACTGGTATTGAGGCTTGCTGCTTGCTCGTGCGCTTTGTCGTCTTCCTCCCTTCACTATAGAATGAATACGTACGCACTCGAAAACCAATCATATGCATGATGCACACAAACATCTACACACGCAGACAGAGAAAAAAAAAAAACAATTCGCAGCCTTTGACGCCTGTGGGTGCGCTTGTGAAAATTAGCGCTTCGTGGACCAGCACGTCTTCCTCTTCTGGCTGGTCCAGTGGCGCCACTGGACCAGCCAGAGCATCTGCGTCTGAGTGAGCCACCGGTTGCTATGACAACAGTAAGGCTAAAGTCTAAGAAGAAAAGTCTTTCTTCTACAACAACGGGCATGTGTTTCTGTATTTATTTTATTGTTTTTAAGAGCATGCAGCAATTTTTTTTTTTTTGCCAGTAAACTAACAATGGAGCCAGTAAAAAATTATAGCCTCATTCTCATGCTTGTTCCTTATGACAAGGTTATCTCCTGAAAAGCACAGTGACCTTTTATTTTCTATGTCTTTTTTTTTGAGCTCCTGTAATGTTGGCAGACATCTGTAAAACTTAACTAAAAATGCAGCCAGTAATCAAGGAGCACCATTCTATGCAAGCTAAGTATAATGATGGTGCAGCTGTTGTAGCCAGAGCCTAGCAAACAATGAAAGCCCAATCCCACGGAGTACGTCGCCCGAGTGCCATCATCGGTGATGAACGAGGCAAATAGACCACTGCCTAATAATTTTGCCCTTATGTGGCACTACCACAGTTATGATGGCCCTTCACTCCTTTCACAGCCTTGTGTCCCACACCATGGCACCAGAGGCAGGAATCCACCACCAGAGTCTGCAACAGCAAAAAGAAGAAACTGCAGAAATGGCCAAGTGTAGATGTCAATTACATTGTTGTCGTGGTGGCTGTGGTCATTGTGGGGCTTCACTTACTTTACACCTAGAAGTAGAAAGCAGAGTAACAGAGTGTAACAGTGTAGATTACTCCTTGATAATCATTTCTTGCTTTGCACATTGTTTGGTATGCGTGGGAGGAGTTTGGTTTTGTCTGGTTTGGTAGTGGCAATGTCTAGATCATGCCTTTAGTGTGTGCTGGATGGAGGCTTTGGCAACATGTGCGTGTTAGTGGTCGCTGACCTTCATGGAACTGGCTGTGGAGGTTGCATTTCGATGTAGGCGAAATGCTAGAAGCCCATGTACTTAGATTTATATTAAAAAAACCCAAGTGACCAAAATTCTGGAGCCCTCCACTATGACATCTCTTGTGATCATATCATAGTTTAAGGGCATAAAACCCAGGAAGTTATTATTATTATTACCTTCATGCAACATGTCTTAAAGGCATGCTCATACGCTGTCATCCTTGCTAATAAATGCACATACAGAGCTCTAATGCTGCAATAGGCCATATATTTACCTAAAGTCTTTTCTTTTGATGCAATCTGGACTTAGTGTTAATAATGTTTCGACATATTATTATTAACATTAGTGTATTAACATTATTGTTGCAAGCTGCTAAGCTCGCCAAGAACAAGAAGAGAACTATGAAGCCTGGCCCATTCGGTACATTGCCTCTAGTGCATAACAGCCATGCAACTGCATAAAATGATGTTAGTCATAATATAATCACAGTATATTTGCAAAACATTGTATTCGAATAATTACAAATGAGAGCTTTCCTCAGCACTTGTGTTGAATAGCAATTTAATTTTTATTAGCTGTGTGTCTAGCGATGTGTGAGGGGGAGAGATTACAGACTACCCTTGTCATCTCACACTATGGCCTTGCATATCCAATAAAAAAAAAATGTTAGTGTTCTTTTGTGCTCCTCCTCTTCTGGTCTTGAACCTAGACTTGAAGTATGCCAGTGATGATTGTTACCGTGAACAGGTAAAACTGTTCTCATTTGTACAGATACATATCACAAAAATATGTACACATTTACAGCAATATTACTTATTTTGAGTGTCTATGCTCTTACCTAAAGGACGAAGTGAAGTCGCAAGATGCTGTCTTTGTCATCATCTACTGTGCCATCACTGCCGTGGGCCGGGACCTCACATGGAGGTTTTTCGAGAACAACAAGGATGCTGTTAGGAAGCGCTATGGCTCTGGCTTCCTTATTGCAAGGCTTGTCAAGGTATGTCAGATAAGATTGAATGAAAACGGGTATACAGACTCTTCGAAGGAATTTCAGCAGTCTGCTCCACTCCCCGCCCCACCCCCTTGTCCCGCTGTAATGTATATCATATTTACTCGTCTTATGAACCCACTTGCATAATGAACCCACCCCCCAACTTGTCCTTGAAAAAAAGTTTTTTTATGTATCTATTTATGTTATTTCGGTATAATAGCGAGTGCTGTTGACGATCGAAACAACGTTAATCAAGCCATTATAATCACAAAGCCATGCTGAACAGTTGCAAGCAGCGCGAGCTCAGACGACGTCAATCAAAATTTAAAAGGCGTGCCTTTTGTGGCAGAGCGACATGTGTCAAAATGTAGGTCACTTTGCTTGCTCCAGGGGCCACATTTTCTGAGGAACGGCTAGCATTTATCTGTATGACATTCCAGTTTGTTGCTATCGCACCCATCGCTTGGCCCTCGTGTTGAAACCGACTTTTTTTTCCCGAGCGTGCAACTTTTTTAGTTTTATTTTATGGTGGTCGTGCCTGCTACTTAGTGGAGAACAAATGGATAAACATCCCAAATTTGACGACAAGCCGCTGGAGCAGAATAGGCATAATCGCACATTGCATTGATCCTGTAATTTTTTCGTCTTTATGCATGACGCACTGGCATGGCGAAGAGGACCTTGCCGTATCGAATTTTGGTAGCAGGACCTCGGTTTGAGAGAGAGTGATTTTTTATAAAAAGTAGAATTTTTCACGTCCTTCGCGCTGTTTTAGTCGTCTACCATGGAGCACAAACCAGCCCAAGCCCAATCAAGCGCACTGTTAAAATTTTTGATGCACTGTATTGGTCGAGCATTGCACTTAAACAAAGTTTCGATATAACGAGGCAAACTGCCTATTTTGCCTACTTTGTTAGGCCTAATTTTCTCTGTACTTGGAATGAATAGTATAGTGGAATTACTAAAGTACAATGAAATGGAATGAAGTCCTTTTTATTTATTAACAGCATATGAGAGTGACATCATCAGGTGACATGGTATCAGCCTGTCTTGACATAAAATGTCATCTTTCGTTCAGGGATTTTAGCAAGAGCACTTGAGGAAAACCTCAAAATCTCGGGGAATTTAGAAATGCCAACTCAGTAGACACCCTGCCCCCTCGAGCGACACCCCCCCCTGCCCCAGCAAGTTGAAGTGCAACACAGCTTGCACCCCTCAATACAAAATTGTGCCGACGTCAATGCTGGTAGTCAATCAATCAATCAATCAATCAATCAACTTTTATTTCTCATAGAGAAATATGGGGGGTGACGGAAAAAAAGCCGCAGTACTGCGGCTTGACAAAGCTCCGGCCCCCTACAAAGTCCAGCAGTAACAATGATCAACCACACAAAAATTGATTTTGCTGGAAATAAAACATTTGATTTGAATGCACATTGACAGGAAGAGGCAAATGTAGCGATTTCTAGGAGAAACATGGGAGGACTTGGTCTTTATACATCATTATACATAGTAATACACATTCATAAGACTTATGGAAAAAAGGACAAAAAAGAAAAAAAACACGAACAGTTGTAGGTAATGTTACGTGTACAACAGAAGTTGATAAATAGTCCAACAAAAAACTGCAAAGGCAATAAATCAGTATTACACTGAGAACAAAAAAAACGTTGAAAAAATGTCGTAGTCATTGGTAAACGACATGAACGTAACAGTCATTTGAACGAAATCTAAAACAGGTAGTAGTTACCAACACAAGTCTTGAAAGCTGTCTCTAAAACTAAGTGCCTGTGAAAGTCGGGGCTGCCAAGTTTAGTCAACAGGGTTTCCTCCTACACAAGATGGCTGATAGGCATGATAATAAAGGGAGATGCACGTCGAAAAATCAAGTTTTTTGTGAAAATTTCTACTATTGAGATATTGTTCCTAGAATCACTTCTGATCATTCAACTATCATTTCCCCAAATGTCACAGCTGAATTGGAACGAGAAAGGGGTAAAAAATCGATCTGCGTTAGCGAAGGTAGCTCCTGAAGTCGTGAATTCACCCATGCGACAGCTGTCTTGAAAATTCGCCACTCGGCAAGACGATGACGTCCGCCATCACAGTTTGTTCGGTGACATAGATCAAGCCTCCTTCTAGTGTACAGGCATCCCCCTACTTTCATATTTTGGCAAGGAATTTCACAATACAGTCCCTTCCAAGTCGGTTTTTAGCCAATCTGCAGCCGCATCGGGCATCTCTACTGGTCACTTCGTACGCTACTGAGGCTGTCATTGGCTACATCTGATCGACCCCGCTCGCTGAGCGCTTGCGACGACTGGCACTTAATGTGCGTTTCTATATTTTTCTGAGTTTGCCATGGATCACTCAAAGAAGCGAGACTTTCCAGCACGGAAGTTTGCAAGCAAGAACAAGTACTGAGAGCGTCGACATAAGCAGAAGCGCAAAGCAGCGGTAGAAGAAAGCGAGCCGCCAGCCACTAGGCCTAATCAAGGCAGCGGGGATATGGCGGCTTGTGGGAACTTCGACGAAATCGACGTTGTAATCAAGTTCATCAGCGCATCTGAAAAAAAGATGTGAACTTTTCGAGAGCGAGAGAAGAAAAAGTGTTGGTGGTTCTGTGAGCGGAGTATTTTGTGACATCGGTGCACTGACATCGATGGTAAGCCGTGCGTTTGTTCAACATGCCACACCACTGGACACGTTGCCTGCAACACCATAAGTAAGCGTGAGGGCCTCTCTTCGTTCCTCTAGGGCTAGCTGTACTGCGATAACAGTGAGTGTCCTGAGTCGGTGGTTTCTGCCGTGCATAGTTCACAGCGTGTTGTGCTGGAAGGACAGCCCACCGATGCTGGTGATGACTGTAGCTACCGAAGCTGCAGCTCACGTGACAGCTTTGCCGTCAGTGTGAAAGCAGTTGTGGCTGCACGTGCAATAGGCATCTGGCATGAACAGCTGTCTCGTTCTTGCGCTATTCTTGGACTGCCAACACTCATGCATCACAAGAATTTTATTGCAATTGGTAAAAAAGTTCATGCTGCAGCTACCAAAGCTGTGCAAGAAAACCTGGCATAGGCGAGGATAACAACTAAGGAGAAAGTGGATGGGGCTGATGTTGCTGTCATGTATGATGGCACATGGCAAAAAAGAAGGCACAAGAGCCACAATGGCATAGGCGCGGCTGTGTCTGTGGACACTGGTTTGTGCCTAGATTTTGAGGTACTGTCGAATTACTGCCTCGCCTGTAGCTGGCACCAGGACTGGGGTGCTAAGGAAGAAATTTGGCAAGCATTCCACATTCCTGTCTGCGAAAAGAATACAGAGTGCTCATCTCATGCCATGGAGACTGAGGCAGCTTTGCGCATATAGGGCAGGACACCCTCATACACAACACCATTGCGCTTCACCAAGTTCCTCAGTGACGGGGACAGCAAAGCTTACACCGCTGTCGCTGAGGCCAAGGTAAATGGTGAAGTTGTCGTGGACAAGGAGGAGTGCACAAACTATGTGGCCAAGCGTCTAGGCACTACTCTTCAGAAACTGCCAACACGACTTCCACGAGGAGAAAAGCGGACACATGGCATAATTCAGAAGCTGCAGAACTATTACTGTAATGCAATCACAAAAAACAGGGGTGATATTCTGAAAAGGCATGGTGCCATCTGGGCCTCGTATTTCTATTCATCATCGAGCAACACCACAGGCAGCCACCGATACTGTCCAGAAGGGGTGGCTTCCTGGTGCAAGCATAGGCGAGCCGAAGCCCTTGGTGAGGCCCCACCCGACCAGATGCCAATCTCGACCAAGGCTCAAGGATCGACTGTGCTTCCCATTTACAAGTGCCTCACAGATGAAAGTTGCTGCTTTGCTGTATTCAAGGAAAGACCCAAAATGATCCAGAATCTTTGAACAGCAAAATCTGGTTGTTGTCTCTGAAGGTGAAGTTTGCCTCCCGAACAAGAGTGGAAACTGCAGCTGCTATGGCCGTGCTATGGTTTAATAAAGGACATTCAAGCTTTGAATACGTGCTACAAGAGCTCAGTGTACTGCCACCAGATCAACTGATCACCCTGGGCCAATCCCGCGATTAGAGGGGAGTCCAAAGAATGTCCGCATGTGAAACAGCCGAGGCAAGGGCTCATCGTCGCATCGTGGCGAAGAAAGCACGCCTTGATGACTCCCTTCTCAAGCGGCGAGAAGGAAGTACATATGTAGCAGGACAATTTTAATTGCTCTTGCTGTGTCACTTCTATGCTCTCACAAACTTTTGTATAAATCGTACTGTGTAATCATGAGTAAATATGTTTATAACTTTCAAATGCAGTTTTCTCAATTTCCATTTTGAGGTAATTCTCTCGCCCCGCCGCGGTGGTCCCTAAGAGTTGCCGGCTATAAACTCCACGCTCCACACTCAGTTGCATACAAACAGCTTCAGCTTGGAGGTGTACTCTTCGGTGCAACAGTGTCCCACGTATGGGACAGATCACGTTGTGTTTTCATTATCCCCCCCCCCCCCCAAAATGCGTGATATTTGGCTGTTAAATATGTTTATTGAGTATTATATAATCAAATGAAAGTCGCACTTATTTCTAGCGAATCAACAATTATAAAAAAGTACAAGCACCTAACTGCTTAACAAAATATCTTACCACTTATTCAGTGACAAAACCACTTATTCTCTTCTTAATTAGCAATGTAGATTAATTAAGAACCCTTGACTTCCTTCGTCCAACAAATGGCGTGCACACGGCACACTGACTTGCCATGGCTGCACTGCTGAGACACTGTAAAAAGATGTGAATCAACACTGATGTCGAAACATGCGCTCGGTCTGTTGTGAAAAACATTACTGCAACCCACATTTGTTTATGTCTCTGCACCAAAACTAGCGTTACATGCCCACATTATTATATATATATTTTTTTTTCACAAGACTTGTCTCACAAGTGGTGGGAAGTGAATAACGAGTATGCTCAGGATAGGCAAAGCTTGGGCATGTGTTGTTGCCCGAGTTACCTAGGGATAGGCAGTGAAAGGTTTAATGGTACAGTACTCTTGGCTCTCTACAGTATAAAACTCGGGGTCAGCCATTACTGTACTTCCTCTTGCAGGCAGTTGAAAGAGCTTTTTCTATGCCTATGTACAATTTAGGAAAAAAACAAATGAGCTACTACACATAGCACACAAAGAGCAAGCGGTCCTGTTTTTTCTGACCAGATAATGCTTTTATGCATTCACTCATAAATCAACTGTTAGCTGGGGAAGTAGCACATGTGTAGTGATAATGTAGGCTGTAGATACGTAATGCTAACTTGCCCAAACAGCAACGCATCTCAGTATGACTTCTCTGGAATCATTGTGAATCTTAAATTAAAACTCTTCTGCCCGAGCCATTGGCATTCAAATTTCCCTTTCAACTGCAACAGACGTTGTTCACATTGGTTCACTGCTTATGTGGCAAGAATATTTTAAAATTTCACATGTGCCTGAGTGGGAAATAAATGTGTGCCCTAGCCTGATGCTTTCTATTAAATTTTGTTTATCACAGTTATTACAGCAAAAAATCAAATGTGGATCTCATAATACTGTTTGCTTGTGATTAGTCTACAACATTGTATGTCTATTATATTTTTCAGTGCCTCACTGAAAATTTTGCGGCTATTATATTTTTCAGTGCATCACTGAAAATTTTGCAACTGAGGAGAAAGCTTTGGAGATAGAGGTGAGTTTGCAAAGACAAGTAAATAACGCTGGAGTGTTCTTTTGATGCAGTTGGATTGCTTTCTTGTCCATTAAATATTGCTTTAGGGGGGGGGGGGGGAGTTGCAATTTTAGTATAAATTCATAGTATAAGGTTAGTTTAATATAAGATCACCCCAACAGCACTCATGGGTGCTGTTGCAGTGACCTGCTGGTCATGAGTAGAAGAGCCAATGGAGCTGACATGAATTTTATGATTTGCCTTTACAAGATGCACTGAAACATTGACTTAAAAATAAATTCAACCAATAGCAATAAAGCTTTTGTGGACTTGTTCAACAAGTCCTAAGAGCCGCAGGTGTTTGAAGGGACACCAAAGTCAAACAACAATTTACGTCTGAGTGAAAACTCAATGTAGGACGACATCTAAAACGACAATATTATCAACAGCAGTGTTGTACTTACCAAGAAATTGAACTAAATGCACAAGAATACATATGCCGCAGTAGGACATTCTCAAACCGATGACGTCAGACGAGCCGTCTAGAATTAATCACTAGTAATCGATCTAGCTGTACTAAATAAAAAAAAAACTTTATATGCATCAAGAGATGCAATAAAATGCTGCTTGTTCATTTCTGTTTGATTCATGAAAAAAAGAACCACCATACTTCACTATGGGCAATGGCGCGAGTGGTTCGAAAATTCAATTTTTACGTAATTACGCTGGACAGGTCGTGCCACCTAGCGGGGCGCAGTTGAACCAAAACACGTCTGCCATTTCGGAGCCAATGGCAGGAAACCGATCAATGGCCGTTGTTGTTGATTTGGCTCTTGCTGCTCTCATTCTGTCTACTAGTGTCGGCAACCCCGCGGTAAAGCCGGGCAGCGTTGTGCATGGCAACAGTGACGTGAGTAGGACCGCTTCTTGAGGCGGGTAGTTTGAAGTGCGCTAAGCTGATGCAGGCCACTAAAACGTGATTTTATTTTCAAAATAAGCCCTCTCTTGGCACAAAAGTAACACTGCGAGGTTTCTGAACCGCTATTTCAACAATCAATGTCAACTTAATAGTTGCCTTTAGTGTCCCTTTAAGGATGATGTCGTATAGAGCAGGCATCAAGATCTTGAGCTCCTCGCCTAATTCAGGCAGTAGTGCAAAAAATCACATAGACAGCAAAAGAAAGACTGGACACAGGGCTGTGTCCCTTCTTGTGCTACCAACTAGCAGCCTGTCAGTCTCTCATTTTTTTTTACTGAGCAAACGCCCCGCCTCTCTTCCACCCACACAGTGAAAGATAATTTGGGAGTGGGCACTCGCCAGGTCCCTGATCAGTCATTGGTGCTTCCTTGGTGCTTTTTTAAGATCTCACGAAATAGGGGGGGGGGGGGGGGCGCTTGTTCGGCATTTTATGGTAGTTATTCATCATTTGCAGGAAGTACTGCAGAACTTTTTTGGTGGTGTTGTTTGTCAGTAAGAAACTAGAGTGCTTTATATGCTGTACAATTATAATCAGTATGATCGTAGCAGTAATAATAGTATTGGTAAATATCCTCTGGTGCAGCTTGAATTGACAAAAGGCATACCACATTTTTTTAAACACAATAGCACCAAAGATTTTGTTTTGCAAAATTCTGGTATCAGTGTTGGAATATGCACTGACCTCATTGGTTGTGAGCGAAAAATCAGCATTATTTATGACTGCAAACCTTGTGCTGATTTGCAAACAAAAAATTACCGTATTTACTCGATTCTACCGCGCCCTCGATTGTAACGCGCACCCGGTTTCCACGACGAAAAAAAAAGTAAGACATCGATTGCAACGCGCACCCATTTTTCTTGTTGGCCCGCACGATCACACCACACGGGAAATTGACTCCCTTCGGGAGCGTCTTCCGTTTAAATATGAGGTACGGGGGAAGCTTGTACCTATCTGACGTGCAAGGGAGCATTGCCGTCACTCTAGTTTTACCGTGGCCCGATGTCAGCACGCGAACTTGCTTCGCCCCCTTCTTCTCGACGGTTGTGATGCCAGGCATGTCGAAGTAAAGAGGCGTTTGTTCGGCATTCCAGATTTGCCCAAGCAGGTAGCCGTTGTTATGCCGCAAGTTTAGGACGAACCTCTAAAAACTGTGAAGCTTTTCATCGTACTCCTCCGGAAACTTTTCCCATATGCCCGTTCGCCTTCGGAGGGAAAAGCCTTTCCTCTTCATAAAGTTAGTTAGCCAGCACCTGCTCGCTTTGAACTGGCTCCGCATTAGCCCTTTTTCTAAGGCTAACTGCATAGCCTGCACTTGAAGCAGTTCTATCGTCACGGGCCGCTGTGCCGCTCACTGCTCAATCATATACTCGCCGAGCATCTCTTCAGTTTGCGGAAACTGATCCTGCTGTGGTCCACTGAAGCCTTTGCGTGAATCTTTGCTGTCAACAATCTTCTGCTTTTGTTTCCGCCAGTCCTGCACGCACGTTTCGGGAACTCTGAACGACCGCAATGCGCCCGATTTCCGTCCGTTTCGGCACACGCAATGACTTTTCTTTTAAAAGCGGCATCGTGGTGCACTCGTTGAGTTTTTGGAGTCGGCCCTTCCATGCTGTCGATGCTAATGCACTACAAGGTGACTAACTCCTCAGCACGTGTACGAAGTGCCGCACATGGGAAACACATAGGCAGAAATGGCCAACGCTCCATGCCGACGCACGTAGGGGGCGGCCATTTTGGAAATGTCCATGGCATTAGAATGACCGTATTCAATTTTTTTTCGTACTCGATTCTAACGCGCAGGCGATTTATGAACTCGCTTAACTGGAAAAAAGGTGCGCGTTAGATTCGAGCAGTTACGGTATGTAGTGGGCATACTGGAACTGTACTTGCTGTAGGCATTCTAGAATAGCTTGAAACGGGCAGTATTGCATGCGCACATGTTCATTTCTTTGCGGCAAGGTTGAGACATCCACCACGAACTGGACGAGATTTAGCAGATTGGGAAGGCGATGCTCACAGGGCCCAATTAAGCTAACTCATTCTACCCTTCAGTGGAAAACTCAAGCGTCCTCCCAAGTTTTTCTGAGTACAGCTTGCTTTAGAATATCGATCAAAGGTTTATTTATTTATTATTATTTTTTGCAGGCAGTGAAGCTTAGAAAGGTACGCGGACATTACTTGTATGTTTATTAAACTTTTAGTGGAGTGTGACATGAATGCAAAGGAACAAATTTGATGAAAATTCAACTTGGCACTGGTATGGACCTCATTCCTACACTACTAGTATTGAGAAAACATACGAGTAATGTCCCGAATACCTTCCTTCATTGTCTGTTAGTTTCATAAAATGGTGAAATAGTTGCTTGAGGCATTCATCCTTGTTTGAATATATTTGGAAATAAGTAAAGGAATGCTGAGTACCTGGTATGAATTCTGACTAGCTTTCCTGACACTGCAGTTGTTCTTCAGCCAGAACTACTTTCCTGGTGTGGAGCGTGTCGTCCAGCAGTCCCTGGAGAACATCAGGCTAAATGCGGCGTGGATCGCTAGGGATACTGAATGTGTGCGGAAGTTTCTAAAGGAGGCAGTATCTTCATCGCCGTGAAACCTTTTGTAGCACAGCTTTGTTTCCTTTAGTTTGTTTCTTCCACTTTGTGTGACAGCTTACTTGAAGGTGTGTGCTGAAAGTTAATAAAAAAAGTTTAGCTTATATAGTGAGAGTTAGGGGTAGTTTCTCTTTTGGGTTGTTTGTTTGATTTGACAGCAAGTATTGTACGAAGTGAAAGTGCTACATAAGTTCATTGGTTGTCGAAAGTAAAGGGTGAAAGTTTGATGCATAGTGTATGTTTGTATGTGTGTGTGTGTATGATCATATTTTTAGGCTTTTCATGATGGCATGGAGGTCTTTAATGTGTAATTATCCACTTCCAATGAAACACCATGAATATAACGAATTCGTTCTTCAAATCTGGCATTCTTATTTGAGTTCGCCACATGTGCCATCAACTGAGCACTTGTAAACATGTGTTTTTTGACCTTTCAAAACAGGAATTACCTGAGCTCCTGAAACAGAAAGTTATTGTACCAGCTGGAACAGACCCCTCCTACTCAAGTACAGAGCGTTAGTTTGACCATCAGTTACTTTTTTTTCTACTATTCCACCTCCCTCCTTTTTCCTCTTTCTCACACTCAATGCTCAGCGTTAGCTCAATCAAGAAACACTGAAAGTACAGATGTGTGGCCTGTGTAATGTCAAATTGCAGTATTCATCTGGAGCAGTCAGTTTGCCGTGCAGTCATTCGTTCTTGCTCTGCATGTAGGCCTGGGAATAGCTTGCTGCGAAATTCAATGGTGCAGCATTTCACACCATGGAGTGCAGTTTGCTTGACTGCAGTGTTGGTTGGCACTAAAAAGCTAGTTAGCACCTGCGTCTTCAAAATCAAAGTATCATTTTCAGTATCTCTTCGGCTCGCAACTCAACCGCTTTTGTTTCTTGATAATCTGTAGTTAATGCATTCTCTTCAGGCCTGTTATTTAATCCACATGCAGAAGTATTTGGTCACGTCTATGAATCTGTTTCTCTTCCTTTATAACCGTAAACATTGAAGGGTCAAAGCATTGTGCACCATTATGTACGTTTTATTTCACTGAGCCTAGTGCTGTTGTTTAAGCTTTGTGTCTGCTATTGTACAAGGAATTCAAACTCGTGGTATTATATATAAATAAAACTAAGCAATCACCAATTGGGTTCTAAATCATTAGTTCTCCCTCTACACCTGCTGATTGCTACCTTCGCATTGGTGCTGGTGACCCGCCAAGGTGACTCATCAGGTAGGGTTTCCATGCTGCTAAGCTTGAAGGCGCAGGCTCGATTCCCAGCCTCTGCTGCCACACTTCGGTGAAGGTGAAGTGCAAAGAACACTTGTGTAGGTGGTAAAAATTTCCGAAGTACTACCCATTATGGCGTTTCTTATAATTGTGGTTTTGGGACGTAAAAGCCCAACATTTAGTACAGTGAAACCCTGTCAATATGTACCTGCCCAGAACGGCGATATAACTACGCAGTGAATGCACATCAACCACTAGCTACTAATTTGCATCTCCTGACATACGCCATCGCTGCCAATAAAGGAAGAAACTCAGTGCCATAGGAAATATTGTTTGAAGTGCCCACCGCAAAGCCATTTCTTTCTTTTTGCCCAAGTGCAGAAAAGTTGCTGACTTTTGCATAATCGCACGTGGTGGCGACGCCGAAGAGCATTTCGAAACTACTGTGGGGTCCAGGATACACAGTTTGGTACTGCGACAAAACGGATACAATCGGCTGTCCGTGACACAGTTGTTCCGCGGCCTGCATCTAAGCCAAATATGGCGCAGTTTTTCATTTTTTAAACGCATTACAGTCTGGTAGGTATTTTGTAGCATGGAGGAAGGACATGTTCTGTGTGTACGGTCGCACAGAGCCATATCGGTTTACTGCATGGCTAGTTGCGTGCAGCGCTTCTCTCACTCGATGCACACTGTGACTGTCGATCCGCTTGCTGTAGAGTACGCCCTCTCCGCTTCAGGCCATGCACAGATGCGGCGAGCCTGCTGGGTTAACGCGGCAAACGACAAAGAGCTTACAAGCTTTGCGCTCTCCGCGATGGTCTAGCAGTCCTGGCAACGGATGGAGGCGCATTTTGGCTGTCGCTGTATAAAAGCGTGCAACATAGTTTTAAAAAAGCGCTACGCTTGCTGTATGGCAGGAGCGTAGCCAGAAATTTTTGGGGCGAAGCTCCTTAAAGCGGCACCCGTTCGACCATCGTCGTAGTCCTAGTGCGTAGCCAGTTTTATGCTTTGACCTGCAAGGTGGTGCCGATGGAGGATTTCTCCTGTGCGTTGTTGAACAACAACAACAAAAAAATTGCAGCGTGCGCGTTATCTAAAAGCTGAATTTTCCTGTCTCTCATTCGCAATTAGCAGCCATTTGCATGTACATTGAGCACTATCTGACAAGAAAGGGTTGCTAGGTTATACTCGCTGGGCGTAACCTCCTTGGTTTTAGAAAGGTTTAGCGAGCGTTGCCATGAATACAGTGAACTAGTATATACCATGAACTCGAGGTGGTTAAAGGTGGGAAGTAGACGAGACGCCCAAGCCGTAAGAAAGTGTGCTTGTGCCACCTCTCGTTTAGTCCTTGAAATGTCCGCTGGATGGCGGTGCTTCTATATGGGGAATAGAACAAAAATGAAAATAGAAACATGGGCCGAACATAACGATATTTTGGGAGAACTTCAGAACGGATTTCGAGTCGACAGGCGGTTAGACGATAACCTGTTTGTTCTCACTCAGTGTATAGAAATATCTAAAATAGAGAATAGGCCCTTGTACGTGGCTTTTCTAGACATCACTGGGGCATACGACAACGTTAATCAGGAAATTTTGTGGGATATATTGAAAGGAATGGGCATGGGCGACGACTGTATACAGCTTTTGAGGGAGATATACCGAGAAAATACAGTTTGCATAGAGTGGGAAGGAATGCGTAGCAAAGAGAACGTTGAGGTTAGCAAGGGTCTGAGACAGGGATGTCCTTTGTCCCCGCTGTTATTCATGCTGTACATGGTGAGTATGGAAAAAGCGCTAGAAGGTAGCAACATTGGTTTTAATCTGTCACACAAACAGGGCGGCATGATGATTGAGCAGAAGCTTCCAGGTTTATTTTATGCGGACGATATCGTCTTATTTGCGGACAGTCGAGATGATATACAGCAGCTGGCGAATATATGCGGAAGGGAAGGTGAAGCTCTTGGACTAGGATTCAGTGTAACGAAGTGTGGATTGATGATATTCAATGATCCCTGTGATCAGACGGTGTCCATACAAGGCCAAGAAATACCGAGGGTAAGTGAATACAAGTACCTTGGAGTATGGGTAAATGAGAGTGATAGATACATGGAGGTACAGGAAAAAGCCTCGGCAGCAAAAGGAAAGAGGAATGCGGCAATAATGAAGCACAGAGCGTTGTGGGGATACAATAGGTATGAGGTGCTTCGAGGTCTGTGGAAGGGTGTAATGGTTCCAGGGCTACTTTTGGGAACTCAGTGGTGTGCATGAGGGCAGAGGTGCAATCGGGAATGGATGTAAATCAAAGGACTGTGGGACGCCTCGCGTTGGGTGCTCACGGGAAGACGACAAACGAGGCTGTAAAGGGCGATATGGGGTGGGCAGGTTTTGAGGCGAGGGAAGCGCAGAGCAAAATAAGGTTCGAAGAAAGGCTAAGAAATATGAAGGAGAGTAGATGGGCAGAGGAGGTGTTCCGTTATTTGTATAGGAAGAGCGTGGACACACAGTGGAGAAAAAGAACTAGAAGACTCACTAGTAAATATACGGCTGGTATTGTAAGCCATATGTCAACAAAGAGCGTTAAGGGAAAAGTCAGGGAGGCGGAGAGGATTTACTGGATGGCAGCTATGGAGAAAAAACCGGCTTTGAGTAACTACCGAAAGGGCAAAAATGAAATAAGGAGGGAGGCATTTTACGATAATTCAAGGGGAAGCGCTTTACTGTTTGAAGCGAGATCGGGTTGCCTTAGAACGCGTAGTTATAAAGCAAGATTCAGTAAAGAAGAAGAACAATGCACATGCTGCGGGAAAGATAAGGAAACGGCGGAGCATGTTCTGATTGAATGTGGAGATATCCACCCAGGTGTACGTTTGGGCACGAGCCTACAGGAAGCCTTGGGTTTTAGGGACAACAATGGAAAGCTGAACACACCCGCGATTGAAATAAGTAAGAGACGGTTAGAGTATTGGTGGCAGAAAATTAGAGAGAAAGGACAAAAATAAATATTGGAAAAATAAAATATGGACAGTGTGCCGTAAATGGCAGAGAACTTAAGTTGAGAATTTACCTTTTTTTCCATTAAGATAGAATTTATCGAAGTAGAGGCATTAGGCCAACATCAAAAAAGAAAAAAGGTTTTTTTTTTTTTGTCGAGCCTGGTGGCATACTTGTCACCACCCCGTTATAAAGGGGACGCTCATAGCATCCATCCATCCATCCGAATATATGATGAAAAGATGCGAGATGGTGGTACTTGGAGTGTTGACTAGATGGACACACAGACAGATGCATGGACGGACGCATGGATGGCTGAACGGACGGGCGGATGGACGCATGGGCGGTCACACAGACGGACGCATATATGATGAAAAGATGAGAGATGGTGGTACTTGGAGTGTTGACTAGATGGACGAACGGACACACAGACAGATGCATGGACGGACGCACGGATAGCTGCACGGATGGTCACACAGACGGACGTATGGATGGACGGAAGCAAGAACGAATAAACGGATGGATGCTTCGCCCCACTCTCCGTCATTCACCCCGTGGATATGCTGCCATTTTTTTTCTGGTGGGGGAGGGGGGACACAGGCATCGGCTTATCTCTGTGACGTAATTATCGGTGGTATTTTGAGCAGATTGTGTACATGTATATCAGTAATGAGCACCCCCCCCCACCCATTCATATGCTTGTGAAGAGAGAGAAAATAATCAAGTAATCGCAGTAAAATACAGTAAACGATATGTACAGTTGCCGTTTGGAGCAACGGCCTCTCGTCGCACCATTGAATGAGCTAGTCTTCGAAAAAGCATCATTGCGACGACTCGCCCGGTCGGAGAAGACATCGTTAATGAAGCGTGGATGGCGTAGTTCTTGTCAGGGCGAAGCGCCTTTTACAAGTGAAGGACCGCTCCGCTTACAACGTGGAATGAGATTAGAGGTATACGCAGCATGTTGTTTTTTTACATTCATATCTGCATTTCGGTTTTTCTTATTTTACTAAGCGAATTTCTTACTGTCGACGTTTGTGACTGCATTCCTATGGGAATGATTTTTATCTTCAACTCCCTATGTCAAGTAGCCCTGACGCAGTGATAGCTTTTAGTCAACATTTTTTTACTTTTCTGAGCGCATCAAAGCATGCTTATAAGTAATTTTTTTTGTAAGTGATGCTGCACGTCGGCAACATGATTTCGCACGCGTTATTTTTCGAGCTTTCTCGCAACCTTGGGTGGCATTACAGTTGCACTGCGGCTTTTGATAACAATGAAGTACTCCAATCGTAGAGGTTTTATCGTGCAATCTGTGAGAGCAAAGTAATCATTGTTCAGAAACAATCACTTGATCGCGATAGAAAATGCACCTGGGGCTATAGACTATACCTACTCACAGAGAAATAGCTTGTTCGCTGCGTGTATGTGCTAGAGAACTTGAAAATGCGTAATGTTCACCGTTTTTTTTTAGCTTTCGTTGTTCTGTTGCTTGAAACGATGGCGTTTCGGCAAGGTGTCTTCCCCACAGCATAGTGAACCATAATCAATTTCTCAGACTCCGACGAGAACTGCCAGTGCATTCAACACGAGTTTATTTACGCTGTACTGTTAGAGTGTACTATAAGAACTAGTGCACTGTAGTACTGTGTACCATACATGCCTGTCCGTTGTCTGTTTCCGGCATTCTGATGCGAGTCGCTGGAATTTGCTCACATTAACTCCTTCATTCATGTTTGTGGCATGGGATCACAACAATACAGGAACTGCCAGCCTTCCATAGGGGCGCAATCACAAACGCGAGATGTTTCGCGCGCAGGGCGAGCGCGACCTTATCGGTACCTGAAGTACCTGAAGGGGAGAGGATGAAATGTGTACCCGCGAATCTTTCCGCCAGGGGAGAAACGAGCGCTAGTGTTTAAGGCGGAATTTCACCAGCCGGCATGTATCGTCGCTAAAGTTCTCGTTTCTCGCATTCGCTGTCACTGCCCGAACTTTGCTGAGCGTGTTGCTTCCTAGCAATGCGAAGTCACCCTATTGAAATACGCTGCCTACACGTATTTCTGGGTAGTTCGTGTTCTGTGTCAATCGGTGCCCTTCTATGAGGCTTGATGGCTGCGACAAAACGCCGTATAACGCTTGATGATTATTTCTTGAAAGGCGACGCCGCTTCCAGTGCACACTCGACAACTGGCGAAAAAGCTACAGCAGCCGAAGAAACGGTTCCCAGCTGTAATTCTGCACTGTCTGAATATGGCTCGTGTGCAGAAAGAACTCCTGAAAACCGATCGAAGCATGATGTATGCACAGAAACTGCGATGCTTCACAACGACATTGGTCGTTATTTTACGTGTTTAACGGGCCAAGGCGCCAAGATTCACAAGACGACAAGGCAAGAGGATGTTTGCAAATGACGCCATCGGAACCAGGCGCTAACTACAGCCTTCCCTCAGCAAGCGCGAACTGAAGTTCCAACCTCGCTGGCAAGAAATGTTTCCCTAGCTGGTGTGTTATGATTTCAGGACAGAGCTGTCTGCAAGACATGTGCGCTTTTTGGAAATAAAAGTTCAGGCAAGGCTTCTTGGGGCCTTCGTACTCTCTTTGTTCACACGTTGGAGAATGCACTCGAACATTTCAAAAGCCACAACGAGTGCGACTGCCACAAGTCCGCTGCTCTATACGCGAAGAATTTTCAAGATGCACTCAAAGGCGATCAATCTCTGAAAAGATGAAGTCATCAGCGCAAGCACAAAAGGAATTAAACAACAAAAAAAACTGATCTCCATCGTATCTGTGATCTTCTGTGGGCGACAAGTTGATTATGAGAGACGATTGTGAGAACCACAATATGATTGCCCCGCCGTGGTGGTCAGTGGCTAAGGTACTGGGCTGCTGACCCGCAGGATCGGATCCCGGCTGCGGTGGCCGCATTTCCGATGGAGGCGGAAATGTTGTAGGCCCGTGTGCTCAGATTTGGGTGCCCGTTGAAGACCCCCAGGTGGTTGAAATTTCCGGAGCCCTCCACTACGGCGTGTCTCATAATCATATGGTGGTTTTGGGAAGTTTAAAACCCCGCATATCAATCATCAACGTCAAAGTGAAGTATCTACATTCTTCACTTTGACGTTGGCGAGTGCAATTTGTCGCAATCGGTGATGACGCGTGCATGGACACCTAGTACTTGTAAAATATGGCGAATGATACATATGTACAATTTTTGTAATCCTGACAAGAGTGGTTTCTGTTGCACCCTGTTCTGATGCACATTTTCAATGTGGCCTCAAGCATTTTCGCCCACATTGAAAATACGACAGAAACTCGACTTGCGGGTCAGCAATGAAGCACCATAACTACTGAACTACCGTGGCGGCTAGTAAAAGAGACTGTTTTGGTAAAATCACAATGCTCTACTTTTCGTCCAGCTGTAAGGGCGCTAGTTCAACTGATTGAGATGTATTGCGCATCGTGGTTGAGTGATTCCGTTCTCTTCCGTTGCCTACTCCTTATTTTGCTTTTTGGTGGCACCTTTCACTTGCAGACGTGGTTCGTGGATGCTAAAGATGTGAACGGCAATGCAACAACCCAAATTTGCATGTCACAACTCTAGCAAATTTTGAATAACATTTTGGGCACATAATATGGCATGTAATGCGCAGGATAATCTTCGTAAGAATGGAAAAAGATAATCAACAGTATCCGCTAAATCATGTGTTTGCTGCGTGAAACATTGCTTGAACAGAGTTTTTTCATTTCTTGTACAAAAATATTGTAACTGAGTATATTGTTCTTAATTTTAAATGATAACTTATGTCCACCCATGTTTTTTTCATTCAGTGCGTTTCTTCTTGTGTGCTATGTCGCTAGTTGTAGAAATCGCTCGGTGTGCCTTTCCAGTCATGTCAATGTAAAGGGACGAACACATGAAGCGAAGGAATTTGCAGAGTGTTTCAAGAAATGTGTGCAATGTTATTTAAAAATCACAGAAAGGAAGCACCTGCGGTGTCCCCTTTACCTTGACAGAAGGCATTTTCAGATGTATACAAACAATAATTACTGCAATAGTTACAGAAATCGGGACAATTAACTTTTTAACCAGTGGAAATAGCTGATCGAGTCCAATGAGCGAATTATAGTACTTGCTACGAATAGTCCACAGCCGCTTTAAACTTGTTGAAGTGTGGCCTCTGGTAATCACCGCGGAGTGACGAGTTCTGGGCAATGAGCTGGTGAAATGGAAACCGACGCCCCAAACAGCGCATCTACCATTCACTTCGATAACGCCCTCAATGACGTCCACGGTGTAAGAATGACGACACTGTTGCCCTCGCATTAGAGGAGAAGCATAAGCGAGTGTCGATAAGCGGCCACGAAACGAAGTGTCTAAATCACGGTGGTTGAAATTTACGGTTGATAACGGCGAGGGAAACAAGTATACCTCCACGGTTTAATGGATACCGGTCGATTGTGCGCCACGCGTCTGTTTTTCGGAGCGGTGGACGTCTGAGCATTCCCTTTTGCGACGTTGCCCGCGGTGCTGCTGTGGATGGCTGGTGTTATGACGGTATAGGCTTGGCGGTCGGCTCAGTGTGCTCTTGCGGCGGTGAGCAAGGGGCGATTGGCGCTGGCCCCATGGCGGCGGTCTAGCAGATGGTGAACGTCGGAGAGCGGCGGCGTAGCTCATGGGACGGTGCTCGTCAATAGGACCAGCGGTAGAAAATGCTTGGCGGATTTCGTCACGAACGAGTTCAGCATGTTATATGGATATAGCGCACCACGACAAGGACACATAAAGAGAGACACAAACACAGCGCTAACTTGCAACTAAAGTTTTATTTGCGATCACACATGCTATTTATACAATAATTGTAGACCGATAGAACCTGGAGAAGATCATGTTAAAATACAGCACAGCTCATGGACGCACCATAACCGATTGCGACAAATTGCACTCGCCAACGTCACCATGAAGAATCTATATACTTCTTTTCTTTAGCTCACAAAGCCATGGAAGCCACACAAAGATTCGTGAGTTGTTGTCGTGGTGTTGTCTATTGCACTCCTTTTACTTGTGATTGCGTGAACATAGGCCAATACAGAAGGTGTGTGAACGAAAGACTTAGGGAACACAAGTACAACGTAGAAAAAGCTGCATCTGGTCATTTGGCCCTTCACTGTCACAGGTGTGGTTGCGCCCCGTGTTTCAAAACACCCGTACTCTCTATAGGGCACGTGACAGAGCTACGCGTGAAATCGTCGAAGCCTATGAAATTGACAGAAATTAAAGAAAAATGTATGAGTGTGGCTTCCATAGCTTTGTGAGCTAAAGAAAAGAAGTATATCGATTCTTCCTTTAGACGTTGGCGAGTGCAATTTGTCGCAATCGGTAATAACGTGTGCGTGGACACCTAGTACATTGATATGATTTGATATGTGGGGTTTAACGTCCCAAAACCACTCTATGATTATGAGAGACGCCGTAGTGGAGGGCTCCGGAAACTTAGACCACCTGGGGTTCTTTAACGTGCACCCAAATCTGAGCACACGGGCCTACAACATTTCCGCCTCCATCGGAAATGCAGCCGCCGCAGCCGGGATTCGAACCCGCGCCCTGCGGGTCAGCAGCCGAGTGCCTTAGCCACTAGACCACCGCGGCGGGGCCACCTAGTACTTGTAAAATATGACGAATGATACATATGTACAATTTTTGTAATCCTGACAAGAGTGGTTTCTGGTGCACCCTGTTCTGATGCACATGCGCGAAAGACCATCTTTAAATACCTTTTTTATGAATAATAAACATACAGTTGTGAGAGCAAGCACTGTCCTTGTCAGCCTCTTCTGTCCGTCCGTGTTTTAGCGCTCTTCAACAAATTTTTTTTTTGTGTCCTTGTCGTGGTGCGCTATACCCATATAAATGAGAACCCCAACCAACTAGCCCGGCAACGCGTCTTAAAGGGGCCCTGAAACACTTTTTTTTTCTATTAACCATGGCACGAATTCACTGGAAAAGCTTATTGCCTAACGAATTCAACGCCGCAAAATCCAGTGCGAGTGGAATTACCGAGGTTTGTCGCATGCTGCAATTGCATTCCCTCTTCTCTCGTTCCGACGAAAGCGCTTCAAACTAAGCAGGGAGGGATGGCAGGGCCACAGAAAAACGTCACGTGTGCTTGGCGACCTTGAGCACTTTTGTTCTTTCTTTTCTTTGAATGCGCGCCTTTTTTTCAGAGTGATCGCGCGCGCACTCGTGGACAAGTAGCGGCCTCCCGCGACCATCTACGTAACGAGCGTGCGCGCCATGTTCAAATCAGTTAATGGCTGATAGATGGCTCGTTGCACGTGTGATTTTTCAGCATATAACGTCATTTGTCGAGAGAAGAGAAAGCAATTTTCAGCTGACTTTGATAATTTAGTGCGAATTCCAGGCCACGTGCTGTGCTATAATATTTGGCTCGCGTGTTATCGGGAGCCTCTACTACCGATCGGCAGCGTCTTCTGACGATACTCAAAGTGTTTCAGGACCCCTCTAACGAGTTCAGTGATGGACGCAATGGGAGTGTCAGTAACCGGAGTCCGGAACTTCTGTAGTTCTTCGCGAACTATCTCCATAACCAGGTCTCGCAAGGAGCTCTGATTCTAAGTCATGGCGGCAGCGTTTATTGGGGTGCTGCTAGACATCCGACGATACTGCCTGCATCGTTGATGAAGGACCCGCTCAATAGCCGTAGCTACCTTGATAAAGTCAACTACGGTACTTGGAGGGTGGCGCAGTAGCCCGGCGAAAAATCTTCAGTCATGTTCGGGTCAGCTCGACGGAAAAGACGAGTCATATCCTCAGCGAACATCGCAACAGTTTCATTGGGTTTGTGAACCCGTAGCTCCAACAGCTGCTGCGCATGGTCCCGTCGATCGACACTGGCGAACGTATCGACGAACTTTTGTTGGAAGTCGTCCCATGTTGTCAGACTGACTTCTCTGTTCTCATACCAAGTACGAGCACTGCTATCAAGGTAGAAATGGGCGTGTGAGAGCTTTTACTGATCAGACCACAGATTGATCTTGGCAACATGCTCATAGTGTTCAAGCCAGTCGTCAACGTCTTCATGGGCGCCGCCACTAAAGTGATCGGGAACCAGCGGTTGAAAGATGGTTACCTGAGATTGCTGTGTCGGAGGGGTGCCTTGGGGCGCCTGTTGCGGAGTTGCGTAGGTCATTTGGTGAGGTAAGCGGCGCCTAGGAGAAGGTTTCACATCACGCGACACGGAGACGTGCCCGGGCGGCCACCTTGCACAAACTGCTGGACGATCCTAATGCGTACTTTACAGACGCGAATCCGTATACAATCTAAACGCAAATATGACCCTCTACTTTCGCTGCAGTTGTGACTAATCAACGGTGAACAACCATCGCAGTGTCGATTCGCATGAGATCAATTGCAACGGCCGAAGCCGTGGTCATAGCTTTGGCCATGGAACAACGGACACAGGCTCAGCGGAACAACAGAGACAGGCTGAGAATCGGCGACGCAGGCCATTGTGGTGCCTTTCAGAATGAGAATTTTCTCGGACGTTTGGTTCGTAGTGTAAAGAAGTCCGGAGCCATTGTGTAAACGCACTATAGCCCTGAAGCAAGGGCTATACCTCTTGCGAGACAGCGTGCAGATGGTAGGACAAGCACGTCACCATAGTTTATCACGGCAGATGTGATGGCAACTACTTGTTGATGACCAGGTGGTAGCTCGGTATCCTCTACAGCGACCAAGCGAAGTGGCTTGTCATCCGCGTAAATTAGGGCGTAGTTGGTCTCCACCAAGTGAACAACACGTTCGCGACAGCAGATGGAAGCGTTCGCCGTAGATCCCAGCCTTATATAAAGCTGGTGGGCACATGAACTCGGCACTGCGAACTGTATCTAATGGAGAAGTTCATCAATGTAAACACGAGCGATGCACATGACGTCAGGTCTAATGGTGCCCCCTTGAGAAGAAGGCAGTGTAGGTCCATCATAAGGGGTGGTCACTGTTCGAAGACGGGGACACGAAGAACGAGCAATGACCGACAAAGAAGCACCAGTGTCTATCAAAGCATCCACGTATACACCATCGATGAAATCGGATACCATATTATATAGACGCATTGGAGGAACTTTTGTCTTTTCGTGCAATCAAGCTTTTCCTCCGGAAGCTGCAGAGGTTAGTTTTCCGGGCGTTGGTTGGTGAGCTCTGAGAGAGGTCGCAGTGGTGACGTAGAGCGGCGACGGGGTGATAGTGAGCGGTGCCTAGTAGAGCGGTAAGGAGGTGTTGTCGCAGTTGGTGATGGAGAACGACGTGGCGGTGGATAGCAAGGATGGCGTTGAAAAGAGGCCCCGGCTGCCCCGTCATCCCATTCGTAGGTGTCGAATCCACGACGCTCATCCTGCTGACGCTTCAACGAAAGCGTGCAATGTGGCCCCGATACCCGCAGTAGTGACGTACCGGACGAGGCGATCGCCATGGTGGGCAAATGGGCTGACTAGGCGCACTCGGAGTCATCGAAGCCAGGTGGACAGCCGTTGAGTGTGCGGACATCGATTGTAGGACGGCTGTGAACCAGCGAAGACTTGGGCGTATGTCGGCTCTATGGAGTCGAGGGGCCGGAGAGTCAGCATACGCGGGACCGGCCATGGACGCCAGCTCCTCCTTGATGACGTCGCGCAAAAGGGTGCTGGAGGGTTGAGGAGGACTCAGGGCCATAGAGAGGCCAAGAGAGTACAGCTCTTCCCGTATAATGGCCCGTATCATAGCACGTAACGAGGGATCGGTGGTGGTAGGGTTTTCGGAGCTATCCGGTGGCAACCGTTGGAACTCAAGTTTATCAATAGGCGTTGGCACGTGGTAACAACGTAGGTGACTGTTGTCGGGTTTCGGATGGCCAACGTATTAAAAGCGACCGTTCCATTGCCTTTCAGTAGATGGCTGTAATATAGGTACAGAAACAAAACCGAAAGTGCGCGATCGCTGTAGTATATAAGACAAGGAAGAGCAGCACGCGCTGACAGCGAAAGAGCGGGTGCCAGCGTTCGAGGCAGAGCAGCGATCGAGGCAGTTCTCGGCTGGATGTCCAATCCGAAGAACTCGTGGACGTCCTCGGCATGCTGTTCTGTTCCTCGAATCCGGCTGGGTGACTGGACCAGCGAGCATGTGGTGCGCTGCTGATCCGGCTGCCGTCCCTGACAGCTGGGCAACCGATGAACGAGGCGTGTAGTCCGGCCGGGTGACTGGGTTCACGCGAGGTCCCGCGGGTCCCGCCGCCATTCAGTGCACATGTGGCTGCGAGCTCAGGTCTGCTGTGGGCTGCTGCTCTGGCTGCAGTTCCAGGTGGCTAGCACGATCCTGGCGTGCTGCCGGATGAGCGGGGTGGCTGCTCAGCTACCGCTACTGGACTTCCGTGTGATAGACAGCCGTGCCGTGGCGTGGGCCCGCCCACGCTGAGGACATCAGCGAGTCATGGGCACACCGTCGCAAAGGAGCGCTGACCAAGAAACCACGAGAAAACATGGCGAGAGACTTTTGATTAAGACATGTCTTCATAAGGACTATACAGGACAGCATTACCTTAACCATGCGTCATTATCGTTCACATTTTTTACTGTATATATTCTTGTTTGTGTGTGTGCACTCGCACTTCGATCAAATTCCTTGGTTGGCAGTTTCGGGCCCAAGATAAACAACCCCGATATTACATCACAATGACGAGCACTCTCTGATTCTGTCATGGAAAAGTTGGAACGGGGACGGAGAGCTAGCAGCAGGTATACATCCTCTATGTATGAGCTGTAAGAGCTGCTTGAATTGTGTCCAATCCATGATGTCAGGTCTATGGTTGAAAAACCACGTTTCAGCGACGCCCGTCAGGTATAAAGAAACATGGCGTAGCTTAGCCGGATCATCCCAGTTTTTAGTTGCACTCACTCAGTTGTATTGGTCCAACCAATCCTCCACATCTTCACATCGAAGGCTGGCGAATATGGGCGGATAACGCTGGTGTCCAGTGTTAATCCACGGTGGATAGGCTGTGGTAGCCGGGGCCGTGGTAGCCGGGGCCGTGGAGCTAGATGCAGGAGCACTGGTTGGCTCGTTCTGAGACATGTTACCGGACACCTGGCACAGACGGAGACGTGAGCGGAGCTTTAGGAGGTAAAGCTTGCGGCGAGAGGACGGAATATCGATGAACAACCTCCACCAGCACTTGTAATATCGCGGTCAAAGCGACCTTTATTATGCCCCGAAGGCACAATGATGGGACCACACTCAAGGCACAAATCACCAGCCATCCGAGTTCCCACAACCGATGAAGGCGACGAACACTCATGATGATGAACATGCATGAAGAGGGTAAATGTGCGTAATGAATGCCCACATTAACGTACGGAGGCCAAGGGTGAATCGACATTTAGTCTTACAGACTCACAGGACGCCTGCCGTCTTTTGCTTGGCGTGGTCTTACCGGACTGCGTATTACGCATACTGGGGACGACTCTAACAATATATCATGGTGTCACCTGGTGCACTCAGGGGTTGATGGGAACGAACGGGCGGACCGTTTGACTCGATGCATTACAGGCCGAGTTGTGGACCACATCTCTCGGCAGGACACTTCGACACCTGGTGTGCCAAGAGAAATCCTCTAATTTCAAAGACTAGGTCGGAGAAGCAACGCTCCCCCTCATCCTAATCTATAGACAGGGGCAAGCACGGTGCTTGCCTCTGTCTATAGATTAGAATATAGGAACAACCTATATTAGGATTAGGATTAGGATATAGGAACGGGAACAACCATCGACACTGCGATGGTTGTTCGCCGTTGGTTAGTCACAACTGCAGCGAAAGTAGAGGGTCATATTTGCGTTTAGATGGTATACGGATCCGCGTCTGTAAAGTACGCATTAGGATCGTCCAGCAGTTTGTGCAAGGTGGCCGCCCGGGCACGTCTCCGTGTCGCGTGATGTGAAACCTTCTCCTAGGCGCCGCTTACCTCACCAAATGACCTACGCAACTCCGCAACAGGCGCCCCAAGGCACCCCTCCGACACAGCAATCTCAGGTAACCATCTTTCAACCGCTGGTTCCCGATCACTTTAGTGGCGGCGCCCATGAAGACGTTGACGACTGGCTTGAACACTATGAGCATGTTGCCAAGATCAATCTGCGGTCTGAGCAGTAAAAGCTCTCACGCGCCCATTTCTACCTTGACGGCAGTGCTCGTACTTGGTATGAGAACAGATAAGTCAGTCTGACAACATGGGGCGACTTCCAACAAAAGTTCGTCGATACGTTCGCCAGTGTCGATCGACGGGACCGTGCGCAGCAGCTGTTGGAACACTGCGTTAGAGTGCCTCGAGCGTGCAGTGGAGGTGAACGAGCGCATCAAGTCACGTTACACGTGAGACATGAGCGCCGTCTGGCAGTTTTTTTTGGAAAACAAAGCGCGTAGCCCAGACACGGGCGTGCGCGCCCGTCTCAGAGGTGATAAGGTGTAGAACGCAAGGCGACGGGTAGGTGCCACCACCGTGTCGTCTTAGCAAAGCGTTGGAAACACTCGCTTCTTCGTGCAAGCATTGCATGGTCAGCGCAGAGTGATAAGCACTACGGTCCTTAGAATTCCTTGTGTATGCCTTTTCTAGTAAAAGACGAACATGCAGAATCTATACGTGTTGCTGTGGTGCCTCAGATATAAGCAATATTTGCTTTTTAACTGACAATCGCACACGTATGAACGCTGATTCTTGAGCAACATTGGTGGGCGCTGCGGATGTGGTCGGCCGTTCGGGGTATCGGCTGATGTTGTTTAGAGTACCTGGTTCGCGGTAACGGTAGACAAACAGACAAATGTACAGACAGACAGACAAACAGACCTTTAAAAACAAAAAGGTACCAAGAGGGAGACGGCTAGTGCAATTGCTTACTGCATGCTGCCTGGCACGCGCCATTCACTTTTCGAAAAGTCGTCTGCTACGCAAGAGCAACGTAGCCAGCGCCACGTTCGAAAAGAGAACGCGAAGGAGAGGATATTAAGGAGGAAAGAGAGTGGAGGAGGAGAGTGTTGCTACTTTACGAAGTTTTGGGGGCTTGATCTTGGGAGGAGGTGCTGTCTTGGGAAAGTAACAACACTATCTTTCACGCGCGTGTTTCTTCCTCTATTCTCCTCGCTCGCTTGCCGTACGTGTAGCACGCGGCATCATTTTTCGCCGACGCTGCCGCGCCGCCGAATTCAATGGAGGCGGGTTATTTGCGGCAGCTTGCGCGCCACAGTAGTGCCGACCAATTTTTAAATGGTTATAATAAAATTAGGAACACTGAGGCAACCGTTTCTTAAAGCTTTAGCTTCTTCCAAATGTCGTATAAGTGGGGCATGCTAATTAAATAAATGTTTTATTGGGGAGTTCTATGATGCGGATGTTTTTCTGCCGCATGACAACATGTTGTATGTTTGAATCTGATGTAGTTCCGCTTGTGGCATGTCCATCTGTTTTCGGATTTTTTTTTTCGTGCTTGAGCACCGGTATATACGACACAAATACTTACAGCGTCAAATATTGCAATGACTTCATGGATGGTGGATCATTTACTAATGTGTTCATCTTTTCTTCGTGAAAATAGCTTTGAGCAGTGTTTTCTAAACTGAAAAAATGCCTTTGAGCAATGTCATTGCGATCAAGTGTCGCCAACAGTAGCTCATTTACCACAATAACAGAAACAAAAGGAAATGAATATTTAGAACTGTGTTTTGACGTTGTTTTTAAAGAAGCTAGCGTTAGGGTTGCCTGGAAGAGGAGAAACTCTGAACAGGAAGGTCGTTATTTTCTGCGCATCAATAGCGACCGAAAAATCCTATCCGAACTGACTGATCCCGGTCAGAAGTACTCATGTGACACTGGTATAAAATATAATGTAGTTTCTTATTGATGAATTGTAGACATGCTAACGAAGGCGTGACTGAATCAATATCGGCCGTGGTCTCCCAGAAAATGGCTCGCTTTCACAATCACTGTTGCTATAGCTTTTTTTTTTGCGTGGCGCCTCTGTACTTCTTTTCTTCTTTCGATGGACCGCATCTCTTTCACGATTTTTGTCTGTGAATTCCCCCCCCCCCCATAAAAAAACAAAAAATACTAATACCCTTATGGAAACGAAAGCCAATTAGTTTGATCTATATTCATCCATTCACTTGTTTTCTGCCACAAACGTTCTCGTAAACGAATCCTAACAGTCACAAAAAGCGCAATCGAGAATCTGTGTCTTCCCACGTAATTGTTCGCAGCGAAAGCAGACTACAGTTGTGCATTTTCGACAAATTCCTAAGTGCGTGCGAGGTGATGCAGTACGACCTGAATGTTTTATTAATTTATTTATTCATTTATTTATTTACGCATATCGAAGACCTTCATTTCGGTCCCGGCAGGAGGGGACAAGAAATATCAAATGATTTGTGACAACAACAACAAAAAACACAAGTATCCATACGCTATAACATAGGTCTCATGTCTGTGAAACAGCAACACCATTTATAACAGATTTGAACATTTTAATCACCAAGTAGATCACTTCCCAGGGATATACCAAAATTGTCAGCCGAAAAAAATTCATAACGCGGTGAATTCCAGTCATCAACTGTTCTGGGAAAATAACTCCATTTGTGAGCATAGTTCGCGCCAATATGGGTGCCAAGGATCGATTATGTTTACGGTGGTCATTCCTAGCAGTGGCTGACTGAACGCAAGAAGGCGTTCAACTTTCCCTGACACAATTTTGTACAAATCACGTTAAACCATAGAACTTTCTTTTTGTTTCCAATAAAATAATTCAGCATATTGATGACAACTTCATTTTGAAGCAACGCACGAATAGCCAAAAAGATCGCTGCATATCCACGAGGTGAATGATGACGAGTGGGGCGGAGCGTGCGGACGGACGGATGCAGTCACGGACGAATGGACGTTCGGAAGCATGGACGGACCGACGGAAGTCTTGTCCCACTCATCATCATTCACTCCGTGGATATGCTGCGACGCAGTTTTTATTGACATCCAATGCAGTGGAACTGGCTACTACGATGACACGGGACATACGACCCATGGCGTAAGGGGTTTCGTCCCTAAAAAACACGTATGTTGATGAACAAGTCGAAATAATATCTCAAATGCAGCATTCGGCGATGCTTTGATACGAGCAATAAGAAAGGTGCCTTACCTCGCAAAGAACACTGTTCTTTGTCGGAACAAAGTTTTTTCGGCCAATCTTGTGCAGCCACTGCTGCTTGCGCAAGCCACCGCGCTTACCTTGGGGTATTATAAAAAGTGCGTAACCTTTTCCATTGTGGTTGTTATAGTCATAGGCTCATCAACGTGGCTTAGCGCCCGAACAAAGCACAGAAAACAAAGCGCGCGTACAGCGTGCGCTACGTTTGTTACGCGGAGCGTCGGCGAAAAATGGCACAAGCGAAAAAAACACAAGAAAAGCGCAAGATCCACGTGTCTCTAAGGGCATGACGATAGTTATAGCGCGAGGACAAAACGACGACACAGAGACAAGGACACAAAGGACACTGTGTCGTCGTTATGTTCTCGCGCTATAACTATCGTCATGCCATACCAACTAGCCCAAGCTGCCTCACATCTCCAAGGACAACCGCGAAAGAGACCAATCATCGAGCAGAAAGAGTGTCGAAGACCGGGAGGACGCGAAGGGAAGCGAGGAGGGAGAGAGGAGGTCGAGTGCGCAGCAGCGGGTACGATGGACGGTGGTACTTTCCCAAAACCAAGGGGTTTTAGGGATGTATGGATGGACATTTCACCAACTGATCAGCGCTCCTAGCGGCCACGGCTGGACGCTCCCACGTTTTCAACAGGACGGGGTAATTTTATGATTACTAAATATTGTAGAGGCGGAAATCCTAAAACTTCTCAAAAGGACACGTTATAGGAGCTGTACTGCGCATCACCAATGCAGCATCGTTAACGTCGGGGCTTCCGATATTGTTTCCACGACGAATAAAATCTACATAATGGGACCCTGTGGAAGCTACCGAAATCACAACTTGTTTTTCAGGACAAAAAAAAAGTCCGTCCAGAAAAACTAGACGGAAACTAGACGAATTTTTCTCGGAGATCTAAGTAGTACGAAGAGAAAGCTTTTATTTGAGCCCGCAGTCATGTTTCTGCGTGACAAAAAATGCGTTCCAAAATGCAGTTTTCTACAACACAGTCACGTCCACGCTTCTTAGACGATAGTATCTTGATCGCGTTTACCGCATGCCCAGCTGGCGTTATGGCCAAGTTGGTTGAGCAACCAAGCTGGTAGTTGGGCGCGCCGAGGGTTCAAATCCCATTAACGCCGTTTCAGTACGATGATCTTCGTCATGTGTGACCGAGCAAGTGGCCAGTGCCTTCGCGCTTCTGGATGTCGGACATAAACATATATTCAGCAACTCCAGGGCAGCCATCCGCGCCTTCAGCGTTGGAGCCATGTATAAAAGACCCTGTCACATACTGGAGGGCAAAAGCATAACTATCACGTGGTTCCCCGCTCACATGAGATTCATCAGGGAAGGCCCCACAAACTTGAACAATCTGGCCTACTCCAAAACGCGATGTCTCACTTTCCGCAACCATGGAGAACTCCCCCACCGGCCCGAAGTTGTGTTGAACAGAGATAAACCAACCACTTATAACGAAATTACACAGCACATTTATCTCGGCAGGAGATATTTTTCCCTTCCTAAGAAGAAGTTAAATGAAGCACAGGCTTTGACTCTCAGGCTACTGCAGACGGGCTCGTAACCCAGCCCGGCTTTATTGCACAAAATTTATCCCGACATCCTAATAGCTCTTGCAGGCACTGCAATGAATTCGCTAGCCTAGACCACATGCTTTGGCATTGCCCCTCGTTGCGGGGCAACAACCAATTCAATGAACACAAGTGGCTATCCGCTATTAAGAGCCTCGATGTCGGGGATAAACTGTGGGTTGTCCAGAGAGCCAATATACGATGCGGTGGTCAGGCTTGACATGACTGTCCCAACGACGGAGCGGCCCGCTGCGCTTTGAGTCGTGCACCTCGTGACTTCATGTAAAGTTTCGCATCCATCTATCCATCCATGAGTGGCGTTCTCTGCTTCGGCAAGCAGTGGCGGTTTTCTTTTCTGAAACAGAACCATCTTGGAGAATTAATTACGGGCAGAACATTACGGCAGAGCGCATGATAGCAGGGAGTTAGCAGTTCCATATGCGCAATCTCATGTCTCGACATTCTTGATTACTGCATTATAAGAAAGCTCAAATGGCTTGACGACCGGGGTTAGATCAAGGAGTCCAGTGCTATATAAGTTGATAACTCAGTCAAGGGCATACGACGCTGAAACGCTTCAAGACATCTCAATGGTGTCTTTGACGCTGCTTACCAGTAGGGGCATGAGATCAGGCTCTCTGGCGACCGTGTTCAACGCTTATATAGCAGCTTCGGAAACTGCCGTCGACTCACTCACATAAGCGTGGAAAGGATCATAATAATATTATGTGGAGTTTAACGTCCCAAAACTAGCATATGATTATGAGAGACGCCGTAGTCGAGAGCGCCGGAAATTTTGACTACCTGGGGTTCTTTAACGTGCAACAAATCTGAGCACACGTACGAGCCTAGAGCATTTTCGCCTCAATCGAAAATGCAGCCGCCATAGCCGGGATTCGATCCCATGACCTGCGGGTCAGCAGCTCGAGTACCTTAGCGACTAGACCACCGCGGCAGGGCTAAGCGTGGAAAAGAGGTATTGCGCATAACGTAATGGAGGGCTCGAGTCCTTATAGGTAGAAGAATGGAGAGAGTCCTGTCGTGTCTGCGTAGCAGTGTTTTGGGCGTGTGCATCATGAAGAGAAGCAGTCGGTCCCGTGGAGTCTTGGTAATGGGTGGTGACGTACATTGTCAGCATATCACCTGATGTCCGATGAGATATTTGTGGTAAAACATTCGCTTCATAATTATAACAGGTGGTGGTTCTGTTAAAGACGTTGCACGTATCTAGAACAGCGGGACGTCGTCAGACAAAAATACACGTCCTTCTGTCAGTGAGCGGCTCCCGTATTGCACTGTGCTGTAAAATGACGTGGTGTACACAGGCGTGCGCACGAAATGGGCCTAAAATCTGCTCCGTAAATTGATTATAGGGGGCAGGGCGCCCTCCTAGTCGCAAAAAGCAGAGGGTGCAAAATCTGCCCCATACTAGAATCCTACCCATACTTTGTATGTATAGAGAGGGGGGCACTGCGATGAATCATCGCCCCCCGCTCCCCCCTGAACGGGAACCCTTCGCACACCTATGGTGGTGTGAAATGAGGGGAAACATTACCAGCCGATGCAGATGGCCATGATGAAGTATCTGGTTGGCGTGTGATCGATGACAACAATTATCTATTTTTGGTAGCAGCTGCAATGAGAAGCAGATGAATTGTCGCTGGCGTAGCCCAAAGGGCTGAGAGGGCAGTGTTTGTTACGAAGCAGGAAAATGGCAGGAGGATACTCGCGGCTCTGCGTGCGACGCAACAGTTTTAGCGGTGGAAACAGGGCCGTAGCCACAAATTTTTCTCGGGGGGAGGGTTCAACCATCTTTTATGTATGTTTGTACGTGCGTTTGCATGTGTGGCTGTATATGTAACATAAGAAGGTAGCTATGGTTAGGAGTTAGAAGTAGATGAGGAAAAAGTGCAGAATAGAATAAACATGGTGTATGAGCCTGGCCACGTCTCCCATTCATCGTAGCGGCACACAAGTCGACAGAATGAAGACCTGGCCGCCGCTCATCAGCCTCACATCATTCACGAAACCACCGGCAATACGCCTCAACTGAATATCGACCATAGAAGAGGTGATCTCAGCCGCATGCAGTTACCGGCATCATGACAGAACAATCGACTGACCTTCCCATCCCCAAGTACTGAAGCAGTGGACGATGGACCTGTACAGGACTACTTCGACCTGTTCGAGCTCCACGCTACCGCTGCATCATGGTCGGAACGGGAGATGGTCGCCAACTTTACCGACTACGTCTCCGGTGAGGCCTTCAAATTCTACCTGACCCGCATATTTCAAAACTACGAGTCATGGGAAAAGATCAAACAAGAAACGATCGTTTGGTTTAAAGAATACAATGACGACTACAACGAAGACTTGCTTATAGCCCACCATCCACAGACAATCGCGCTCGGTCATCACAGTCAAAAGCAGTCCTCACGCATGAACCCACCTCCTGCTTTTCCATCGCGTTGATCTTCGATCGCTCACAACGCCCACCTCACGTCTCACATGTTCACTATGGTCAGAATACAGCAGAGGAGCTCGCAGCGTACTCAGTTAAGCCCGGGACCTACAGTAGTCATTCTCAACTAGAATCTGACCAAACCACGCCTATTTAGGTGTCGCCATTGAGAGCACAGCCATCTGAAAGCCCAAAAACAGAAGGCTCGGA
This sequence comes from Rhipicephalus annulatus, assembly GCA_013436015.1. Taxonomy (NCBI): domain Eukaryota; kingdom Metazoa; phylum Arthropoda; class Arachnida; order Ixodida; family Ixodidae; genus Rhipicephalus; species Rhipicephalus annulatus. Next base: position 387,760 of record WOVY01002978.1, on the reverse strand, counting down.
AGCAACTCTTAGAGGTTGCCAGGTGCCAGAAGCCTACGTAATGAGTACTGTCGCAGGCGCCTCTGATGTTCCTCCAGTCAAATCTGTCCTACCAACATCGCTGCCTGAAAAGCGTTGCAACAGCTACCAACTGGACACTACGTCAAATTGCCAAGAAAAGCATTGTCCTATTCCAAAAAGACTGCCACCTCAACACTTTTCGCTACATCAGCAAAGCCAGCACAATGAAATCGGCCAGGTAAAGTGCCTTGTTATTCGACACGGACAACTAGAGACGTCGGAAGAACACACATGGCGTCAAGAAAAACGTTTACAAACGGCTCAACCAAAGCAACAACATATTCAAGGTGTCTTACTAGAGACAAAAAACGCATCGAATCCTAGACACTTTCCTAAGAAACGTCGAGTAAGTTTTCTCCAGCAGAGGTCAATACTCAGACAACATGACATATACGACGACGGAAAAGGCGCAAACCAACACCCTTCGTCTTCCTCATCTTCCTTCCCCACATTCACCTGTGAAGCGTCACATATATGTATGCAAGCAAAATTGAAAAAAATTCGTAGTGGGGCGGGGTTTGTACCCTCGACCCCCCGTCTCCACCACTGGTGGACGCAGCGGTACATTCCACGTTAGCAGAGGTGGAGGAAAGTACAAGTCTTCACACCTTCGGTATGTAGCAGTTGCGCCGTTCCTTTCTTTTCTTCTTTGCCCGCTGTGAATCATCTTTGAAGGCACGCATATGTCTGAACTTAGATGGCACTGAATAAGAGTCGTTCGCGTCCGTCACAGAGGTAGTTGTGATGATAGCGCAACTGTCCCGAAGATTTAAATGGTGTCTTCGGTGGCTTGGTTCTTTAGGAATAGTATAGTAATGTTGCTTCACGCAATAAGTCCACAAGGGAAGCTATGCAGGGATTCCTGCTTCGCTCCACGGGCATGTCGGTGACGGCCAGTGAAAACGTGTCGTACATGCACTACTAACAACAAAAGGTTGCGGGATGCGAAATGTTCGATAAAGCTAAATTACCGCTGTGTCTGGGAATGTAATGTCGAAATAAATGTTTCATACTGTACTTGAATTCCGACTCATGCAGTCACCAGTTCGATTACAAGCATTAACCATGCACTGATATAGCAGAAACTCGCATTTGTGATGGATCCGACGTCCCACAAACTTTTGCTGCTGATAGTATAGGAGCACCTTAGTTGGAACTTTTCTTCTGTTTAAAAGGAGGGAAGAGGTCGGGTTCGGGGCTCAACCATACTTATGCATTTTCGCGCGTGCTTTCGTGGGTGCATATGTGGCAGAAGAAACGACTAACTCGCCAAACTCACGCTGGGCAAGCACAGTGCCTAAGCCGACACCACCACTGTCCTTGTTTCATTTGGGGCGCTCTCAGCTTTCCTGTCATAATAAACTTCGTCTCTGTCTCTCCCTTAGGAAGAGCAGATAAAAATTTCGCAACATTTGAGGCGACGTAGGATCGCAGCGGAGTTTGCTGTAGGCACCGCCACATTTGGTGACCGCGCTCAAAGGTCGCGGCTGCAGCGGATGTCAGTCAAAGGCATATATACGCTACTACGGCGGGATGCACGGAGCGCTGAGCTTTGCGGAGGCAGCCGTATTGCCGTCTGCCCGGAGACCATATACTTCAACATGAAAAGTTTCTGAAAGAAACATTTCTGAAGAGAACATGAAATGAACATTTGAGCTGGCATTGAGCATTGCGGCTTCACTGCATGCAGGGACACCTAGCACAGCAGCGTGGGGTCTTCTTTTTTATTCAACGCGCCAATGTGTTGTCAAAGTATCACACTGCGGCTCAGGTTAATCTTACTGACACTGCACCTTTCGCATGTGTGGCGAGAAAGACAATGGGCAGCACGGTACCAAGTACTGGGCAAGGGCCGCCCAGCGTAAATATCGTTGTCTGACCGTAAGAGACAAGAGACAGAGTTGCACAATTTCAGCGGGTAATTTTATTAAACTAATGTCTGTTGTTTTTTGTATGTATTGTTCAACTCTGACTGACGGTGTTCCTTGTTTATATGTATACTGCTACATTTACGATTGCCAATAAACAATGTAAGCTTACTTGCTTGGTGTGTGTGTTTTTGCCAGTTGAGGCCTCTCGGTAACCAGGCGACATAGCAGAAATATTTATAGTAACTAACATTAGGCTGCTGCGCGCGCGAATACTACCTCACAACAGCAGCGAATAAACGCTCATAAACCTACGGGCGTGCGCCGCGACCACCCCCACCACCAATGCACCAATTTCCCCTACGCAATGATGATGATAGTTTTAGTAGCGCCATCTCTAGGTCCGATAAGTTAGTTCACAACGCCACCGCTACTCTTATTTTCGTTGCATTGCCACAGGTACAGCTTCCCTTCTCTAATTGGTGTTATGTGGCATCGTAGTCTCAGCGCCTTTTTGTCATCAGTAGCTAGTGGCGCGAGGGACTCACGTTCGGCGCGCTTTGAAGGCCGGACCGAACGTAGCCGTTGCAGCGCCTCAGCGCGCGATTTTTTTTTCGACGTCCGGAGCCCTCCACTACGGCGTCTCTCATAATCATATGGTGGTTTTGGGACGTTAAACCCCACAAATCAATCAATCAATCAATCAGGGAAGGCTACGGAGCCAAAGTGGGCGTGTGCTACCGCTGAGGAATATAGTCCCAAAATCGTGAGTGTTTTCCATGTGAAAATAAAAATTATTACTTCAATAATTTTCTAAGAGATACTATTTTTAAAGAAACGCAGCACGCACTGAGGAAATATTCATACTTGTTTTGAGAGAGTGAGAACTCATTAAAAGGCACAGAGGTCAGCCTGAGCTAGTGATCCTTAGCCTGCCACTCTACACAAGAGATTTGCTTTACTTGATGCAGTGTCATTTCCAATTTTTGCATGTGTAAAAACTTCGCACGTTCTACGTGCACCTCAGTCAAAACGGCGTCTTCGTCTTCAGGTCGCCTTCCTGATATTCTGACAACTCGCCGAAGGAGCTAGAGTTACTGTATATGACCATATGCAATAACCCTATAGCTTCTCGTAGAGTTACAGTATATGCTACCGACACGTGCCTCGGAGCCTTAATAGGTAGCAGGAGGAGGAAGGGAAGAAATGAAAGGCAGGGAGAGGGTGCTTCGAAACTCACCAAAGCAGCCCGTGGCAACCATCCAGCACAGGACATTCTCCCGTGCCCGACGGTGGACGCGTGCGCAAACACGCAACAATGCTCGATTGAGCGCAAGTCTAGCCGTGATCCGAGAGTAGCTTGTGCACACCGACATTTTCGTGTGTCACCTTCCCAGACAAATAGTAACGAAATCCAGATCACGCATTGCCAAGTGGATTCAATAGCACTAAGCGATGCCTGGCAAGGAGTTTTACTCGCGAGGCACGAAAGAGACAAAGGAAAGCCTAGACTACTGTACTGATCGGCGTTCTTGACTATATATGTTAAAAAAGTGTTGCAGGCCCCTTTAACTCGTGCTAGTGGCTGCGATCGAGATATCGTTGTATTTTTGTGTTGAGCTGTTGTGACAGCGGTTGTATGCACAGTTCTGTACCTGCCGTGAGAGCATGTATTTGTTTCACTTTCAGCGCTCTTACCTGCAGGAAAGCTTACTTAGTGCGATGTGACGTCGCTGGGAGCCGGAAGATCAATCCTGAAATGACGTCTTTCCTGGGTGCACCTTGGCCACCGAGCAACGGTGGTATGTGACGACAGAGAGGAAAAAAATACTTACTGTCCTCGAGGGCTCGTTCACGGCTACTGCCTTCCTATGACATGCAATATCTACACAACCCCTCCCCGAACCCATTCGCCTCCCTGAAAAAAAAAAATACAACACTAAAATGTGAGAGAGAGAAAGAGAGAGAGAGAGATGTGATTGCACGAAGAGAAGGAAAGGCGCCAGTTTGTGCAACCCTAGAAGTAGAACGGCTCAGCGCCTTGGGGAAGGGTATGACATGCGAGTGGAGAAATTCACTCTGTGACGCGCACAAAAAAGGCAACGCTATACAGATGAATAACAACATGGAAGACTAGTTTTGAAAACGCTCAACGCATCGTTTATTTAACAATGTTACAATCGTAGTCTGTGATTTTATATATTCAAAAATACGCAAGAAAATTTTTTTAAATACACGCAAGAATGAGGCTCACGTTCGAAACAAGCACAAAAGGGGGACACTTGTGGGGAATGTGCATATGAACAAGTGAGTCTAGAACTGCACGGTGCTTTCCGTGGTCAGGGAGAGGGGACACGTGCGAGATGGATTTAAATAGAAAAGGAAATAATGCGAAGGAGCATAGAAATGTGGACAGTGGCGATGCGTTTCGGTGCTCTTCCCCCTCTCGGATCGAGATCAACGGCTAAGTAGAAGCTAGCCGCATGTCAACCGTTTCAATGCAGAGTGTTTACGCTACAATGAGACTGCTGGGAACCTTGGCTTCCCTGCGAGTGCTAGCCTTAGACTGCCTCTCTCAATTTCTTTTAAAGAAACAAGTGCATTCTTGAAAGATGATGCTCTTCAGAAACAATCGTCATCTTTCTCGCGGGAACTTTCCTTAACTCAGTACATTCCTGCTAACAACGTTGTATCCGGTTGTATTTCCGCACTTAGTTCATTACCTGAAAGTGTCGGGAGCACAACAATAAAGAAAGGAAGTGCGCGTTGCATATACATTTATGGTAATGACGATCTCTCGGGTTTTACGTGCCAAAACCACGATATGATCTTCAGGCACGCCATAGTGTAGTGGGGGAGATTCTGGAATCACATCGACCACCTGGGTATTTTTAAGGTGTACCTTAATTGAAGCGCCCGTCTACGATTATTCTAGGGACGAATAAACTGAAGAATATTTTCCTTGCATCGCAGCGCAAGCAGAAGCGCACTTACTTTTTGTCAGTTCAGTAGCTTGACTACTTAGGTTAAAACCCCATTTCCGCGAGCGCGAAGCAAATGATATTTTTTAATGAAAGAAAATCTTTCTTCGGGTACGACTTCGGTTTTTGAAGAAAAAAAAGTGTGGCCTACGACTACAACAGCGGGCTGGTTATGCATTGCTGCCTCGACAAAGCGAGTGAACGGGCATGCTTATATTAATGCATCCTTAATGTGCTCTTTCCTATCACTTCTCAGTCTTTCTCCTGTCGATTGTCTCAATGTGCATCTGCGCTGCAATTACTAGGCTGTTGTGAGAAAGCTTCGAAATGTCACGTGGCCTGATCGTAGACTTCCTGGATGTCGATTTCACTTGGCGCGCGTTTTGAATTGGTAGCAGTTAAAATAAAAAGTGTCATTAAATCTGCTGCGCGATCTCTGAACAGGACATTTATGAGATATCCAAGTCGTAATGATGCTTCTGAGACAATTTATCGACACGATACGCCAAATGACCGATGGAAAAAGGGACCGACATGTTTGTTGGAAGGCCATTGAGAGATGGGGGAACAATCCTGCACCCTTCTATTCGTGATGCATATCATGCACTGCAGTAAACGCACATTGCGTACAGCGAACACGATGTGTACGATAGAGTACAGTCTTTCACATTTTTAAAATTTTACATCTCACCAAAAAGAAACGTGTGGTTCGTTATTCGTTTACGCTCGCTAAAAAAACACTCATAATTGAAGCAAGCTACACGTAAAGCTTGCGCTGGTCACGTAAAGCGGCCGCTGGTCCAGCGAAAAGTGCCACTATAGGATCCAGTGGCGCGCCAACTGTTGGCTGATCGCCACTGTGGCTTCATTTACACCAACTCGACGCAACGCATGTTGAGTCTGAAGCCGTGCTGACCCAGCCAGACTGGACCGCGTTTACATACACTGATAAATCAAGGTGTAGGAGAGCACGTTCAGCGGACAGGGCGGTCTTCTTTGTCGTCTTCTGTACGCGGAACGTCTGACCTTTGAATTGTTTGCTACGTAGCAATATTATCAGTCTGGATGAAGTTTGATAGGCGAGTTACCCAAACTCGCATTGACGCTCAGATTGCCAGCGTTGTGAGCCCGGTTTTGATCCTTCAGGCCGAGTCAACAGGCATCTGTCCAGTTCGCTTCACTAGGACTAATTGTGTCGGAAGCGTCACTTGGCGTGTATATAGTGTAGCTTCTGCGCGATGTACTGGCTGTGAAGAAGGCTAGTACAGCATGTCAAAAGCAGCGACAACGGTGACAGTTAACAGCCTTTGCACTATCCACTACAAGTTAGTTGAGTACTTCAGGACGATGTTCACATGAAATTGTGCGCTCTATTGCTACGGTTTGTCGCCAAATGTCTACAAACAAAAGAGCACCGGCATTACCCTTGCCATATTCACGTAATCTAACGGTCAATTATGTTTTTCCACCCTTATGCGCGTCAGTCTCAGCAGGTGGGGCTATGAATACTTAAAATGTCATGTGTGTCGCGAGTCGTGGCACAAACCCAAGCGGCGATCCCAACAGCGCATGGAAGAAAGGGCAGAGAAACATCGCTCGGAAAGCGTTTTGGACGGGGGCAACAAGTATCAGTTGCCTTAGAACAAATGCACCCACTCCGATTGGACGAGCCTCAGGACGGATTTAATGCACATCAGAAAAAAAGCGCGGGAAATTCGATGGCACCTAACGGTTGCAAACGGATCCCCCGTATCGTAGTTTCCTCCTTTTTCAGCAGGTACGAGGTTGGCAAGCACAAAACACTTGCTGCACAGCATAAATGTGAACGCCCCAGGAATGCATAAGGCACCGAATGTTCGCACCCTTTAGCAGGAGTGGCGCGACAATATTTTTCCTCTAGGGAAAATTGGGCGGGTGGAAGAATGGCCGCTACATTGCGATGTATTTGTATTTCTGCAGCCCATCAATGTAGCACTACTGAACCGTACAACCTTAAAGGGGAACTGCTGTAAGGTCAGCTTTCAGCTGCACCAGCGTGGGGTGGGGTTCAAATTTCTAGAGGCAGGTTCAAAAATTTCTAGAGGGTCTTTACCCCTGCCCCTTTGGTGCAAGCCTTTTAATTTAACGGTCAGAGAATTCTCGTCCCTGTCTTGTCAGCGAAGGAAACGATGAGCATGGGACGAATGAGCGTGAGATATCTCAGGGTCGCCAAGAAATCTAGCGGCTAAGAGAATTAGCAGCTTTGCCAGAATCGTTTCAACTCTGACCAGCAAGTTCAGCCTATATGATATTTCGATGGATCAAGTCTTCAAAGGAAACGAGGTAGAAGGATACAGTCACACTGAAATCGAATTTGAAAGCAAACGAACATTCGGAGACTTTTCTTCTGTCCATCGTGTTCCCTTGAACATGGTCGAAATAACAACGTGGGTACACAACCGGTCAGTATCGATTTCACTCTTCGGATCGGAAAACCGTGGTGACTATGAAATGTGGGTCAGATTTTATACACCCGCGCCCCTCAGAAATGGTACGTTGCTCAGTGAGGACTTAACAGGTCCCTTTAGTCTCGTTATTGGTGCTTTAAAACACTGCCGCACGGAGGATCGCACGTGCGCACAGCCTCAACTGGTGGTTTGAAGAGTGAAATGCACGAAAAGCGACGACGAAGGATCGCCACGTGCGTAGCTCTCTCGCTCACGAAAAATTCTCCTTAATTAGCTGCGACACAATCCAGCTAAGGACCGTGTATATCGGGGAAACGCTAGGGAGAAGCAGCCACACTATTTGCGCATGCGCAGTCACACTGTCCTTACACAGCGCGCCACCAGAGGCGGGGAAAAGGCCACAGGCTGGAAGAGGACAGGGAAAGCCTGATCAGGTACTGGCTCAGTGCGGAGAAGACGGGGGAAAGTGCCAGAAGTAAAAGCCACTTGGAATGGTTTGTACTAGAATGCCCACAGCCCCGATGCGCGTGTACACGCGAAATACACACACACTTACATAAAACATACACACACACACGCCGACACACACATATATATACTCATATCTATATATATGTATATCAAGGCTCGTAGTGAACCGCCTGGTTCGAAGGCTTTTATCACAGTGGGAATAGAAGAAACATTAAACGCTTAAAAACAACGACATTTCGAAACATGCGTATGAAGGCCTCTCTTGGAATGGTTGGTGAATTTTGTACAATGATGATTCAGGCCACCAGTGAGCAGCGATTGTGTTCGTGGCACAGCAATTTGGACGGGCAGGCTGCGCGACGAGACCAGGGCCTTTGGCGCCAGCGACGACCCTGTTAGCAACATCGTCTTCTGGCGGGACTCTCGGACAAGCACTGTAGCTGCATGGAGCAGGCACTGATGGCAGCACGAGACGTAATACTGGTGGCGGCTCGGACCGGACGAGTCGCCCAGCCAATGGCGTCCCGCCAAAGGACACTCCTGTGGCGCCATCCCTCGGGTAGGCGGCGCAAAAGACAAGAGTGGAGGAATGTCTTACGAAAAGGCACAACTTTTGGTAGCGATGCAGAATGTTCGGTGGTCCAAGTCTGAGAAGGGCAAATAGGAACATTGGAAACAGGATACGCGAAGACGAGGAGGAACGAGTTAGAAGACCGACAGATCGCAACGAGACGCTTGGCTGTCTTCTGCAATGCCCTTAGTGAATCGGGAGAGGGATAAAACACTGTAAAAAGACAGATGGGGCCACAGCGGTCCCTACTATTACAAAGAGCAGGCTCACACAAGTTTCCCTGTCGTTCTCTCTATCTCTGTGGTCCATAAGCGTCCTTCTGTAGGGGGCATATATTACACAGTATTACAGCTCTCGGCACACGCACACAAACAGGCACACACACTGCGAACTTTGTTCCGGCGGCGAGTCCCTATGAACACGTGGACGGCTGGTTAAAGGGGCTGGGGGCATCACTTCTTGGCGCTCCGCAGATCGAGTGGGATCTCAGCGCCGGAAGAACATGGCGCCTGCAGCGCGGGCTTGACGTCACTGTCCTGGGTGTCAAGCTCTTCGGCGTGACCGCCGGCAGGCGAGGCACTCGGGGAGCACGGCTTGCGCACCGAGAGGTCGATGGGTCGCTCCTGCTCGGGCAGGTCGGCCAGGCACTCGCCATTTACGAGCAACGTGGACGGGTGAAGTAGGTCCCGGTATGGCTTCAGGGCCCCGAAAGGCATAAAGCGCGGCGAGTAGGGATACGCCATGGCACCACCAGCGTCGGCGAAAAACTTCGACAGGCCGTTGTGCGACACGGGGGCTTTGCCAAAGAAGACGCCTGCGCCAGGGTGGAAGAAGAACTTGCTCGGATGCAGTGGCGAGATCGGCGATACGGGCGACATGGAATGGTAGGCCAGCGCATCCGCGTTGGTCGGGCTCTCGCCGTTCGATGACTTGGTTTCAAAAGCCGATGGCGTGGATGCGAACGTGCTGGCCGACGACGATGGCGGAGGATAGGACGCTGGTGACGACGGCGGCTTGTCCGAAGACGAGAGTGGCGAGCTGGCGCCATTGCCTTCTTCGGCCTTGGCGCCGAAGCCCCCCAAAACGTCCTTGTCGTAGAGCGCCGTGAGCTGGTGCGCCGACGCGGCTGCGCCCAGTTGGTGGTGCTGTTCGGCGATGCGGGAGCTCATCTCCGCCTGGTCCTGGATCAGGCAGTGGATCTTGAACCAGTTGGATCGGCGCCCGTATCGGGACCCTGCAAGTGGTACTTCATCATCTACGTGATCGCGTATATGGTGTGCTAGCCGTGTAAGGCTGACATATTGTGAATTCGGACAATGTGATACTTACCGGTGGTTTTACACACTCTTGACGACCAGATCAAATTACGCCGCCACATAATATAAACGAAAAAAGGTTAAAGAAAACTATCGCTGCACACAAAATTGCCCAACTGTGCTCCTTATTTCACTCTTTGTCTTGGTGATTACAACGTCCTGACTTACAATTCGCTTTCACTAACAATTACTTTGCACAGCAAGGCCTACCATCCCGTCGCTATGTCTACGTGTGACACCAAATTTGGGAGGTAAGAAGCGAAAAGACGTCTGGCCAGTTCTCGGCGAATAATAGTCAATTCACAGGCAGCGTGGGTGGGTGGTCAATTCCACAAGGCAATTACATTCACATTTATTTTACTGGAGACCGCTGTGGACACACATTCGTTTAGTGACCCATCTGAACAACATTAGACCGGACGCAGGCTAGATTTTATTTCGAAGAAGAGGGGCCGGCCCTCTATGTGTATGTGCCCGCGCATGTTTGTATGTGTATATATGTATGTGCATACACAAAAAGAAAAATTATAGAGGGGGTTAAGAACTTGCTCATCGCAGCTAATACATACCGCTTTTGGACATGCCGACCATGAGACATTTCTTGAGTCTACAGCTCTTGCAGGAGGTCCTGTTCTTCTTGTTGATAACACACTGGCCGCTGTTCTTGCACTCGCCAAGAGCTGCAAGGTTGTTGTACGTCCGGCCGAAGAAGGACTGCAGAGAAAGATTTAAAGTCATTTAGACAGCTTTGCTTTAATACTGTGCCGCACTGACTGAACTGTTTCATGATAAATAATATGCTAAGATAGATGGAGAGGGAAGAGTAGATAAGATAAACGGGGTAAGCTGGTATCCTGGCAGACTTGAAGAGAAAGAAATTAACGTGAGTAGGTCACATCATAAGGACAGATCAGCTATGGTCAATCATAATGGATAAAGTGAGATTGGAAGTGCAATTGAGGTTGAAAAATGGTCAGCGGCGAAATTAAGAAATCAAGAACCCCAAGGGGTCGATATTTCCGGAGCCCTCCACTACGACGTCTCTCATAAATTCATATGGCGGTTTTGGGACGTTAAACCGCACCTGTCGATCAATCGAATGAATAAATTCGCAGGCATGAAATGTAATTAGATAGCGCAGGACAAAGTGTGTCCCGCGGGAGGGGACACACCACTGGGAGGGAACTGCGTTTTGCAGTAGCCACTAGAGTGACGACTGCGAGACCATGTCTATGCAAAGACGACGCCCCGATTGGCGTGTATCATGACGCGGTGGCATACGGCATTGCGAAACTGCAGCGGATACAGTGAGTGGTATGCTTCGCTAACTACAGGTGAACAGAGAAGACACAAAGAAAGCAAAATCAGACAGGACGCCAAACATCAACACCAGGTTAGGTCTCTCAAAATGCAAATACGGAAATGGAAGTCAATGTGCACGCGTGCACGAAGGAAGTAAAAACAGCTGGACGGAGCTCCACGCCACCATCTTGAAGTGCAGTCGAGAAGTATATTCATGGGAAATATGACCTCACCCTGTGATAAGAAAACGGTAATTCCTAGCTGCTGAGCGCGCGGAGAGTAAGGGCGTTCAACGGGCAAGAGTAGAGCGGATGGCAAGCACCGACCATGACGAGGGCGCCACCACAAAACAACGCTAACAAAGCAGTGCATGTTGTAGCTCCGGAAGTCGTCGGCGTAAACAGTGCCGGGAGAGACGGTCAGAAGAAGATGACTTCTGAAGAGAAAGGCAGAATCGACAGATGGTGCATTCAGACGACAGAACGAATCCGATATTGTACAGGTTGATAGCGGTACAATTTTATTTCTGATCCTTCTGTGTGTGCGCCCGTTGCCGGCAGCATGTCCTGAATGACGGAGGTGCATATCGAACGTTACACGTGCAAACTTGCCCGGGGATGTCCCGATTTTCCAGTCTTGGGGTACTTTACCGTTCGGCTCTAAATGCGAGGGCCCTTTCGCCCCAGGAATGCGGTACGGGTCTAGCGACCTCTGCGGGTATGACGGGGCCACCGCGCGCTGCGCAATGTGGGCCGGCGACGCTGGCTGCCACGAGGCAGCAGGGCTTTCGCGAGGCGCCGAGGTCGCGACCGGCGTGCGCCGTGTTTGCGCCGCTCAAACAGCCGTCGAAGCGAGCGCAGTGCACCGGGAGTCTCGACTCTACGCGGCGTCCTCGAACTTGCGCAAACAGCGTCGGGCGCAGGTGGCCGACCTGAGTAGCCGCGCCGATGGTCTGGTCGCCCTGGTCAAACAGCCGCCCGGGCGCCGTTAAAACGAGCGAGCTTCCCTTTAACGAGCGCCGCCGCTACTGGTGGCGCGCGCGAGCACCTGCGGCCGATTAATTGCTTTGGTCAGTCGCGCATGAACGCCCGCGGGCTGCATCGGCAAGGCACACGCTCCAGTGGATTCATTCAAAGGCGCGCGCGCGTTCCCCATTCACCGGCAGCCAAGTTCAAGGTGGCTGCGCCGCGTGGGAACGAGTGTCCGCGACCGCAAGTTGGCCCCCGTCCGAAATCAGCGAGCGCAAGTCCAGCGAACGCACTTCCGATGCTGTGGCGCTCACACGCGGGAGGTATACGTGGAAACAACCTTAGCTGAACGCGACGACCAACACTTGGGAATTCGGAAAGCCGATCACAGCCATACATAAACAGCGTGTAAATTTGCTCGGCGTGAGAATAGAAGAATGGGGAATCTATTTGTCAACCTCAGCAGGTCGTTCAAACGCATCTACAGCTCTCACCTGCGCAAACGTTCGGTGTATTGTCACCCGAAAACAATCTCTTCTGCGACAAGTAAAATGAAAAAAATGAAAAAAATGAAGAATATCAGGAAAAAATCATCGACGGTTAGGATATTGCCTAACGCGAATTAAACAGTATCGCGGGCTAGCGCAGCTGAGTAATTAGGCAGAGTGAAGCTGTTTAGGTGCTTTGATAGTGCGATAAGTTCTTGTAAACAATTTGAGAGAGACATGTATGTGTGTATAGTTGCACAGCATTTTTTTATTTTCCACAGCTCGTTCTCTCTCTCTATCTCTAAGGAACGCTTGTCTGACAGTGTTATTGCAAGGAAAGAACCCTTGTGGTCGGAGAAGCGAGTGGATATGTTCGACTTTGTGCGCAAATGCCAGGTCCTCAAATATGAGGTATGCAACTGTTTGGCGAGGTGGTCACATCAGTGCGATCAGTTAGCAGGAAGAAGAACGCGATGTTCTCGAGCATAAGTGGTAGGAAGGTCTTGTTTGTCCTTATGTCTATAATAAAGTCACTCGCGGGATCTTCACGGCGACGCATTATTTGACTTTTGCATCGTGTCGGAGATGTAGAACCTTTTGCTCGGGCAACTCGCTCAGCAGCGACGGCAGACGACGCTCTCTCACGAGTTGCATCACACATTGTCTATAGAAAGAACTGAAAGAGACTATTTTGAATGTAAACTCCACTCAGGGTTGGCACTGGTGGCTACTTTTTGCCATGTTGGCGAATTTGAGAGGTCCGTGGTTGGTCTTAAATTATATATGAACGGCGGCATGGCTAATTTTTTGGCGATTTTCGAATTAGGTGTCGATTGAGTTATGCATTCGATACTTAGTGTCTTCAAAACAAATGGGCGACAAAAACGTTTCTATTTTTCGTAGTTTCGGACCTACCGGTACAAGGCGCACTTGAACGCACAATTTAGCATGTCGGTCGTGTTTGTCGTGTGTATACTCCTAATTACCTAGGGAGGTAGTGGCGCACTGGTGCGTCCGCCAGAAATTTCCTAGCAAAATTTAGGTCAGTGAACTGCTTCGCATGCGGCGAGGCGGTGGTGTTATATTAGAAATTTTCAGGTGTTTTTAGTTCTTCTTCAGAGTTTCGCTTCTAAAGTGGCTATAGGAGACGGTAAGGCTGCGTGTTCAAGCCACAGCTTCAACTGTCGGGAATGGCTTGTCAACTTCTTCCGTGCTGTAGTACCGTCCTAATTTTGTATATTGGGCTTAAATTTGCTTTTAGGATATTTTTTGTGTGAGTCAGCCTTCTTTGGGCCGCCTTCAGGAATCGCAGTGAGGTAAATGTACATCGTAAGCATGACCACCCATAAAGCGTTGTGCGGCCATTGCGATGGTTACTCAATACTTCCCCATTTATTTCCGTTGTTTTGTAATTGCGTTATTCGATTATTGGATACATGATTCCACGGTAATGAAATTCTCTAAATCTGTAGGAAGGCTACGCACGTCAATCTCTTGTTGTAGGGATAGCTTTATCCGGCGTTCGCTACAACGGAAGCCATCACAAGCTTTTGTTATGAGGCGCTAGCATTCAGGGACGCTGATAGTGCATGCATGCTATTTTTTAGGGCTCCCATGGTGAAGCAGGTGATATGACTGGCTTTGAAAAACGTCAATATAATTTAAGTCTTATGGTTTCTACCGCACTACTTGCGGCTATACATAATTAGGAATTTTCATTACTAGCCATGTTACACACGTGTAGACTGCCAACTTTTTTTGGCGAAATTTGGAGGAAAATGGCGACTTTTCACGACATTTCGCTCGTCGCTTGGCGAACTTCACTCGAAAGTCAGAGGCAACCCTGACTCCGCTTCACACGACCTGTGCAACGCTGTGGAACTTGGAACAACGCACGCCTTCTTCTTTGCTTGCCCGATTCGAGCGGCACATACAACGTTTCGTTGGACATGTGGCACTACTGATTCATGTGGCACGCACTCGTTCGCGTGGTTAACGACACCGCCGGCGACGCCGCTCAACGCAGGATCTGTGCTCTAAAACGAGGAAGCACTAACTATTAAGGCGCGTTCGCGTAATAAACAGCAGCCGATATAAATGAACTGTGCATACAGTTGATGAGCAACACCCGTTCCGCCCTCCCGACTATTCATCGTACTTGGTGCTATCTTTGCAGAGAGAGAAAGTCGTGGTAGCATGAACAGGTATACGCCCTGTAGCTTCCAGTCATCAGGTAGGCTTGCCTTCGAGGCTTGCGCGACCGCCGAGGAAGCTGAACGACGGCCACCGAAAAAGAGCGCCTCTCGGGGCGTCGTTATTAATGCGGCGTGACCCGCCTAGTTACGGGTCGCGCCTCTTCGATGCATTCCCGTGCCGCTCTCCGCTGGCGCATCCGACGCCTCGTCGCTTTCGTCAGTGGCAGCCGATGTATGTGCCCCGTCAACACTACGCCTGCACGACGCTCCGAAGGTCACCCTCCCGCCATGTTCCCGGCACATCGACGCCGATTGGCAGCCCAGTGACCTGCAGCGCGCGAGTGGTCCTCGGCGCGCGCCTTGTGAAACCACGAGCGAAGCCCCTGAAATATTGCACACCGGTTCGCAAATGTTTCTGCCGAGCCGTTGCCCATATGGTATGAGGTCGTTCCGAAATGAACGCAAGAATTATGCGCTCGAGCTACCTCTGACACTCGTCAGTTTTCTAATTAGGAACTTCAGATTAAGAAGCGCCAAGGCATCGAATAGGAAGTCGCAAAAAAATTCACTGATCTTATGCGAAGTCAGCTGTCTCTGATGGGGCTAACTTTGGTGTAATTGTATCTAGAACAAGAAATCACTTACGGTTCTTCCGCGCATCTACATGTCTTCAGGAACTTCATGGCCCGTGGAAAGATTTTTTGTGCCTATCCAAATCTGGATTCGTTCCATCTTCTGAATCCACCATAATGGTGCATTCAGACGACAGAACGTTCCGTCTTCTGAATCCACCATAATGGTGCATTCAGACGACAGAACGAATCTGGATTTGTATAGGTTCATGCCGTGCCACGTGTTCTCACAACAGCGATTCTTTTCATCCGCGCCTCGTCTGCGCGCGGCTCGAGGACTTTTAGATGAGCCCAATTTGACACGGGGATTCTGGCGGCGTAATGTCATAGCTCTAGCGGACTAACAGGCTGGCAACCAGTACACTTTTCTAGAACTGCTTCAGCCGCCCCACTTTCCTCGGATTCTCGCAGTTGGTTTCAAGTAACGTTGGCTTCAGGTGTGCTGGCGCTTAGTTTGGTTAATTTCTGTGGCTGTATTCAAAGACGATCACTTCTGAAATATCACTTTTAATGAGCCCTGATTGCCAAGTTGGAAAGTAGCGGACAAGGTGTCACTTTAATCGTTCCACACGCAGTGTTCCGCGGCAGACGAAGAGGCGCTGTCGCCGAAAGCGGTAGTCTCGAAACATGGCTGATGTTTGAACACTACATTTAAGATGCCAACTGAATGATAATGTGTAGCAGTGATCGGTGCCTGTCATCCACAAAAGAAAGAAAAAGAGAACGCCGATATCGGCGCATCACTCCCTTCGTAGGCGGGACCCCATACGCGACACAAGCGATGTCAGTCTTCAGAACCTCATTGTAAAGCACATTTTCCCTCCCATTCCACTAACAACACCGTTGTCACCTAAACAAATTACAGTCCTTGACAATGCTCGACAAAGCTCGGTGAGCTTCGCGTTGTGTCTTTCAAACCAGTCTGCTGGCAGCGGGCGCAAGGGAGCGCAGAGGCTGCTGCACTCGAGAGTAATCCGGCTTTCATCTTCTATAGAAGATGAAAGCTGGATTCACACGCGCATCCACACCACGACACCGTCCGTGGTGTGGATGCGCCTGCAAGTGGATCATCCGTGGATTAGCCATTCGGGTACACGAGCGATTCGGATTCGGTCCGTCGTCTGAATACACCACTAGCGTGAGATGACGCGACGAAGTAACTAAAGACATCCCAAACGCACATTCAGCGACGTGCGACGTTACCGAAAAAAAAAAGGTGTGATAGTCAGCGCTCCGTGGCTAATTAACGTCTCCGCATACATATGACATACTGCTAGGCAACGTCTGCTGGCGCCGCCATAAAGCATAACGAATGGCATATTACTAGCACGCACGGCGTCTGCGGACCCTGGCGAAGGCAGTTTCACTCGAGAACCGCTAGATTTCCAAGTAGAAAAGTTAGCAGGTATTAGCGGGGGCAATATGCTGACCGCTTAGTTCGTCGTATCACCTGGAAAGTGCAGCTCCTGTTCCCTAAAACTGGTAGGAGACCCAAGCCGTATTTGATTATTCTAAAATAGGAAAGGAAGGCAGGACACCCGGTTTTTTACCCTCCGCATGCATCAGGACGAGGCTGATTGAAAGATGGCGATTACATCGCACAGCACACTGAGAATAAGGGCATAATTTTACGAGTTACGGCTCGCTTATTTTTCTCCGAAAGAAGTCCCTATGGATCACTAGATTGAATCTTGGTGTTTCTTTAGTATGGCCCAACGATGACAAGAAGAGGAACGACGATTGGTTCCGTCAAAGTGGCTTGACTGATTAACCTGCTGCCCTACCCCAGGTTCATCATCCCCCATGCATGTATGCATTAAGATTGAAAACAGCACACGAGCAGCGCATATGTCCATCAGCAGCGCATATCACTACATACCAGTGTAGAGCAGTCACATAACATACTAGAAGATTCGCCTTCGAAGCATATGACGAGAGCGATATATAACTAGAGATGTCTCAGCGCCGCTCAGAGGTGCTGTTCTACTATACGTGTCGCCGTATACTTCCACGACCTATGAGCCGGCCTCCGCCAAGGCGCAGAAAGGAAGCCTACGAGCGAAAATAACCGTTCCACAATGCGAGATGGTAAAGTACTGAAAAAAAAGCAGCGTTCTCTGTAGCGCTCGTGTTTGCCCCGCGGGTCGCGTCACCCACGGGGCGAGCGCACGGCCCCACGTTCGGTAAATCTGCGGTATGCAAACGCCACCGGGTACGCCCACCGCAAACAGGCTCTGAACAGCGCACGAGGAAGCTTCCGCCTTGGGCGAAACGCGGAAGGCAAACTGCGTGACAGACTGCGGCCCGTTTGAACGGCGCCTCAACCGTCATAGGCCTCGACATGTGGCGCACAACTTTCCAGACTTCCCTCGCCTTTCTCTTCACATCAAGCGCCGCGGTTATTTTCTCACACAGATCGTAAAATCCAACGTAGGGCGCTTTCGGGAGGTTCCTTTTGCCACTGAACTAGCGCGCACAGTTAAGAACATAGCGCACGTGTAAGCAATTTGTACTGTGTTTTTTTTCCTACACATTTACGTTACACATGTCACACCGTGCATTACACCGCGCACGAGGTGGTCGGAACGCTCGACCAACCGAGCGCTTCTAGCCGTCTTGCAATCCTTGCGGCCCACCGGAGTACCAGAGCGGGAGTACGAGTTGTTGCAATGGGCTTTGAGCTGGACCACGCTCGCCGAATGGTTATATACAACATTCCAGCGGGACTGTGGCACGGCTAAAGAGCCGTGCCACATTCCCGTAGTCCATACCAAGATTTCAGCCCTCACGATCATTTATTTAGGAAGCACTTGGATGCTGCAAGACAGCTAGCTCACAATTCTGGTTCTTCAGAAATAATGGGATCGTAGGTGCAGCTCAAATCTGGGTATGGAATCCGGGAACTGAGCACCAACTTTCAGTCCGCAAGGTGCCTCATGAGCCCCCCAGCGAATGTGCCATCCCAGCCATGGCTATAGGAACGAACCGCGGCTGAAGCAGCGGGCTCCCGGAATGGCAGGACTTCGGCGTCTCGAGCGCGCCGCGAAACGGGGACGCGTTCTGCTCCTGCGACGCCGGTGGTGGCGAGCGAGTCTTCGGTTGCTGTCGGCAACGCAATAATTTAATCTTCCGCCGACCCCGTGACCCGGGGGTTGCCATCGGCCATTGCGAGACTCACTGGTGCGCCGAAAAGGAGCTCCCGCCGAGGAATCGAGGTCTGCGCTCACTTGATGCTTCCCCGGTGACGAGGTTAATAGCGCTCGCCCGACTGACTGGCTCCGCCGGTGCGCGCGTTTCAGCCGTCGGCGGCGGCGCAGTGAAGCACCGGTGCAACGAGTATCAATAAGCACACATCCTGTCTCGCGCTTTTGGAACCGCGCGACTTCCGTGCGCGACGGTAGGGCAATAAAAGTATGTCGCATACTCTGAAATGTAAACCTGAAGCTGTTTGATATTCCTGAATGGCGATGGGCAGGCGCTAACACTACTTGCCCGAAGCTTTGATTATGCGTCGACTTTCGGTACATCATATTCCCCCACTCTGCCCAGAAAATTGTTCAGAAAGTGACATACATGACAGGCGATCTGGAGGATAAATTACCATGCAACTGGTGCTTTAATATGGTTGTGTACAAAATGAAAAGGCGGATACGGGAACTTAAATAGTTATCAGGCACACTGCAGTGCGCTCCCGATTAAGTGAATAGATAGCTTTAGTTTCGGGAATCCCAAGCCACTTGCGTGCGCACGCTCTTGCGCTCCTTCACCCCATAAAGAACACTAACCCCCGTATTCTAAAACTTCCCTTCACTCAAGGCTTCGCATTCACTTGAAAAATCCGATGAGAACGCCATCTCTAGGCACGGCCAGTCACTGCATATCAGCAATAGTCTGCTGCGATTCCTGAGTAGCGCAGCGTCATTTTTAGCCGAGTGGTGGCGCAGTGATCAACTATGTCAAGTAAAGGGTGAAAGTCGAGTGGAGGAGCGTTTGTGAATACGGGGGTAAGAAACGCCAGCCAGACCCGCTACTCAAGACTGAGTGGCGGCATCAAATCTCAGCCGCCATAGGAGCTTGGAATTCTCAGATTGGGCGAGGGCCGGTAACGCCGTTTATTGCCCACCATAATCGCGAAAAGTAAGTCTCAAGATTTGATTGACAATATGCGAAAATGCGCGAGAAAGCTAAGTTCAATATACGTTTTTAGACAATACAGATTTTTTAAATAAAAATCCATTAAAGAATCTTATGATAGTAAAGTTCCAGCACTCGCACATGAACTCCCTGTCAAAGCAGAAATACTTTGCCATAGTTAAAATGACAGTGACAGGACTCGTAACCAAAAATTTAATTAACATTTAATTGCTGGCTGGAGGGAATTTTATACGAGAAGGATGTCGTGCATGACAATTGATGGCACATCACTTCTGAAATCGCAAAAGTTGCACGTATTTCGACATATTCATCAAATAATTTCAAGAGCGATATCGACACTGATTGCACCCGGCTCACATAAAGCGCGATCACTCTTACGTCACACCGAAACTATACGTGACAAGGAAGTGAAGAAATTTGAATCAAGGCGCACCGAAGCGGCATTCTCGATACGTCGGGTATCGATTGCGCACACACAATTTATTCAATGTTGCCAAGTTAGGTTACATTGCGCCAATATGGCTACTCAACTACGTTTGGCTACTTTTTGCTTTTTGAGCCAAATTAGCAATTCATCCGGTGACGTCGGCAGCCACTGGCGTTGTATACATGTTGAGACAAAACATGGTGATCAATAGGTGCTTCCAGGTACCTAATTTATTTTTCACTTGCATTTCAAAGAGAATAAACTTTCATTAAATCGATGACCCAGCTGCTTAAGCAGGGGTGAGAATCAATGGCGGAGATTACATCAATATGACGACACGGTGACAACCTGCACGTCTTCAATATTTACTTATCAACTTACTTGAGCACCTGCGTCAAAGGAATCCTTACCTGCGTGAAAGAAATCCGTACAACACGAAAATAAGACAATTCACCCGGCAGTTTATTTTTCTGAATAGAGGTGCGCAATGCCTGTTCGTGTTTGGCAGCTACAGTACCATTTAACGCCGATGCTCCCACGAAGACGCTTGGTGGTGCATGTTTATTCCGACGACTAATCGTATTTAACGTTGTAGTGTAATCAGGAAAAACGGTGTTACGGTCAAAAGAGCATGGCTGATTAAACGCAGCACTTTGGCTAAGGTCGCCATCTTGCACTGACCAGTACGGCCAGACTAGAAAAAAAAAAGTAGTTTCTCCGCTGTAGCGCACGGCCGCGTAAACTTTTTTCTCGGGGATCGGGGAACGCGTTGTTAGAGCCAAGCGTGCGACGCAGAGCTATTTTTGGTATGAACGAACGCCAAGGCGAATGCTATGAACGACGCCGACGCTAGGGCTAAGGTCGCCACCTCGCGGTATGTTAAGGCGCTCACAAAATCGCACTGCTACATAAACGCGCCGAAAGGTGCGGGCATGTAACAACGACGGGTCGCAGGAGCTCCTCACGGAGGCCATGGTCATGTTACTCCTCCATGAAGAAGACACCACCACGCCGACGAGGAGAACTGTGAGATGAAGGTGTGAGATAAAAATCGCCTTTGTGAAGCATCTATAGAGAGTGCGACCGTGGCGCAGTGGATTGCGTGCCCGGCATTTGTTGTCGTGGACCGAGAGGTCGAGGGTTCGACTCTCGCGGACGGAAATTTTTGTCTGTCATATGATTGTGTACATTCTTTTTTGAAGTCAGCTCAGCAGCGAAAATACGTTCATGATGTCTTGGTGCACCCGGACATAAAACACTTTCGGGTTAAAGGTGTACTGACGCATCGGTTATATTACTTATCTATTTTATTTATCTTCGTACATTATGCTGCGTTCAAGAGACTTAAGAATATGCTATCCAGCGAGTTGACGCGTTGAGGTCATGCATTATACTCGAGATACTTGTATAGAGGAGAGAAAATTACGAGCTTCTAGAAAGTTATTTTCGACTGTGTCCATCTAAACGTATACACAGTCCATACCGGCAGAACGCATTCAGTTCTTCCAAAAATAGGCGATCCGGGATGTGACCTCTTCGACGCATCGAACCCAGCTGCACATTCCCAGCGTAAGAGAAACTGGTTAGATGTGCAGAAACAGAAACTTGTCTATAGCCTGAACTTGCGTGTGAATTAGTCCCAGATGTTTGAGAACGATGCAGTGATAGCGTACCGACCTTCAAAGGTTTGTTATATCGGCAACCGCTTTATACCGACGGCCTCAGTTTGCGTCCAAAAGCAGATCTCTGGGCCTGCGTTTGTGGCGCTGACGCACATTCTGTATCATTTGTGTTTATAGTTGTGAAAGTTTCATGGCGTCAAAATGACGTAGCCGAACGGGAATCAGAAACAGGGGCGCGCTGCTCTCCACACTCCAGCCACGGCCACTCGATCTCCAGCTAATCAGTGGCGGCCGAAATGGACTGCCAACTAAGGGGACACATCGAAAATAAATCATGAGCCATAAAAAAGGAAACAGGAGCATGCTGGAAATTGTGACCACGGCAGGGAACACGAGGGGGGAGTGGGTTCAGTGCAGTGGATGTTGCCTTATGGATGCTATAAGCATGCGCGCTCGTCATTTTTTTTTCATCAGCCATCAAAAAAAAGTGGAACAGGAGTATGATGGGATTGGGATTTTTGCACGCAGATAGTGTCAGCGCTGGCACGCCGGGGTCGATGAGGCATGCACCATGATTTTTTGTGGCCGAAACGCGATGACAGGTGCGACACTAGTGGCATCTAGAGTCACAAACTTGCAAATGTTTGCCCTCAAGAAAGGCGTAAATGCGGGCCTCCGAAATGGCCAACCAGACGATTCCAGAGGCCAAGAGCCACCAGTTTAGATTTCGGCCATATTACTGGAGGTGCTGTCCGGACCCGGAAAAGGCCCACTGACGCAAACCCGAGGAGGTAGCAGCTTCAGAGGAGGTGCATTTGTAGACGTAGGAGTGCTACCTCCTTTTTATTTCTGCTTGATTGAAGCGCACTTCGTCCCTCTCACTAGTGTCGAGAGTTGCGCAAGCTCGGTAACATCAAAATGACGTTGCAAAAAAAAAAAAAAGGAACCGGATACAGGAGGGGGGGGGGGCGGCGCTTCTCGCCGAGCTCCCGAACAGTCCATTACATAGACACATCGAGAGGAGCTCCCTTGGTGAAGTGATGTATTTTATGTCCCTATTATATGTTTGGGTAAAAGAAGAAAAGAAAAAGACGCGCCGTTAGCAGCGTGAGCTAGACAGGCTGGCGGCTTGCATGTCTAGTCCAGACAAGAGAAGTTACCCCACTTCGTTGAAAAGGACTTTGCTATTGCAGAGAAGTATCACCTCTTTCAGGACTGTGAAAGGCAAACTCCGATATGCGTCACATTACTCGCGCTCACTTCTTTCACACTTGCTAAGCCCACGGTTTGCTGAACTATGCCATGATTTACCCTCTCCCCTCCTGCTTACCTTAGTCATCCATCGTATCGCACCAGCCGCGGTGCCGGGCTCGACTGGTCGTGGGCAGCGGCGGCCGCATCATCGATAAGGCGAAAATGACCGAGACCCATGCTCAGCTGTGCACAGGGTTCATGCTCGTTTACATGACAAAAATTCACGGGTTTTCAAGGACTTTCCAGGCTGTGTGTGAATTTTGATGGACTACATTGTCTGTTAGGAACCCAAATGACACATCTTCAGGGGAGGATAAACGCTTTAAATACTAGAATTCACCGAAAAAGGGTAACACCAAAGCAGACTTCAAAAAAAAAAAACATGGCTGCAATGACATTTTCTTTCCAGACAACTTTCAATCATAGTTTCTTAAACTCGCGTACGGTAATCACTCCCAGCATAACGCAAGTTGGAAGCTTTTATTCAGATAGGAAAAACTAAGCAGTAGTTATTACACGACGCCTTGCTTTTTCAGAATTTTCATACTAATATCCACTATCTCCTGCTGCTTGGCCTTGGCAGTATATTTAAGCTTGTTTGGCTGATGATCAGATGACTGATGATGCACGTCAAGTCATTGTCTCTGCATTTTCTGCATATGAGTCCGCTGTAGGTGTTAATTCCTTAACAACTTCTAGTGTTGTTTTTTTGTAAGCATTTCTATATACGTCCTCCTGAATGCAACATTTGTTTTCTGCTTCACACCCTCGTGCTCCTGCCATTTCAAGTTTCTAGAAACGCTCGCTGTTGGTTCCGTGCAGAAGCTACTGAATGTTCTGAATTGTTTTGTGACAGGCACATTACACATGTCACATGCGACATTTAAGGCATCACAAATATTGCGCTGTGAAATGTGCGACAATGGTGATTTAAAAAAAATGAAATTCAAGAATAATTAAGGATTTGCGAAAATGCCAGCACTTTCAAGGCCTTGAAGACGAACTTTTCAAGTTCAAAGGTTTTCAAGAATTTAAAGGACCCGCATGAACCGTGATTGAAGAACCCCAGGAGTCCACTACGGCGTCTCATCATCCCACTCCATACTACGGCGCCTCTCATCATGATATGTTATTATTATACTATTACCCTCACGTCACGCCTATTCACCTTCCCTTCCCTCACCTTCACTTTCTATTTTCCCCCCGCGGGCCTCCTTCTCTCTCTCTCTCTCTAAGTGGTTATATCAGGAAGAAAGTGCCGACCCGTAACTGTCTCTCACAACCCGCTCTCTGTGGCGCACACACGCTTTCCGCCCTCCCCGCATTTCCCTCCTCCTCACTCTTGCTTCCCCTTCCCGCCACTATGCTAAGAGCTGCTTGGCAGATACCCGCTTTCTGCTGGTCACGCAAACTGGCGGAACGGAAAGCTTATTCAGCTACCCTGTTAAAAAAAAAAAAAGAACAGCAACGTCGAACTCTGGCTAATATCCATCGTGGTATTTCTTATTGCACCGTCGTTTCGCATGTTTCCATAGCTGCCGTTAAGGTTAGTCGATAGCAGCAAACAGTGACATACGGAAGACAGTATAGTACGCAATAATCACGATTCCACAACGGAACGTTTTCAAGGGTTAGCGCAAGCCACAAAAAGTGATGTAACTATAGGAATTTATTAACAGAGGCCGGTGCAGCGTTAAACTTCCTCCGGAATCTGCACTTTTTTTCTTTATTACCTTAGCGCTATACTTCTGGATTATTCCCACACCATGTGGATTGAAGCCCATAGGATGTTTCTCGAATGTTCTCGTTCTTCGTATACCGTTCGGCGAGATTCAATATCAATAACGTATTTATACCGCGCTTGTCGGTGCCCTTTGCCTGTTTACGTGCAGCGTCCTCGGCGCCCACGCGTTTTGATGTTAACGCAAGCAGCGATGACCCAAGCCGTTGACCGAAGGGTAAAATAAAAATTACGGGGCAACGCGTTTAATAATCGCGCGCCGGTCGGTGGCGATCCATTCAAGCGCCCAACAATGGGTGAGCAGAGCGTCCGCGACAGTGAGCGGCCTGTTTAGCCCCGGTAATTGGACGCATTTAGGCGCGTGGTAACCCAGAGACACGAAGCTTCTTCGTGACTAGCGCATTGTGTCGTTCCGCTGCGGCTTGGCCTTCTGCGACGACGGCGCGCTCGCGTGCACTGCGGCCGGTTGTCGAAAGAAAAAGAAGGCAGGTTTCAGCGGTAATTGTTTTAGACTCGCGTTTAGCCTCCGGGCGTCTTTCGTCTCGCGCACATCACGAATTGACAAACAGCATCGGCTGTCTGACCTTGGTCGCGAACAAAAAAGCCTTAGTCCTCATTACGCTTGGTTTTCAAAAGCACGCGCGCTGTGCAACCGCGATCACGAACACCAAAAGATGCGCTGCCACAGAAGTGGGTCCCATCACGACTTTCCTAACCTCTTACACTGAACGATCGCATGAAAGTAACTCCTCCATCGGGCCGTCAATCGCGATAAAAACGAGCGGGCGAAGAAGGCGACGCCGAGTGCAGGAAAACGCGCATCATCCCTGCGACGCACGCAGAGCAGAGCGCCGTTCCAGAAATCCCCGCACGAAGGAGAGCAACGCCGTGACCTTGGTCGCCACCGCCGAACGATGTAAATACGCATTTCTCGGAGTCTCGAAACCATATCACGAAAACTTTCACTCTTGATGGCCCAAGGTCCCGGACGCTTTCCAACTCTTCCAGTTCGCGCAGACCGCTCTTAGCTGGCCCGGCTCGTGTTTCTGTTCCCCTCTCGGTCGTTTTTCTTTGCTCTCCTCTCGGACGGCGGTTTTGTTCTCTTTTCCTCGTGCTCATCGATTTGAGGAAGGTTCCAGTCGACGAGCTTCGAAAGCCGTTCCCAGGTGCTGCTTCGCTGGCTGCCAGCCAAGGCCCGTCCGGGCACGCCCAGAGGTGCGCTGCGTCGTCTGTGCGGCCGCATGCACGGCGAGTAATTTCGCACCGTTACGCAGATTTTTCAATGCGAGGGTAACCGCATAACTTACACTCGTATTCCCCACGGCCGCGATGGGTACTCGCCACCGAGCTAAGCGCAACATCTGGTCAGCCGTAGCAATGCTTACGCGATGTTGTCGGCTTCATATATTGCTTTCCGCGAAGCGACAGAAGCTCCAAAGCGTGCATCTCGATCTACCCCTGGCATCCGAAAGGCACTCGCTAGCAGGCGTGCATCCTTGATTCGCGCGTCGGGTTCAATATATTTTACGTGCAACGGAGCTCTGCTTGCGCCGTTGGATGTGCGACGCTCAAGACCATCGCTGCGGAGACGCGGTGGCATAACCGCAATTTTACGGGTGAGACAAGCCGCCGTGAACCTTCACGCGTCGAGTGCGTGCGCGATTTTGTCGCAATGGAGCAGCATCGCTCAGGAGACGTAGTTTGCGCACACTGCGAACAAAAGCATACCCGACTGCGCACAGGGAAAACCGCAATTCGTTTAAGTTACGCTCAATAAGCAAAACAATGGCCAGACGCTCGACAAAGGCCTCGGGGAGCGCTTCCCGCGATGTTAACAGCGCGGAATATCGGGCGAGCGAAAGGCCGCGGCTATGATTGCGACGGGCCATTGAAATCACGTATATACTACACGGCAACGCCGGCGGTCAGCATTGCAGGTTATTGCGATAGAGCTGCCCGGGAAGCGTGAAAACAAACTACGTATGCGCACGAGCGCCGGGGCTGGTACCGCACGCACCCGAGCTCTTGCAGCGAAGGATTGCTCAGCCACGGCGGGTCAGCTCGGAGGAAGCCCTTATAAACCGGTCCACCACACGCGCCTGGAAAGCTTGGGCAATGCAGACGCACTGCACGCGTGCTCAGTCACGGTGCTCAGCATAGATGGACAGAAAGGCTGCAGCGTTTACGATTGGCGCCATACTATAGTAAGATTCTGACGTCAAACCTCCCTCCTTGCGCTGGTGTTGTGTACAACTGCGGCTCCCTGGCCATGCCAATGGACGACGTGCAACTGAGTCAACTGCGTAGACATTGAACACGCTTTGCGGATTATGCATACGCTTTCTTGCATCACAATGCAATAATTGTTGGGGTTTAACGTCCCATAACTACGATATCATAATGAGATACACCGTAATAGAGGACCCCGGAAATTTCGACCACCTCGGGTTCTTTAACGGGCTCGCGGGCATCGAGCATTATCGCCTCCATTGAAAATGCGGCCGCCGCGGCCGGGATTCGAGTCGAGCTTTACAACCAGTAGACTACCGTGGCGGGTCGCTTTCGTCAGTTAATTCTCTATATATTCAGCTCTAAATGTTCAGAACATCCGTTTGGGCCGGCTACCGCCGTGTGCCACGAATGAAAATAGAGCGCGCGGAGAAAGTACTTAGAGGCGGAAGCTAAATAGACGATGGCATTCCTCGTCTGTCCTCGCGCTTCTTCAGACAGAAGCGCGCTGCTGCAAAACGTACGCGTAGGCAGCGCGCGTGCGAAGCCGATAACTGCCGCCGACAGGCTACGTGATCAACATTCTAGAAGTCTTGTCGCGCGCGCGCCTTTGTCGCCGCCTGTAAACAAGCTGGTTGCGCTTGAGAAAGAAAGCATGGGCGTTGTGCGGCAGGCGCCCGCAGTGGTCATCGGGCTGTGACTCAAGCCCAATTTGAGTCACGAAAAAAACGAGCTCCTCAACAGTTTTTCTTCCTGCGGCGAGTGATTTGGTCGACTCGCCATCGTCGGTTGCGGCATTTTTTTCGCCTCTTGCGCACGCGAACAGCAGGTGAACCGGAAAGCCCAATTGCGCGCCCACGGGACGGAACAGTTTCGGAGCGGCGATGACATCAGGGATGTGTCTTCGGGGAAAGTGGTTCACTCTCTCTACTTGAGTCACGTTGGGGCGAGGGGGAAAATGCTTCTCCGTGTGAAATCCGCGCCGGTCGGCTCGCGGTCCGTTCGAGGAAGGAGCCTCGCGGCCTTGGCTGCCGAGGAACCGGCGCATCCGACGAGCGGGACGCGCCTGCGTAACGGGGAGGCCGCCACACAGCGGCCAGCGCAACCACACGACGGGAAACGTTTCTAGATGGCATGGTTTTGCGCTTGATGGTGCAGCGAAGCGAAAGCCGCAGCATCAGCAGCGATGGCTCAGCAGACTACGTTTAAAAACAAGTCCCCAACTCGCGAAGTGATACGGTTGACTATACAGTTGGCAGAGTGAGAAACTGCCCTTAGGTTGGGGTAACTAGAATCGAAACATAGTTACTCTACAATGACAACATGTATAGTGATAGCATCTGAGAGGTAGAAACGATGACCTAGCGGCCAG
Source organism: Rhipicephalus annulatus (assembly GCA_013436015.1). Classification (NCBI taxonomy): domain Eukaryota; kingdom Metazoa; phylum Arthropoda; class Arachnida; order Ixodida; family Ixodidae; genus Rhipicephalus; species Rhipicephalus annulatus. The sequence continues at coordinate 359,661 of WOVY01002978.1, read as the reverse complement.
GCGTTCGCGAAGGAGGAAAAGTGACGTCCTTCGACCGTTGCCCATTTGCCAACGGCGCAGCTTTTTATTAGCCAGAGAAGCGGCTCGCACGGCACAAAGTTTCCTTAGCTCAAAGTTTCATTAGCCGAGCCCTGGTATAACGTGGGAGCGTCGGAATGCCTGGTGCCGTTGCCAAGAGCCAAATAACCTTCTTCTTGTCAATGCTGGCAAACGTACAAGAGGGAACGGACATCTCGCCCAAATTCCTGAAACGTTCAGAAAAGCGCCCGGCGTAAGTGATAACATTTGGTCAGCTTTTCCAACGCGGCGACTCGAAAGCGTCGCCGTTATGGCAGAACTGTCAGCGACCACCTAAATATACAACTTGGGGATAACGACTGCCACTTTTGTATAACCCCTCAATCTCCCGCCCCCACCGTTCTAGCGGTATTTCTTTTTTTTTTCCATCGTCGTAAGACTTCTCCAATTAAGTGTTAGCGCCGCAGACAAGGTGAACGCGAGGCGCCACCTGGTCGAACTAAGCTCGAAAGGTGGATCTCCCTCTTTTTGCCATTGCTGCTCGGCGCTGGCAACGATCCGCCAGCCGCCGGCTGCACTGTACACCCTCGTGTGCCTCGGAGAATACATGAGAGAGAGGCTATTTGAGAGCCGCCACAGTCCTTCTGGGCTGTTTTGCAGGTATGACCCCCCAAAAGTGCAGTACGACGGTGGCTGTGACGTCGGCTTTTACTCTCCAGTGCAACAGCTGAAAGGACGGGATCCTCCTCTCCGTTAAAAAGGTTCAATAGATCTTTTTTTACTGAGAGTTGGTCGTTTTGTTTGGCAGCGATTTCACAGGAAGCTCGCATATGGAGAGAACGTATTCAATAAAACTGAATCGACCACATAAAGCTATATACAAGTTGAAGTCCTGAACCGCGTATAGACTGGTTTTCAGCACACAAAAATGCTACGAAAAATACCAAGCGATTTCGAGTGAGTGAGTGGATGCTGTCGCACAGGCTTCCTCGCCAATAAATAACTAAATATCTAAAAAACAAGGTGATTTCTTGGTAGTCCACAAACTGGTACCCTTCGACGTGCCTGCCTACAAAACTGCCGAGGAAAGGCCGCACAGCAGCAGCCTGTACGGCCTTCATCGCTTTGACCCAAGCACTTTACCGGGATGGATCGATGTCTTTGTGGAAATTGAAAAATAAATCTGGAGTCCACTGCAGATCTTCATAATAACATCGCGGTCCTGAGAGAGTAAGGTTATACTCAGGTGTTTAATTTTGATGTCTCGCAGGAGGGTAGGGAGAAATGTGAAAGAGCAGGTCGGCCCCCCTCCGGGAAAATCAAAGCTCCCCGCCTATGCCCTGATTCAAGGACGCAAAAAATATAAAAACGAACAAGGGACCACACCATATTTGAGGGAGGGATCGCCAACCAGTTGAGGCGCAGGGCCGAGTTGCATTAAGCTGACACGACGGGGACCACACGAAAAAGCAGGGGATGGGGGCAATGCAGGCAAGGAAAATGTTCGACTTGTTGACAAAAATGTAGAACGCTAGAATATAGACACAGAAATGACGTTCATGCTCAGCACGCATGTCACAAAGTTGCAATTTACAAACGTAAGATAAAAACCGTCTTTCAGTGGCTTCAAAACAGCAATGTCTGCCTTCAGCTATATAAGGTAGAGGTCGGCGCAGCCTTCTGAGGGCCGACTCGGCCAGAGTTCACATCGGCTGAAAAGTTCGACGCGTGATCACATAAAAGACGGCGCGTCTCAACAATGATCAATTGATCGACGGCCGACGCTCAGTTCACCGCTATCAATGTGTATTGCTGTAATCCGATTTCCTGATTACCGGCCAAATAAACGGTTTCATCATCTTGGACATACTAGTCACTGCCTTCGACAACAACAACAACAACAACAACAACAACAACAACAACAACAACAACAATAATAATAATAATAATAATATTAATAATAATAATAACAAAAGGTGCGGCCTCGTGCTGAAACACGACACGAGAGGTAACCTTTGAATCCATAGGCGCTAGTGTCGCAACTAAACACCGCATGCGCCACCGTGGCGAACCTATGAAAACTTACCACACCTGAACAATAGAATAAATATATCTGGAGTTTCACGTCCGAAAAGCACGATTTGATTATGAGAGACGCCGTATAGCGGAAGGCTCCGGAAGTTTCAACCATACGATGTTCTTCGACCTGCACGGGTCATTTCGCCTCCGTGGAAATGCGGGATCGAACCCACAACCTTCGGGTCACCAGCCGAGCACAATGAGATGACACAAGAAGATCAGACGAGCGCTTGTGTCTCATAGCGCTCCTTCTTCAGGTACGTATTTTCGCGACATTGGCTCGATTAAATTTGCTGAAAGTTCTATATGTCTATCCCACGAACCGCCGCGGTGGTCTAGTGGCTAAGGTACTCGGCTGCCGACCCGCAGGTTGCGGGATTGAATCCCGGCTGCGGCGGCTGCATTTCCGATGGAGGCGGAAATGTTGGTAGGCCCGTGTGCTCAGATTTGGGTGCACGTTAAAGAACCCCAGTTGGTCGAAATTTCCGGAGCCCTCCACTACGGCGTCTCTCATAATCGTATGGTGGTTTTGGGACGTTAAACCCCACATATCAATCAATATGGTTGATTTTTGTTAATTAGAAGCTACATAGGACCCAGTAGACGCCTTAAAAATCTGTGACGTCACGGATTTTGGTGCGGCAGTCTCAAGATGGCGTCTCCATCCACTTTTTCTTTTCGCACGTTTTCTCGCTTATAAAGCGCCGTGTCGCCGTAAGAGTAATGTTTTCGGGATTGTGAAATTGTACTTTACTAACACACGAAAAAGTACTTTTTCCGTTCAGCGACACTAAACAGCAAAATCATTTTCACGCTAACACGTGCGTTCACGGCGGACGAGTGCTTTTGTCGCACTTCGAGCCCTGACAAAGAACGAGCGGGGTCGTGAGCTAACAATACCCGTGTTTTAACTCTCAGATGAGACAGTCTTCTACGGAGGCAAATTGGTCGGCGCGTGCCCAACCAGTCGCGCGAAAGGCGTAGCGCGCGCCGAGCACCACTTTCTCTGGCGGCAGCCGCGTTCTCTTCGGGCATGCCGATCACGCGCCATGAATGAGCGACGACGCATCCGAGATCGCTATCGTATCGGCCTTCTCGGCGGCCGTCGTTGTGGCTGTGTGACCTCCGCTGCCCACGCGGAGAACAAAGCAGGGAGCACCCTGTGGGCGCTTGCCGATTGTGGGCCGTGCGCCCGGAATGCGTCCGCTGCTGCCTCGTTCGGCATCCTACACGTGGGACGCCAAGACAAAACCGCCGCCTCACCACGCCAAGGCCGCAGTGAGCGAAATTAATCGCGGCTTCTAAACGTGCCTCTTGCCGCATCGCGCGTACCAAATACCGCGGGCCCCAAATTTGTACCTCGCGCGTATTCTCCCGTAGGAGTTGACCGGTGGGACGCTAAACGAGCGCCGTTCGCAAGCCGCAGTGCATTCCCCGCGTTCATCGGTAATTTATTCGTCAGTGATACCTCGCGAGAGGCGCATGCACGCGCTGAACCTTTCGCATCTGTGCATCTTCCCCCGCTTTCTCTTCAAAACTGCGGGAGCGATGACGGCGGACAATCGTGCATCACTACAGGCTCGTAACGTTTTTGTGCAGCAATGCACAGCTGCATTAGCCGCTAGATCAACCAACACGTGGGGGCACAGTCTATCTGAATGGTAAGATGATTTGGATGTGCTGTAGCGTTTGCTGGGGGATGCCTCTCGCTTTCAAATTGTGTCTTAATCGAGATTCTGACACATATTACACTATGGGCTGTCATTGAACCCTCAGTAACCTGCTACAGAGATTGCAAGCATTGCTTCCACGTAATTAGCGGAATAAGCTGGTCAATTATGCTTTGTTTACGTTTGAAATAGCGGCGCTTCGCCGTGAATGTGTTCACTTGGGAATTCCACAATGGCAAGTTGTGTACTGCTTTCCCATGTCCTGTTTTTCTTCATTTTATTGTCGAACGACCAGAATATCGTCACTGAGTTCATTTAATTCACGGAACTGTCAGGCAGCAACGCGGGCTTGTAGCAGGAGCCCTCCGGATTTCGAAAATAACGGGATTGCGTGACGTTCCCGTTGCTGCCCTGTCATCCAAAGCAAACCGCGCGCACAGCGGACCTACGAGACGCAGACCGGCGGAGACGTTCCTGGCCAGCCAATGTTCGCTCGTGCATTACCTACTGTGCTAGGCAACCGAACCAAGAGGGAAGCGAGACGGCGAGAAGTCGGCGGGACGAGTGCGGCAGACATTGGGCCCGCAAAGACCTCTGCCCCGCGTCGCGACAAGTTACAAGAAAAAGAGAACGAGGAAACACGGCAAAGGCGCCGGCGCAGATTAGGCTGACGGCCCCTCGAACAGGTTCCGTTTCACGCTAAAGGGGCGTCCGCCCCAGCCGGAAGTCGTCGCAAATGTGAAACAAAGTGCGCAGCCAGGCGACAGTGCCTCGGGCTGATGCATGTCGATTCACTTGTCGGCTCAAATGACATTCGTTACGCAGAGAGAGAGAGAGAGAGAGAGATAAAGATACAAGGAAAGGCAGGGAGGTTAACCAGACGCACATCCGGTTTGCTACCCTGCACTGGGGAAGGGATAAAGGGGAGAAAAGAGGTTGCACAAAGATGAGAAGGTACACACAATCACGAGCACACTCGGTGAGCACACACAGTTCACAGGCGGTCACTCAGGTTTGTTGACTTAAGGTAAAAAAGCAGTGCTTTAGTTGCTTTCTGCGCAACTGAGGCAGATGCCCAAGGTCCTAGTATCTTCCGCACACAAAATGGTCCGGGGTCAACTCGATTCAAAACCGCAGAGGTCATTAATGCTCCATCTGTTCCGGTTTTCCTTAGAGAAAGCTTTTCTGCTACCAATTTTCACACGGAACCATTTTTACTCTCTTTGGAAGACTTGCAGTGGCCTACGGCAATCGAATGCCTTAGCCTAACCTGAGTGAATCAGTTATTACTGAAAGCAGAGAAAACCTGAGCTTTCCGACGTACAGCAGCATGGCGGGGCACATTTTCGCCATCACGTGATTCTAACGAAGTACAAAGTCTCGCTACTCCACGCTCTCAAGCGGTAATGCTAATTTTTAAACAGTATATACGAACTAGCTCTCCGTTTGAACTGATTTTCATTTCGAGAAAACGCGTAGTTAACTTAAACACGCATTACCGGAGCTCACTCCACTATGGTAAAAAAAAAATCCACGCATCTCCACGAAGTGAATCATGACTAGTGTGCGAGCGCGAAGCTCTGGGTACCATATTGACTTAGTAGCCATACGTTGCCCCAGCTCATTCAAATTGTGTGACATGCATTGTATATAAAAATGTATATTCATTTCGCCTTCCAGTCGTCTTAGGTATTTCACGGGGTATTTAGAAAATTCCTGAGGTGAAAGATGTATCTCGAAAATGAATCCAAGAACCCACCATATTACCGGTGGCAATATATCATATTAATACGGATATTATGTTGGAACATATAGTACTCGACGTGTGCCTTTGCGTTACAGGTTTCCTTGAGAAGACTAAACGTCGAGGCACATTTTAGTAGAGATCAACTCATCAATACTCTTTTCGATGGGTTATTTTCGCAGAGAACAGCGATCCCTTACCTTGTAATTACCCTTTGTCTACGTTAAAATATATTTGTGCGAAAGTGTCACATATGTTTCGACTACAGCAACGGTTCTACACCCTGACCACAGCGGAAAACAAGGCTAGGTCCTCGGGAGCTTCGCCCTTAAAAGGGCCCTCGAGTTAAACTTCAATATCGAAGACAAAATGCGAGCTGAATTAGACTACTGTCAGGGCCTCGCTTCACACCGTGGCGCCAAACTCGAGTTGTTTGAGACGTCAAAGACGGCACGGTGACCGCACGCCCCCCCCCCCCCCCCTCCGTGCAGTCCTATACTAGGCATGTCAGATACTTGTTACTAAGAGATACTAATCCTGTAACTTCCTTCTCCGACCTGTAACAGCTTACCGTGGCAAAGAAAAAGCAACAATGTGCGGTGCCCCGAGTAATCCTACCGCGAAGCCATCGTCAAGCGGAAGAATGGGCGAGAGCCTAAGCACAAGGCGTGCGGCACCGCCATTTCTTTGTTGCTTGTGTTTGCAGTGCGTAACATCGTGTACAAGGTTGTTTGCAAGAATGGGATAATATTTCTAGCTTCCCTCTTCAAATGAGGTAGAGGCTGAAGCCATCGAAGGAGGAAGCTCTATAAAAACTTCGGTTTGTTTTATTGTAGTCGGTGTCCCTTTCCCCCTCAGCCCCATAAATACTGCAGAAGTAATTACTTAGGTTTGCGTGTCGAAACCACAATAAAATTATGAGGCACGCATCAGTTTCGAGTCTCCGGATGAATGCCGACTATTTGGGGTTCTGGAGCGTTCATCTAATTTGTGCACAAGGGTCCCGTACAAACGCAGTCGCTGTGACCGGGAATCGAACCGCGTCCTGGAGCTTATCAGCACGATCGTCTTTCCTCCCCGCAAACCAACCCCACTCAACGCGATAGCACAATTCCCAAATTTTTGTGTCTTCAGCTACAAACCCTCAAAGTGGACGCCCTTACTACGTAAATTTCTTATCCTGCGTGTGCGTGGTTTTTCCCTCTCCTTTTTTCTCTCTCTGCACCATCTTTCTTGCCCCTTTCCTCAGCCCAGTGTTGGATAGCAAACCGGATGCTAATATCTGGTTAACCTGTACCAGTCTTCCTTTTCACCTCTCTCATCTGCTTTAGCTTACTACATTAGATAAATTTACAGAAATTAGAGAAATTACTACATTAGAGAAATTACTACATTTAACAAAACAGCGTCTTTGTCAGTCCGCTTGTAAAGGTGGGTTTGACAAAACAGTTGTCAAACCCACCTGTTTTAATAGCAAAGTCCCTTGCTGTTAAAACAGGTGGGTTTGACAACTTGCAAAGACGCAGGTTAGACGAGCGCCGATTCTTCATTTAGTTGGCTTCGAGACCGCACGAAACTACGATGAAAGAATGTTGGTGCAATCAGCAGAAAGTCGCCTCTTATCTCTCCGACGAAGGTAGCAGGAAGGGAGATGGTGCCATTTGAGGGGACGCTCTTGCGAGGTTCCAGAAAGAGAAAGCTGATGTCCCAGAAGATCCAATTAAGGGACAGGAACCGCCCGCCTACCCAGACGTTTCAATGGGGGCAAATGAATGACTACAACTACTTTCAAGAACGCAAGGCGACGACGAAGGTTCAGCCAGTGCATTTTAGGTAGCATGCAGGTGACCCGTGGGCCGTGTGGTGGGGTGAGGGGGCAGGATGAGGCGACTAAACCAGGCTACACTCTTCCACTGCAAGCGCAGTGATCGACAAGTGACCACAGATACAAAGGCATTTGCTCCCATACTTCTCAGAAGACCGGAAACGTTCCCAGCGTTTCTGGAATAGAACGGTTGCACGATGCACACACCTTGTCAAACACAAATACACCAAAACTTTCGGGAGCACCGCTTTGAGCGGCGTCCCAAACAACAACGACCGAAAACGCTTTCCTTTTCTCCTTACTGTCACCCATAGCCGCGTTTACTACGTCCGCCATTCGCCATAACAAGCTATAGCCCCGTCAAACGGGGCTCGTTTTAGTGCTACCCACGTTCCAAAACACAATGCGCTCACCTTGACTTCGCTAAGTGGTCAGAGCGCCTCTGCGTCCTCACGCGCCCTTCTACGAGCGAGTCAGTGTACCAGAAAAGGTGCACTCTTTAGGCATTGCCTTCCAGCACAAGAGCTGCGCTGCAGTAATACCCCCAGATAGATATCGGAAAGACGGGATGGTTAACTAGGGCACTCCTGTAGATGATGTGTTTGCATAACCACTCGTAATATATCGGACCTTATTTTTCAGCCGCTGCTGTCAAACCAGGGACCAGCAACTTTTATGCGGCTGTCAGCTTCCCTTGATATGAATGGGAATAAAGGCATTTCCTACGCAGACATTGAGTGAGTGGCGCCTACAGTGCTATCCATTTCCACTTCACTGAAACACACAGTCGAGCAAAGCCTCAATTCAGCGAGGCACCACCGACAATGCAAGAATCTGATAGACGGGTCACGTCGCAAGTGCCTGTTCCGTATTTCTACATGTTAGCCTGTATGGAGAGCACCGAGATGCCTTCATTCGTCACACTGAGCGGAAAGAAAACTGTGGCGCCGTTCGAAAAACCATTACAGCCATATAAGTGCACAAAGGAACAAAGAAAAAAAAAGCGATTACGCGCACAAGGACGAAAAAAACTCGAGCATTCTTGCGTTTTAGACTAGAGCAGGTTGGACAAAAAAGAAGTCCTCTATACGCATTTCACTCGGCACATATGTTGTCGTGCCACACACAAACACACACGCGAAAAAAAATGATTAAAAAACGAAAAGAAAAAAGCCACAGAGACCTCGGCGCGACTCCAGACTAAAATAAAAAAAAACTTCGTTGGTGTCGTCTTCCCACTCGTTGGCCGAGATGGTCGGTCGGCTAAGAAAACAGAAAGATACCGAGCGAAAAAACGATGCGCAAGATCGCTTTTGCCGCACAGAAAGGCCCCCGCGGTGGGAACCGGGTCGCACGCAAAAAGCCGAAAGTGAAACACTGGTCTGCGAGCACGACACACAAAAGGGCGTATCGCGTCTGCTTTTGATGCGCGCTCCTTTTGAAAGAAAAGGGTCGCGCGGGTCGAAAGGACTTGCGGCCATCAGTGAGTGCAAGGGCTGGGGGGGTCACTCCCCGAGATTCGCGGTGAAAGTAGGAATGGCCACGTTTCTCGGGCCGAGAAAGACGACCAGCCTGAGGAGATGAAGCGTCGCTGCGCTGCGATATTGCAAACGTCCAGCCCAACCACCTCCTCCCCACTCTTGACAGGCAAGTGAGCACCTCGTTCCCGCTCCGTGCCGTGGCGGCAGGGCAAACGAGGTGTCGGCGCCAGCGGCCGCACGTCCCATTAGGCCCTCCCCCACGGTTCTTATCGGTGCCGTGGTGGCGAAATTAATGGCCCGCCCCAGGGTGGCACAAGGCACACTGTGCTTTTTTAACGCTGACCAGAGCTGGGGGGAGCGTTGGTCGCACCATGTGGCGGCAGTCTTCATTCGTGCCTACTTGTTCGCGTGTGTCAACTTCCTGTCCGAAACGAGTGCGTTTTCGAGATAGTTTGATGTAGGGGTCGGTATCAAACACTTCTTGCTAGCGGCCCAGCCCGCTCATGGCTGACTTTGCCCTATAGTTAATTTTAATTATCTTAATAAGTATGTTCTTGGGCTACGCCGATGTAACTGGTCTCAAGCATTCTTTTTTTAAGGCACCCCATGCGGACACCGTGTTCTAAACATAACCGTACACAACCAAACCTATTTCAGAATCTGCATCCGGATTTCAGTAATCGACATGTTCAAAGGCACCAATATACGAGGAATACGCAACGGCTTTTTTTTTTTCAAATCATAACGCCCTCCCTTACCCTCACTTCAGGTGTACTTCGGTGTGCATGAAACCTCAGCTTGGTTAAGCGTTCTAACAACACAATCTTATGCGCTGTGAGCTGCAACAACATTCGAAATAATTCATTTGGAACGAAATTTTGTCACTTCACTTCAGCTTGCCCAGACGAAGACTTCGACAATGCATTCAGCCTGTTCGTCTTAAAAAATAAGGAATCATCTCTGTAGTCCTTGGACGACGTTATTACAGAGTCATCAGCGTGGTCATCAGGCCGCACTTTTCGACAAAATGTTTGGTCATCACAAGACCTGCTAATCCCAATGCGTTACCTGGCTGACACACTGCCGAGGTGACATTTCTACATTATCATCATTAATGATGTGTGACGTTTAGGACGGGGTAGGGCCCACGGAAAACACCTGAATCCACTGCAAGCATTTAGCGAGGAATATAAGGCCATGGTATTTTTTCCTTCTTGTTTTAGGTTTACTGGTTTACTTGACTCATCTCCGTCAAACTGCAGTGTTACGCGTACGAAAGCTACGTTTTCTTAGCGTTGCGCCGAGTTCATTCACGGAGCCTGCTAGGCGTGCCGCGTACTCTGTTCCAGGCGGCGCTGTTGTCCCGAAGGCGACATGAAATGTGTGCAAACGCCCCTGGGCTGAAGCTGCAACACGCAACGTGGAGACACCAAAGGGCGCTCGATGAAATTGATTCCCACACTGCACGTGCCGTCCATTCAGAGAGCGCGCGCAGGTATAATGGAATATGGAAATGGACGTTCCAGAGAGGCGGCACCAAGGCGAGCAGGAAGGCTTCGCTTTCACCCCGTACACTGTGACCTATGGCAGGCACGCAGGAACGCGACCGCGGCGAGCCGAACCAGTCCGCTCTTTTAATGATTAGACCTAGATTTTTGAGCTGCTCGCCGCGAGCCTCACCGCGGATGCTCCTTGGCGAATCGGGAGGGACGCATCTCGGCCGGGGTCGCCCTCGATCCTGCATAGACACCGTCGGCGTGGATCGAATCGCGCTGTACACACTCTCGCCGGGCACAAATGTGTTGCCACACTGCGAACTGGCCGAGGCAGTGACAGCCGCCTATCGTAACACGGCGGAGTTTGCAAAACAGCTCGCGAAGCTTACACAGAAGGCAAGCCTCCCTACACAGAGGTCAAGACTTTAACGCTGTGGTGCCAGCATCTAGTTACCATGCAACTCATGCAGCGCTCATGAACGTCTGCTCGCGGTATATAGAAGCAAATCGCCGCGTGCATGCGTGTGCAACGATTTCATCACATTGTGGTAATGTGTAATGATACTAGTTGCTATAGTAATAGTTACCTAATAAACTAAACGATGAGAAAACAACTTTCTCGCGCTAAAAAAATATACGCTTACTTGCCAGAAGTGGGACACGCTCTCACACATTCAACACGTCGTAACAGGAAATTTGTTCCGACTTAGCCCAACGGCTGTAGTTTGTTTCCTAATAATTGAATTTTTATGAGCGTAACTATACAGAAATCAAATCCTGAACGAGAAAAAAGAAAGAATTGTGCACGCAGTTTACTGAGCACACTGCCGTGCGAGACATGCGTATAGTCGATACGTTTCTCGTATTCGAGACCTCGAACAAGGAAAGTGAGACCCAGCTTCCTCAGCGGCGCGCGTTCTCCTCTGGAACGCTCCACGACCAAGCTGTCGATCCGTGTGGGAGAGAGGCCGTGAAGCGATCGTCGAGCTCGCTTTGACCTCGCACCACCGGCCGATACGAGAACTGTGGCGATGCTCTGCTGAAGACGTTTCTAAAGGTATTCGTGAAGCTGCGCCACCTTTGCAGTAACAAAACCGGCTCGGCCGCATCAGCACAAGCCCCGTAAACGCCTACATTTATCCCGCTCGTAGCAGTTAACGGTGTCGATTCGCGCATGCGAGTGCTACAACCACACCTCTCTAGACGTCGAGGGAATTTAGTTTGACGGGCTTCACTGCGCGCATGAATTGCTCGCTTCCTACACTTAAATGGCTCGCCAATGCTTAAGACACCTGGCAGCCCGAAACCTCGCGAATTGACGAGAGCATCTCCTGCCAGCTCTGCGACTCGAGTTGATCTGCTCGTAAGGTGTGCGTAGGGCCCATCGACACCGAAAGGCCTGTCAGAAAAACTTTTGAGCCGCACGGGTCTCACTCTCCCAACAATCGCACCTCACGGAAAAGTTCGGCACATGCTAGACTGTCTGCAGCTAGTTCTGGGAATGCCGTAAAGCTCCCACTGATCATAAAATGAGCAGGCCTTTCAATGGCAACTTTTTAATGTATACCGCCACTCCTCATTCAATCAAATAGGATGATGATCAAAAAGCGGTAGGAGCGCTACGTAAATTATCAGCAAATTATCAACCTGGGAGAGTTCAGAGAAGAGCTTCTGGTCTCTTACAGCGGACCGAATAAAAAGAAATCTTGAAGGCTCATACGGTTTTGGGTGCCAACTTGAAAGAAACGTTTTCGCCCGTTATCAACATCTCTTCTAGTTAATTCATACGTCAACGTTTACATATCAACGATGTATACTTCAGCGTCCTCTTTACGTAATTCCCCGGAAATTCCTATCGTGGGCAGCTTTGTTCAGGTGGCCAGGAGCGCACGCCGCGATCTGTGGTGTACGGGCAGCCCGCGATAAACACATCCGTCCAATGGAGGCGGTAGCCCGCGTGGTGTGTGCTTCACTGCGGTCTCGGCGAGAGGGCAGCTCTTGAGCACGACGCAGTGGCCGCGGACCACCGACGGCGTGCTCCGGCGCGCGCAGCAAGTCGAGCCGCCTGAGCGTACACGTGATTCGCATCGCGGCTCGGAACAGCGCAGCACCGCAAATTATCGCCGTTCGTGAGCATTGCGCAACCACGGCGAGTCGATCCGACCGGCCGCTCTATTCTCGCTTAACGCGGCGGCGAAGAACAAATTACAAGGCCTGCCGTCTTCCCTCGCGAGCAACAAGCTCTGCTCAGTGAGCGCTAACTGCTGCGCGAGAAATGCGGCGCGGTTTCCTTCGGTAAAGTTCCCGATTCACGTTCCCGATCCGCGTGCTTGCACAAAGCGCAATGCAAATTGTGGCCCGAGGGGGCACGCAGAGCGTGCACAGCAGCAAAAAGTATAGTATGAAAGGTTACGAATATTGGGACACATTTTGTAACCTCGCAGTGTGGCGAACAGTGGGCCAGCCCCTTTCAATGATACCGCGTCAGCTACTAAGTGCGTTAATAATAATAATAATAATAATAATAATAATAATAATAATAATAATAATAATAATAATAATAATAATCTCACTTTTTGTTTGCAGGTGGCGGTCGTATGCAATAATCATGACGGCCTCTGAGACGTGAAGCTCGTATACGCAGTCCATTTGAAAGATTCGAAGACGGAGCCCAGATAATCCATGTATATAAACTCTAAATGGAAACACGGTGGATGACCGTATAAAGTCCGAGGCATCCTAAGAGACTACAGTTGCGCTAATGATCGAAGCGCAGAGTCGCACCCCAAGTGTACATAAAAACACAGTTCACGTAAACTAAATGCGCCCTCAGAGCGACCAAACATGAAAACACAGAGTGAGAGATATTCATTACAGTCAGCATAGCTCCCGGAACGACAGAATGAATGCATTCACAACAAAGAGGAGAAACCGACGGTGTGAAATTGGACCGCGAAAATAAATAGAATCACTGACTGATCTGCAGCTGTTTACGGTACGCTCGCCATGTATATATGGAGCATGTACATACGCAATGAATTTCGACTGTAAGTGTATGCTAGAACACATCAGTATTAAAGAAACGGATAAAATAGTTTACAGGATGACGCTCGGAGGACTTCCACTCGACGGCTGTCGAGTCCGTGATGTCCTCGCTCCGAAGACCACTCGCTCTTCTCTATCCTTTCCTATCTACTAGTAATCACTCCTTATCCCTTCCCGTGTGGACTACTGCTGAGGTGTCCTCCCCTCAAAGACAAGTGCGAGGCGCACTTCACTTCCTGTTATTTTATCACAAGATTCACCCAGACATGATTACAGAACAATATTATCGTGGCAGAGTGCCCCCGCACGAACGCCAGGATTGTCATTGTAGGTGCAGGTTAATTGTCACTAATGACTTTCGGTTGAGTTCACCCTTTGCGCGGTTTCAAAGATAAAGCACCCTTTAATCTAGAAAACCTATCCAAAGCGGCCAAGTGCGTGGCTATGTTGCCACGAAACGAATCACGGGCGCGCGCGCGTCTAAAGCGCCACACAGCGAGTGTCGTCCTCAATACCGGCGCGAGTACGCTCGGTCCCGATTTCAGGGCCAATGCAAACACGCCCGCAGAGGTGCCGGAGACGAGGCAGGCACGACGCATCGTCTTCCCACGATCTGGACAAGCCTCCTGACGCACCCGAGTTGCTCCGTGTGTGAGTGACAGGTCACCCGCCACACCACACAGCGCTAACGGTGCCTATTGTTGGCGTCACCAGCGGGCGCTGCCGGCTGCGTTGATGGTGTCGCTGACTACGCACGGACGATTGAGCATTGTTCGCCTGCGCACAACAGTAGTACACGCGTGCGACAGACACAGTCGGCCACGACAGCGGCTCGCACGGAAGCCAGCCGGGTCAGGTCAGAAAACCCGCCAACTTTCGCCGAGAGTCGCGTTCTTGTAATGTAGAAGCACAAAGCGTGCTTACCTTGCACCCTTCGCAGGTGAAGGCGCCGAAGTGGTATCCAGCGGCGGGCTCTCCACACACCTTACACAGCTGGTTCATCTGCGTGAAAGCGAGGAGTTGGTTTGATACTGACCTCAAAGGCATTTAAAGAATTTTTATCGAAAGAAAAACTTATTAAAAGAAACAAGTCACTCGAGAGTTTCTGTCAACGTGCGCGCGCGCGTGTGTGTGTGCGAGAGAGAGAGAAATTTACCTCCCTAATATGACTAGCTCCAGACTCGGCGACAAAAGAGGCGGCACATGAAAGAGCGCGACGCAGCGGCCAGCGCGTGACTCCGCGAGGGAGAAAACAACACCGACTCAGGATTTACGGCGCTAACGATACTGATTGATGGCCGCGGTTCCCGGGCATCGTCACATTAGCGAGCTGCACCGGGGCCAGAGATGGACAGCCCCGTATGAAATTAAGCGCTCCGCCTCTTCGCGGCCGCCACAAAAGGTCGCTTTGCGCGGCAAATTGATATCAATGCGCCGCCCCGAGGCTCACAAGTGGCGCCGGCAGCTGAGCACGGCCGTCCCTCGGCAAAAAGGGGGCCCCCTTTCTCCTCTCGCGCAAATACTTGCGCCCACCGAAGAAGAAGAAAACCGCCAGCCTTGCATCGGGCACAACGCGGGAGTTTTACCGTTGTCTTCTTCCGCTAATGGGTCGTTATACTCGATCGGCTCCTTCAGGAGAGTTCTTCCTTTCACCCCGACTGTTAAGGTTTCGGGGTCAGCGGTTCGCAAAAGAAGCACCCATTGTGGTTCGCCTGCAACGATGTGCGCCGATGATCGGGAAACTTGCCCTTCCTTGACATCGCAGCCAGGAGACCGGCATCGTTAAATGCACGCCGCTTGCTGCCCAGATGCGCCTCAACGCGTTCCAGCGAGCGCGCTTCGTCTCATCTGCTGCCGTTTTCGAATAACCGGAGCCGCGAGGCACCGTCGCTCGCAGACGTAGCTGTATTTACTTGGAACTGTGGCAGCTTGGGCTAGTTGGTATGGCATGACGATAGTTATAGCGCGAGAACAAAACGAGACACAGAGACAAGAAGTGTCCTTCGTGTCCTTCTTGTGTCGTCGTTTTGTTCTCGCGCTATAACTATCGTCATGTATTTACTGCTCTTGCGCGGTTTTGCAGGGCTACCACGATACGATTATGAGGCACGCCCAGCGGGGAAGAGCGGCTTAATTTTGACCACCTGGGAAGCAAGATACACGGGTGTTCTGGCATTTCAGGGTTCGCAATCGAATCGATAGGCTCGCCGGCGACGACTCAAAGCCTGGCGAAATAAACGACAACACATTCGTCTGTCTCCTCAGCGTAATGCTAGATATTTAGCCCCTAGTGTCGCTACCAATTCAACGCTATACACACAACTTCCGACTGCCGCGGTGACGAATTGGAGATTCTGAAAGCTGGCAGGCAAAACCACCCGTCCAAATTGAGAACTCTATTGACGAACATCTTTTTCTGCACCGCAATCGTGTACGGCTAAACTGCCTTTCTTCACACGAACTGGCTAACAGATTAGAAGACATGTTTGATTAATAAGATAAGTGACAGGTAGCGTGTGGTCGTGCCCAAGTGCTCATTTTTGACTTCCTTCTTTATTGTGATCCCTGTTTACGTTGAAAAACCTCGATAGTTACATTTGCGCTCATGTATGTTTCAACAATTGACGTATGCATGTGGGAGGCCTTTGTCCTGCAGTGGACGTAGTCAGGCTGATGGTGATGATGATGATGTTTCAACAATACTAGATGAAATCCGGATCACATTCCGCTCGAAAAACGTACGAAAACGTAACAATATAATATTTGGCATCTGGGCTTTAACATCCCAAAAAACCACGTTATGATTATGAGAGACGCCACAGTGGAGGGTAAAATATTTCGCCTCCATCGACAGGTGACTGTCATGTCCGGGATCGAACCCCCGACCTTCGAGTCAGCGGCGGAGCACCACAGCCGCTAATCCACCGCGGCGGACAACGTACAAGAGAGTAGCGAGCGATGATAAATGACGCAAGAAAAAATTCCAACTTCGCCAGATGTATGGCACCAAAGCCGACGGGGGCCTAGCCGCTATTTTGAATGCCGAAGGGGTAAGGAGGTAATGCTACAGCTCCTCCTCGGGGGAAATAAACAGAACGCTCCGAGTCGGCTTACCGCATTTCTTGAAACTCGTCCAACGCGGAAAAACAACGGGCGGAAGTGCATGCCGCGACGTGTAATTGTGCCAACATTGTCCTATAACGCTACTCGAGGAGAAAGCACTCGTAGAAGAAACTCTATACAAGCTACAGTTTGAGCGTCATTTTGTGCCAGGACACAAAATGACGTGCACATGGCTATAACAAATTTTCGCAGACACGGGGATGTGATGTCATTATCGTGATGTCATCATTACATGTAAATGATTTCTCGAGTTTTACGTCCCAGAACCACGGTATGATTGCAAGAGACAACCTCGTAGGGTTTTTTGACGTGCGCCTTTGATGTTTCCAGCCCCGCTCCCAGAATATATGGAATAGCGACCTAAAAATTTTTGACCGCCCCACCCCACCCCTGTACGTGCAAGATCTCGTATTGATCTACGCTTGCCTACGGGGATGAAATTTTAGTCACTTTCTCACCTTTTTGAGTGCAGATAACTTTTTGAAACAGTCGAAGAAATATTCTCATCTATGTCACTGACAAACTAAACCACTACAGGTTTAGAGGCCCAACTCCGAGGGCACAGCGTGTTGTATAGAGTGTGTTACATCAGTGGGCGTAATTTGAACGATGACGCCGCCCAAGGAAGCATACTAAGACCTTTGCTATTTGACATGAATGACCTAGTTATTATTGCGAATAAGCCAAGGTCTGCCAAACAAGCTGACGGCAGTCGCTTATTCAGTGAATTACATTGTACTAAGAGTAAACAACTCCCCCTACGAAAAGCTTTGTGAAAAGGGTTCATGCCTATTTCTTCCAGATAATACTATTAAAACAAAATCCATTTTATTCAGACCGTTTTGGCGATGTTAAGGTAATTATATTATTACAAGCTTCGAATAACGGGAGAAGTCATGTAGCATCCAGAGTAATGAAAGTAATGTTTGCCCTAATTTATTTCATTTGTCCACACGAAAATAACACGTAACTACCGCATGTGACTCGCTTGTTTATTTAAATAAACTGTTATATAATGAATTGGACTTTTCTTGGTTTAGCTACTTATTGATTAATTTATTCACTTGGTGACGCTCATTAATTCAATTATTTTATAGACAAACAGTTATTTTTTTCATTCTCGGGGCCAAAAAGACATTACAGGAGTTGTCACAGATATATGGTCGTTCGCGGTTACAGAAAAATCACACCATTGATCGTGGTAGTAAAACAATGTTAATGCAATGCACAATGTGATTTCAGTAGTCGAAAGAAAAAAATCAAAACAATACCACAAATAAACTAGCGAAAGAATGAGTGCAGAATATTGGAGGAAATAATATTATTATGCATTTATAACCAGCAACGTGACTCGAATTCGGCGAGAGCTACAGAAACATGTGCGTATAGTCATGCCATGACGTCACCTATCGGCTGCGCATGTTCGTGCGTTCAAATTCATGCGCACTATGATTGTTCATTGTTCCACGTACCAAATGTTAACTAAATAACAGTGATGGCCAGTTGGCCTTGCCCTAGCAACGCTAAAGCGCTGCACGTCGTAGAGGGCCGGAATGTGAGCATGAATGCAATTAAGGCAACCACATTGTCGAGCGCAAGCTTATACGTTACAAAAAATGTCCTTATCACCTGCATGCGCGCGCATCTAGAGAGTTTTCATCGTCACTGCTGAGGCAAAGAAACGGGGGCAGATGAGCGATGAAAAGGAATCGATACGTAGTGAACATGAGTAAGGTGTGAAGGGTTGCAGAAGACGCATTGAGATAACCAGACTTCGGCCCACTTGTACAGCGTTGATAAGAGTCGCGATAAAAGTAACACATGATTAATGTTACTTTTAATTTATTCAATTAGTTTATCAGGGCAACTGTAAAGGAGACCACTCACATTTTTTTGAAGGAAGTGCATGCACATATATGGAACATGCTCAAGTCTGACTGCAAACCTTGGGAGCGTAAGGTTTGATTACGACATTCGAAGAAAATGGTGACTGTGCAGAACACGGATGGTGATTCTGTTTTGATCCGCGCTTTACAGCATCACAACACCTCTGATTTTGGCAGTGTCTACCGCATGATACACGGTCCGCATGAAGATAAGAATCGCTTCACACAGGAAGCACTACAGAAAACAGCAGGTGCTTACTGATGCGACACAAAACTGCGACGTCACAACTGTGCTATTTGTGAGTGGGCTGAACGCAGAATGCCTGTTTGCAAAATGCCAGGCTATACGTTTCACGTGTGTGACAAGGAAGCACATATGATACATTGGGTGATACAGGCATTTATAGGCTACCACTCTGCAGGCTAGTGGTACGAGCAGCCGAGGTGCCAAATGTGGATTACAGCAGTCCTTGTGATACTTGTGTGGTCACGCCAGCTTGTTGAGGTTTCCTTTTTTTTTTAAGCGCAATGAATGTGCTCACTTGTCATTAATGTAACTGAGGCATGATAATGAGACCGGCGCTTCGCATCTTGGAGAGTGAGCGAGGTCCTGTTCGTGAAGCTTTCAACAGCGGATCTTTACAATCTGCTTTCAGTGGCTTGTCACATGGTTCGACTTCTCGACCTCGGGCGGTGCACAATGGGCGAAACCCCATTATGCTATCCGACTTCTCGTTCGGGATCTGACCTACAGATTCTGCCACACTACACCGAGTCAGTGAGGTGAAGTCTGCGTCCCGGCGTTATATTAAAACGACGCGTCACAAATTGCGTTTTAGTCGACTGCGCCAAGGAGGCTCATCGAACCGACGTTCTAGTGCATCACATTCATCTAAACGGCGTCAATGTGCTAAGTAAGCGAATCGCGTCTGTGCGCTGTAAGTGGGCGTGGTGCGAGACGAAAAATGCGCATTCGCAAAACGCATTGCGCATCGCATGCACTGACGGTGGCAGGAAAAGTGAGAGTACATTGGTTTGAGGCTAGAAAGGTCAATTATTTCTGCAGCCCATAAAAAGCTTGGGGAATCGATGGGTGGGCGGGGGGGGGGGGGAGGAGTTATATGAGTAATCAGATGCTTACACATACATAAAGGATAATAACAATGGGGACCACGAACGGAACACAGCTGCGTGAGTGTTGAAATTACAGGTTGTTGGTGTATTGAAACTTAAGGAACAGCGTTACAGAGCCTTGCACTAGGTGGCAGCACCAGCGTCGCGCCATTTCCAAAGTCCCAACGTACCGCTCCGTCCTATACTGTCCGTGAGCAGAAGGTGTTCCGGAGGTCCTTAGTCATCCACGTCGCCGTACTGATCTCGGACACAGCGTGTGCAGAGGGTTTTCGGCGCGTGTGGCGAGCGCGCGGACCCACGGAGCTGCTCGCGATGACGTCAATCACAATTCAACCAAGCTGTCAGATATTCCACGAATTGGTATCGCGTGTTCCCATGAGTTCTCCGTTATTTCACAGAGTCCGCACCGAATGACACCACCGGCATTGTAGCACCGCCACGCTATTGTCTCTACGGCCAGACGCCAATATCGAACAGGTGAAGAGAGCAGCACTTCTACAAAAAGAAGCACATATGCGCCGGAGCATCATCTACTACCTAGCTAGGGTTACCAACAGTCCTGAATTTTGCGGGACCGTCCCAACTGTCCGGGCACCGTCCCGAGTCGCGCGTCATCCTTGTCGGGACAACTACTACATGTCCCGGATTTTTTTCCGGATCGCCCCGTTAGAAATTTTTATGTGACACTATGCACGCCCCGCATCGAGCACGAAGATCACAATAAATCGCACACACAAAGCAATGTATAGTTGTGGCTAGCCACTTCAGCTGAACTTCCGCGCGAAGTGCGACATTAAGGAAGTGCTGTGAAACAGCTCCAGCCGAAATGCTTCAAGAAGCCGCACCTGTGAATAAACAACGGGTGTGTCCGGAAGATACCGCAGTAATGAAAACTCTATTTGCAGCCTATTTGCAGTTGGTAGCCCTATGTCTAGGTGTCCTTAGTTGCCCTGGCAACTCACAGCTCGGCTTCATTTGCTTCTGCAACCCCGTGCGGACCTGTTGACCGAACTCGCTCCGCCCAACCCACATGCACTCGCACGACGTTTGGCTTTCAGCCAGACAAGCTACAACTCGTAGATTGCAGGAAAAATTACTACATTTAAAGTAGGATCGAATCGGCTCGCTATAACGATACCCGGATCGACTTTAACGCAAGTTCGACAAAGTGGCTGTGCAATAAAGTTCGAGAAATAAATAAAGCCAAGGGTAAGGACCAAATACAGCGGCTGGGTTTTTTTGTTTCTTTTGACACTAACAGCGTGCAAGAAGGAAGAGTAAAATAGAACTATTACTAGTTTTCTCTAATCGTTTTTTCTGTGCGTTTATGACGATTGGCTGCTTGGCACTTAGCAACGGGCTGTTGCACGAACCCCGCAGCACGTTAAAGGTTGCGTCATCTGCAAGCGCAGCGCAATGAGGATCTCACCTGCCGAAATGAATCGTTTGCGTAGCTGGGTTTGCAAAGAACAGAAAAAAGAACGCGCACGAATAGTGACGATCGTGTGGCGACTAGTTCAGGACTATACCGCGGTTACGCCACAGTGAGGCGTGTATTTCTCCTTCCCGAGCAGCTTCAACGCTCGCGCAGGGGCTCTTCCTGGCAACGCAACAGGCAGGACTTTTTTTTTTTTCAAATGGCTGTGCGCAATCGAGGTGGCCTCGTAAGTCGCCGACGGCGTCCCCACCCTGCGTCATTACCGCTTCCAGAAACAGCGGGCGACTTAAAGAGTGGCGAGCGTCCTAATCGGTCGTCTAAGGAAAGGGCGAGGTTCGGCGCTTGCCCAAGCTTCCGGGCATGGTTGGTGGCGCGGATGAGGCAACAGCCAGCAGACGACTGTGAGCGGACTACGTGCGTCAGGACGGCTATGCAACGCAGGTTGTAAACGGTCTGACAGCCACAATGTCACAGCTGAGTGACCCTCCTGAAGTGACCCACAAGTAGCGTTGTTGCACTCGCGAACACCGCTCCAAGCGAGCCTCTGGGATATGCCGAACGCTTCAACGTAAGTCAGAAACCAAACTAGGCATATCTGCAACGAGTCATTTCATCTTACATTAGTTTCTTCCCTCGCTTGTGGGTTGTAATAATCGCCACGTTCATTCATGCGGGACACAAAATACAAACAAGTGATCTGACCACACTATTTGCTTTGGATCAATTTTCGACATGTAAAAGAACAGACCCAAAGCAAACACCATAATTAACGCGCAGGAAGCCAAGTTATCGGTCACATCAATATTGAAACGAAATCAAAATGATTCATCCTTAGCTTCGACTGCGCATGAAATCATGGCGCCAAAGAACAAGTGGAATAAAAAAGAACATTTTGTTGGGCTAGGTGACATACGTTCATAATTAATTTTAAGGCACGAAAAAAAAAAGGGGGGGGGCAAGCACGAGAAAGGCCCATGTGCGTAGCCAGAGGGGGTGAGGGGGTTCCAGCCTTCCTAAAAAAATTCAGTTTTACTTCCGCATAACACACGCTCACATACAAACGCAAGCAGAGTAACATACATAAGGTATAACTCACCCCCACCCCCCCCCCCCAAAAAAAAAAAATTCTGGCTACGCTTCTGGAGAGGATACGGGGAGAGCGCCTGTCCCGTGGCTCTCTTGCCATTGCGTTGTTTTTTTCGCGCCTTAAAATCAATTATGAACAAGCGGAAGTTGTTTGTCTGCGTTCCCGATGGCACCATGGTGAGGGAGTGCGCACTTCGATCTACAAAGACTTCTGTGTCAAATCCCGCGTCACAGAAGCTTCCACAAGGCAGCCGTTTTAGCGCCAGTGGTTCGCACGTTGACGAGTCGTTTAAAGGCCAACTCCGGCGATTTTCGACCATGTCAGGGTAATGGTGCTTCTATGTTACTGAGGCACTTTTGTCACGAGTCCGACAGCTGAAATGCTCAGCAAATTCGAAAATCATTTTAACAAGTAAAAAGGCGCTATATCGAAACCTAACCGAGTGCACTGTCTACGTATGACGTACTATTTTGTAAGAACCGGTTTTCGTATACCTGTCGCATGGGCGCGGAATAGGAAAACTGAAAGCTGGGACGAACACGCACTGGGAGCAGAGGCACCGAGCCAAGCCGGCCAAACACCACAGATGAAAGAAGGAAGCTTTTCCGTGCCAAACACCACCGCTGTCGCCTTGTAAACACACAGCAGACACTGTAGCAGCCAAAGTTCGCGATGTCATGAGTTTGCGATGTCATAATTCTGGCAAACCAGGTGAGCGTTTCGAGGCCATCTTTAAAATTCATTTGCAAACAATCAGCACATCTCTCAAGCATGTAATTTGGCATAAATGACGGAAATATGCGAAGTACCGAGATGATTTCATTTAGATCCATTGACCTCGAAAAATTACCAGAGTTGACATTTAATGGTTGCAATGCATCGCGCGTAGCTGTGCGATAAACAAAAAAAAAACACGCCATTTTTATCCCAGTATTCGCAATATCACGTTAGCGTAATTCGTACATTACATGTTCAACGGATGACCATAGTGTCAATATGATGTGACGTTCATAGCAAAAAGTGCACAAAACTGCCGCATCGTATCGTGATGCTGTTATCGGTGTCCCAACGACCTATCTTGGCAGCGTTATAGCACTCCCGCCCCCCTGAAAGCATAGCCATGACTTAGTCTTGAGAAAACAACCAACAAACGAGTAATGTTAACATTTCATTGATATGTGGGGTTTAACGTCCCAAAACCACCATATGTTAAGAGAGACGCCGTAGAGGAGGGCTTCGGAAATTTCGACCAGCTGGGGTTCTTTAACGTCACCCAAATCTGAGCACACGGGCCTATAAAATTTCCGCCTCCATCGGAAATGCAGCCGCCGCAGCCGGGATTCGAACCCGCGACCTGCGGGTCAGCAGCCGAGTACCTTAGCCACTAGACCACCGCGGCGGGGCAGTAAGGTCAACATTACAAAATAATGACTTTTCACAGCCTCGGAGTCTTGTTTCGGGAACTTCTCACTTTTTATCAAAAGCGCGAGACTTGTTACCGTGACTCGAACCAACGCGGAGAGCATGGCAACCATCTACGTTCAGCAGGGTCTGCTTCCCCAGCAGCCAAGTTCGCTGAAAGGACGCAAGGGCCATTAAGTGTAACGTGGCCTTTCTCGCGCCAGCTGTACGACGCATCATCAGTTTCCGGTGGTACTCATGGCGTCAACGATAAATCTTTGTACAAGAACTCAGTTGCTGCACCAGTCAACCATACTTTGCTACGAGACAGCAATTATCCTGGATTCTAGCCGCTATATTATTGACACAAGGTTCATGCACAGCGAGCGGCAGCGCTTGCGAAGCTGCGGGCGACTATTGAACGAGAGTAAAGCACCGGCGTCATGCTAAAACACTCGTGTTCTTAGCAAGGGTAGATTGTTGGCCTTGTTGGCGTAACACGTTCATGAAGTTAATTGCGGCACTGGAATGATGAGGACAGGACAGGGAGCGCACACAAGAGCTTGTTTTGATCACTGTTGACACAATACGCATTTGTGTGTTCTCGCTGTCCCGTCTAGGTCATTTAAGTGCCGCGCTTAACTTCATGAACACGCTCGTGTACGCTTCGGCGTTCTGACTGGTGGTAATGAAACTCGCGCGCCGCAGATTCGTAGCTTCTTGTGACACTGCAGTCATCGATGAATGCACTGATCCTACATAAACTTTCAAGCAGCGACAGGAAGGCCACGCACTCTCTCAGCCCGACTGGAGAGACGTCCGGACGGCGGCCTTCCAAAGGGGCACCTCTTCTTCCTGCGCGCCACGGATGGCGTGCGTCCTTGGGAGCCGCCGCGCCCTGGTCTCGAAGCGGCAGCCGTCGTGCTCGGACAATCTAGCGCGCCGCTCCTCGACGGAGATGCACTTTCGCCGCCGCATAATGGCGTCCCGAGGAGAAGGGGGCGCGCACTGCTGGACAGCGCGCTGGAGCGTTGATGATCACGCAACCGTTAGACTGCCGCCGGGGGCTGCCCCCTCCTCTCTCTGGGCAGCCCAGATATGCCCCTCACCCTCCCCAACGTTGGTCCGCGGAACCGAGGCGCAGGTGCGCCCTCCGTCCTCGCTCTAGCGCCGTTACACGCGCGCATCCAGAGCGACCCTTGCCGCGGAGTGCACGACATGCATGGCGCTTTTTCGGCTTAGCCCCGCTTTTCCAGACCATCCCTTTACTGGGCGCTTTACCTTGGCTGGAGAATGTCGATGGTAGACTAACATCTCTGCAAAAATGTGCATCGTGTAGAAGCAACAGTCGGCATCATTTAGTGGTAACCACTTAGTCAATTTTCGGTCGAGGGGCGGCGCTGTACTCGGCTCGGTTATGTGAACGGTGGAATTCCGAGTTGGTGCTTGTTTCAGAATACGAGGGTTATCCCCTTGTTCACAAACGCTCCTCGACTCGAATTTTGTCATTCCCTTGACAGAGCTGATGACTGCGCCGCGGCTCGAATGAAGATGACGCGGCGATTCCCACGAATCCCTGCAGATTAATCGAGCTACGTGGTCAAGCAGGCTTAGAGGACGCTTAAGTTCTCAATTGCAAGTGTCGCTGCCCCATTCAAGAGCCACTGCTATTCATGAACTGCGAACAAGTTATGGGGAGGTGAACACGAGCTCTGGAGAGAGAAATGAAAGCGAGGGTGGAAGAAGCAAAATAGTGCTCACTCCGCTTCACTGGGAAAGGGATAAAAGAAATGCACTCGCACTTCTCTACGCACCAGAATAGGAAATGTGCACCACTTTAGAACAACGTATGCACTGACATCTACAATGGCGGGACAAGAGAGAAAAACAAAACGAAGCTGGGAACTGCGTTGCGTGCAAGTACACATACGTGTATGTCTACGCTGTGCTCGGTTCTGCTTATAGTATTCACTCGCTTTTCGTCCATCTGTTTAGCGCAAGTGCACCCAAACGGGGTTCGTTAACAAACGAAGATGAAGCAGCACTCGAGGAGAAGGAAAAAAAAGTTCTGACTATCTTCCGTAAGACATGTGGACACGGCCACCTTGGACTGTTAAGTTAAGCCGATCGTTTCTTGTTTTTGTACATCGTGACGCGAATTAACAAGGTCATGAAACACCACAGCCGGCAATCCAACCGTTTTCATGCGTATGCGTCCACCGTAACACTGCTCATTCGTCTGATACAAAATACAAGGGTTAACAGCCCAATATAGCGGTGCTCAAATCCATCCGTAAAGTAGTCTATAGTCTGTAGTTGGTCAGGGGACATCTTCCCTTGTTTTTTTCTGCGATGAGTAGCTAGAGGACAACGACATATATTCAACTATGCCAGTGCGGTGACATTATATACCAAATATTTAACTAATGTATCAGTATATTAGGCTGAATTTCGCTTAACTTGTGCGTTACGTGAACAAAGTAGTGTTCTGTCAAAGCAAAGAGACCCCCCGAGGTAAGAAAAAAATGCGAGCGTACAGCTCTCAGAATATGCAAGCCTAGCGGCGAGATGATGAACAATGAAGGACCGGCTTACCGGGATGATCAATACACACGCTAACGCATGTTCACGCATTACAAGCACAATTGAAAAAGTTGTTTACAAAAGCTCATAAAGGCCAGTATCCCGCGAGAACAACGTGGAACACAGCACAGAGTCAGGGCATTGCCTCAATCAGTCCAGTAACGTCTCCGGTGCAGGTCAGTGAGAGAGATGGAGGGAAGAGAAAGGCAGGGATGTTAACCAGGAGGTATACAGTATAAATACGTGATGTGCAAGCGTTTAGCGTTCAGCTTTGACGATGTGCGCGAACAGTTGCAACGAAGGCAACACACGTACTACGTGACTTTTCCCAGGCAGAGTAGTGCGCAATAAAATGCAGGTCAAGAACATTCGCGTTTTTTTTTCATTACATGCATTTTTACAACTTCACATTAATTTATAGTGTTCTAGAAAGCGCGACTGGGCGTTTTCGTGGAACTCTGCAAGCGCTTCCGTGAACATGGATAAAGGAAGTATTCGGTCAGTAGCTTAAAAAAGATTCTCTTTAGGCTTAAACCCTTGCAACAGGCTGGAATAATCAGCGTACCACCTTAGCGAGAATTTTAAAAAAGTTTTACGCTAGTCAAGCGCGAATGAAAAAAATGCACTGCGTTTTTTATTGATTGATTGATATGTGGGGTTTAACGACCCAAAACCACCATGATTATGAGAGACGCCGTAGTGAAGGGCTCCGCAAATTTCGACCACCTGGGGTTCTTTAACGTGCACCCAAGTCTGGGCACACAAGCCTATACATAATATTCGCCTCCATCGGAAATGCAGCCACCGCAGCAGTGCTTTTTTTTTTTGCTTTTTTGTGTACTGAGCGAGACGTAATCATCATTTTCACAATAAAATCGTATCTAATCTTACCATGAGCTGCGCGCCGTAAGAAAACAGTGCGCGATAACTTAAAAAAAATTTAATGGAGGTTAAACGTCCGTCATGAGATGTTTATAAGTACTGATGGCTACCGGAGAACGACAAAGCTTGACACTTCAGTAGATGCCTAAGTGAGAACGAATAAATTGTTTGCCCTACTTTACAGAATAGGAGGAGGTAGTGATATCACAATTTTGTAAACTGTATTAGCTAGGGCATCTAAAAAGGAACAAGTGTGAATATGTACAGCTCTGAAGTATATCAATACTTTGAAACGTCGTTGGGTAATCAGTGAGGGATGCGACTCTTTTTACTTTTTGGTGCATACTTTGGAGCAGGAAGAGTACTGCTTTGGGGCAGTACTACATTGCTTCGGAGCAGATACTACATTTGCCATGCATTAATAGAAGTTCACAGCATTGTCGAAGCATCACGTAAATATAAATATTTATTACGAAATATATTTAACAGACAACCAATGTAAATTTCAGGATGCAAACAATGAACGGTTGTCAAACATGTGCGGTGAAATGAGCTATAATTTAAAATACTATAGTATTTGTGGCAGAAATGTAATCAAACCAGAAAAGTTGAGCTACACATTTTAGAAGCAATTGCAGTCCCACATTGCCAAACAAGCAGTAGATAATCAGCATGAGATAAAATCAATCCTGCTCATTTTCGCATTTCATGACACTAGCCTGCATGTCTAGCTGAGGAAAAAAACAACAACTGCCAATTGAGCTATATGCCTGATATACCAGTTCTTGTTGCATAAATGAGTCTAGTGGCTAAGGTACTCGGCTGCTGACCCGCAGGGCGCGGGATCGAATCCCGGCTGCGGCGGCTGCATTTCCGATGGAGGCGGAAATGTTGTAGGCCCGTGTACTCAGATTTGGGTGCACGTTAAAGAACCCCAGGTGGTCTAAATTTCCGGAGCCCTCCACTACGGCGTCTCTCACAATCATATAGTGGTTTTGGGACGTTAAACCCCACATATCAATCAATTGTTGCATAAATGAGATCAGAGGCGATAATGCTGCACACTAGTAGCACACTGGGATGATGATACACAAAGTATTCTAAGTTTTTTTTTAGGGCTTATGAGCCGGTCAGACAGTAAAATTTCGCCATTCTCATTCTCTCAGTGCCATTTTGGAGCAATTACTAACAAAAATTTACTGTTAGGAGCAGCATTTCTCTTTTGGAACAGTTTGAAGCTGCACTTCCATCACTGGCCGCAATAGAAATGATACACTGCTCCATTCAAACTATAATTCATTATCATGTGCCCAAGCCACGATACGATAACGAGGCAGGCTGAAGGGTCGCGGAATTTCGACCATATGGTGTTGTTTAACGTGCACTGATATCAAAATGTACGCGAACATCAAACATTTTCCTTCCATCGAAATACAACCGGGATCGAACGTGCGACCTTCGGGTCAGCAGCTAAGCTCCGTAATAAAATAAAAAAATTCTTTAGCACATTTAACCTTGTGTCGCGCTTCGGTGAACAAGCTAACAATTTTATGGCACGCTCTAGAATTCTCATATAAGTTTGCTTTGAACGCTTTATAAGAGTACACATTTGTGATGTAACACGCACCCGAGAAGTGAAATTTGTGCTCCCACAAATTGAAACTGTTAGATACTTTCAATTTTAAATGCAAATTATTTGATGCGCAGCAGTTCTGCTTTTTTGAAAATAGTCGACGCCCATCAGACAACGCTATACATACATCAGAAGTAGCTGACCTAGCAAAACAAGGGCATAATGACGGGAACACAAATGATAACGTCAACACAGGAGACTACCCCGCCGCGGTGGTCTAGTGGCTATGGTACTCGGTTGCTGCCCCGCAGGTCGCGGGTTCGAATCTCGGCTGCGGCGGCTGCATTTCCGATGGAGACGGAAATGTTGTAGGCCCGTGTGCTCAGATTTGGGTGCACGTTAAAGAACCCCAGGTGGTCGAAACTTCCGGAGCCCCCCACTACGGCGTCTCTCATAATCAAATGGTGGTTTTGGGACGTTAAACCCCACATATCAATCAACACAGGAGACTACACAGGTCATGACGCCCTGACGACGGCTTGGATTATGTGTAAGAAGACTACATTAGTTCTTACGTAGAAAAATCTTCGTTTTCGGGCAACATACATAGATTAAAGATGGCGCCTGCAGGAAATGCATCGCAAAATTCCTTTTCTCAAAAAAAGAGAGAAAAGAAATGCACTTGGATGACTCGCAATGACGTCATTGAACAACGCCATGATCTCTAAGCCACAGTTTCGAAGCAATGGGACTGCCCGTTGCCCCGCCACTGAAAAAGAGGGCAGGTAACAGCGGTCTGCGAGTAACGCAGCATCGACATCGTCTGCGAGCTGTCAGCACGGTGTCCGTGGCTTGCAAGTGCCCCCCCCCCCTCACGTCTTAATGTTAAAAGGCCATTGTTTCCCAGCCACGCCGAGACAGCGAAGGTCGACCCACTAGTCCCACAGTCGAAAATAATTTCCCGCTGCGCCACCGATTAGTCTCGCGCTTGCAGAGTTCGAAGCACGATCCACGAATCAAGATTGCAACACCTGTAATAATAGCAATCGCAGCAACGTTATGCTCACGCGAATAAAAAACCGAACAAGCCGTGACCCCTCGGATCATTCTGTAAACATGATCGCGAGACAAAAGGGCCTCGAGGATCTATTCACGCAACCATGGTCTCCCTGGCGGTCGTGCTCGAATTACGGGTCTTCGAGAAATACCTACGGGACGAATATCTTTTCCCGCGCACCCGTAAAACGACGTTTGGGAGTTCTTATAGGCCACGAACTTCGACAAGACCTCTGCAGCTGACGCGCGCTGCCACAACTGTTCATCTCGCGCATGCGCCCCGCGAGATGCATGCAGAGTGTCAGCAATCTATTTTCGAATTTACGGGGCAACGGGCCCGAGTCACGTTCGCGCGAACTCGCACTTTCATAACGCTGGAAATGCGACAAAACACGTTGCCCAATGCCCTCCCGAGAAGCGTGGTCACGACATTAAAATTCCGCTCTTGGCGCCAAGAGTTTTTTTATCTGCAGCGAGGCTCCTCAGAAGCTCCGTCCGATTGCGCAACTGCGGCTCAGTGCAACGCCTTTCGCGGATGACGGTCGGGGCAGTTGGCTTCGCCGCTCACGGCGCGGCACTGCACGCACCATGGGGAAAGCGCTGCCAAGCCGAAGTGGCCCTGAGATCGTTGCCGTCCAGAAAAAAAAACTAACACGTCGCGCATCACGAGCTGTTCTCGATGAGAGCTTGCAATAGCAGATGGCAACACTATCCGCTACGCTTGTACGCATGAACGTTATTACCGGGAGTGACGTAAGCAAACGGGATTATCTGAACAGAATTACCTCAACGACGAGCGAACGTGGATGGGCGTTACTACCCATGTTTAGTTTTTTTTTTTCTTTGAGATGTCACTCGCCTGCTTTTTGACGTTCGTAGCTGCCTGCTCTATACATTGGCGGTGACTGTACAGGCCGCGATCTAGAGCTTTGGTATACAGCACAACCTTATCTGTAGTCACTACGTAGCATCACAAATCACAGTCGCCAAAATAGACACGCTCGCGCAACTACTCAATTTACACAGTGACATCTATTCACCACGTAACGCTTGGATCAAAGCAAATCTAGCGTATACTGCTATACTCGCCAACTGCGTCACATTAAATCGATTCCCACAATGCGTCAGATTTGGTCAATTTTGTTAAAGGGCGTTCCGAGGGATTCTTCTGGTGACAACGAAAGTGCCGTGGATAGTGTCCCGTATCAAAAGCGGGCAGACGCGCACGTTAAACGAAAACAAATTACAATCTGAGCACTTTAAAATACACCCGAAAACTGCGACCGAAAAAGTAAAACAAAGTGCTGTATGTGCGAAACTGACGTTTGGGGCACGATCGACACCGTATCGCAATCAAACATTAATTTTGGCCGCTAGATGCGCTTACAAGAGCACCGAGAAGCATCTTAGCAATGTGCGTCAATTCGAAAGCAGTTGATATCGACAATGGAACGTGCACTGCAACGCTACATCATGGCTAATGGTGGAAGCCCGCCGAGGATGCTAAACACGGGACCGCGAGTTATATAGACTCTCTTCCAGGGCACCTACATCGCGATGGCGGAAAAGAATACGCGAGCGTGTATACATGCTCACGCACTGAAATGTGACATAAGTTTTAGTATAACTACTGGAATGCGCAATTGCTCGAGATGGCTGCGTCGTGTTGCGGAGAAGCTAGCAGCTAAACTAAATAACCGCTCTCACATAAGTGTTCTAGAGTCAAAATTACGCAGGTTTCACACAAGATGAAGATGACAGGAACAAACGTATACGTTCCTTGTCGCTTTTAAATCCGCAAGCACTGTACAGTGCGCTCGATGCTATTTACACGACTAAAAAAATATCTTATTTTTTTTACTCGTGTAAATAGCACCAAGCATCTGCTTTCAAGCAGACGACTCGTATCTTCAGGTCACACAAAGAGCCAAGCTAATCAACGGAGATCCGTGCGAACTTGCTTGTTTTTTCGCTCAAAACTCGATTATGATGAAACACGTGAAAAATGTGAACGCGCGCTTAAGCACAGGTAAACAAACAAAGCGGGGAAAAATATACGGCCAATTAGTTCAAGAACATGAGGAAAGCAGCGGATGATGTGAAAACGAAAGAAAAAACGCCGCCATAGTTAGTACAACGGAGGCACCTCCACGCGGAACTTAATCATGCGGGGCAGGTTGCAGCAGCGTTCTCCGCATCTTGATGACATCTTTAAGCGACGAACGGTCAAGTAAAAGCAAGTTGGAGTCAATAAGTGCATTCTGAAACGGACATCGTCTTAGAAGGTGAATGGACGTGAACACGCATCCTTTGGCGGAAGGTAAATCTTGCAGATAACGCTGGAAACTTTACCGGCGGACGAGTGCTGTTTGGAACAACAGAAGAGCGCCTGGATCTGCTTCGAAATAATTTATCTTTAATCACTGTACGTAGGTATAGGGAAACACGAGGGAGGTTAAAATACCTTAACCGCAGCGCCTGTATTCTGAACACGGATTTACCGAGAACACAAGGATAAAATTAGAACTTTCACTGAAGGAGCGGGAATGTGGAAGACTTATTTTTGTATATATTGAAACCAGAATGACGAAAATACAAACAACTTACAACACCACCATTGTTGAGATTAAAGAAGCTAAACAAAAAAATCAGAGTGTGAACCTAACCTAACGGTGCGGTACACGAACAGGCGCATGCTCCTGTGACGCTCAGGGAACGTGCCGCCCAGCAGCAGCCCCTTGACGTCGCACGAGCACGCTTCTCGCAATCCGTTGCTCACCATTCCCAGAGTCATCCGTGCAGCAGGGGCGACCCGGTCCGAGTGGCTACGGCGCACACACTAATCCAGCCAAGCGCGCGCCGAGCGTATTTGCCTGCAGGCGGCCCACAGAGACGTCCAACATGTGAGAACAGTGTATCCAGCAGCGGCACGCATCGGCCGGCACACGTCCGCACGGCAAGTTGCCCGCGACGCGTCTGTAGGCAAGCGTCTTCGCCCCCTTCGCCGGCGGGAAACTGCATGTGCTTCCAAGGTCCCGTGACGTCAGTGATTACCTGACTTACGAGGCCCTCCCACTTTCTCCTTGCGTCTTAACCTCCTTTCGGCGGACGTCACCTCCTCTCTGCTCCTCAATGAAGCGGGAGAGGGGTGGCCATTGAGTGGACCACGCGTGGTCGGCTCCAGCTGTTTGGCACTCCAGGTGCCGCCAAAGGGCCGTTGCCCGAAGCACCTGCCCGCGATGCTTCCGCATTGCCGGGTGTCCGACATCAGGTTGAAACGGCGGTTTCATTTCGCCTTCGCAAATACCTGCTTGCACCAATATCCCCGAATATGCTGGGTTTCTTTGCCATTCCTTCACTCGCAGCTACCGGCGCCTGCCATCATCTGCCTATAGCTGGCTACGGCCTTCTCTTACTGCACAATAGATAATGTGTATGAATATAAGAAAGAAGAAAATATGGCACAAGCGCAGCTGGTGCAACATTGCGTTGCTGAGGAGCCCACGGACCATTTTCATTGAGAGCGGCAACATGTGCGATTACGACTTTCCGGCATCAATGTCGGCAGGGAGTGAAAAACAGCGTCCAACATGAAATCCACCGCCGGCGAACGGAATGCATCAGCGCACTTGAAAGCTTTTCGCCAGTTAATTTTTTTCTTCGTTAGGAGAAATCGACTGTAGGCCATACTAAACAAGCGAAGTAACAGTTGTTTACAAATTCCCCGGAAAGCGCATGGTTCTTTCCCCTGAAATACAGCTTCCACAATTATTTACAATGAAGCTACTACAAAAGCATGGCAGGCGATGCCAGAGCCAAGATTCCACAAAGAAGGCAGCGACTTCTGCCGACGTAGGATGCACCACTCAGACCTCACGGGACCATGAGATATAACAGGTGCGTCTATTTCAGGGCGAAGATGGACCGCATATGAATAAAAGTTTTCTTTTAAGGAGAAGCTAAAAAAAAAACTGAGCATACGCTCTGTCTACCGAAACCTACGTACAACAATATTTCCTGAGAACATGTGCATAACACTTGCCTGTTCTGAAATTCATACGCAACGTTTATGAAAATATAATAATCGTAACTCCCGATGAATACGAACGATGTCCCCTCAAGCATTGTTCGACCTTCAAACGCAGTTTTTACGTACCGTAGTAGTTACAAGATAGATAACTACGATGTGCGGCTAACGTCTGATAACCACGGCACCAGCAAAGCCGTGCAAAACGAGATCTTGCATTCATCATTTAAAACAGGGACCCTATACAGGCTTTCTCACCAAAGTAGAACTGCATCCTCGTGCGATGTCCACCCACAGTTAATTGATTGATTTGTGGGGTTTAACGTCCCAAAACCACCATTTGATTATGAGAGACGCCGTAGTGGAGGGCTCCGGAAATTTTGACCACCTGGGGTTCTTTAACGTGCACCCAAATCTGAGTACACGGGCCTACAACATTTCCGCCTCCATCGGAAATGCAGCCGCCGCAGCCGGGAATCGAACCCGCGACCTGCGGGTCAGCAGCCGAGTACCTTAGCCACTAGACCACCGCGGCGGGGCCACCCATAGTTACAGTGGTGCGGTTTGAGCAACAGGTTGTTATTGGAATCTGTTCGGATGAGGTGGTTGGGCATCGCGGTAAGACCATGGGAGCTTCGAGAAGTCGCATCCGTTACCCGCGTATTCCGCGAATGGCTTTAGGGTCGCGGATTATGGTGTCATGAATTGTCCGGTGACTTCTAAAGGTTTGTAAAAGTACCCGGTCACCGGATATGTGTGGTGCCTTTCCCGTTCTAACGGATCGTTGTACCGTAGCCTGGTAATAAAAAAGAAAAACTAGGACGAAGAAATTCGGCAGATCCCACGTACCTTGCGAATCGACGTTATGCGAAGCATGCGGATGAAAGGTGAGTATGTTGTAATTTTTTTTACTAAGTGAAACATTATGAAGTGGCGCTAAAGATATTTACAAACGCGTGCACATGCTCGTGGAAAACAGTCGAATATGTTTCATATAGCCAGTTTTATATAACCAATTGTTTCAAGTTACGTACATGCCAATGGAAACATGAATATTAGCAAACCCAGAAGCAGTAAGCTGATATGAAGCACTGGTGCCCGCGAAGATGGTAGCCCTAGACACTGCTACATAAATCGATTTAAGCGGACGACACCAATTCAAGCGGATGACACCACGAGACTTGGCATGCTCTGTGAGACAATACTTAATTGCCACGCAGAATGGTGAAGTTCCATTCTTGCTGGGACCCCGACATGTATTATTTGCATTCGTCGGGTCATCGCTGCCGATGTCAGCATTTCTTAACGCTCACGC
Organism: Rhipicephalus annulatus; assembly: GCA_013436015.1. Lineage (NCBI taxonomy): Eukaryota > Metazoa > Arthropoda > Arachnida > Ixodida > Ixodidae > Rhipicephalus > Rhipicephalus annulatus. The sequence goes on along the minus strand of WOVY01002978.1, from coordinate 324,798 downwards.
GTTAAAATTACCCATGTCTATTCTCGCCGTTCCTGTAATAGATTTAAACTGTCAATGTGCCACAGGTTTGCAGGAAAGGGTTTGACGACGTACGCGACGGAATTTGGATATTTTTAGTGTCATGACCAGCCAGTCGTAATCGTCAAGCCATCTTACTTTCCCATACTAAGTTTAGTCACCTTAAGTTAAGGGGGTGATTACAAAAGCACCCAGACGTACGCGGCTAGATATAAATAGATACATAGAGGGATAGATAGATACTCACAGTTGTCACAAACGAGTGCTCAACGAAGCGCGCCCTCCGAATTCTGACCGCTCCGCCGCGGTGGTCTAGTGGCTAAGGTACTCGGCTGCTGACCCACAGGTTGCGGGATCGAATCCCGGCTGCGGCGGCTGCATTTCCAATGGAGGCGGAAATGTAGGCCCATGTGCTCAGATTTGGGTGCACGGGAAAGAACCCCAGGTGGTCGAAATTTCCGGAGACCTCCACTACGGCGTCTCTCATAATCATATGGTGGTTTTGGGACGTTAAACCCCACATTATCTATCTATCTATCTATCTATCTATCTATCTATCTATCTATCTATCTATCTATCTATCTATCTATCTATCTATCTATCTATCTATCTATCTATCTATCTATCTATCTAGCTAGCTATCTATCTATCTATCTATCTATCTATCTATCTATCTATCTATCTATCTATCTATCTATCTATCTATCTATCTATCTATCTAGCCACCTACGACTTTTAGCTCTACTGGTCATATTGATAATGGTATCTATACCGAAATTGGTATGGCATAACATGACTATATGACAAGCATAAATGACCAGTCATAACATGAAAATCATGACATGGATGCCATGGTTTACATTTCATGATCTTGTTGCTATGGCGGTGGTTACGTTCACATGACATATTGCAAAACTGGTATGGTATCACGTGACTGTTTCGTAAACATAGGTGACAGATCCTAACGTGGAAATCATGACATGCATGTCTGGTAAGTCCTCACTACACGCCACCCACGCTCATGGTGCGCTCACGGTCGTTTCGCTAGCTTCATGTATACGGTATACCAAATTTGGTGTTACGTGACGTCAATGAATGACGAAAGTAAATGACACGTCCAAACATGATAATTATGACATGCGTGTCATATAAGAGCATGACAACATGCCACGCTCATATTGCGTTTGCGGCTATTTCGCTAGCTTCACATATACCAAATGTGATATCACGTGACGTGAATAGACGAACAAGGTAAATGACACGTCCAAACATGATAAGTATGACATGGAAGTCACGTACGGCATAATTTACGGCCGCCTCGTAACGTTGTGCTGACTTTAAAGTGACATATAAACCTTCCTCATTCGTGCTTCGCATATATATAATCGATTCCCACTGTACGTGGGATCTGCCATTTTTTAAGTCATTCTTTTGGTTTGCGATCATATATGTGGTGTCCAGCGCGTGGTGCATCCGTAAGTTTTGGCACTAGGCGCTGGGAATCAGAGAATATTAGTGAAACTGATTGAAGATAGCTACACCGAGCGTGCTAATATCGCTGCATAGCAAGCGTGCGCCACTGAGAATAACTCTACTAGTGATCGAACTTAGAAGAGCTGACACGGAGAGAAATTTTGTTGCTGGTTCGAATAAGAATGTCAGAAAAGACGACATTCGAAGAACGCGCAAAATAGACATGTGGGCTATAGTTGCAGCCCAAGTGCCGTATTATGAAACACTTCTTACCTGTGTGAAGGAGCCTGAACTTCCTGAGGACGCCTTATCGCGTACTCTAGAATCCTTCCCTGAGGCCCTCCCTATATTGCTCCCCCGAATTAAGGTAGCGCTGGAGCAACCTTCGTGCCTCCTCACCTCACTCCTTGCACCTTAAAGGGTGCTTCATTGCACTGCTCTCGGGTCTGCCGACAGGGGCAAATGAGGTAAGTACACCAGCGCTCCGCAGCCGCGGCCACTTGAAAAAAACAGAATGGCGTACTGCACGTGATCAGCCGACTTCGCACAACGAACGAGTGATTTCCTGTACGGTGACCTGTATCACACCATCAATCAGAAACCCAAGGGATCGGTTGAACCGTCGTATCGCTTCTCGAAGCAGTCCGTGGTGCACATACTGAAATAGCTGTGCCTCAACACGAGAAATAACATAGGAGAGCCTTATAGCTAAAGCTGCTAATCACTACGCGATTCTACGCTATGGAGTGTGTTGTTGGCGACCTTGTTAACGTGTCGGAGCCGTCGCGGAGCAGAAAATACTCATTCCAGCTTCTCCCAGAATGATTCAGGGGCAGTTGTCCACGTAGGAGAAAATCACCGCAGTCTGGGCGAGCCCGCGGGTGCAACAAACTCTCCTTTTTGTTCACAGATGAGATGTCTTCACAGTCGACCGACATACCACGAATCGGTTAGGTGGTTCATTTCATGAAGGACTTCTTAAATCCTTGTAGGTTAATGCTTCTCCTGATTAAGCCACAATTCACTTCTTGGCCGGGAAAGAACGACACGGGCCGCCTGCTTTCAGACTCGGCTGCTGAGATTAGATTTCCGCTGTTATGAGACATTCAGGTGAGTGACCTTAGCCTGAAAATTGGCGTCTACTCTGAGGCAGACAGACTCGTTTAACGCGTTTGAGAAGCAGGCCCGAACAACAGCCCTTTTGACATGTTTACTCTGCGCAGAAGAGGGCGATTTGTTTGCAGATTATTGGGTGGAAGCAAGTTTTCGGGTGGAAGCAAGTTTTCATGTTTCTTGAGCGGGTGGAAACACATTCTTCAAATATTCCGACCATTTATGACAACAGAACGCAAACTCGAACCACCCCACTGTCGCCCCACAAACGCGCGATGCACGACACGATTTACGCACCCTTGCTCTGCATGTAAACATGATAATTTAGACGCACGTGTATTCAAAATGAAATTGCACCAAATTGAGGGATTTCGCATGCTCAACCCTGCTCTGTTTGCGGGACCACTCTCACCCATTTCTCAAGTTCCTGAAGTGTTCTTTATTGCTCGCTCCCATAAATGGGCCACTGCAATGCATCGATGAAAGGAACAAGCTCCAAGGCTGACGACCATACTGCCCCTCCCCCCAACAGGCGAAATTTCAATAAACAGAAACTTCTGTGCACCCAAAACGCGATAAAGCAGTGTACACTTTATTATTCATCGGTACGTGAAAAACACATTCCTCAAGCGTTTTTTTAAAGACGAACGTTGAGTACGCATTTCACAACTGCTCTCGATCCGAGACTTGTGAAACACGCGCCTTATTTTACCGAGATGGCCCTTAACAAAGCAAGGTAGAAGGAAGATTTCAGAACACGCTGGCTTCCTCAAAGAGCTCTTTAAGGTATGGTTTCATGAAGGGCTCCTCACTTACGATAAAGAAAGGGCCTGAGGTAAGGAGCGTTTCAGGGGACAGGCCTAAATTGAATTAGATAACAAGTTTTGTTGTCAGTAACAACGAGTGCCAGGCCGGGGTACCTTCTTTTCCTACAAGAGCACTTGTTTTTTCCATTGCGGAGAGGGCACCGACATCACAACGCAAAGACGTCTTGTTTCCTTGTGTCCCGGTTTGCGCACGCTACTCTATGATTGGATGAAACCACTCACATTTAGCACAAGTTTAGCCAATACCTTATACGTGGAGTTTTAACGTCCCAAAACAACCATATGCAGGAGAGAGACGTCGTACACGTGTCTTTATGTGTGCGTGTGTACGCACATGCAAAATATGAAAAGAAATCAGGAGGAGGGGGCATGTAAGCCCCCCACCCCTGGCTAGCCTCTCATTATTTTTATTGTTACGTTTCAACAAACGTTCTGTAACCTCATCGCGGAGTGTAAAATAGTGACAGAATAAACAGAGACAAAACAAACCAAAGAAAGAAAGAGAGAAAGAAAAAAAATGACAAAAAAGCACACGTCATGGAAGTGATGGTTCTTAACTTTAAAGAAAGAGAAATGCCATGCATTTAGATATGAACTTAATTAGAAAGAAATAAAATGCACGGCTAACTTGACGAAGTAGTAAACAGAATACGCACAATCACGACCGATACTTACTATAATATTTGGGATTTAACGTCCCAAAACCACAATATAATTATGACGCGTCTCTCATAGTGTAGGGCTCCGGAAATTTCGACCCCATGGGGTTCTTAAACGTGCACCTAATTCTAATAGGTACACAGGCCTCAAGCATTTTCACCTCTATGAAAAATGCAGCCGGGATTCGATCCCGTGAACTGAAGGTTAGCAGCCGAGTGCCATAACCACTACAGCATCGTGGCGGGGTGGCCGATACATGTGAAATTCTTTGTCATTAAGACAGACAGACATGTTCATCAATACATGTATTGTACGTACATTTATAAGTAATCTTTATAAACTTCCGCACTTGCCCTCGTCAACTGACTCGCATACTTCAGTATGATAGTTATTTTATTGGGGAGACAATCATGCAATATCCAGATAGACGTAATGCCGCATCACTTCGAAGAGATGCCTCGTGCTCTGTCAACGAAGTGACACAGCGCTTCGTTCGTCCGCCGTACTCTGTCTATACCAAGCACATGACAATGGAACGGCACACACAACCTGTTTAGCAAACGTTTAGAACCTGTTCCCGTGGTTGACTTCGCAAAGCCCTTTAGCCTGCTTGTCTGTTAGAACTTTGTCAACTTTTGTTACGACACGTCCTGCATTGTTCGAACCATGCCTAGAACTGACCTTTCACCAATATTATAATAATATAGAACAGCAGCGCGTCCTTTTTCTTTCTAATCTAAGTTTATTAAACCTGGTCATTTTTTTTTTACTCTTGGTGGGAAAAACCAAACCTTCACAAACAGGCAAAATGATTATGGTTAAGAAACTGGTGTGTGCAGAGAAAAACCGCAGGATTCGAGATAATTTGGACACGAGCAGCCTTCAAAATTCACCGAAATCGCTATTGCCATCTACGCAACCTTAGAGTGGCGGTAATTGTAGTTAAGCTGGACACGTTTAGGGCCATTTTCCCTGCGCAGATGGTTTTCACCAAAGATTTACCGCTTAACCAGAGGTTGGCACACCAGGCCTATGCCCCCCCCCCCCTTGTTTTTGTGGCATGCAGAGCGCAAAATGACCATTTCCTTGCCTGACTCCCACTTCAGGTCAATAAGATGCCCTCTCCGCCCTCGCCGAAAACATTTATGCGTATGCCACATGAGCACGGGACCTGTTCAATTTTTTTCAACCACAAAATTGATGGTAACAATCTATAGGATACTTTTTAGGCACCTTCAGCCTACCCGAGTTGAAAGAACGTTGCCGGTGATCTAAAGGTAAATGCCGCGCTCGTCCAACCACCGGCCGTATTCCGAGGCGATCGTCTTCCGGGGCACTGTTGGCACTTTCGATAAATAGTTTTTTTTTTTCTTATATTGCTGTGCTAAATCGCACCTCTCGACAAATCACGTTGGTGCGTCGAGACGCAACGATCTTGCAACGATGACTGAATGAAACGGCACCTCGGTGCGATTTGTTGAAAGTGTCACGTCCGTTGTGCGAGCCTTTCACGAGGCAGGATTCAGGCCCGTCGACGACAATATTTCCGGCCCGCCGCAGTAGCATGGATGTCACGGTACCAAACTGGTGTGACCCGTATAGGCGGCCGAACGCGTTCGGCTCTAGTTTTGTGGAAGTCTCTCGAAAGCGTCATTATCACCGCATGTGCTCATTTGGAATGTATGCCAAATAATCAGCAAAAAGCGCTGCCAACTGCGGCGAGCGTTTGGTCCGTGTGATTGCGCGCCTCATGGACGAAGTCAAGTCGAGGACGTCGGATAGTGTGAGTCGCTATACTATATCCTCCTGCCCTCTTTCATATTGTGCTATGTAGCCCCCTCCACCTTTTTTTTTTTCGCGGATTGTATGGGATAATTGTTGCCTTCTCTGTATTGACGATTTCAGTACGAAGCTACTAGCCTGCCAAACATTAGGCTGATTGAGTCTCATAGGATCTTTAGCTTACTTCGTAAAACGCAAGCCATCACGTAGCGGGTACTTATGAATGATTTATATCTTCAGGCTTGAACCTTTGTAATAATACCTGGGGTTTTTTTATTGTAAGAGACGCCGTAGTGGAGGGCTCCGGAAATTTTGACTATCTGACGTTCTTTAACGTGCACTTACTTCGCACAGTTCACGGGCCTCTACCATTTAGCGTCCATGGAAATGCGACCGCCGGTATCGAACCCGCGACCTTCGGATCAGCAGCCGAGCCCCATAACCCATTTACCACCGCTGCAACAGGTTGAAGCTTCACTCTACATGTCTAATTTTGGACTTTGGTTGGGAAATGTCAAGATACTATACTAACAACGATAGCAAGCGAACGAATATTGATTGATAATGAACCCGATACGCTCGACATTTCAAGTTCTCATCTGTTGGTACAATACTTACAAAAAACAAAGATTTGTCATAAACGAGATGAAGCATCTCGGTCATTTCTCTAAAGCGTCTGGTCATGCAGTGGCTCGCGGCGGCTGACCTCGCAGGTGTGCACTACAGGATCGCGGCTTGTAAAACCACTTCGGCGGCAGCAGGGTAACAGGCCGCTCTTTCTCGGAGTACTACACCGCGGGAGATTAGGGTCAATTCTTCTCGCATCAGAGACGCAATACTGCGCTCCAGCGGGAGGCCGGAACAATGGCGCGCTGATATGCACACAGCGGCGAACTCTGGATGCGTCGAATGCAATCTGTCACAGTAACGTGCGCCGGTGCAGCACGGCCTAACGCAGCATTGCGCCCGGTCGAGCTGCGAGATGTCGCGCGGTGTTTACGATCGGACCATGATGACGGCGCCCACTTCCTGGCCACCGTGACGAGGCACGCGAAAGGGGGCCAGCCGCGCTTGAACGGCCGCCGCTGATCAGCGCTTGCGCAAATGAACCAGCCGGGATGAGCGCGGTCGGCCCGATTTCGCCGGATCACTTTCGTCGCGCCGGCCACGTAGATCTGCCGTTCGAACGAATGTGTGCGCAGGTGTCACTATACAAGAAGCGCCAGCGCAAATAGTCTTCCGTTATACACAAGTATGCAGTCTCTAACACTACACGAAAGTGCGCGCTATATATTTATAGCGTGACAGTGGTGAGCACACCGACACATACTGCTGTCACTTAGGGGTTTGTGATTTGGTTAGAAGCCTATACAGTCTAAACATTCGTATGTTGCTTGTAAAAGCCACACGATTCCTTTAATGCAGTCGCTGATTTAACCGCAACAAATTTATAATTTTGAACTAGATGGTGTTTCGCAACATGCGCCACTTCCTCGGTGCAAGAGCGTGTTTGCATATACTGCCCGAATTGGAACGCAGCCGCAAACGGAAGAGTTCATGTCCTGCAAGGCTTTGCGCGAGATGTTTGGCACACAACGGCGCAGCTATATACACTGCCTGCGGTCACGCCTCGATTGTCCGGCGGTTACCGGCGCGTCCGATAAGAGTGCTGAAGTAACCGCTGTCGCGGTTGGCAGCCGCGGCCCTTCCGGCAGCGCGCTTCCTCGTCGTCACCCAGCGGAGGCTTCGGCTCCGGGCGCGCACCCGCGTCTTGCCAGTCATGTTCCGCTCCGAGTCGGTGCCATAGACCACGGCGGACGGAATTGTATGCTAATTCCGGGCAGGTGTAACGACGGTAAGCACTGTCTCAACGACTGAGAAACTGGGTCGCCTGCGGGCCCAGGAAGGGGAGAGCGCGGCCTTTCGCCTTCGACGCCAGCAGGGCGCCCAAGCGGATCCCCGCGCGTCACCTTCGCTCTGGGCTTGTCGCGCGTGACGGGCTGCTTGCTTGCTCGCCTGGTGCACACTGCGGTATATACTGCGACGTCGTGGGACTCGCCCTGGTATGACGCTGCTGCCGTGGCGTTTTCTCGCAGAGTACGAGGAGGTCGCACCCAGGGAGATGTCCTCTATTCCACATTGCACGAAATCTCTCATCTTATAACTCTAAGCTTCATTTACATGAACTCGACTCGAGGATATCGAGTCAGAAACAGAAATAACATGCGACTCGAGCACGATCTGACTGTGTCAACTTGAATCTAGCCAAACGGTTTCGAAAAACCGCCCCGCCGCGGTGGTCTAGTGGCTAAAGTACTCGGCTGCTGACCCGCAGGTCCCGGGTTCAAATCCCGGCTGCAGCGGCTGCATTTCTGAAGGAGGCGGAAATGTTGTAGGCCCGTGTGCTCAGATTTGGGTGCACGTTAAAGAACCCCAGGTGGTCGAAATTTGCGGAGCCCTCCACTACGGCGTCTCTCATAATCATATGGTGGTTTTGGGACGTTAAACCCCACATATTAATCAATCAATCGGAAAACCATCCGATGTAGACGGGGCTCAACAAATTTGCCTCGACGCGCTCACTCGGTCTGAGCCCCTACCGTTTGCACGAACCCGATGAATAGTATTTCTGACAAGCTACCTCGAACCGACGCTGAAAACTCACACGGGATATTGGTCGGGGCCAGCCAACCCCGACTGATATCTCATGTGCGTTTTCATGAACATCACAAAGCCATCGCCTCGCACTGATAACGGTGGATGACAAAGCGCGCGTATCGTGTGGCGGTGTTTGCCTGCATACCACCCAACAACCAGACGTTCTTTTCGCATGCTATGTTAACTGGACGAAGGCTTTGGCTGAAACTCATGCAAACATCAGCGCTGTTGGGGTTTGGAACTCAGACGCATTCTGATCTCAAACTCGACTTGGGCCGTTTTCAAGTAATTGCCATCGTATATTTGAGAAAAGCTGAATGCACCTTTGATTCCAGTTGTATACGTGCAGCGACGTGTTAATATGTCGAGTTAAAAACACCGTAGGGCTTGTGAAGCGTAAACAGTGAGGCTTCCCCGTGCTTTGATTGAGCAATGTTCCTTTGATTCTGAGAAGCGCAGAATGCGCACTCTTTTGATTGATAGTGACTTCCTTCAAATTCATTTCATAACTCAGTTCGCACTATGACAGGTGTGTAACCTGCACGGAAGTCCTCATCAAAGTAAAAAGAGTCATTGATTATCCGTCAGAAGGGCGCACGTCGCTTAATGCTCATTGCACGTAGGAAGTACCAGGTCCGCATTGCACAGGCTGCGTTTTTTTTATTACTACAGTTTCCCATTGTTACTATTACAGATGTCAGTGTCGCTTCGCAACATTTAGCGAGTTGATGAACATTTGCGAAGTAACCGTGATAGGAAGCACCATACAAATTTAGTGCTGCATGGGAGAATTACTGTGCATAGTTGCACCTTGTATCGTACCTATCGTCATCCCAAAATTTGGAAAACCCATGGTATATTTTGTTGACGATACGGGTCAAAGTCGTTTTTGCAAAACGCATTTAAAGACGCCAACAGAAATATACCAAACGGGATAGATATGCTTTCTATTCCCAAGCCTACGTTAACCATCATACTGTACAGCATAAACGGATAATCAGAAAGAAATATATATAGAGCGCCTTGCTGCAGATTCTCGGGACTTTGTTCTTGTGCTTTCCTTTGGAAGAAAAACAATGTGTGGTCAAAATAAAATAAAGCGAGGGAACGGAATATCCCCGACTGCTTGCTTGTGTTCATTTAATCCCTTCGTCTCTTTCCCCGCGTGTGTCTGGTTGATCATCATGTCTTTCCTTCTCCTCTTTCATAAAAAAAGGAGGAGGGGGATTGACTGAGCTCCGTAAGAGGCACGCAGACATACGTCAACGCGTATGCAGATTATTGAATAAGATGCGAGAAGCAGTATATAGATTTGGCACAGGCTGTTTTCTTGACGTCATGCCAGGTAATTTTGTTATCAATTAGGTTACGGCTCAAGAATACCTTTACACACTTGGCGCGATATCAAAACAATGTTTTGTAGACAAGCATCGCCTTTATTATTCTGCGCGCTTCATCGACCATGCGGAGGGGGGGGGGGGCGTTATGGCTCGCATGGGATAACCCCGTGGCGCCTCGCATTCGTCGGTGGTGTTCTTATTCCTAAGAGAACGTTTTTGGTTAGTTACTTTTTCTTTCTTTTACAACAAGTACACTAATAATACAACTACTAACTACTACTAACTACTACTAACTACTACTACTACTACTACTACTACTACTACTACTACTACTACTACTACTACTACTACTACTACTACTACCAACAAGAAAACAAGTACATCAAGACGAATGAGAGACTCAGGATAAATGTGTTGGTTGAATATGGCGATGCTCAGGTGGAGGACTTGAGTTGAGACACGTGGAGCCACCTTTCAATCACTATCGCGCAAGGACATCGACCGCAAGAGCTAAAGTATACCACCCTGTACTGTTTAACACTTATCCTCGTAACATGAAAATTTTCTTTTATTCTTACTGATTTATATGTCGACTTTGTTATTTGTCGCTATGTACCATTTTGACGCAATAATTTTGGTGTATTTTTCTCAAGAAACACAAGTAAATAACGTACACTAGGTGACATCCGGAATAGTTTTTTTTATATTTTCTTATATTGCTCTCATATTTCTTTTTATCGTATTAGTTATAGTGTGCGAAACTGATGTACTATATGTGGTTGAACATCCTTTAAAAGAGCGATGTATGCGTCCCCGAAAGAGCAATGACACGTGCCCTCACACTGGTAAGTACTATTTACAATGTCGTTCCTTTATCTCACTAGTACGCTGACGACGCCCTTTATATGACACCAGGTGAGAAATACCGACCAGTTTACTTCCAGGCGACCTGATCGGACCGATGGTGCAGCCGATTGCGAAGACGACAATAAGCGCGCGGAAAACTAGCCCCGTCATCCCTCGAATTTGACACGTCCTCGTGCACTGAATGTGCATCATTGCGCGAGAAGCGGCGACCGGTATAACGGCATAGCTGCTCTCTCGCGAGCAAGGGCGCAGCCGCCGGATTACGGTAAAGCGCGCCGCTGGGGCGGTGGCCCTGGTTCGGGGCAAGTCATCTGGCTCGACCGCGCGTAATATCGGCCGTTCTTGGCGGCGCCCGGTTCAGTGTCGTGCTCTCTGGCGCGGCAGGGTCGTGACCTCGCCAAAGAGGGACCTTTTTGGCCCCGCCGCATCGCGGTGACTGTCACGACCCGCCCATTTACGAGCCGCCCTTGTCGTGGCGGCTCGCCCAACTCGGACCACCGCGGTGGAATAGGTGAGAAAGAGGGTATTCACTCGGTTCGGCCACCATTCCTTCGGCATGCAGGGCTCGCTCAGGCCTATTTCCATCTGAAAAGACAAGACAAAAGAACGCTCGTGAGATGACGCTGCACGTGTGAGAGCAAAAAACAAATGCAACACTGAAACATGTCTCGTTCCAACCGCATTCTCCTTTGTTCTTCTAATGCGGGTAGAGCTACGCGTTCGGCTGTTCACCCCTTTCGTTGCGTAAATCGTATGACTGTTTACGGCAGCTCCCGACACGGTCTCACACGCGCTGTGGAGTGCGGAGTGCCCGCGGCAAACCGGCTGAGTTTATCTCGTAAGATGTCTTTCTCTCTTTTTTTTGTCTTCTTGGAACTGCGCCTGCAATGATTCTCTTTTCGATTTCTACGCTTTTATGATATTGCACACTCCTAATAGTGAGCAAAGAAAGCGGTGTACTTGTAGATCGCAATAAAAAACGCTCACGCACCCACAGCTTGTCAGTAGATATATACTCCAGGCACGTTTTTCGTCTGCGTTACGTGGTTCCTGTGGCATACATGCTCATCCACTAAAACTCTCGTCGATAAGCAATACAGCTCTGTGCTTTCCCTTCGCAGATTACGGAGTTTAACAAGAACTCTCTTGAGCAGACAGTAATCCGCCTATAGCGGTTGAAAGCAACGCATACTGTGTACACTGTGACAGTAAACAGAGAGTCTTTTAGCAGTGCCCATTTGTCGTACGATGAGTGCGAAAATATTCTGCACCATCATGGCCGTCAATGTTACTAGAACAACGTTGGTGGTCGTGGCAGAAAGTTGTTTGACAGCGAGGCTGCTCATGAGATCGTTCCTTGTGCACCCGGTAACACAAAACTGTAATGAATGGCCATGCACCACAGAAATTTGGTGAATCCCGCAGAGAACTTCTATTAAAAAAGAATAAAGCAACAGTCAGCCGAACAAATGGCTGCAGTGTAACGGCTCTTAGCCCAAGACCCCAAGTATATACGTTGTGAGAGTCCTAGGGAACAGGAAATTATTGATATGTGGAGTTGAACGTCCCTAAAACCACCGTATGATTATGAGAGACGCCGTAGTAGAGGGCTCCGGAAATTTCTACCACCTGGGGTTCTTTAACGTGCACGCAAATGTGAGCGGACGGGCCTACAGCATTTTTGCCTCCATCGAAATTGCAGCCGGCGCCGCCGGGATTCGATCCCGCGACCTGCGGGTCAGCAGCAGAGTACCTCAGCCACTATAGACCAACGCGGTGGGGCTATAAGGAACAGGAAAACGGCGGCTGCGAGAACCCCGAAGCGATGGAAGGCCTATACGCCAACGAAGATGGCTCAAGTCAAATCTCTATACGACGAGAATCAACGCAGAAATAGCCTATAGCATCGCAGCTAGAGACAACCTGCTTAACATATACAGGGTGTTTCAAGAATCAACGCAGAAATAGCCTATAGCATCGCAGCTAGAGACAACCTGCATAACATATACAGGGTGTTTCAAGAAACGTGTCCAATATTGTTTAAAAATCAGAAAAAGACGCGATTTGCTCGCTGTCTTCACAGCTAGTGTCAGGGATTTTAAGGGCGCTGAATATAAGATTTATAAACAATTAGGAAAGTTAAATTAATTAACATTTTGATTAGTAGAGTTAGGTCAAATGAGAGAATTGAAGTCCTTGATGCGAAAAACCCATTGCCACTTTTAGATTTGGGAAAAGCTGCCTGAAGTAATAACTACAAATTAATAAAATTCTCCTACATTTGCGGCGAAACCGGAACCAAAGGACCGATGAGCGCAACTAGCAGACGACTACAATGCCGTCACTGTTGAAAACGGTGCCTACAGGAATACAATTTTTCCATGTTCGTTATCGTATGTGCGTCATGGGTGCTGTAATTGCAAGTGCAGCACACACGCACACAACGAAGTCGGTTGATGGTTGATGTAAGAACGCTCCCTCATTTCGGTTGCGTTCTTTCGCGTTTCGGTTTCGCCGGAGATTTGGAAAGAATTTCATCAATTAGCAGCTAATACTAGAGGCCGCTTTTCCAAAACCTCAAAGCAGCAGTCTGTTGTTCGCACGAAAGACATTGATTCTTCCATATGACTTCACTGCCTAACTCCACTAATTAAAAAGCTGATTAATTTAACTTTCGTAACCACCGTTCCTAATGATGTATTTAACCGTCTTAAGATGCCTGCTGCTACAGAAAAAGCAAATATCAAGACAGCGAGCAGATAACGTCTTTTGGTGATTCTTAAACAATGTTGGACACATTTCTTGAAACACTGTATAGCCAAGGTCAGTTTTATTGCTTCAAGGCTTGCGTGGCTCAGTGCAGGCGTTGCCAATTGTATTTTAACCTGCAAGAACTGTATTACTAGATGTTACTTTCATAAGCTCATATCGTCGCCGCACGCATTGAACAGCTCATGCGGCTAATTTTTTTTTTCAAAAAGCTGCGTGTCAATGATGATGGCACGGTGTGATTGCGTATACGCGATAATAAATCTCGAGCCCCTCACTATAGCACTTCTCATATGCACATTGCATTGGAGTGACTTCATTTGCGATAATATAAAGACGTGTGCTCAGATTTGGGTGCACGTTAAAGAACCCCAGGTGGTCGAAATTTCCGGGCCCATCCACTACGGCGTCTCTCATAACCATATGGTGGTTTTGGGACGTTAAACCTCACATATCAATAAATAAATAAATAAATAAATAAATAAATAAATAAATCAAATAAAGATTGTTGCGGGAGCCCAGATAGGGTTAAAGAAACAGCTTGAAAGGGCCCTGGCCATCGTATAAGCGTGAGTCAGCATAACGTATAGTTTCACTGGGCACGCGTTACTATTCATAATAATCAGCATGACTAAGTAAACTACATTATCATGTGCACACCCATCATAAGATAGACCGGTAATTGCATTAATTCCATCAATCATGTTCAAGAGGTGTACGCACTGCCATTTATTTATTTATTTTCTTGTGTTTTTTAACCGTTCGCCGACGTCCGTGCGAACAATGCCGCTGGGGCACCCGCTATTATTGGCACACACACTCGAACCCGGCTGCATCGTAAGTGCCTGTTGCGGCGGCCGAAACAATGAGGCGACTTGCGAGCGCCAGCATATGCCGGGCAGTATACAAAGTTGAGCGTGTATATTCTCGATCGATCGATCGCGTTTGACCGTGCGCGCACACTTTCACTTTCGGATGATGTGGCGCGAGAGTTCACTCTAGCGGCGTGTACGGTTGTGCATACCGCTGACATGGCTACAGTAAGTGCCCGCTCGAAGTGGTGGTATCGAAATGCGGTCGATCTGAGGCGTCAGTAAGAGTTCTCTGTACTCTATCTACTCTTGTGCCTTACGCGCTGAGAATGATTACTTCCGTCTAACACGTTCCCCTCCTTTTATGAGAAAATCGTTCATCAGTTGAAATAATAATAATAATAATAATAATAATTGATGGCGATGATGTACGCATTTCTGCAGATATTCATAAAGTCTGTCAGTAAGCGAAATTCTGTGAGCATAAAAGCGCCTCGTAATGGCACACGGGTGATATTTGCGTTGAGGCCCGTGATGATGGGTTCGCCAGGTATTCCCACCTCCGGACACGCTCTGTGCGCTCTTCTATTTTTTATTCTTTTTTTCCCGCTTCGCACTCTCGTCTGCTGCGCGCGCCCATCGCTCCCCCTGATGGGCGTGTTTACTTTCTCCGGACTCTCCTTTTTTCTCGCCGCTGCAGAAATAGGCCCATCAAGGACGCGTGCCGCGGCCCGCCAAGGCACGCATCGTTTATGCGGTCGGGCGCGTCCGCGGCAAATCTGGGTGATACACTTTCGTTTGCCACCTCGGCTGACTCGCTGTGGGCGCGCCTGGCCCAGTTTGGGCGTCTGCCACGTTCCGCCAAGGCATTCGAGCGCGAAGGGGGCCGCAAATTTCGCCTCAGCAGAGGAAGAAGAAGCCCTTCCTACGATCTTCTTCTTCCTGGTGTGGCGCCAGCTGAGTGCTGGCGTAATCCTCGCGGCCCCGGAACCGCAGTCCCGGCACATCGAGCACGCCGGGTCGGCAGGAAATGGCCTCCCGATGGATGGCGCGCTCATCGCGTGCACTCACCACGACGTTTGACTTCGCTTCTTTGCAAGCACGTAGAGTTTCCCTACGGGGATACCCTGAGTTCAGTTGCCGGGGGCCTAATCACCAGCGCCCTTTTATTTGGTAGTTTATGGAGCTCTACTTCTTCTTTTGCACTGGTTAATTTTCAAGAAATCGTTCTTTTGCCGTATAATAAACGGTTCTGCGCAGAGGGTGTCGTTGCGAATTGTTGCATTAATAACCCGACGTTCATATCCATGAAAACGATCACTGCCTTCAATCGTGAGCCGTTTGAAACGAGGAGGACAGCACTTAGGTAAGTAACATGCGCTGCGTGTAATCGTCACTACGCTATCGTACTACGAAATACAGGGTGCTTTATTTTAGACAAAAAATTTAATTATTGAAGCTGTGACAAGGATTGCGATGCGGGCTTGTGCTAGCACATCTTCAGTAGGTTACATTGTAGCGCATATACATGACAGGACAACATAAAGGCTCATATACAGACACAGGGCGCTAATAACCTCCAGCATTGTTTACTTTAAGAAGCCAGAGTATAATTATGCACTCGCCGCACGAGTCACAGCGTTTTATTTTATTTTTCGTTTTGTTCACATCATGGTGAACAAAACGAAAAATACATTGAAATCTCAAGGCAAGCGCAGATATTCTAATTCTTTTTCTAACACTGCCAGTGACGGCTCGCTGGTACACATATCTCCAAGTGCCGCAATCTGTTCGGCTTCTATTATAAGACATGTTTAGTGGCGTATTCAAGGGAGGCGTGGTTCAACTCGCCCTCCCAACATTTTTCAATTTTGCTTGCGGAAACACATGCACACATACAAATGCACGCGCTAAAATGCATCAAGTATAGTTAAACTCCCCTCCCCCCCCCCCCAAAAAAAAAAAGACCAACTATGCCTTTGGCCATGTTGTTTAACATTTGCATCTACCTGTTCTTTTGGTGGCTTCAAAGAGGGGAAACTCATTGATACAAATTACAATGCGGCGCGAAGAAAACATCAGCTAAGGTTTTTCCAACTTTATTTATGTGTTCACGCAAGCTGCCATTGATACATCTTCCTGATTGCCCTGCGTAACCCTTCCCGCACGTTAAGTCGAGGCTGTAGTTTACTGATCAAGTCTTACATTCAACAAACTTATTCCTATTTTCACTTAGCAGCTGGGAACACTTGTCTGGTTTTGCTTTTTTCTGAATAGGTTGGTGAGTTGATTAGGCACTGAGAAAACGTCAGCGTTACCTCACCATGTGATTTTCTTTAGGTTATGGGAGAACCGGTGGATGTAAGGTATTGCAGTCGGTCGTATGTTGTCCCTGTGGCAAACTTCTTCTATGCTATCAGGGGCAATTACTAGCGTTTTGCGCTTGATTCAGCACTCCTTCAGCGACTGACACTAAAGACTGTCCGCGATAACTGCAGCATATCTTGTAGGCGCACGGTTCTGCTGCCAACGCTTAGTCGGTGCTGTCAACCCAAGACGTGTTAAGCGCGTTGGTGAGACACATTTTCGGAACTTCTCTTTTAACTAATTTGGAATGGGCTGAGTGATAGCGTAACAATGATAGCACCAGCATGTCAGGTCATGACTGAAGGTAAAACTGAGATCTAAAAACCTAATACTTCCCTGCACGGGAACCTTGAATGTAACTTCTAGCGGACAAAGACACTCGCGTACAGCAGTAAAACATTGAAACACTGTGTCAAAAGTAATTTTACAAACATTTAACAAAAACTAAAAAGAAACAAAACAAATGTAAAGATTCTAAGGACATTTCTTTCACTGAGACTGGCACATGTATATCTTTGTCTACAGCTTAGCTATACACAGGTTGCTGAAAACTGGGACTAAGTAGCATCCTGCGTACAGACCCCTTATTTCTGCCGGTATGCAGGGTATTCTTTCTTTTTACAAAGTTTGATCTCAGATTCATGCGTAAAAGTTCCGAAAAAACCGCCAGGTAGGCACGGAACGCGGGTCACTGACACAGAGAAAGCTGAAAGAGTGACCTTTCTAGAGCCTTCTTATACATTCTTCGGGTAAGTGCTACAAACACTTTTGAAGGGTACCCACTACGCTACAAATAATATTTTTTGTATTTAGGGATACATCCACTATGCTATCCTATGGAGAAGCGCGGTACCCGCTACGCACTTGAAAGAAATTTCTGTGTAGTTTTTTTATGTTGTGGTGGACGACGAGGAAAAATTATGACTAACGCTATTGTAATGGGTTGTAGCATTCGACGACCCGTTCGTTATGCAATTCACATAGTGTGATGGCTGGTTGTAGCTTTTCTGTTCTTAAGCACATTATTACACACATTACTACAATTCCTTTCCCAGCGTGAGGCCTGCCATGGTCAGTTTACAACGGAGTTTGAAGCACCGGCGTATCTCCGTAGTAGAATACTGAGCCAACACGCAGGAGACCTGGGTTGGAAACTTAGTCTGTTGTCGGTGTTTTGAATTACTTTTTTAATTCCGCGCGATAGCGGTTACGGACACCCGCGGCGGCGGACAACTACGGCGCAACGACCCCTGTTGTGGTCCCATAAGCAGCTTTCGCTGTAAAAAGCATTGATGCTAGTTTGTTCAACCTGCTTCGATATGTCCATATAAAGGCGTTCGGGTCGAGAGTCAGAAGCCTCCGGGCGTACAGAGCATGCATGAGCTCGGTTCTACAGGGCTGAGGATTGCAGCGATGCGTAGCATCGTGGAGAGCGAACAGAGGAGGTGGGCCACGGCCGGAGTCCGGCCCCCGGTCCGGCCACGGTACGTGGCGCAAAACTTCCCGTCGAATAGTTTCTGCCGAGTCAGCCCGACCCGACACATTGCCAACCACGTCAGGCTGATCGAGTCAACCCATCCGCCTGCTACCGGGCTAGATTAGATTAGATTTGTGGGGTTTAACGTCCCAAAACCACCATATGATTATGAGAGACGCCGTAGTGGAGGGCTCCGGCCTGCTACCGGGCTGACTCAGCCCTCCCCGTGGCTCACTCTGCCCTATACTCGCCATTGGTACCATGACTCTGGGGAGGGCAGGTGCAAATTTAATGCCGACAACCACAACTGGAGTTTCACGAGCCAACACAACCATATCCTTATAGGGCACGCCCTATAGGAGGTTTCCGGAAATTTAGACCATCCGGTGTTACGGACCTAGCACAGCTCGCGCGTCTCCAGCGTTTCGCCTCCATGCATGTAAATGCCACCAGCATTGAACCCACGACTTTTGGGTCAGCGTCCGAACGTGCACCGTCACCACTGTCCCACCGACTCCAGCTGGACTCGACCCCCTATGGTCACGTTCATGCGTAGGAACCCTGCGCACGGTTCACGTAAAAGCCCTGAAACACGCATGCTCTTGCCATACTCAAAGCTGAATGAAGTCTGCAGGGTGTCAGCGTAACAGTGATTATTACCTTTAAATGTATGCAAGCTGATGTTGGCGCCTCTAGCGGTCGCCGGCTCCTCCCCCGGCGTGCGACAAGGAAATGGACACATAGTGGTTTAATATAAACCCGTGGCGACAGGAAAGCCAACCTTGTACGAAAGCATTTCTTTTCTAGTAATACTTCAGGCTACAAACTCTTCGCGATGCAGCTGTAATGGCATGCTTACGATGCCCGTCGCAGTGATGCAGTCACGACTGATGAACGATTGAATGCGAATTGTAAAGATACTCTAAATAAACTACTTACTGAGCCAGAGCATAACCACCGGCACATCGTGGTCTTTGCTGAGGGATTTCGCATTACGCACGTGACCGGGACGCCTGAATACACGCAGCAAAGAAAGACGCTTGACTGATTCGCTTTACCTTCGAATAAAGTCGTTCACTGACCTCTACTGGGTGCTCCTTTTTCTATCATCGGCAAGTATCTCGAGCTATGATTAACGCGCGCGGGAAACTGGAACCGCGTATATGCACGAGCCACGTATTGCGCCACTGCGTCGGAGCAGCCGTCGTCCCGGCAGGGCGTCGTTGTTACAGGCTGATTCCTGCGCAGACGGAATCGGTGATGAGACGGCGCTATACGGCCTGGACCGGTAATCGTTACAGATGATGCGCAGCGTCTGGACAGACTGGGAGACACGACTTCGCGGTGGGCGACCGATGTCCGAGGAGCGGGCGCTCTGCTTGCACCGCGGTTCGCCGCCGTGTCCCACCCTAACCGGAAACACGATGTGACGGCGGACGGCGTCTACATGCTCTCCGTGTACCCGCACCCCACGTGGAACTCCTGGCACCCCGGTTCACAGAGCGTCCCCATGCCTGTCAACCACATCCTCCCCCCCCCCCCCCGGAACCTCCAAGTTGTAGACGTTGTCTCTGTCAAAGACCAATAGAAAAACTCAACCCTCTGCATTCAGGCATCTAGGATTCAGGAACAATTACCAGTAGACAGTGTGACCAACAGCGTGTCTTCAACGAACGGTGTCCAACTATACCTTCTGCTGTATATTTAAAGTAGTTATCCGCCACGGTGACTTCGCGGTTACTCTGCTCGGCTGCCGCCCCAAAAGATGCGGGCTTGATCCTGGTCTCCACGGTCGCATTTCGGTAGAGGCGAAATGCTGACCCGTGTACTGTGCGAACTCGATTAACGCACCTCTCATAGCCTGAGTCGCTTTAATATGTTAAACTGCATAAACCAACCCAACAACCAACCAGCCATTCAGAGAAGTTAACACACAGCGGTGACTACTGAAGTAACTCATTATTTTCTCATTCACTTACGAACAGCTTTCTTGTGCATTTCACTCGGTTTACCTCCTCTTCCAAACACTGCCACAGATTTCTTGTCACGTTAAATTCCACAGTCCTCATTTCGCATGAACGCACTTCACTCACTCATCGCCAGGTAATAGTTGCACATACGTTACTTAATGGCATCTTGCAGTTTTCTTGTTCCCCGGGGAAGAGGGTCCCCTTCTCAAATACTAGTGGGACAGAAACCTTTGAAATGCCGAGACACTAATTCCTTCACTGCTTTTGGAACATGGTTCACTCAATGGAATTACCCGGACGCTGCCGTGGGATTTCTTCAATAGCATTTGATCATTGCACAATGTCGTACAATGATGAAGAAATTCGCCATCACCTTTCGATCGATTGTCCCCGCAGAGCTTCGTATATAGGCAGCAGTTAAAACAAGAATGACCCGTAACTGATCCTCACCTATTTTTCGGACTCTCGAAATTGCTTGGTGCTTAATAACCGAAAACCACTCGCCAAACACCGCTGAATGCATTCAGACACATTTAAAAAACGCGCCATTTAACGGGCACGATAGGTCTTCGTTGCAGCCATGGAGGAAGGAAATGCCTTTTTCCTTTCATGGTTGCAGCGCTGCGGTGGCTGCAGGGCTCTTGAGCCAATAGGTGGCCACTAGGAAGAGCGATGATCCCTCAAGATGTATTCAACCCCGCCGCGTCGTCTTCTCGGCGTGTCGATGGCGTCGAGAAAACGGCAGCGCCGAGAAAAAAACAAGTACGTGAAAAGTGGCGGTAACCGTGCAAAAGGGCGTCTTCCGCCTCGGAATTTACCAAGCGGCTGTATTGCGCTATGTGACCCGTAGGTCCTTATACGACGCTTGTATTTGCTTTTTGTTTGCGTCGTGACGCTTTGACAGCGAAGTATCCGTGACTATTTTGCACACTGTTTCCCCCATGCATCCACTCTCATATTCGCGGAGACAAGGCTTAGCAGGCGTGCCTAAACGAACAGCGGATCTCAATAATAAGGATAAAACATACGTGATGCTTTGTCCTCCTCGTGAGATATAACAGATTTCGCCGTTTATTCAGTGCTGCCAGGGCAGTACTGGGTAAGTATAGCAAGCCCGTTTTCGGTTATAGGCTACTGCTAAGCAATCGCGCACGTCTTAACCTTGCCATTTATAATTAAATTCCATAAACAGCTATGTTTTGCTCTGCAAAACACACGACCTGCTTACACCTCATGGCTTACACCCTGCTGCAACCATATTGAGGACGACATGTCCCTTTGGTATTTGTCTGTGAGGGCATGTGTGTTACATGTGCCGCGCATGTATTTATAAAAGCTCTTGTGCAATGAAACTTGCTTATGACATGCCATATGTCTCTGTGTGGGTTCCTTATTCGTTTGTGCATGCACTCTAAAAACTAAGAGAGTGCTGGGCACTCTCTTTGGGACAGTACTTTCTTGTCCCATATTTCACTCTCTTTTCTAGAGTAAATCGCCTCTTGTTGAGGCAGAGTACAGCGATTCCCCCAGAACGGGTCAAAGCACTCCCCCTAAACAGAGTAACATAACGCTGCCCGAAAAAGAGTAGCATGATCCCACCGAAGAGAGTAGCAGCGCACCTCACGAAAAAAAATAGCAGAACTAGAGCCCATATTGAAATTTCTAATTGTTTTTAGTAGATTTCCTCATGCGTAGACCGTAAGAATGGCTAAGTACGAGCACTACGACCAAAAAACAAAAGAAAATTAAATGTGAAAACGGATTTGAACCTTTGACTTCTAGACGCAAAGAGTTTGCGAGCCCGACACGTTAACCACTAAACCACACTGAAAAATGCTTAAGGGGTGTTTATTTCTTCATGTTATAAGTAATGTTAACGACATTGTTAATATGGATGACGATGGTGTCCAGATTCGATTATTTACCATTGATTGCGTGCTTTTTTAAAGATATTAATTCTATCAATGATCAAATTAGCTTACATAATAGTATAAATAATTTATTGAACGGTGCGTGCACTGGGGAATGACACTAAACCCAAACAAAAGCATACTAATGCGAATGACACATCAGAAATCACCTTTGCTTCATACGTATGAATTGGGTTCAGCCCCCCTGCATGCAGTAACCCCATACAAGTATCTAGGAGTCACTTTTACCAACGCGTTAACATGGAATGACCACATTAGTAAAACTTGCTCCTCAGCCTTCAGAAAATTATGCCTTTTGAGGCACAAACTTGAAACAAGCACCTTCCGATGTAAAACTACTATGCTATAACACCTTAATCAGAACCAAACAAGAATACGCATGTATTGTTTGGGATCCGTATACAAAAACTAATATCAATAAACTCGAGAGAGTGCAGCGAAAGGCAGTTAGATTTATATTTAACAAATTCTCAAGACAGGATTCACCCACAGAACTTATGAATGCTAACCACATTGAACCACTCGATATGAGAAGACAGAAGCACAGACTGGAATTTCTTAAACTAGTTTACACGAACAATTCACCCCTAGACTCATCTTTATATCTGTTGCCCCTATCAACCCCAACCACTCGTCACCGTAGACAAGATGCATTAACACCCTACTTCGCGAGAACGAATACATTAAAAAAAAATTCCTTTTTCCCTCATACAATAACTGAATGGAATTGTGTAATTGAATCTACACCAAAATGCTGATTATTAATAATTCGTTTGTATAGCGTTTCGCCAAACGTATTGACTCTATTTCTGTACTAGTGTTCTTGTTTCATTTATTCTTTTTGTTTTCAACATGTTCACTGTTGTACCATTTTATTTGCCCTCCCTGCTCGGACTACGTGTCCGAAGTACTTGATAAATAAAATAAATAAGTAAATAAATAAAATGTTGAAGATATGTCTATTTTTTTTTTGCTTAGACGCGTAGATTTGTGTGTCTCCGCGCTTCTCAACCAACCGGGCTGTAGCTAACATGTTTACCGTGTTCGTTTTGTGCTTCGTAAGATCAAAACGTCTATCCGACACGTTATTTTTATACAGAAGAATGAACATTAGCGCAACCAATTATATCAACGTCATGGGCACTGACTCTCAAAGTGGTTAGTCATTTCTGCCTTCGAAACATCGCGCATCTGAAGTGTCCACTAAATAATTTAGTTTTTGTTTTCACCTCATTTGGACATATTTTTGGTCATTCTTGTTCACGTTTTACGACTAAAGCCACCATACTTCAGTGTAGCTGTAACGTTAGGTTTACGGCACCATCGCCCGTGTGCCATGGTCGTAGCGACAAGAATTACTATTAATATAAGGAGAATGTCATAGCCATTTGCGTTGAGTTTCGATCGTGACCGATTAAAAAACGTATAGTATTCGCTTATTTCACTACACAGATCAAAGGCTAAAAACATGGATATTAAAAGTTCCGGGTGCCATCCAGTGCGCTGAAATTGACAGGCGTGCGCTGTAAAGACTGTTATTTTTGTTAATAATCTCTAATGTCTCAACAAATGAATGCAGCACGTTTTACAGCATACATGCGTGATTATTAGGTATTGCTAATCCCTCGTGGTGAGCCGACGCATCTAACAGTAATCAAGAGCAAGAGTATAACCCCGTTTTACTCTCTGATGCCTGAACAGTATACGGGCATTTCACTCACTCAAAAAGAGTAGCAGTAGAAAGGTGTTCCACTCTCTCGTTTCATACGGATTGAAAATGAATTTCACTCTATCTGATGTTTCGCGAGAGTGGAACACTCTGAAGAGTAACTTAGCCTTTTTACTCCTGTGATGCCCTCCACAGTTTTTAGAGCGTATACTTCATCTGTGCAGCTGTTTACTTCAGTCTGCATTGTTTCACTAGGTATGCGTGTAGAATTATGTTACATGACACACAAGTATGAAGGAATTCGATGCGGCGAAACTTGTTATCTCGTTTTGCATTATTGCATGTTCCTCGGTACATGCAGCTATGTTCTCCAGATTTTTTTCAAACCTGTGTGATGTTTCGTTCTTATCTTATTACGTAGTATATTTGTAGTTATTACCCCAACCATGAAAAAATAAGTGGCCCTCACCATAACCAGTGAACTATATTTTTTCTACCTTTTGCCTTTTTTTGAATACGACGAGTTGCTAGGTGCTACATTTAGGTTTTGGTTAGTCAGTGGGTTTATGTGAAATGCGTATACGTTTATTTGTCCTGGGAGTGTCATTACGTAAATTTTCTATTTGTATATGAAGTGATTATTTTGAAGGATCAGCTTCATTGCCTCCAAGATTGAGCTACGATGACGAATATTGAGCTGTTTAGCTGATTATCATTTACATACTGACACTGCCAGTCAGGTGGGTGGTTCACGGGGGGGGGGGATGGGGCTATCCTCTAAATTTTTACATTTCGTATACTACACGTGCACTCAGACAACACAGACGCGAATAATAATACGGGTGGTTCCTACCCCCTTTCGACCATCCCTATCCACCGAAAACAAAAAGTTTCAGGCTACACCACAGCATATGGATAAAAAAAAAAGGAAAGTCGATCATGTATTGCCCTCACAACATTTAGATACACTACACACACAAATATAACTATAAAGTGAATGGATAACAGCATCGGCGTCGTATACCCCTCCTCCCCTCCAACACGTTAACAATCCCCAGGTGGTCGAAATTTCGGGAGCCCTTCACGACGGCAACATTAAAATTCATATTGTGGTTCGGGACGTTAAACCCCACATAATATTAATTGACCTTGTATTCAACGATGTTAAAATGTAAAAAAGTTAGTATAATTTATTTTTCCGTTCAGATGCATAAGCTTAACTTCTATTTATATCACTCAGTGGAACTGTTGTATATTGTTTTAGGCTGTACGCAAGCATATCTTTGCAGACACAGTGTTGCGCACATGATCATAAACTGCACGCATAGCTTGCGAATCTGTGTGTCTACGCAGTTATAAATATACCTCTAATGGTCAAGTGTGACGCTCGTATTTGCTTCAATGATGCCAAATAATGTTATCACTAGAGTATAGTCGATACACAAACAATCTACGAGATTGATTTGTATAGAAAGTTTTCAGGAACAATGAATGCTATTTTTAATATTAAACACGTGAAATCAGTTAAAAATTATGAACCATATATCCGAAGAGAACCATGATGGGATGCGAAGCAGCAGCGGTGCGCACGGCGTTGACCGGGTTGAAACGGACGTCAACGCGGGTGCTGGAAGAATGGTTAAAACGAAACTCAGTGTAACGTTTACTCGAGTCACGTTTGTTTGAAACTCAACACAAAGTGGTTCTAAGAGAGAAAGGAAGAGAAAAGTGAGCCCCGTAACTGTCTGCTTCAGCGAGCGACACCTCCACAGTATCTCACAAGGGATGAAAGGGGCAGGAGGGATTAAAAGGATAGGAATAAAGGTGTAGAGAGAGAGAGAAAGAGGCGTGAGGTGGTAAGCCAGAGAGCGACGACATATCGAGGGGATAGGAGAGATAGGAAAGATGGAAACACGGTCACAGGAGTCCGAGGACGGGGCACCACTTGCGAGAGCTTTTGTCGGTGTCAGGATGACGTAGGGCGAGCCCAGTCGGCCAGAGCTACGCTGACGTCGGAGATCGCGAGGGCACAACCGGTCGGCACGGAATCCAGCGAGCACGGAATGTGGGTTGGCTTTCGTGTAAGTTTCATCGCAGATAAACGAGCCGAAAGAGTGTTTACATTTGATGTGTGGTCGAGCGTTACTGGCGGTGGAGAGGATGAAACGAAAAAAGAAGTGTGTTGAGAGCGGGCGCTGCGGCGAGCGTGCTGAGGGTGAGGGAGACAGTGACGTCTGCGCGCACTTGCGAGGGCAGCGTGCAGGGGAGCTTGACACCAACGCGCTGCTGCGGCATGATCTACTTAGCACCGCTCCAACACTTGCGGCAAGGGAAACGCATTGCAGTGCGTTCGTACGGACGTACGTACGTACGGCGTTACACACGCGAGTCAAAAAGCTGCTTCGCATCTAATAGTGCGGGCCAGTTACTGTAATGAGCGTACGCAAAGCATTCATGTGCCGGCAATGCAAAACTGACAATTTACAACAAGCCAAGAACTGCATATTTGACGAACGCCTCTTCTAAAAGCCGCAGACCTCTAGGGCTGTGGACATAGTCCCGAAGACCGCATGACGTCACGCAGTAGTTTACAATGTGGGTGTCGCATGGTGGCTGAATGATTTTTGAGTGTCGCCGTGTTGACATAGATGGGGAATCAGTGTTTTATAGCAATCGCAGACAAGTCGGAGAATGTTGCTGCGAGTTTTGGAGCAAGCTTGTTCCAGTGTCAGTGAGGGTGGAGTCACGCGTGGAGAGTATTCAGGGCAGTAATCCCATTTGTCGTCTTTCTGTGATTGCCCGATGCGAGGCGTCTCACAGTCCTTCGAACCGTGTCCAGTCCCAATTAAGCCTCCGGTTTCATACACACGACTGAGTTCCCAAATGTATGTCCTGGAAAGATCCCCTATAATCTCGAGAAGCACTTCGTACCTATTGTATCTAGATAATGTCCTGTGCTTCATTATCAAAGCCAGCCTTTGCATAATAGTGAGGGGATGCTATGATGAACATTCGTCTCTCTCCAATCGAAATGTGCAGCGTGGAGAGGGAGGTCGCAGTGTTCTTTGTGTCAGAAGCTCCTCTCGATACTATGTGCAATGTTCCCTGTTGTCAATTAGTGTAGTTACCTTTTGTTTTTAGCTTCCTGGTGCGCTGCTGCCTGGTGCGGTGATGTGCGTCATCCATGCGTGTATCTTTGTTGCGCAAACTCTTTTCCACCGATTGTATATTTCAAGATAGAGCACACGACACCGATAGGAACACTCGACAGTCGTCGAGATGTGTAGGGTGCATGCATAAGGCCCCGCTCGCCGACAAGCGTGCGGCAGGGCTGCGGTAAGC
Source organism: Rhipicephalus annulatus (assembly GCA_013436015.1). Classification (NCBI taxonomy): domain Eukaryota; kingdom Metazoa; phylum Arthropoda; class Arachnida; order Ixodida; family Ixodidae; genus Rhipicephalus; species Rhipicephalus annulatus. The sequence goes on along the minus strand of WOVY01002978.1, from coordinate 297,723 downwards.
GTTATGAAAGCCCGTGTTTTTCTTGTCACCCACGCTGTCCCGCAGTCCTCGGAAGTGGCTTTCCTCACGAGAGGGGCACGCGTACCACACGAACGATCGTATACTTTCAAGAAGGCCTTGCCGCCCCACTGGCGTGACAGGGGAGACGCACGCTGGCAGAAAGCTTACTTCAGCACGCGCCTACCGCACTTGGTCCTTGACTTATAACGCCGGTAGCAGCCTCTTCGGTCAGCGTCTCAAGTGAAACGAAAAACGGGACACGATCCAAGGACGGACGACTTCGGAGAGCCTTTTGCGGCAGCGATCGTGCAACTTGGAAAATTCGGCGCTGCCTAGTAATAGCGTTACGCGTTGCAAACGGGACAAGAACACGAGTGTGCCTACATGCGAGTTACGCCCTATTTCTCGACGCGTGTCGTGTAAGTCGTGAAGCGTGCGTGTGGGCAGTGCCTTTCTGTGCCACCTCTGCCACCACTCGTAGCGACCCTGAGCGAACAAGCTCAAATGTTCGAAGCGCGGGAAATGCGAACTTCTCGTGATGCATTATTCAGCGAACGCGCCTGGGTAGTGTTGTGCGCAAATGCGCGCCCAGGTTGCCTCAATCTGTGACGAGGGAGACAAAGGGCGCGCTTCTGCCTACTTTCGCATTCTTCAACTTTCACTTGCTGGTAGCGTTTTCTTTCTTTCATAGCAGATTACTTGAAACATATTGCCGTGCCTTTTGCGGACGTGACTTCCATTACACTGAACGTTACCCGCGCTTTGTAGAGTTGTTTGCGCCTCTAGAACGAAACAGTAACCCTGGTAGCTTCGACGTCGTGCGAGCAGACGGCAGTCGCCGTTTTTGTTCGATCATCTTGTGATGCCCCGTTTCTTACACCTTACGTAACTGTGAACTGTACTCGCTACTAAGATTATCTAAAGAAAAAAATTGAAACCCGTGGCACGCTTCCAGCAGTGTCTGACAAAAAAAAAAAGAGTAGCACAGGTTATAGCTGCTTGTATTGATGAGTGTGAACGTCGCGGATGGGCTCCCCCAAGTGTGCTTGTGATTCTGTCCATCTGCCTTTCCACCCCTTTACCCTCTCTCCCAGTGAAACCTATAGCCTACCTGAAGCGCGTCTGGTTAACTGACCTCCCTGCCCTTCATTGCCTCTATTTCTCTCTCTCCACATTGAGGTCGCATTCTCTGAACACAGGTTGCCATGCTTAGCGTGCACTGAAACGAAACATGCGTTATGCGCAGTAGCGGGACGACCATGCGTTCAGAGACGCCATCATGTGGAAAGATATGAGCGCACAAGGTAGAAGAAAGGAAGCACTTCACAGGAAAGGCACTTCCTCCCTTATACTTTGATTGATTTGATTGATTTGTGGGGTTTAACGTCCCAAAACCACCATATGATTATGAGAGGCGCCGATGGAGGGCTCCAGAAATTTAGACCACCTGGGGTTCTTTAACGTGCACCCAAATCGGAGTACACGGGCCAACAACATTACCGCCTCCATCGGAAATGCAGCCGCCAGCCTGGGATTTGATCCTGCGACCTGCGGGTCAGCCTCCGAGTACCTTAGCCACAAGACCACCGTGGCGGGGCTTCCTTCTACTTTGTGGGCTCAATATATATTTCCCCAGTATGTTGTACCAACTGGCCCAGCATTCCACCTTATGGAGACGCCATTTTTCTTGTAACTTGTTGCGTGTGTCAGCTCGAGCGTTGGTGCTCGCTGCCTAATCAACTTAGACTCGATTTTTGTAGTGCTCAGGTGAAAGCACAATGACGTATGGGATATCGATAAGTCAGCCGCATTGGGGTCGACTCAAGGTGACCGAACATGCAAGAGGCCGAGCTAGCCGGAAGTCTGCGAGCATGTAACCTAAATACAGGCTCTACACCTACTTGCAACGGATATGCGTACTTTTTGATCACGGAACACACTGATGCGCGGCTGTTACACGTGATCGTCGCTGGGTTCTGCTCGCCCAACACTGTGACGTGCGCAGCGACAACGGAGCGCCACTTCCTTTTCTCATTTTTCTCGGTTTCTGCGAGCAACAGAAGCGGCCCGCTGCGATCCTCTCGCGTTGCCTCGCTTCCGTTCACCTTTTCAGTCTCGTTTTCCCAGCGTGTTCTCCGTGCACCGTGCCCGGCTAATGACGGCCGGCTCCTCTTCCGTCGGCGCCGATCAACGCAGACACGCGACCGAGAGGCTTCAACGGACACCGAAGCAGATGGCGCCCCTGATCACCCAAAGAGCAGGTGGACTGTTATCGTCAAACTGCATTGCGTGCTTCGATTTCGGGACGCGCGCACCTGTACACGGCTCATCGTCCGCCGCCTATATACGTGCAACGGGCGCGCATCTTCAAGGTTATGGCCGGTGTTCGCTGGTCTTTGTCCCAGGGCTGCATTTAAACTATAGTGCGCGCCACGACAGCGCAACACATATGGTAAACTCTCAGAATCGCACTGTCTGTCGCAGAATGAGTAACAAAGCCTGTGAGTGTAAATGCTAGTGATTTTTCAGAGTCGTGTCCCGTGTGTACTGTAAAGCCCCCATGCGGCATATACCGCCAGCGACTCCTTGAACCAAGGAATTATGCTTTCACGCTGGCAAGAAATCGAACCAAAAGGTGTATCAACACTGCTGTTATTCGGAATTCCTTATTCGATCATCAAAATTGGAGAGACGTTCCCGTTGCCCTAGCGGCGCGCTCTCGGTGTAAAGAGAGGAAGGCCGAGTATCTGCGCAGATTTTTTGCGTGATTGACGGGATGGAAAAGCTTAAATACCAAGCTGCACTAAAGTCAGTTACGCACACAAACCTCGCAACTATCTCTCTCTCTCTCTCTCTCTCTCTCTCTATATATATATATATATATATATATATATATATATATATATATATATATATATATATATATATATATATATGCTACAGATATTTTACAATTTTGCATAACAATCGAATTCGAATACAGTAAGCCTCTTGTAATTTTCACGCGTGAAGTCCACATCGAGGCTGAAATACTTTGCCGCAGTTCACATGACACCGTTGCGACTAATTAAAAAAAACCGCACTGATATCCAAGAAACCCTCATCGGAAAAGTACCGGCGTACGTAGAAAAATGGAAAGTTCTTGCCGAAAGAGGTTTCTTGTACTACATATTTTATTTCACCGTTTATCGTCTTTCGGACACGCACGACCACAGACGTTCTTGCCGGTATCGTCTTCCTTCGCGCTCAGCTCGAACGTGCGGAAGAGGCGCAACTTCGCGGTCGTCGCCCAAACGCCGGCGACTCGGATCGAACAAAGCCGTCTGTGAACGAGCTTCAAACAAAAAAAATTAAAAAGAAAACTCTTGCGGGAATCGTAAATTGGTCCCACCATCTCTACATGTCAGTTCACCGTAAGCACTTGACTGACGGGTCGATAACGAGCTTCTCTATTGCAAACCCTTCAGCAACAAGACCGCGGGCCACGTTTTCTTTTCTCTATTTCCACTATATGGCCACCACGTGGGGGGAAACCAAGGCTTTTCGGGCCGAACCAGAAGAAAAACGCACATTTCAAGCTTGGAGAGTGATCGCTTGATGATATAAATTGTCCTTTTGGAGGGACGGGCTTACACCCCCCCCCCCCCCCCTCGTTAACTTCTTGCTTTTCGTTGGCTTCGATAATGGCAAGGAAAAAAAAGGGAAGGAGAGGCAGTCTAAATTAGTGGCGACGTGCTCGTAAGTCACCCCCTTTTCGAGAACCATTGCAGTATGGGAAGATTAAGACGAAAACAGGCAGCGCTTTGGACGCAGGAAAATCGCCGACAAAGAGAGAGTCTCAGAAGTCGCAAGTTTTCAGAAAGCTTTGCTTCTTCTGTTGAACAAAGGAGGCTCTCTTCAAAAGAGCCGCTAGACTAGCGGGTGGTGGGAGGGGTGTTGGTCGGAACCTCTGTCCACTGCCAACACGTGTCTGTGGGGGTTAGATGCTGCAGTTCTACAACGAGTTCAGTAGAGCTTATAAGTGTGTGGAAATGCTTAAATTTGTTAATACGAATGGAACTTGATTAAGAGGAAATTTTTTTTTCCAATATTGCATATTTCATCATTATCAACCTACCTTATGTTGGTTGATGTAGGTTATGTATAGAACGAAATGGGTGTTGTCCCATTTCCTTCTATTTTCGTCGATTTTGTTTCATTGTAGCGTACAAACAGTTCACGCTATGTGCGACCAACTGGCCTGCTCTTCAAAACAGAAGATACCTTCGGCAATGCTTTACCTATAAACTATCATGCAGAACAATTAACTAATTTACAGGTTCATAATGTGGATATTCTCTTAATGTTCTGTAACAGCACGCCCCAAAGTCCAAAAGACCATCTCCCTTATCAGTAGGGAAATAATTTTTTTAGGGGCGGAAGGGGCGGGGGAGTTGAGTTGAGTCAAATAAACTTTTATTAGCCCAACGGTTGTCGCGGGGGCTAGGCTGCCAGAGATCACACATTTCGCATCTTTCTGGCCGAATATTCGGGACGTTGCCATTATGCATTTTCGAAACGAATATTCTTCCAATAAGGAAATTATTCAAATTCGTATTCAAATTTTATATTGTTTGCACTTTGAAAGAAATACGACAGTGTTCACACACAACGAGAGTTTGGTGTTTCAAACAAAGAGAGAGAGAAAGCTAGGCGGTGCCTCAATGGGCCACCAATGCCTTGTGTGAGATTCTCAAGCGCATTTTGCGATCGGTTGTCCAAATTCGTGGACCAATTGCTTGAATCGCAGAGCAAGGAAAGTAGGAATATGAAACAAAGAGAAGCTCAATAGACTTCAATCGCCCGTTCAAGTCTTCAAGCAAGGTTCGGGCCAGGTTCGTATTCGATTTCAAGTGTGAACGCATCGTATGCGAATACAACAGACAGACAGTCTTCGTCGAACTGTCGGCCTGTTTTCACATACGCGGCTGCCATTTGACGCGTGTGATCGGTTTGCGCCCTCCTGCGTATCAACCTCTCTCAATACATAAGTTGCTGTATTTCGCAGCCTCGCACTTGAAAGCCGCATGTGAGCGCTTTACTATCGCAAGCTCCGGGGATATCTCGGCATGCAGCAACGAAGCACTCGTCGCGAATTCCATTCGGAATGAACGAAGTAAGTTGTACAGTCGGCAATGCTCTGTGCGCTTCGCAGAATGACACCGACAGGGAGGAGGTTTCGCGACACGCAATGACAGCCGTCGTCAGGCTCCACTGCACTCTGCAAAAGTCGAAGCCGCGTTTCCAGAGCTGCGGCGCAGACAAAGGAGGTGCACGAACATAGACGACGAATCAATCACCATCTTTTCCTTTTTTTTTTTGCAGAAACTTAGCCATGTTGTCGTCTCGGGTACGATGAACGTGCTGTTTCCAAATCTCGTCCCGTCTTCGTGCAAGAATGCACCTCGCTGCAAGGAACGATTGCACTGGCGCAGAGCAACGCCCTCCGAGTAAACATGCGCGTGCAATTGCACCGAAACGCCAGCTTCTCGAGACCTGGGTCGCTCTGCGAGTCCGGTCACATACGCGAGCTTGCACGTGCTGTTTGTTTTGCGAGAGGTCGCTTTCGAGAAATGGTGTGTGCAGCAGCCGCGTCACTTGGATTCGACAAACCGAGGCGTATACCTACCGGATGGCTGCAAACAGTGCGAACGCGAAAGGCATTGCGACTGGGGAGATAGCGCCACGTTAGCTCGTTCTGGAGCTGTTTTGTCCTCGTTAAGTCGACGCGTTATCGACGCATAAAGCCTTGTCCGTCGGTAACCTCGTGTTTCTATTGAGTCTTCGAACGAAAGGAAAGAGCGGGGCTGCTCGTTTCAGCGCGTACTGTTGGCGCAGTGCGGTAGCGCCGCGTTGGTGGGGGCCGCCCTGTGAGCAAACGTCCGTTGACGCATGTCCGCGTGCCCAAGGCGCACGACCGATAGGATCTCGGTCGCGTGCGCATTTCCATGTGACGACCCGGGCGTTGTTGGCGAACGTCGGCGACAACCTCCGACCGACCGGGCATGCATTGCGAAAGGTCAAAGGGGGCTTGCGCAGCAAAAGTGCACACTTGAGCAAACGGCGAATATGGAAATTTTCGTGTTTGCTGCATCGCGGGCACCCAAGGGGTGCCCGGCTCGTGCCGTCTGGCGGCGCGTGGGCGGCTCGAACGCTTCGGGTGTTGTTCGGCCATATTGCCTCATGAGTACAGGCGCCTCTGCCGTTACTCGGGGCAGGGCCGTCTCTTAGCGAGGAAAAAAAAAAAGCGCTGCGTGACCCACTTGTTACGTGGTGACAACCAGAATGCGTCGTCTCAAGGACCAAGATGCACCTAAAAGCTTTCTTGCACGCATTATATGCGTTTACGCAATGCCACTTCCACGTGATTCCGGGCTGGCTTCCTCTCGTACTTCAAACGCGAAGGCCTACATTTCTCTTCGTCTCGCGTGCACGTAATTACCGCTGTCTCTCGTACACTGCCCGACGACACCTCATGTTACGTGGTTGTCTCAGGCACTTGTGAGAAATAAGTGCTTCAGCAATCGCTCCACCAGGTGTCTCAAGGGTCCCAGACACTCACGAGGAGAGCCCTTTCAATGTAATTATTCGATTGAATTTCATTGATTATACGGGCAGTTAACCGACCTCATTTCAAGTCAAACATACGCTCCGGTATCATACTCATCCAATATAGCACTAACGGGAACGAGAACCATCGATTTCGTGAAGGTTCTTTTTTTTTTACCTGACATTTACTGAATATTCTGGAAACCGAAGTATGTGCTTGACCGGAAACACTTTTAAAAGAAACAAGAGTGTCACTTGGTTTTCGTGCTATAAATAAATAAATAAATAAATAAATAAATAAATAAATAAATAAATACAATCGCACAACTCCTAGCAGGGAAACCAACAGCTTTGTATTGTGAGAAAACGCACCAAAAAATAATGCTTTGGCTTGGAATTTGAGGTGTGTTAAGGAAAGGTCCAATAATCCAATTTTATGCTTACCACACGCCTACAATACGTTATGCCGGTAATAGATAATATTCAGGCTCCCAAGTGTTAATTAAAATACCGAGAATGCAGTTAAGTATGGGACAAGCAAGTTACCCCTTAGTGACGTGGTTTTGCTAGACACTTTTTCTTCCTATAGCGTTGGTGAGCAGCATAACGGCCCCAGGCAGTTTTCATTGCTTAAAATGACTTTACTTAGTAAGGCAAACGAAAAACGCACGCAACTAAAGTCAGCTAATCGGTACGCGTCATTTTACCTGCGCACTGACACAGGCTATACAGAGAAAGCATTTCGAATGTACCGCATGCCGAGTAAACGATCTGCCCTTATTGTTCGGTCTGGAACAAAAGGAGTTTGTCCAGCCGACTTGCAGAGCTGAGGCGAAAGCAGCCGGCGTGAGGCGCAACCGTCCCGCTACTCGGCCCCGCTGTCCATCCCGTCGGCGGCCCATCCGCTGCACGCAGGTGGTGGCGGCCGCGGAAGCTCGGGGAAAAGAGGACGGGTCTCCGCGAGGGCAGGTGTTCTGCAGGGCTGATTTGCACCGCTAACTGGCTTGATTTCTTCGCACGGAATGTTTCGTGCTCCCCCTAGCGGCCTTCGCCGTTACACGTCGTTACGGCCGCAGCGTGGCGCGGGCACATGTCGCCGTTTCCTCCCGCTTTGCGAGCCCAGATTGGGATCGTTGGCGCGCCCGTTAATTGATTAGGAGCGGAGGCGAGACAAAGGCGACCTGAGGGCAGCTCGTCCAGCGGCCCTCTTCTCACGTTCCCGGCGGCCACCGCTCCGGAACGGCACGGCCTCCGGTCCGAGCTCTTGCAGCGCGGTCGTTGCCCCTGGACGCATGCGGGCGCGTCTTGTTAGTGTGCGTCGGCGATCACGTGGGACCGGCGCCACCTCATCTCGCGAAGCTGCGTCGAGACAATGCATTGCTGGCGACAATGAGCTTCAACTATCGCTCGAAACGACGCGCACTTTCAGCGCTCTGCGCGCGTGATGTCATGTTGTATAATAAGGCGGTTCGGGAGAAGGGATGGCCGTGGCGCTACCTTCTGCAACGTCTGCGGGAGCGCAGCTCAGCGCCCATATGTTACCGACCATGTATTCCTCATGCACAGATGATGATTGAGTGATTGATATGTGGGGTTTGACATCCCAAAACCACGTTATGATTACGAGAGACGCCGTATGGTGGAGGGCTCCGAAAGTTTCGACCACCTGCGGTTTTTTACCGTGCACCCATAAGCACACGGGTCAACAGCATTTTTGCCACACAAGAAAGGGGCAACTGTCGTAGACGTGCGACTTATCCCGCTCTTCCTCTCCCCAAAACAAAAACAACAACAACAACAACAACAACAACAACAACAACAAAGATTGCGAGCCGCTGCGTTCGCTGGGAACAGCTATCGAAAAAAACTGGATTGATGGGCGTTCAGTTGACGCTTTAATGAGGGTTGTGTAATGCGTCAACTGCACGTAAAACGGAATGACAGGGAGGTTAACTCTAGACTAGTAGTTGTCGTTTAGGGAATAGTACTTAGTGTCATACAAGTGCAGTAGAAACGTGGAGGCCACTTAAGACGATAGTTATAGCGCGAGAACAAAACGACGACACAGAGACAAGAAGGACACGAAAGACTCGAGCGCTCGTGTCTTTCGTGTCCTTCTTGTCTCTGTGTCGTCGTTCTGTTCTCGCGCTATAACTATCGTCATGCCATATCAACTAGCCCAAGCTGCCACAGTTCTAAATCACCAAAGAGCTTCCCGGCATATTCTGAGGAAGCTGAGTCACCTCGCAAGTCAAGCAGGCCAACACGTCTCTTGCTGCGCCACGCAAGTGGACAAGCGAACTGTCTTGTCTGAAAAAAAAAATGGCGCCCTCCCGCAGACGGAATGTCGCAATTTATTACACACACTCGGGGCTCATGCTCGCTCTCATAAGCGAAACTGTGCACTCGTTGCATAGACCGACCTCGGATATTTCACTGTCCAACCACACGCGCAGAATGACAAGAACGTTAGGCGATAGACAAGGAAAGTGCCCCACGCAGAGCTTACAAGTTGGAACACTTCGTTCGAGACAAAGTAGGGAAGATAACTGCCAAAAACGACTGGCAAAACTTTGGCAGGTATGAGTACTTGCACGCTGTGTGAAAGCGGCTCGGCTTTCGGGGAGGGCCCTCCCGCAGTGACGTCACGGGCCACATGAGCGCGTCTGGTTTTCGTTTTCGGGCAAGCCAGAAAACGAGGTAGCCGTGGTGCCATGATATATGGGCCGGCTGTGTGATAAACGATACAGCGGTTTGCTCGAGTGGTTCAGTTTAAGGTGAACGACCTTCAAAGGAGTACCAAAACTAAGTGAGCGGCTTATTGATACCATACGCGGGCGCTAACTGCTTCGCCTTTGCTCCCGAGACAGGCAGCGATTTCCCGCCGGTCGTGCATGGAAAAAGCGTAATCGCATCCGGCACAGCGTGCAGGGAGCTGCGAGGCAAACGTGATTCTGGAGCGGGCATCATTGAATTTCAGCGAACGAGGGACGACGGCGGTTTTTCATTACTCCACAGCGGGTCCTCATTAGGCCGCCCATGCGCAGCACGAGTTTGTTTTTCGCCGCAGACACGGGCGGCCCAAAGAACCACGTTTAATTCCGCGAAGAACCAATGTAGATAAAAGGCAGCGGTTAGCGAGGAGAGCGCGCTAAGGATGCCGGAGTGCACCGAGGCGATCAGTCAGCGCGTCAGGGGTGTACGGTATCACTTCGGCGAAACGGGAAATAATAGACGACCATTGGAAACGCCCCTTTGGGGAAAAAAAAAACAGCCGCAGTTTTTGCAGGCGCAGTTGCGAGTAATCGACCAGTTAAAAAGCGTCCCTGCAAGTTTTTCGCAAGTAGCCATAGAATGACTTCATTAAACCAGGTGAAGGCCTTAAATCGACAGCCGTGAAAATTTTTAGAATTTGTCAAGTACGAGCGTTGTTGCAGACATTTGTTGCACGCTTTAAGCACTTTCTCATTTCGTGCAAGTGAGCGCACTGAAAGCTAGGCAAGAGGGGGGGGGGGGAATGACAAGGGGTATGAAGCCAAGTCCGTTCCTCGTCGTGCTCCATGACCTTGAGCCTTCTTTTTTCTTTCTTTTTCTTCAAATACGTGGTCTTGATTTCAGTGTGCGAGCTCATGGACATTTGGCGTCATCCCGCAATGGCCGCGGTGATCATGCAGCGCACGATACTCAATTCAGCCAATGGCTGGGGTCTAGGCCCGCAGTCAAGGGGTGAGGGGGCAACCTCCTCCTACCCCCCAATTTGGATGGAGGGGGTGTTTCATCCGTAATAAATAGTAATACTTTACGGGTTTTATAAGGCATTCAATAAGTGGGCCTCTCCTCCGAAAAAAAATTCCTCGATATGGGCCTGCTGGGGACTAAGGTTTGTGTCATCCTATGTCGGGAGACGAGTGATCGATTTTCTGCTGACTTTGAAATTTAATTTTAAACTCCAGGCCGCGTGCTGCGCTACAATGATTGGCTCACGTGTGCTCGGGAGCCTCGACTACCGACCGGCAACGTTTTCTGACCAGGCTGAAAAGGTGTTGCAGGGTCAGGGAAAAATGGCTGACGTTCACTATCCCACCACATTAGATCTCCCTGCATTCCTGCTATAATATTGTACAGCGACGCTGCGTATGGCTTGGTTTTGGTGCACCGTGGTTTTGGCGAATAGTCTCCGCGGGCCAAACGACACGTTGGCCAAACTTCGGCGCCCCTCGCCCTCTCCGCCGATGCATCTTTCGCAAGTGTCACATTACTCGGCGGTGGCACGGCAACACCTTCCACCAGTAGTGGGATTTTGTCTCCTAACGTAGAGACCACGTGAGCACAGCCCAGGTTCACTGTCAGGTGGCAGCACCATATCGTCGGCTTAGGGCTCTTTTGTGCATAGCGTCGAATTTTCAGCTCAGCCTAAAAAACAATGAGGTGTTTAGAATTACGTAGCCATGTACTTTCTTCTAGTAAAGAAACACACAAGCTAATAATACCTAATTATTCATGCTGCACCTCAGATATGCGAAATATTTACTTTTTTTTTATCGACAATATTCACAAGTATGATCGCAACCACCCGTTCAAGATGGCTGGGCGTTCAGCAAGTGCGTAAACTTCGGTGGGGTGGCTGAATCGTGTTATATACATACATACATACATACATACATACATACATACATACATACATACATACATACATACATACATACATACATACATACATACATACATACATACAGACATACATACATACATACAATTTTCAGCGACTCAAAGGCGGCACTGCAATCCCTTCTATCACCTTTACGTCACGGCCCGTACGAACAGCTGGTATTTGAGATAGCAGAAAAGACTCACCAACTCATAAAGGAAGGACGTGAAATAAGCCTTTCAATTGCTCCCAAGTCATTGTGGAATAATTGGCAATGAACGGGCCGATCGAGCTGCCCGTTCTGCCCATACTGAAAGCGTTGAAATATCAATTGCGCTTTCCAGAACTGACGCTGCACGGAAACTCCAGATGCTTGCTCGCAAGCGCACCTCGTCACAATAGAACGAGTCACATTTCATCCATGCACGGTTAGGTACTTTGGACCCAACTCTTAGTCTTCGAATTCATCTGGAATTACGCCGACGAGACGCTACTCTGCTGTGCAGATTATGGTTGGGCGTCGCATTTACCAATGCGTACGCGTTCCGCACAGGAATGGCTGACACTGCTGCATGCGACCATTGTGACAGTGATGAAACAACTTGACACATTCTGTGTGAATGCCCACAATACTGCTCGCAGAGACAGTCACTCTGCAATGCACTAGAACTGGACAACCAGCCTCTTTCGGAAGAAAGAGGCCTGTGCTGCCGACAGGACTTTATGTCGCAGAAGAAGGCTGTGAAGGCGCTCCTGCGCTTCTTGCGTTCAACCGGCCTGTCCAAACGACTGTGATCGGAATCCCCTGAATGTGTGCGCATGTGGTTTTTTTTCTAATTTATTTTTTATCTCTCTATTTCTATCCTCTTTCCGACCCTTCTCCCCACCCCCGTACAGGGTAGCGAACCAGTTCGTCTAAGTTAACCTCCCTGTCTCTTCATTTTATTTATTTCTCTCTCTCTACATACATACATACATACATACATACCTACATACATACATACATACATACATACATACATACATACATACATACATACATACATACATACGGGTGGACAGACAGACCGAAATTTCAGTGTTCCAAGTAGCACCCCCCCCCCCCCCCGCGGTGGTCTACTGACAAAGGTACTTGGCTGCTGATCTGCAGGTTGCGCGGTCGGATCCCGTCTGCAGCACCAGCATTTTCAGTAGAGGCGAAAATGTTGTGGGCCCGTGTGCTCAGATTTGGGTGCACGTTAAAGAACCCTAGGTGGTCAAAATTTGCGGAGCCCTTCTCTACGGCGTCTCTCATAATGATATAATGGTTTTCGGACGTTAAACCTCCCCCCCCCCCCCATATCAGTCTGCGTTCAAATATCCTGAAGAAGAATATCTTAAAAAAAAGAAGACACGTCACTTGTTTCACAGGGAAATGTACTTTACCTGCATGTAACTTTCGCTTGCATACAAATGAAATCGAACATTCTTTTCTGATGTATAATTCAACTTCAGTTATTATTTTCCTGGTGATTCGCAAGTGGTCCATGAAGAGCTCCGCTTACGTTTTCATCTAGACAGGCCGGTTCTGAGAGTATCGATAAGAGGTGGAAGGCAGAAAACGATTCCATATCGACTATACCGATCAAGGGAAAACAGGGGAGGTTAATGTAATCGTTTTTTGTTCGTGGACGTTTGTTGCCATTAATCAGCTATACTCACCGACCTAGCGCACGTTACCGAAAATAAGTAACCGATTGAAAATATACTTCATTATGTTAAAAGTCAATTCATAGCAGTGTTTAATTACAGACGCAGAAAATTAACTAACAGAGTACGTAAGTGCAATAGACTAGTCTTGCTTTTCTTCGAAATTTTATCGCCATAACACAATAACATACGTTCACTCAGACTAAAAGGAAACTCTGTGTCTGGCATGGTAGAGAGATGGTCGGACGCTTGTGCGTTTCCTTGGAGGCTCAATGTAGCTTCTGTGATATAGTGTTACTCGTTAACTTCCAAGAGGAGTCGTTTTTAAAAGTTTTCGTTGCTTATTCTTTCATGTTTCCACGCTAGGAGGCCGCCTGCTACACTGAACATCCTGAATGTATGCGGCGGATGGATGGGTGGCCTAATAACGTAGGAACATATACGACACTTCGATGCTATGCTCAATGCAGCATCGCGCTTCTCTGTTGCTGGCGCATGGGTAAGGCGTTGCACATAAGCCCAATGAGAAGGTAAATTGGTTGTGTAGTAACCCCTCTTCTCTAGATTGGTGGCATATTATTTGGGATGGAAACTGCCGCAGAAGATTCGATACACCTCACGTTAAAGAAAAAGAAAAAAAGTAAACGATTACTGGTAATCAATTACAAGAATATGTTTTGAATAAGCCAGAATGTTACAGTTTCGAAAAATGTGATTGATTATAATACAAAACTACACGAAAATGTTACAAGTAGTCGATTACGTGTAACGCGCTGAACAGAAGTCTGGTCAGATTTAACTAAACGTTCGTCGTGCGACCGGTCTTAGCGTGAGATGTTTTTCTGAACACGGGCCCAGAGGTTATATTGTCTTTAGATTCATTGATGTATCACATTTGCGCACAGTAAATCATTCGACGAAAAGCTCCTCTCTTGAGCTACAGCATGTACGCTGTGTCGTTAATCACCACAATGTTCATTTGTGTGTTATCTGCCACTGCGCTCCTCTGCTATAATCTTTCCTTTGACTTTCTTGTGTAACCTTTTCTTTGATGAGATGCTCAGGGCCAGGAGAAAACTTGTTTTTTATCCACGTGAAGCTCCCCCGCTGACTTTGGTCGTAAGAACGAATTCAAACATATACAGTTTAATAAAGTTACAATGAACACAGATACAGCAAACTTTCGGTTGTAGAAAACTAGGTTCGAACTTTGGTGGGTTTCGCTTCATTTCAGTGATATTTATTGCTTTTATAAGCAAACTAGAAAGCGAGAGCCGCTGGGATATCGGATATAACGAAACATTTGGTTCGCGTGAGGCTCAAGACCTCAGAAAGTATAGCAAAAAAACAGAGCAAAATACATCCTGAACGATAATTAACAGCCACATTCTTTATTTAAGTTTCAAAAAATCATGGCAATTTTGGTCATCCAGTGCAAAATTCCCTCGCTGAGTCATATATATAGCGGTTTTGTAGCTTGGGGATTTTCGCGTGAGCAGGAATGCCGGTTTGTTAGAGCCAATTCTCATATCTATTGTTACCATGAATATGGGATATAACGAGCTAAATTGTGATCCCGACGCTACTTTGTTAAGGCGAGGTTCGGCTGTACTCATGCTGCGTCATGTTCGAAATAAATCGCATAATATCAAAAAATAACAACAACTTATGAATGAGAAGCTCTCTGAGTTCGGTACCTTGTTCTCCGCTAAAAGTTCGCTTTTGGCATTTAGTGAAACACGCTTTTGAAAGCTGCACCTATAGAACCAATGAATAAGATCGTTTCGGTATACCAGAAGAGGTACACCTGTGAGGTGTGCGTGCCGATTAGGTGAGCCGCCTGCTGTCGGGAGTGTATATATATGTATATATATATATGCTCACAGTTGGTAATTTTTTTATCCACTTTTCTTTCTTCTTATTTACATTCCTATGGTTTTAATAACTTCCCCTGTACATTCCTAGGCATTACTGTCTGTTATATCTCATTAATATTGTGTTAAAACACGGAAAAAACGAGCCCTTAGGTATACACTTCTTTCCATTATATATATATATATATATATATATATATATATATATATATATATATATATATATATATGTGTGTGTGTGTTTGTGTGTGTGTGTGTGTGTGTGTGTGTGTGTGTGTGTGTGTGTGTGTGCGTACGCACAATCTCAACAAGCAAACTATGCCTAGTGGAGAAAATTTATCACGAATGGGGACGAGGTTTCTTATTACGAAGAATATGATGCGAGCACCTGATGAAATTATTTTCTGAAGTTTATCTCAGCTGCCCGCAGAATGGACACTAGTTTGTTCACAGCGCCCTAGCTTTTTCTTTTTAGCATTCTGTGCCTTATTCGCAGTCTGTATCGACCAGGTGACGCTGATGTCATCTCGTGAAGCCGCCATAACACGTTTACGGCAAATATCAAACTCGAAATCTTGAGCTGCATTAGCAGAAACAGAAGTATTGTTACAGCTTGCCGTGTCACTGAACACGACAGTAAAGTGGGTGTTCTTTGTCCACCTAAATAATTATCCGAGTTAGTGGTTCAAATACGTGTATATCGATGTTTCCATGTCTAACTTTCCTGCCTGAGCGTCTGACACGCACAGCCAGTTAATGAGCATAATGGGACGCTAACGAGAACATGAAGTTCAGCTGAACTAAACAGGGGCATTGAAGAATGCGCGCAGTTTTGTTTGGGTGTGACTTATTATTCTAGGTACTTGTGAGCAAAGACCGCCTACTTCAAAATTTCTCGCGCCTAGACCCGGTGCTGAAGCGATGTCGTCACGCGTGTATCACTGCTCTCAGCCAATTAGAAGGCCCCACGATCCATAACTTCGTGTGCGAAAGGCCGCTATGTAGCCGTGGCTTTCGTGATTACCGCGATGGTTGTGGCTGTGGAACTCGCAGCGAAGACCTCGCCCTGGAAGCAGGATTGACTTTCAGCGATCGCTAAGTTATTCCCCGCGGTCCGGTGGCAGCTATTCTGCGAGTGTCTGGCAGCAACCGACGAAAGGCGATGTTTTGCTTCTGTGGACGGCATGCGAGGCATCAATTTTCCGAATACAGTTCGTGTACACGCTTATTTGATTTTGTCTTTTTTTATTATAGGCGATTTTTTAAGAAGGAGGGGAGGAAAAGCTCCGCGCAGCTAGAAAAAGTGAGCCATAGCAGTGAGACCAGTACCGCGCAGTACGCCCGTGGAACTCGGCACGCATTCGAAGAGCAGGTAGGAGGGTGCCAGTGGGGAGAAATGGCCCATGTTATCAAAACCACTTAAGCCCGTTCTCTGCGGTACAGCTGCTGAACACGAGTGAAATCCGCCGCAGCATCGCTGGGAAGCTCACTCGTATAAACGACGTCACCATCACTGGGGTCAAACTACACGCAGGCGGCCGCCATCACGCCCACCGGCAGGACCGAAACGAAAACGAGTAAATAGAAAATACCAAGGTGAATAACTTTTCACGAATTACGGGCAGCGTGCGTTTGGGAGCACTACGAGAAGGTTCAGGGGACATGCATGCTTCAGTTTCATTTCCCGATATGTTTTCTCGACTGTTAGACATTAGTTTACAGTATAAGAATTACAAAAAAATGTTTTCGCAATGGTACAACTTGGCGATAACCTGCTACTTTTTTCTATCTTTTTGATGTTATTGTGCACGAGGCCCACCAGTTGAGGCATGGACGCTGCAATTGTCGTGACGTGAAAAGTTGGATCTCTTAATTGCTTCGTTTCACAACTGTCCCATGTGCACTGGCATCTATAGAAACAAAAGCTTCGAAAGCTTCGCCAACGTTTTCGGTGACATAGTGCGCACAATTAATCAACCACGCATGCGAAATATCAGTATGCAATTTCAAATTTACGGGTTTGCTTCAAGGAAAACGGGCATCACGACGCCGGGCTCGTAAAGCTCAGAAACGGCAATAAACTGAACTCCAGCGCACATGTGTGCACCAAGCATTTCGAAGAAGGCGACTTTGCCGACTGGGAGACGAGCAACAGCGAGGCCACACGGAACACCTCTCCTTCCAGTGGCAACGTCCACACCTCGAAGTATCTTTGAAAACTATCGCAAGTTACTTCGCGAACGTCGTATGGGGATACCCCATCCTACTACGCACGCTGATTGTTGAGCATGTCGCTGGCCGAGGGCCGATACACCGTGAAAAAAATGAAAAGGTGGGAAAAAACTGTGAACGAGTTTCTCGTTTGAAAGAAAAAAGAAACAGTTAGAACCTTGCAGGAAGGCTTAAATACTTCTTTTATGATTATCATCGATTCACCTAGGCGTCTGCCCACAAAAACTCGCCGTGTGCTTGGAGGCTCTCATGCCTGATGAGTTTGTGATAAATAGCTTCTCGATCGCAACCATCCAGCAACAAGACCGTGGACCGCACTTTTCCTTTCCGTTTTTCACTACGGTCATTATGTGTGGAAGAACCAAGGTAGTCTGGCCTGAACCGAGATAAATTGGATATTTCAAGCGATCAATTCAGTGGCGAAGCTAATAAGAGGCTTCATCCCCTCCCGCCCTGAAATGATTACATTTTTATGCATATGTATGCGCGCATCGACACAAACATATACGCAATTACATAAAGTGATCGTCAGAACCCCCTAAAATGTCTGTGGCTGTGCCCCAGGTATGTTCGTGGTTAAAGTCATGCTTACGAGAAATGAGGCTTACATTGACTTTTTTTTTGTCTCATTGCTTTTCATGGGCTTGTATAGGCGCAAGCAAAGAGGGGGAGAATGAGAGGAATCTTCAAGTCGTGGCGCTGACGCGTGCTCGCGCAAGAGCTGCACAATAGAGGACGTACCAGCCTTTATCAATTCAGGAGGCAAGATACGTTGAACCAGGCAAAAACAGTCAGTGCTGCCTACGCATGCAATGTACCGACAAATAGTGTCAGAAGTCTTATATTTCCTGAATATTTAGGCCACCTTAAGAAACGGAGTGCCATTTAACTAGTCCAAGGAGTGTCTAGCTCCACGGGTGGAAAAACGAAGGTCACGGAGAGGGAGACAGTTAGTGGAGGGCCATGACCGCACTGGTTTTGAATCTGTGGAGGCCCCCACTGCTCCTCGGTTCTGGAGACACTGCCACATTCACGGAGCAGTGCCTTCGACAGCGCAACGCTCAGGACAGCACACACGTCGCCGCTAGACGGTGCCAGCGACAATTTCGGCATGCACGGCCGTGGTCCGTATACTTTTGCGCGTCAGTGCACATTATATGTTCTCGCGGAGAAAAAAAAAACGCGAGTAATTACGAGCTACACGACAGAAGTTTTCGAGTAAGACAACAAGTTCTGATCGACCTACTAATACTGGAATTGTTCAGAACTTCAGTTGCATACGTGTCCAGAGCACATCAGTGTCGGCACGTATGTCACGAGTAAATGAGCTCATTAGCATGCACGCACACACACAAATACTAGAATATTCGTGTACTAAGATTTCCATGCATGTTAAGAAATTTAGGGGGGAAAATTGAGAAACAAAACCAATCTGGAGTCCACCGACACGCCGTTCCCCATAATTATATCGTGATTTTCATGCGCAAAATCTCAGAAATCATCACACCACATCCATGCACGCTGAAAGATGCATGGACACACGTATAATTACACACGCAGCCAATGCGCATGACATCCCACCCATGAGTCATATCCTATCACACATACTTAAACTTTCTGAAAGCTTAAAATGACTCTTTTAGACCTCTATAATGCCACACTATATTCACGGTATTCTTATCATTATTTCCTTACTTGATTGAAAATGCATAGACATCCATTTATTTGGCACTATCTTGCCACACCCGGCATTTGCACCAGTAAAATCCATGTGTATAGTCGGACCTCATCATAAGGAAGCAGAATCGAGACCACATGTTAGTAAATTAGTTCATTATACTCAATATTTTTGTAAACGTAGAGATAAAAGATTGTTTCTAAGAAATCGTCAATGTGGCTTGCGCAAAAAATCGTGGATGGACACGCTCGGTACTCTCTATAGTCTTCAAACACACTGTAAGCGAGGTAATTATTACCCACCTCTTTGTGGCATTTGAATCTTCTGTTCATACGGTGGCACAATCAGTGAGGTGAGTCTTTCTTTCTCTTTCTGGATGATCGAAATCTCTTCTCTTTTTCCAAACGATTAAAAAATACGGTTGAGAATTGTACATTTCTTCACAGACGATATCACAGCGGCTCTCGCACTTTCGGTTTCGCCGTCGAAAATGTAAATGCCATTGAAATGAAGCGCCACCAACCAAAGTTTTTATGTAGTTCGCTATAACCGACTATTCGCTATATCAGTGTTTTTGTTATACCGAGGTTCAGCTGCATTATTATTTTTATGAACACGCGCACACAGCACTGAGCGGCAATGCGCCTGAAGCATGGATGACGACGAGAGGCCAAGAAGGTTGCTGAGGTGAATTTTAAAAAAGTTAGCAGGACTTTGCTCGGCTGTGCCAAGATATACGTCAGTTACGAACGGTTGAACAGATGAACGAACGACGGACGGACTGATGAATCACAAAAAGAAGGACGGACCACGGACCGATAGATCCACAAACGAACAACAGATAGACGGGCGAAAGAGCGGATGGACTAGCGAGCGAACGATCTCACGCGAATCAAGGGCCAGCCCACTAGTGCTCGTCACTGCAGGAGCTTCCAGACTTTCTCTGGAGCGAACTGTGCGCCGTGTGACGTCACTGCTCTTCGTGCTTGCGCAAAACTGCTCACCGTAAGCCATGCGAAACGGCTCATCCTCGGCCAGTGTAGCTTACCCCGTATTCACAAACGCTCCTCGACTCGACGTTTACCCTTCACTTGACAGAGTTGTGCACTGCGCCACTGCTCGGCTGAAAATGACGCTCCGCTGCTCAAGAATAGCAGCAAATTATCACTGATATGCAGTGAATTTCTCTGCCTAGAGATGGTGCTTCTATCGGCTTTTTCAAGCGAAGGTGGAGCGTTGAATGAAGGGGCGTTCTATAATACGGGGGGTTAGGCTACAAAATGATGGGAAGCGTTGAGTCAAGGTCGCTTGGTTTATGTCACAAACATACACCTCATCTGATTAGAACTTTTTGCCACTAACTAGATAAAATGGACTACTTTATGCGGCTTTCGTGGGCAGATAAATCTTTGTCCACATTGAGGCGCCACGATGGCCCACGGGTTGTGGTGCTCAGCTTTTTTTTTTTTTTAATATTGCCACCGAAACAGACTGGCACGTCATTGTCAACGGAAGCAGCATTACAGTGGCTCGACGACACTAAGTCAGCGTTCTTAAAAGGGCCTTTTTTTTTAAGGACACGGTACTGATGAGCCAAGTGGCCAAGTGACTGAGTATGTTGCGTGTAGTTGTTAGAGCATCGGGTTGGTAATATAGTGGATCCGAGTCTCAATTCCGGCATCGAACATGTCTGAACATTTTTTGTGTACGTTTCTTTATGTACGTGCAGTACATATGCACCCGCTGAGCAGACATCAGCCGCATTTATGTGTGGGTGATGTAACACCGGAAAATGTGATCGTACCTGCTTCCGGATTCCATCATGCTATATATAGAAATGTCATACTTATTTAAAATTACATTTCCTGCCTCCTTGATCAGTAACAGGGGAACAGACCCATAGCCAGGACCTTCTTTTCGGGGGGGGGGGGGGGGGTAGAAGGGAGTACACTTGTTGACGGCTTTGAAAAGCAACTGTTCTCACAATTTGTCCTTGTCGGTAAAGCACAATCCTCTCATTCGATTTTGTTTAGGGAGGAGGGGGGGCATAGGAACTTTTTTGGCTACGTGTTCGCAGGAAAAAAGTTTACTTCGTCCCATCAGAAAGCATTCGACAGACACCCGGGAAATGCCAGGATTGCGTCCTCCCCTCTGCATGTTAACAATGTTAAATACCTTATTTTAATCCCCTTTCAATCATTACGTATATTTTTTTATTTAGCTTTTCTTTTGCTCGTCTCTTGTTCGAATAAAGTGCCCTTCCAGCAGTGCACTGGGGAGTTAGTCAAAACTCTCAGAGCCATGCAAGTCTCTCTCGTGCCAACGTGCGATTGCCTGGTTGTCTCTTGAGGTTAGGAAAAACGCTCATTTCTGCAAGCATCTCGATAATATGGCCCCTCCTTTCCACTCTGTCGTCCACTTATCCTTCCCCCACTCAATATATCAGTTCATCCCGTCACTGACGTACAGAATTCAGAATAAAGTTTTAGGTGAAAAGGGCGTCCATTTACTAATATAACTCAGCCAACTAACATTGGCTTACGTCACTTCACACTAATGTGCTTGCAATAATTTCGCACTCGGATAGCTGCGCAAAAATACAGAATACACAAAAATAACCAGTCAATGCGTTCATTTTGTAGCAAATATGTGCACCATGTCTACTGCGAGAAGCACTCAACTGTTGCAGGCTGGAAGCTCAACCACTTAAACATTGTATTCTGTTTCACCAGTGTGTTAACCTATGTGGACAGCTGTATGCTTAAGTTAGGAATGTTCTTTTAATTGTGTTGCTGTGATTTTTCATTAGCATTTTGAACATTTGTGTGTCCTCCTTTCATACGACGTTGGTCATTTCCTTCCATAACTGCGAAATTCGAATCCGGAGTTGTCAAACATCGTCGAGTCAGTGGCGTAGCCAGAGGGTTTGTTAGTTTGGGGTTTCAACGCCCATCCCTCTCATCCACCTGCCACTGAAGTATTCACATTTTGTGAGTGTATTTATACGCGCACACATACAAAGACGTACGAATGCACAAAAAGGAGGATCGGGCAAATTTTCCCCTCCTCCACGAAAAAAAAAAATAATAACTTTTGGCTGTGCCCCTGCCATATGTTTACATATGAACACCAGCAAGACATTCAGGCGAAACCCCCACTTTTTCAACTAACCCCATATCTCTCTCTCTCTCTCTCTCTCTCTCTCTCTCTCTCTCGCGAACTTTTATTTCTTTAACGTCGCTGGGCGTATGGAGAACAAATTGCTCGCTCGATATACCAGTAGCAGTACCATCAATGAACCATTCCCAAAGAGGATGAAAATATTGTTGAAGGGCCGCTAAACCATCCCCTAAAATACAGTGGCGTAGTCGGGGAGTGGCACTCCGAACATGTGCCCCACCCCCTTAATTTTTTTTTCGCCACGCATACACACCTCAAAATGACTATTTGCTTGCCCAGTCACCAGTTTAGATCAAGGAGGTGTATCCCGAAAAAAATTTTTGCAGGCCACTCTGCGTAAATACGAAAACGAGCGCGTTTATCTCTCCCGGCATTTTCAGTATTCGCGGCCCGATTCGTGGCGCCATAACTATGTTCACACGACGTCAGGATCAAATAAACTTTCGATTGGCCGATATATTGTCGCCTACCCCGGTTTGCTATACACTTGGTGCATGCCCGGTCTGTCTTGTCTGGCATGAGCATTATGCACGACAGACTTATTTCACTTTGTTTTCTGCCTTTGCGACTGCGCAAGTGGAGGTAGGGGCGTGTAGGGTCAAAAAGCACAAAATCCTCACTGTTTCAATGTTTAGGTCTGACATTGCCGGTATTTTCTGAAGAAATGCATGGCGGTGAGGAGTTGTTGGAAGACGAGAAAGAGACTGTATTGTTATTGAACTCGTGGTGGTTTAGGATCCCTTTAAGAAAAGTTTGTTTTTCACGCACACGTATCAAACAGGCGCGAATGAGGCCTGAATGCAGGGGTACTTTTTGAGAGACAGTTGCTTTCGAACAGCTGGAAGAACCAATTGGCTTATTTTAACTGCATTTGTTGGTATCAACGGGAAGAGAAATATCTTTTGTAACGATTTCTGCTCGATGATGTCTGATTACGCGCCTGATGCGTGCAATTTTTTTTATTGCCACGACGACTGCAGTATGGAAGATTAACACTCGAAAGGGACGGAACGCGAAAGAAAGTATGCGAAATAGTATTTGTTTTTTTGTCAATGCGCCACTGAACTGAGAAAAAAATGCATACCGAATGTGGTTCGCGATGCGATCCGAAAGGATGCGCGTTGTACACTATGTGTGCCAAATTTGGAAAGTGGCCGAATGCCAATTAACCTCTTCCACCTTGACGATGCCCTTTCTCAAGAGCGCGCTTTGTTAGTCTCCTGCGCGCGACATTCGACATGAGGCGCCGTTACGCGTGCGGTGATGCTAAAAGTGGGGGCCCCGAGGGGCCGCCTCCAAGGTTCGAAACCTGGTCGGAGCCGTCCACAGTCGTCATCGACCAGTGCTTCTTCTGTCACCCGCTGGCGAAACAGCCGAGTGCCCTGGCGACAAAAGGCTCAGGGAGGCGCGACGTGAGCAGATTTGTGCAAGCAACGTCCTGCCAGTCGGTCTCGGGGGCCGGCGTGTTAATAGGCGCCTCCGGAGTCGCACAAAAGAAGCTGCCATCAGCGGCATGCATATATTTGGGCCGGTGAAAGGGAAAGGGGATGCTCTGCCGCACTGCTCCTGAGGGCAGCCGTAACGGTACAGCGCCACGACGAGTGACCATAATAAGGGGCCTACGAGATCCCTAATTGCCCGCTGTCGCAAGCGGCGGCTATCGCTCGGTGCGCGTCTGAGTGGGGCCCGGTGGTCAAGCTATAGCGGAGGTCTCTCTCGACTACCGCTGCTCTGTGGCTTGCTGGCGCGTGTCATTTACTTGATAACGTACCCTGACCTCCCCCAAGGAAGAGCGGCCTTCCATCAAGATGTACAACCTCCACATACGGACTCTCTCGTCTGTTCGCCTTCCTAGAATAACAACTGAGAATATATGCTGCCACAAAATCGTCTTGTAAGAAGCCTGACGCTGTACAATGCGAAAGAAACAAAACGAAACTATTCTTTGTAGCGTCTTCGTTTGCTCCACGGACGACATTTCTTACCCGGGCCTGCATTCATGCTTGAAGACACAGTGGATGCGTCCATATATCAGCACGACTCGCAAACGGCAATTTTCGGAAAAAACTTGGAGGAGGCACTACCGAATAAGTGTAATTTCTTTTGTCCACCGAGTCAGAACCAAATATAACACAGAAAGCCCTGCGAAAGTTCTTGAATCCAAAGCATAGAGTACTTCCTGGTAAACGGGTGTGTCATACGAACTACGCACATATTTTCGATCTAATTCTCGAATTGTGCCCCTGTTTACCTGCATATCTACTTAACTGGAAACCATGGAAAGGATCCATCGTAAACCAGAAAAATATTCTCCGACTAAATAACGCGGATAATGCCAGTTTATAACGAATGAAATTACTCAGGCTTATAATCGATATGGACGCGTTAAAGATGCCGTAAGCGGCAGTTTCGCAAGATCGACCTGCATTTCTGCGACAATAAATAACGAAAACTATCAGTGAACTCGCCAACAAAGAGGGCGAAGTTTTGGGTGCACAAAGTGTTTGCCCGCGGTCGACACTTCCGGAGAATGCTCTAAGCGTGGCAAGGTATTAGTGAACAGTGCCGTGGCTTGCGGATTCAACTAGCTGCTATTACTAATGTACCGATCTCTCCACTAACAACTGGAGTGGTGGATGCGTCGTATACTGCACTATAGTTCGCGAAAGATAACACTTCCATTTTGCTTATCATGCGACGCTATATTTTGAGCGAACGCACTGGATGAAATACAAGTAATCCAAGTTGCCCCGCCGCGGTGGTCTAGTGGCTAAGGTACTCGGCTGCTGACCCGCAGGTCGCGGGTTCGAATCCCGGCTGCGGTGGCTGCATTTCCGATGGAGGCGGAAATGTTGTAGGCCCGTGTGCTCAGATTTGGGTGCACGTTAAAGAACACCAGGTGGTCTAAATTTCCGGAGCCCTCCACTACGGCGTCTCTCATAATCATATAGTGGTTTTGGGACGTTAAACCCCACAAATCAATCATTAGCGTATAGGCAATGATGATTGTCCTGGGGAGCAGACCTGTACAACGCAATCAGTGTGTGCAGTTCGTATGGCAATCACCGCAGTCGTTTTAAGATGGACCCTGTCGCGATCTTTTTACGTCTTACGTAAACAGACATTGCGTGCTTTCTTTTGCCAAACGTAGTCTTCCACTTTTCCGGTTGCAGTTTGAAAAGCTTCTCCCTCCTCCTTAGAGCGGAAAGAAACAAGCGATAGCGTACCGTCGTTATCGTCGGGGGTTCCCTGGTGCCGAGCCGTACGTAGAAGGAAGATGCGCGCCAAATGACCAGAACGTGCTGTTACGCTGGCTGTATTGAAGCGCGATCATTATAAAAGACTTCGATATGACACTCGCGGGAACCGGTGTTGGGGTAAGGAACAGCTCGTGTTTAGATAAGGCGTCACTTCCGTTTTTTTTTATCTAAAGATACCAGCTTTGATAAATTAGCGGGTGTAGTCGCTTAGATTTCGACCCATTGGGTATATAAGTGGTTTCGCGCGGTTTTTTTTACTTCATCGTAATTTCCATAGGACATATGCTGCTTACTGTAGCGTTGGACACAGGTGTTCGAAAAAAAGAAAAAACCACGAAATCTGAGCCTCCGCAGATTTTGTAGTTTTTTTCTCTCTCTCTCCCAGTCTCTTCTCACAATGATGTTGTTTACTCTAACCAAACTGTCCACACACACCGACATCATCGGTCGTACATGGGCCCGATGTTCTCCACACGATCAAAGATGTTCGGCCGGGCCTTCTCCAGACAGGCGAGTGCAGAGAAGGCCCCGCCGGCGCGCGCGAGATGTTTGGGAGATGCCTCGTACCTTGCGGGTGGTTGTCGTGGCCGGCCGAACACGCGCAAACACACACAACGGTCGGAGTCCGCGCACAATCCAGCGCTGCGGCGGCTCTGTAATCCAGAGGCGAGGACCCCAGGCCGGCAGGTATCCGGTGGGGGGGGGGGGGGGCCCGGACGTTGTTTGGCGCGCGTCGTTGCGGAGGAGCGTCCGTGCCAAAGGAGCCGCTGGCACTGGGGGCGCCGCAAGACGTCGGCCTCCCTCTCGCCCAGGAAGGGGGCACGTCTGATCGGGGTCGGTGGGCCTGCCGAGGTGATTCCTCACCACTCCGCCAATGAGCTGCTGCCGTGCATCTTCTGCCGACGAGGGGGCGGACGGAAAACGGGCACCCTTTCTCGCCGCGAGAAAGTGCCGGACGCGCGCGCGCACGCGGTGCGTCTTTGGCGGCGCCGGGCCCCGGCCACGTGCGCGGCCGCACAAGACGCGCCGCGGTTTTTGACTTCTGCCCAAGTACACCCTCGACTGTCGTGCCGGTGGTCTCGTTAGAGGTGCGCATTCTGGACCCTCCTTGCAGAACCTCACTTGCCCCCCGCCCCCGATCATTAGCTTTGCCCTTGTGATAGTCAACTGTGCAGGCGGGCCTATCATTGGAATGGGGTGTACTCTTGCTTTAGACTCGTGTAACATCGTTCGTCACCAGTCGTTTCAGACCCTCAGTATAGCGGATAGCCTTCAAGCCTGTCGTGTGCTTCGAGGCCTTTTCCTGCTTGCCCAGAGTAGGGTGGTCAACCGGGTTCCTTCCTGGTAGACCACCCTACCTTTCTCCTCCTGCCTCTATCTCTGAACGACCTTGACTGTACCGTGTGGCTGTGTATCTTTGTCATTAAATATATTTTCTGAAAATCAATACTGAACAGTACAGTGTCTGTGGGTACACTTGCAGTGAAATCGATTTTAGTAAAAGAGGAAAGATAAATATAGTGCACACCACCTGAAGTTTGCTTTTTCTATGCAAATTTCAGCCGCGACATTTTGTGCCGTTTTGCCATTCTATGTCATGTTATGGCATTTTATAACATTTCTGTTATAATAGTAAAGCATTTGCTACCCGTAAGCTCGTATCTCTAAAGCTCCTGTGCTACGCATCTGTTACATTCCGACTGTTGCTAAACGAGCTTGAATATAACTAAAGTAAGGCGTGTGACCGGGTTAGTTGGTATTATTACATAGTTACGTGAACCGTGCGGGAGAGGCGCAAAGACAAAGCACCGACTGGACGGGCACTGATGTCAGTGCCAGTCCTAATCATTCCCTTGTCTTCGTGCCTCTATCGTGTGGTTGTCGCAGCTTTCGTGCCACTTATTTTGTGCACTGACGCACGTGTAATTTTTCTAAAGTAGTGATAAGGAGTAAACAAACCCTTGTTCTGGCTGCCAGAACATTGCCATCAGTAATTAAAGTTACCCCCGTATTCTAGAACGTCCCTTCACTCAACGCTTCACCTTCACTTCAGAAAGCCGATGGGAGCGCCGTCTCTAGGCACGGCAAGTCACTGCATATCAGCAATAATCTGGTGCAATTCTTTAGTATCGCAGCGTCGTTTTCAGCCGAGCGGGGGCGCAGTGCTCAACTCTGTCAAGTGAAGGGTGGAAGTCGAGTCGAGGAGCGTTTGTGAATACGGGAGTTAGTCTCTTTCGGAAATAACCAATTGCGGCCTCTTTTTTTGCCTGGCACGTGCGGGATCTCCAACCATTCTTCGATAACTGCTTTACCTAACTATTTCTGCGGTTTATATTTATTCATGCTCATGCCTGTTGGCTCATTTAGGGAACGTAGTGATGATTGATTGATTTGTGGGGTTTAACGTCCCAAAACCACTATATGATTATGAGAGACGCCGTAGTGGAGGGCTCCGGAAATTTTGACCACCTGGGGTTCTTTAACGTGCACCCAAATCTGAGCACACGGGCCTCGACATTTCCGCCTCCATCGGAAATGCAGCCGCAAGGGAACGTAGTGTCAACGATGGTGTATTCATAAGACACCACAGACACTTTGCATTTATTTTTGTAACTTTCTTACCCAAAGAACAAGCACAAATCTATAATATACTACAACACATTGATGGTGCCCTATTTTTGACTGAATGTAGTTTCTTGATATAGAAATTATCATTTGTTTATTCAAATTCTAATTGTAATTAAAAAAAATGTCCTTGGAGGTAAGGTATACAACGCTATGAAGGACCTGGTACCGGTCATTAAAACATAAACAACGGGTTAGGGTATGGAAAAAAACTGTGGGGATAATTTTTTTCGAAGCTGTGTTGATCTAGGAACTTGTAAATGCTTGACGTGCGAGCTATAAAATAAATTTTCGCGGTGTCGACTTACCGGTTGCATCTTTCTTTCAAATACAGGAAACTACCCGCACATTTGTGCATAGTCCCAATTATTCGAGCACGCCTCAACGGGATTTTCTGAAGTCTGTTCCAGGGCTCCGTAAGTAAACGCCTTTAAGAACACTCTTCCGCCGAAGTATCTGAATTGCCTTTTGGTCCCGTAATGTACCGAGACACGGCACTTCTGTAAGAAGTGGCATGGCGTGCAAGGCAGCAGTGTGTAGCGATAGTTCGGTATAAACATATTCCACATTCGTAAACGGCGGTGTATATGGCGCCGTCGACACACTGAGGGGGTTGTAGCGACATCACGGCATGCGTATAGCACTGAGCTTGGAGTTGTTCTAGAATCAAGACTTCTTTGTGAATGATGATAGAGAGGAGAGTCAAGTTTAAGGGCGTTACAAAAATGAAATATGGTGGTACAGATATAATCAGGCTTGCCTCCTAGCCTGCCACTCCATAAATATGTACAGACCAATGCCGTAATGATAACTAAACATGGTCATGCTGAGGTCTTTGTGCTAGAATTTAAGCATAAACAGAAGCTTGTAGCTAACGTGAGGTAGAAGCTGCGGCCGAGAACAATATCGAGAGCGACATGCTCCACTGCTCTTGACAAGTGTGATTCAATCTGTACGTACATACATTAGCATACAGGCTGAAGGTTTGAGAAGCATTGTTAGAAAATTCGAAAATACCACTAGTGAACTTAACTTACCGATAACGCTAATTCAAATGATATACAACCTAGTGAAACCAACGGACAATAAATCGAAAGAAAGTACAGGTGTATAATTCTGTATAGCATTTTACTGTGACGTGGTAATTATATTGCTCTATCGATGTAACTCGACTAGTTGGCCCGAGCATCGGACGCGTCATCCGAAGCTTAGCTCCCGAGGTAGCTTTAAAGGAAGATATGCATACGTGTCGTAGTGGCTTCAATGCAAGACAGGTGGCCCATTCGTGCACGTTGTGTTTGCGACAGCCCCGGCGTAGTACGCCGGGTACCGCCTCCAATAAATGCAGGAAAAACAAAACATAAGCTGCAGACGACCACCGATCGAGACGGAAAGAAAAGCGATAGTGTATATATATATATATATATATATATATATATATATATATATATATATATATATATATATATATATAGTGTATGTGTGTGTGTGTGTGTTATCGTTTTTTATCGAACTGGGGCCGTGTTGGTCGCATTTCGATGAGGGCGAAATGGTGGAGGCCTGTAATAATAATAATAATAATAATAATAATAATAATAATAATAATAATTATTATTATTATTAGTATTATTTGGTTACGTTGTAAGCCGAGAAGGGAGCAAGGTTTGTTTGACTGTCTATACTCGGCGACAACTTTTATTGGCAGTACTGAGGAAGCTACAGAACCGAAGCGCATGCCTGGTACCGGACCAGAAAATATTACTTAATTTTACATGGTAATGTTCTCATTTACATTCGTGAAATGAATACCGCTTTCTATCGTGAGATTCAAACCGTTGCGGAATGGCGCAGGAAAAGCACAGTTATTGGCTTCCTTTGCTTTCCATGTTTTAAAAGACAGCACCACTTTTTCAGCACGCCAGTTTTCTAAAGTACATTTGGCGTCCGTAGTGTGTTAGTGTACGGCTATAGAGGACTAGATATGGCCGCGAATGCGCTGTTTAGTTTTTCAAGAAAATTATTATACTCGCAATCACGAAGATGTACATTGAACAATCGAAATCTTTCTCCCACGGCACATTTTTTGTGTGCGTAATTTTCTTAACGCATTAAGATGGCAGCGAGCAAAATTGAAATCGGCCCCAAGCTGCGGTGCTACACTGAGGGGTCATTCTAGACGCCTAAAGCACCACAGGAAGAAATAATCACAGAGAAAGAGCGTCAACTCGCAACTGATTTATTTGCAGGAGAAACGCAGGAAATATGCTTTAGGCGTCTAGAATTACCCCTCAGTATGACGAACCAACTAGCCCAACAACAAGTACTTCTAAGCTGCGGTGCTATACACTTCCAGAACAACACGACTGGTCGAAGACCCGCATCCTTCGCTCTACTGTCAAAATAAGTTGTCGCCGAGTGTAGAAAACAAAATTTCCTAGACGCGAGCAGTGTTTAAAAATTTGGCTCATGTGTTGACAGGAGGCTCCTGTACTGATCGGTAGCGTTTCCTGCGTATATTCGAAAAGTGTAGCAGGACCACAATGATGTGACCGTTTCAGATCCTAATTTCATAATCTAGACCAATCAGAGCCGCCATCTGAAAAACAAAAATCCGGTATTGCACACTCGTTCCGCGCGGCGAATCTCCCGATTTAAGATGGCTCTAGGGTGGTGTGTATGCGAAATAAGGTATTAAATAATTTATAGTCTACAGGCAGCACCTGTGTCGTGGTTTCTTTTTCTCGTGCGAGTTCTGTTGGATCTGGCTTATTTATTTATTTATTTATTTATTTATTTATTTATTTATTTATGTATTTATTTACGAACAATTCTGTTTCGCCTCAACTTCTATCTTTTGATTTTATATGAACAACGAAAGAACAAGCGCTGAGATTGTGCAAAACAGATTGAAGTGTGATATGGTTAAAACGTTGCACAACGAGCTTTTCGAAAAGCAACGCATGAAGAGAACGATCCACGTTGCCTCAAAATTCCAACTGTGAGGCAATAAACAATACAAAACAAAAATTTTAAACAGGTAATGTCTGTCTTGTGTGCACCGATTTGTACCGTTCTCAGAAATATTTTTTGGGCCGGGGGGAGGGGGGCTTTAACTATATACTTTATGTATATCCATACGTGTAATTGTATGTGTGCGTGTCTATATATGCACGTAACACTCAAAGATTTTTTTTTTGAGGGGAGGGAGGGGAATCGAACCTTCACCTTCCCCTTCAGGCTATGCCAACAGCACCTATGTAAATCTATAGAATGACAAGACGTAAGCATGCGATTTAGGTGAAAAGCTAAGAACATAACGACCGTAGATTGTTTATTTCTCAATTGACTCTAAATGCTCAATGCCACGCGTCGGGTGATGGGACCATAGAGCTTAAGCGTAGGAGCTAGTGGTTTGTTAGCAATTAGTTTAAATTACATTGTTGATATTTTTAAGGTCCACTTAACGTTGCCGAGCATCCGAAGTGCTTTTACAGAGATGTGGTCAGTATGAGCATGTCGTTTTAGGTTGTGTGAAAAAAAAATAGCACCACATATAGGAAGTAACTAACGTAACTGCCATAGGCTAGTCAGAGAAATTTTGCGGCTTCTTTTAGTTACCAAAGGTCATGACGGATATTACAGAGAAATCAATTCTTATTTTCAACGCATTGCGCCATTCGCAAAAGAATTTTAAAAAAGGCATTATTCAATTTCGTTTGATCATCACCGCAAGGAATAGGGAGTGGAGTATGTAGTAATTGAAATAAATTCTGTGGTCTCTATAAACCATGATGTGATTATGAGTTCTAATATACCTTCTTTCAGTTGGTTGTTGTCGCCCCGCCGCGGTGGTCTAGTGGCTAAGGTACTCGGCTAACGACCCACATGTCGCCGGATGGAATCCCGGCTGTGGCGGCTGCATTTCCGATGGAGGCGAAAATGCTATAGGCCTGTGTGCTCAGATTTGGGTGCATGTTAAAGAACCCCAGGTGGCCGAAATTTCCAGAGCCCTCCACTACGACGTCTCTCATAATCATATGATGGTCTTGGGACGTTCAACCCCACATATTAATCAAGCGAATCAGTTGGTTGTTAGCTTTTACTGACGTGAGCCCCCAAAAACAGGCTGATGGCTGAGCGGACTGCCGGTCGGCCGAAGATACCACGACGGGTGGGTGACATCGCAAAGCGTATCGGCCTTCTGTGGTAGCAAGTCGCAGTCGCCCAATTGGTGATTCGAAAACGGTTCCGCTTCCGCGCAGTACATGCCTTCCGGCGGAAAAATACGGTGAGGGATTTTGAACCACAACCAAGTCTTGATGTTTCGCAAGCTGTCTCTCTGCGTGTCACGCTCTGAAACTGCAGGGGCTGTGCAATGCAACAATCTTCCTTATTATTATTATTTTTTGCTTTGGGTCTGTACATTTCATATTGTCTGTCGCAGTGAGTGGAACATGCCGGAGTAAAAAAAGGCGCGGCCATGACTTTAAAACAAGAGATAGAAAGTGTGCTGTGAGCTACTTGATGAAAACCTAGTGAATATCACATCGGAGAAGCCACAAGTTGATCGTTAGTCGATCGTTAATTCAAGTTTTAGAATTTAGTAGGTCAAATAAATAGATATTATGTAAAGCTCGAAAAAATCCTGATCTAATCATCAAGAACTCAACGAGGTAGTTTCAACATCACGTAAATGATTTATTTTCCGCAATGTACTCAGCAACGTAATGCATTTTTCTGGTTGGAGAAGAAATTCATCGAGATGTTGAAAATACCACATGACTGAGCTCCCACCCGCTTAAAGAAAGCAGCAGCTTTCTCAAATAAGCTATACGCTGCAAGCAACCTTTTTCAAACATAATCTGATTGATATGTGGGGTTTAACGTCCCAAAACCATCATATGATTATGAGAGACGCCGTAGTGGAGGGCTCCGGAAATTTAGACCACCTGGGGTTCTTTAACGTGCACGCAAATCTGAGCACATGGGCCTACAGCATTTCCACCTCCAACGAAAATAGAGCCGCTGCAGCCGGGATTCAATCCCGCGACTTGCGGGTCAGCAGTCGAGTACCATAGCCAATAGACCGCCATGGCTGGGCAAAAGGCAGGTAGGTCAACCAGACGCACGTCTGGTTTGATACCCTGCACCGGGGGAAGGAGTGAGGGGATTAAAAGAAAGGAAGAGCGGAAAGGTGAAGGGCAACGTGTGGGTACACGTGACCCTGCCCATTGCACGCTTATAAGCGGTCACTTAGTCCGGCCGACTTTAGGAAACCTTTGAAGGCGTCTACTGGGTCATACGTAGCTTCTACTCAATTAAAACGAAATACATTGTCTTCTGTGGGTGACCTAGACCCGAGCACACGAAGTTTCGGAAAATTTTGTTGAGCCAATGCTATGCAAATACGAAAAGTACATTTTTTTTAAATTTGCTACCTCTCACGCGAAAATTTCGGCGCATCATTTAAGAATGAAAGTTAAACTTGCTTTTCTCCTTTAATAATGAACTTTTGAGTGTTAAACTTATGGCATTAGAGTTCTCCGAGTGCAGTTTATGAATTTAAACCAAGTCATTGTTTTTCTTTGGTGTCCATTTAAAGGGCCATGGAGCCCAATTTTCGATCATATGTATCGCGTGGGTTAAGTGTTAAGCATTCACAAATAAGCTGTCATTATTTTAGCGCTTTTGGTCAAATACCTAACTTTTAATTGAATATATTTACAAACACACGATTGGCCTTAGCGTCGGGCAACACTGGTGCACTCGTGAGCCGTGACGTAACAAGCAGCTGGCCGTGAGAGCGTCTGCATTCCGTCAAACGATATTGTTCCGTGAAGGTATTTTAGCTTTCTTCTGCTTAGCACTGAAATTAAGTGATGCGCCTTGGCTGAAACTGTGGTAGAACTTAGAAGACGAGAGCACCACTCCTTGCTGCACGTGACGTCACAAGCACCACGTCAAAACGGCGGTGGGTGGTATTTACAACCGGTGATTTGTGGGACTTGTTTTTCGCTGAAATATACTTTTATGAACTACACTTAATATTTGTATCGACATAATAGATCCCCTACTTCTAGTTTTCGCTGAAAACCACAAAATTGTTGGGTGACCATGTCATGGCCCTTTTCATTTGTCTCATCAATTCAGCTAACTAATTTATTATCTTGGCTGCAACCATTCTATGGCGCATCCTAAAATGAGTTACCCATAAATCGCTCGTTGGACCTCAATATGAATATGTTTGTGCTATCTATGACTCTCCCCAATATAATCTCACTATAGCTCTTGAATTAAGTGCGGTCACTGTTTGTGATTGCACATTTAAGTAAATAGCCCGGCGCTACGTGTCGGAGAAAAGTTAAATGTGCCCAGTAATACTCAGTAAGTACTCAGTAAGTTCCGAACTGGTTCGTAAATCTGGTCAGTGTTGTGAATCCGAGCGAAATGTAGAGCGTTCAACTCGAACTAAACTCTTTTAGTATAGTGATCACAACAGTTGTTCCAGTAAATATTACTCTGGTTTTGATTATACTTATCGTGATTATTACTTGGTAAAATTTCTCTTTACTAATTTTACAATACGTCAGGTAATTTCTAGCAAGGCCTAATGCTGAACGAGTTGGTACTGTTTCATATTTTATTGTGCAACACTAGACCAAGGACCAATGTGAAAGTGAAACAATTGTGGATGCCCATTTTTTCCGAAAGGCTCTCCCCTCTCTTCTTTCGTTCCGCATTCGCCGACGACGACCGAGCTCCTTTTTGACGTGCGAAAATGGTCGTATTTTTCGGTCCTCAAACCACTTCCTGAGATTAGCGTATAGAGGCTCAGATCGAAGGTGAAGGGTACATTTTAAGCCAGCCATGTGTATATTAGTACCCCAAACTACCGAGTGCCGGGTCGGGCTACTTCAATAACCGGCGGGTGTTCGGTGGCGCTGGGAATCAAACCCAGTACATCCCTTGTTCGATGCGGACGCTGTATCAGTTCACCACTGCTGCGCTATGTGAAGGTGGTCCCACCTTTCCGTTCTCTTCTACATTTCCCTGTTTTGCTTCTCCCTCCGA
Organism: Rhipicephalus annulatus; assembly: GCA_013436015.1. Taxonomy (NCBI): domain Eukaryota; kingdom Metazoa; phylum Arthropoda; class Arachnida; order Ixodida; family Ixodidae; genus Rhipicephalus; species Rhipicephalus annulatus. The sequence goes on along the minus strand of WOVY01002978.1, from coordinate 262,878 downwards.
CGACGCGGTGCAGTACAGGCACTTTTAGCTGACCATATTTTGCCTCCCGCTCCGCTCAGACAGTCGGTGGTTGTGCCACTGCGCATGCGCTAGACGGTCAGGCGTTGAGCGTGTGGGCGGACCGTCGTAGCGAGAGAGGATCAAGTGACGCGAGGAGAAACGACCAAAATGGCAGCCTCTCGTGTCGCGAGTCTGCGCTGCCCGGGAAACGCAGTGGTTGGTGGTGGTAGTGGTTAGAAGATGAGAAAAGGCACCTAATTTCTGCAACCCGGTCGGGAGCACGGCGCAGTGATGCGGGGAAGGAAAAAGGGAGAAAAGTGGAAAGAAGAGGAAAGATTAATTGAGCAGTGGAACGGTCGTCATAAACAGAAGCAGCAGTCCAGAAGCAAGGGTAGGGGTGGCAAGGGGCCCATCCTCAGCGGTAGGACAGTGGTTATTTGGCAAACACGCAAGCACCGACGGAACTTCAGGACACGCTGAGAAGCAATTCTTTCGAGAATACGCTCATGTGGGGTGAAGTTCCACGGAAAGATGTAGAGCAGACACTTCGGACCACAAACGATCGTCTCGAGATGCATCTTAGGTACTTCCGTCCGAGGAGTTGGCGAATCTTAGATAGTAAGTGATTTTATGTAGCAATAGTAACAATTTAGTTTTAACAGCAGTCGCCCTTACACCTATTCAGAAAAAGCTCTTTAGTTTAATTTGCCACCCTTGTCCTTCCGCATTCCGTGACAGTGCTTTGCACTGTCACGGATTGCGGAGGGACAAGGGCCTTTGTCAGGCTGTTCGCCTTTAGCCCTTTGCCCCTGCAGTGAGCTCTGTATCCGGCTTACTGTAAATAAAAGTACTACTACTACTACAAGGCAACGCGGTGAACTCGCTGCCTCACGGCGTGGCGTTTGAAACGCGTTTGGGCTGCTTTGAAGGCTTCGATTGTAGTCCAGCTCCAAGAGAAAGTGACAAAAATTAAAAAAATGCTCATGTGTCAACTAGTAAATGATTCCACACTCTATTAAAACAGAATTCCCTATCTTGCGGCAAGATAAGAACAATTTTTATTTTCATTTACAACAAATTTCATGCATTGGTGGCGTCGCGATTGCACGTTGACCGAACGACGATGGGCTCAAACTGAAAACGCGCGTGGCACTCCGGTAACGTTGAGTGCTTAAGCGGAAAATCGGTGAGCTAAAAGTGCCTAATGAGCATCTTTCGTAACCTCAAACCACTGTCAAGTAATTAGTAACATGAACAGGCGTGTTACCGAAGATTACATCCGTATAACTGCGTTGCGCATTGCAGTTTATATAAGCAAACGAATGTTTATGAAGTTCGAAAAATAAAGCAAATCATGGCTGACAGCGATGTTACCTGCGACTCGTTATCACCAACGCCAACAGTGAGTGGCTATCGTAGAAAAAAGAAGCGCTACGTGAGCACTGCATTGCGTAACACTGTAGATTTATCGACTTTCGGCAATAACCGAGTTGAACACAAATCGATATTTTGCATTTGCTTCTCCTGTTTCCCGTCTGATGTCTGCCGACTTTTGACGATCGTGTGATTTTAGAAAAATAATGCGTTTGAAACCTTATGCGTTTGAAAAATCTCTAAGGTTCGGCACGCATAAAACCATTAGTGTGCTGAAATTGCCGATAGCGGAGGAGAGGCCCTCCTTTTAGGAGCATTTGGTATCTCGCGTTATGCCACACAGGGTTCTGCTCGGCCCAGATACCATCCCAGTCTAGTTACGCGAAGACCATGTTGTTACGTTTCGTCGCATGCCCACCAACGTGATGATTGAGAATCCCTTCAGTGGCAACCACCGTGCATAACATTTTTCTACTTATACAGTGTGGGCTAGCGACACCGAAAAAAGGAGGGGGGGGGGGAGGTGCGACGGCGATTTGATAAGGCAAAGATAAACGGCACTTCGGAAATGGTTAGAAGAAACGATACTGTGTGTATTGAATGTGTAAAAAAATGTTTCATTCTGAGCCAAAGCACTGCCCGATTAATTTTCAATCCACTGACTGGATTGCTGTACAATACACTTTGGAAGCCCCGCCGCGGTGGTCTAGTGGCTAAGGTACTCGGCTGCTCACCCGCAGGTCGCGGGTTCGATTCCCGGCTGCGGCGGCTGCATTTCCGATGAAGGCGGAAATGTTGTAGGCCCGTGTGCTCAGATTTGGGCGCACGTTAAAGAACCCCAGGTGGTCTAAATTTCCGGAGCCCTCCACTACGGCGTCTCTCATAATCATAAGGTGGTTTTGGGACGTTAAACCCCGCAAATCAATCAATCAATACACTTTGGAACGACCCGGAAGTGAGGCATCTTGGGCTAGTTGGTATGGCATGACGATAGTTATAGCGCGAGAACAAAACGACGACACAGAGACAAGAAGGACCTTCGTGTCCTTGTTTCTGTGTCGTCGTTTTGTTCTCGCGCTATAAGTATTGTCATGCAACGACCGACCCCCCTACTTCTAGTTTTTGCTGAAAACCACAATATTGTTGGGTGACCACCTCATGGCCCTTTTGATTTGAAAAAAAGGCAAACCTCTCCAGCTCCACATTAAAATAATTCTCTCTCTCTCTCCATTGAGCTCTATTAGGCTCCGTGGATGGAATGAATGTTTTTATTATTACTATTGCATGGTATTTATTAAAGTGACAGCGTGTTCTACCACCGAGCAGGTGTTCTACCACCGAGCCACGATATCTGGTAAATCTGCCTTGAGAAAAAAAAAACACTATATGAAGTGGAAGGAGTCTCGCATGTAATATTGCGTGACAAAAGCATGAAATCGCACCAGTTCCCACCATGGAAATAGCAAACGCAAATCACGCTTAAGCACAATGGTACTAAGAAGTGCCCAAGGAGAAATGGTGACAACAGACAACCTGGCTTGACGGAAGTGTGAATCGACACAGCCTTGTATAATTAACAATCAAACGAGTCAAACAGTCATAGCAGTATAGCTCCAGCCCTCGAAAGTGGTCTGCCGCGATTGTGTAGTAGTTATGGTACTCGGTTGCTGACTCGAAGGTCGCGGGTTCGATTCCAGCGGTCGCATTTCCATGGAGGTGACATGCTAGAGGTCCGTGTAAGTGCCCGTTAACGAACACCAGATGGTTATAATTTCTCTAGCCCTCCACTTCAGCGTTCATTATATCGCAATTTGGGGACGTTGAACCAAAACCATTCTTATTACTATTATCAAATCTTATCATGGGTTTCATGGTTGAGAAGAGACCCCGGAAAGAAACAATAGTAAAGATGTACCTGATCACAAACGCCTTAGCGAAACCTTCTCGTGTAATTTCTAGTTGTTCGTGCGAGTGGGAAAGAATGTGCGTACCGAGGCGCCTCAGATTGATGTTGCATCCCCGTTGTCGTTAATATTGTCACTAGGACAGGATATGGCCTTGCAAAGGTATCTGTCAGTCTCAATAATTATGCTGCATTTTACTTGCAGCGAGTTGCAGCGAGTTGCAGCGAGGGACCTAGTCTGCGACCTGCGCGTAAGTAGTTGAGCCCCGTAAGCATTGGATCACCGAGGCTGTGTGAAGTTGCACGACTTAGCCACGCTCTGTAGAAGATGGCGCCCATGGTTATCAATCTGATTAGTCCCCCATATGAAAAACACACTACTTCCTACCTTAGAAAAGCGGTGCCAGGAGCGGGAGGATGCATTTGTCCGCGCTGCACACGATCCCCGCAGTTTCCAGTGCTGAGGAACTTGATGTGGGCCAATTTGCTTAAGCGATACTTGAAAACCACGCAGAAGGCACGGACCCACTGGGGTAATGACAGGAAAGCTCGCGTATTTTCGGCTCTTTTGAGCCGCTCCACGTGCAGCATATGTTGTGCACGCCACCGAGTGATAGCATACGTCGTCTAGCGTGCAGGCAGGAAGGCGGATTTTAAGGAGTTAGGAAACATTTTTTTTTACTCCTCGCAGTTGCTGCGGTCGTCCGGAGCTACTAGTGTTTCTTTTCCACGAAAATCGGGCCCGGTTTCAACAGTGATTTACCAGGAGCCCGTCCTATTCGAAAAGAGCTAGAGTGTTCGTTGCAGTACAAGGCAATATGTAGCGCCCAGGGCGCCGCAGACGAGAGCGGCACAATGCCTGCGAACGTGGGAGCTCCTGCTCTATAATACTTGGCGGCCAGTGGCGGCAAAGAAGCACAATGCTGCTGCGCCTTTCCGATAGAGGAGGTGCGCTCAAGATGTTTGCCTTCGGCAAGCCATTTGGGCCGGCAAGAACAAAGGCGGAGGCCACTGACAAGCCAAGCGGGCCCCGTGGCGTGGATCGCGACGGCCTGCTTCCACTTAGCTTCCGAGAACGGCATCTGGAATGTACACAAAGGGCTGACTCGTCCCGAGCTGTTTTCAGCCTTTCAGCCGGTGACAGACCAAGGATGACGTCGCCCTAATTGCGATGGTTTACGACGGCGTCGAGGCCTTGCCCTCCGCGTTGTCCTTTTCCCGAGTGGCCACAAAGGAGACCTCTGTCCGAAGGCCGCCAAGGTGCCCCCGACTGGCCTGGGATGCCCCTTTTTCTCCCCAAGTGAGCGTGTTCCCGAGAAGGGACAATGGATCTGTCTCAAAAGTCACTAGTCCCGACGGTCTCATTCTTTTCTTTCTTTGCCCAGCGAGCGAAATAGGGTGGGCAGTCAGTATCGGGTCACCGACCTCACGACACTTGCTAAAAGTGGGGCGCCACTGGACGGCAGGAGCAGGGTAAGAACCAGAGCAGTTTGCTCTTTTATGTTGGACATCGCAGCCGCGACCGGGAACGCAGCTTTTCTACTGTAAAGACTCATTTACTTTCTCGTTTTGTGGAAGCAAGAGAACGACCGTCTTGTTGCTTAAGTCTGAAAGGATTCTGCGAAAGAGGCACGTGTCAGCAAAAACTTTCTAAGCGAGCGGGTGAAAGGAGTCACAGACCTATTGTTACCAGTACTTCTGTATTCCTGATATTTCACATGGTTGTGTATTCTTTTTTATTTGTTTATTTCATCCCTCTCCTTTTTTCGATATGACGGCGAGGGCATACCATGACGCCATCTACCGGAATCTTTATGTGACGTTATGACTTCACGTGGAACCAACTGTGTTCGTCAACTTCAGCGTTCAAGTTGAAACATGTAACTACGCTCCCACCCGCAAACGGTGGCACGCAGTTTTGACCTGCTACCTCACAGTGGTCCCGTATGAGGGCGCTGCTTCCCGATGCGCGCTGCAGTCTAGTCCCGAGTCATTTTTCAGACTTCGCAGGCTTTCTTTATTAGCCAAAGTAAAGCGAGCACGCACTCAGTACGTTGTTGAAAATAGCATAGTTGGATGTAATTGGGACACGCCTACACATGTCTTTTCGATATTTAATGATAAGGTCAGTACTAGTGTCAAAAACGTAATGAGGACTAATTAACCGAAACTCATTAACGAAAATATAGTAGGGGCTGCTACAATATACTTAGAACAAGATGTAGTAAGTGTGCTTCGGGTAACGCTCCTCCTATTTTTAAAGTGATGCTGCATGATATTTGGGACAGCCTGTTTATGGCTGTGCCCCGCCGCGATGGTCTAGTGGCTAAGGTATACTCAGCTGCTGACCCGCAGGTCGCGTTTTCGGATCCCGGCTGCAGCGGCTGCATTTCCGATGGAGGCGGAAATGTTGTAGGCCAGTGTTGTCAAATTTGGGTGCACGTTAAAGAACTCCAGGGTGTCGAAATTTCCGGAGCACTCCTCTACGGCGTCTCTTATAATCATATGGTGGTCTTGGGACGTTAAACCCCATATATCAATCAATCAATGTTTATGGCTGTGCTTTACTTTTTCCCCTGCTCCTATAACTCTCCCATCCTCGCCCTCATTTCACTTTCTCGCTCCTTTTCTGCACTTTGCTATGCATTGCCTCTCCTGGCGTTATTCTGCACATGTAGCTATACTCTGTTTTCCTTCTCCTCCTCTTTCTTATGGATGCATTCGCTTCGCTCCTCCTCACTTCACCAGGTTTGTGCGGTCGACAAACAGCGCTACTATAAGCTTAAACAGCTCTGCATTTCAAAAAAGAAAAAAAGAGAGAGATAGAAGTTTAATTAGCGTGGTTACTTTCATTACGAAACATGGCAGAATTCTCACGATCTGGAATATTTTGTCATACTTGACAGTTACAAAATCACTGCAATTAAATAATGTGATGCTGTCGTGAGTAATGAATGAATTACTTGAAGCGATTAATATCGGTAAAATTACTCGCTTTTTCAATTGCTTTTGGCTAAAATAGAACGTCTCCACTTCCCTTGTTGCATAAAAATTGGCCAAAAAAGAATGATAAAGATAAGCTTATCTGAGTGCCATACCTCGAGCATGGGAACGAGGCCAGCCTACAGAAAAGCCAAGTATGATGCGAACACCAAGCCATGAATAATGTGGCTGGAAAGCCATGGTCCTCTAAATTCCAGACAAGAAGGATCAGCGGTGGTTTTACGGCCTGTTGGATAGCTTGGTGACATGAGAGAGAGAAAGCTTTTCCTTAGAAAATAGAACATGTTCCGTTGGCCCGACGTCCCCCCGCCAGCCAATTATTCTTCAGTCAGGAAAGGTCAAGTAAGCTTCGAAACAGACTAAAGAGAAGCGTCATCAAAACAGTGGTAAGTCATCGTGGCGGTCGCCGTGACGCCATCTCTAGAAAGGTTGGCGCCAAGTCCATGTTGATGGTGAATACTTGGCGGAAATGCTGTTCGACAAAGTTCATCTCGAAGACGAGCCGCCAGTAACGTCTCATGAGGGTACATGTGTGAATGAAAATGAAGAAAAGACAACTTCCGTGAGGGGTCTTCCTAGTTTATCCGTGCATATTGGCCGTCTCTTGCATTTCAATGTATATGTACCGTAAAGAAGATCAACGTGAGCTAGTGGAGGCAGAATGAATATTTGTTCAGGTAATTTCAAAGCCATTTCGATATTTTTCGAATAGGGGTGTGCGAATATGAAAATTTTCGAATAGGAATCGAATACGAATATTCATGTTCGAATATCGAATCGCATATCGAATATCAAAGGACGAATGCCTCTACAGTAACAATAATTTAAGATGTATTTATCTAAAAAATACACAACAGCCTGTCTGTTAACACAACATACACTGTTATTTGGAACACAATGCAAGTAATGACTAGCTGTTATCATGAAACATAATGACTACATGTTATCATGGAGGAATATGAGTTGCTGCACATGATCAGGCAGGAGGCGCTCCCTCCGAACAAAGACAACCTCCCCTGCCACTGAAAAGGCACGCTCGCTTGTAACTGAAGTGGCTGGTATGGGCAAGTACTTGGGGCAAAGCTTTGCCAGACTGGGGTATCTGACGGTGCCCACAGTCCGCCACCAGTCACATGGGTCACTGTCTTTCTTCAGTAGGGCTTCTTCAGAATACGCTTTAATTTCCCATTCTGAAGTAGACAGTAATGTGCTTGCTACTTGACTATTTGCAAGATTATCAAATGCACTCCAAACATCAGAGGATGGCTGCACACACTGTTGTGGCTCCTGTACTTTTGCTGCTGACTGCACGACTTCCACAGCAGGGCATAGGGCAACATCCTGAAGCACCAGATCTTTCAGCCATACCAACTTTTGTTTGGTGTTTCTGAATACCGTTGACTTGATGCATGGGTCCAAAAACATAGCCAAGCATGCTTCTTTGTCCTCGGTATATAAGGGGAATCTGGTATTGAGAGACCTTGCCAGTTCCTTATGAAAGCCTGTTGTGCCGCTAAAGTTGCTGAGGCAACTTAGCATACTAAAAATAATTGGTATCTGAGTGGAAAATGATGGGTATTTGTCTGCGCTAGTTATCACAGTTGCATCATATAAGGGCTTCAGTGCGTCCAGATATTCAAGAGCCTCTTTCCATTGTGATGAGCAGAGACCATCAATGCTGCTACTTGACGTTGCCAGCTCAACAGAGGCAGCCTCCTTCAAGTCCAAGAGGCGGGACAGCATTAGGTATTGGCTGTTCCACCTCGTATCTACATCTTGCACTAGACGAAGTGGATCCTTGCCCATCTTCTTCTGGTACTCATCTAATCTCTTTTGCGCAGACGAGCTGTGCTGTTTAGTGGCCCACGATGTGCCTCGCTTTCTTGCAGAGACGGTCAATTGACGGTGTGTTGGAAATTGCATCGTGAATTGCTAGCTGCAGCGTGTGGGCGAAACACGCATGCTCAGTCCACGGGAGCCTTCTGACCACGGCACGGATGTTGCGTCCGTTATCTGTGAGGATGTATTTGCGGCAGCCATCCGGTATTTCCCATTCCGCGCACATCTCGACAAGCATTTGCGCAATGTTTTCAGCGGAGTGGCTAACAACCATGTGGCGAGTGTTAAGCGTGAACCGCTTCATCCTAAAACTTGGAGTGAGAAGGTGGCAACTGAAGCTCACATAACTCTCGTTGGCGCGTGATGTCCACATGTCGCTGGTAAAGGTGACTGCAGATCTTCCCCCTTCAAAAGCACTGCTGAGCTCTTCCTTCACTTTCTTCCGTGTGTCATCAAAGAAGCGCGGAACAAGGGTACGTGAAAGCGTGGTGCGCGATGGTAGGCGATAGTTAGGCACAACCTCTGCCATGAGTTCCTTAAATCCGCGGTCTTCAACAAAACTATATGGTTGCAAATCAAGCGCTACCATGGCAGCCACCTCGGCATTAAGTGCTTGAGTTTTCTTTTCCGACAAAGGGTCAGTATGGTGCACAAAATCAAATATCATTGACTGGTCTTTCTCTGGCGCACCTGCTGCAGTCATCCGGTACTCCTTCATCGCGGTTGGGTGCTGTTTTAGATGGTTAACAAGAGGACTAGTCGTACCCGTCGGCGTTTCAAGTGTTGCGCCGCATGTCTTGCACTGCGCCAACGACAACGATGTCTTCACAAAGTGCTTCCAGATAGCGCTTCTTTCCCTTCGTTTCGGCGCCGTGTCTTGATTGTTCCTCCGTTTCGCAGGCGAGTCGTCATAACCTTCGCTATCTGCCATGGCACTTATTAACGACGCGAGTCCATCACAGGTTACAAAGGCTCACGTCAAAACCGCACCATGTGCACCGCACACAAGCTAGCAGAACTGATCGTAGCGGCTGACAGCCGCTGACCCTACTAACGTAGCACTGTGCACTACATGGCGCACTACCACTACTCGTGCGCTCTGGTGGCCAGCACAAAAAATATTTATATGCATATACAGATATATAAAACTGAAAGGTCGGCGCATGATTACCGATTCATTTATTCAATATGTTTAGAATGCAGTCTAAGTTATTTAACGCATACTTGCCGGGAGTACGACATAACTTAGCAATAAAATCCCGAGTTGGGACTAACCGCTTTCGAGCATGTTGTATAACTGTGCGACTGCTCACGTACGGAACTTCCTCAAAGAAGGAAATAAATGCGACGTCATGGTACAAATTACCACTAGAACTCTTTTTGTCACTTATGTTTTCTCACCGAAGCGTTTGCCGACGGTGACGAAGTTTCTGCTTTAGCACGCGCGTGCACGGTCGTGCGTTATCAAGCGATGTTTTGATGAGACAACGCGGCAACGGTTAAGCTTCGTTCCTGCGCACGAGCTCCCGCATAGTTAACCTGTGGTGGTGCAGCACGTTACGACGGCATACGAAAAGCGTGCAATACGTTTACACGAACGTCAACTTTGCTGCTGATTGTTGAACGTCGCTGGCCGACATACTGCCTCCGTGCACTTTTGACGCTTATCGCCCCTCTGGGCAAGGTTTTAATATCTCTGAACCCAGCGGAAATATTAAAGAACAGTTATTTTCCGCATGATAATCCAATCAAATATTCGATATTGTCGAATATTCGAAGTGATTGGAATATTCGAACTTTTCGAATACACTTTTTTCGAATCGAATACGAATAGTGCGAATTTATTATTCGACGAATATTCGAAACTTTCGAATATTCGCACACCCCTAGTTTCGAAAGCTCTAGTGAAGTAACCTCATTAATTTCGGCCACCAGTAAATCGTAATGAAAGTTCATTGCAATAAATATTCAGGGCGTGTGCTTAGTAATATGATTTAATTACGTTTCAGGAACAATTTTGTCACTTATGATAATTGGGAACTGATATGAGATTCCGTCATGATCCCATGTTAGGCCATGACCATGTTGGCATTACACAGGTCAGGAGAAACGCTGTTCCTAGACTTGAAGTCCAGTTATGGTGAACCTTATACAAGACTTCTCTATTATTGTGGGATATGTTATGAACCACCGGACTGATACTGTACCATTGTGACTGACGTGTGCGTAAGTTCTTCGCGATTTCACGTGACCGAAACATTCGCTTACTAATCACAGTGTGACAGCAAATTGGCCTCCTCAATATAGCTATAGGGTGCAGGTCACAAATATTTACTAACTGTTGCGCTACAGAATGGCTAAATTCTTCGTTTTGCCTTAATCTTTTTCGTCCTCATGTCGTAATGAGTGGGAGGGCGGTTGTCCAATGCATTAAATAAACAACCCGAAAGACGATCATGCTTCGCGAGTGTTCCGAAACGTGCTCAACGTGATGTTCACACGTTTACGTACCCTGCTATTTCCGCCGCTCTCTCAGGAAAGCTGCAGGTAGCTGAGGGAAAGGCGTCCGTCAATACCGAATTATGTTTCAGATCCCGGCCCCGCAGTCATTTCCAACGGATACTGACAGCTTGAAATGTCCATCGACAGATCTTGGCCACTTCGCGTGGCATATCTCACGTTAAGCGGCCGTATAGCGAGCAAAGCCGCAAGCGGGCGTCACATCGGAGGCGCTCCTTGGCGCCGCGCGCTGAGACCCATTTCTGGGAAGGGGGCCGCGAGCCTTTTCCTGCTTTCGAGGGAGGCGCTTCGGCAGCGAGGGGCCGCTGCGTCCTGCACTCCACCTTGAACGTCAACATTGGAGGAACGCCGTGTTTCCAGTGTTTGTTCCCGAGTCACTGCTGCTGGTCTGGCTTCGCTCACGAGCACTTGAGCGCCGCTGCTATGGCACTCCTGTCTGCCTGCCAGTTCACGGACGCCAGACCTCAAATATAGCCTCCCTTTCGAGCGGCTTTCTGCGTCCGCGGCAGATTTTTTACCTGGCGTGTTTGCGTTTGCCGGTGAGCCGTGAGTTGCTCCCGCGCTTCCCTGGACAAGTGGGTGGCACATGTCATACTTGTGGCATTTAGAGCACCCAGCAGGAGCCGGGCGCCGTGCATGCGCGGTGACACGTGGCGACAAATGTAAAACGCGGAACAGACTTGTTCTGCGTGCATTACAATTCGTAGGGCACCGCACAGTCAGCCTGCGATATGCCAGCTCTGCTGCCCTAATTTACCAGTTCACAAGAGCAGGGCACATTGTAGTCTAGCCGTAACTTTGTCGGCAACGAATTTGTGTGAGCGATATCGCCGACACATAGGCTGGCACACACTTTCAATACATTATGAGTGCATATGGATGTCAGACACCTCTTAACGGGTTCTTTCTTTTTTTTTTCAAAATATTTTTTCCCAACAGGGCTTCATAAAAACTAACTTTCAAATTGTGTCACCTCTTCCGCCACCTCGGAGCTCCACACCTGCCAGCTCCTTTCCTCCTGCGTTGACCTCGCTTGAATCATGGTCAATGCAGGCCATAACGACAAGTGCGGACGCGGTTGTAGTCCTTACAGACTCCACGGTCCGTGAGGCTGAGTCTCAATGAAATCACGAAATATTCTGAACAAGGAAAGCATCAAATTTCCTTACATTTGCGTAGTGTATAGGCGCCGGGAGCCGAGGGGCTCGACGGATATGAAACAGCTCAAGTCGCGGCCCGCGGTCACATCAACTGGGCCTCGGTCACTCGAGCCGTGGTTAGACAGCGCTGCAGAAGAGGTGAAGATTGTGGCACCGACGTATAACTCCATGCTGCAACACGACAGCCTAACTCACACGGTATAGCGGCCACCTCAACCCAAGCTAAGGAAGAAGCTACATCATTTCTGAAGGCAGCAGAGTAACAAGTGCACGCGCGGCGTCCTGCTACATCAAACGTACCCGATGTCTCATCCATAAAACTGCCCGATATGCGATGTGCCTGGCATGCTGGTACACCTAAGTTCGTTATTGATTTATTTGTGAGGTTTAACGTCCCAAAACCACTATTTGATTATGAGAGACGCCGTAGTGGAGGGCTCCGGCAATTTTGACCACCTGGGGTTCTTTAACGTGCACCCAAATCTGAGCACACGGGCCTACAACATTTCCGCCTCCATCGGAAATGCAGCCGCCACAGCCGGGATTTGATCCCGCGACCTGCGGGTCAGCAGTCAAGTACCTTAGCCACTAGACCACCATGGCGGGGCTGAGTTCGTTATTGTACGTACTCGACATGGTATTGCTTTAATTCGCAACTCTCTCTTTAACACGTTCGAACTAGATAAGCTAACTCCAACCCAACCGGGTTTACATAAATTATTGACTTTCTTGTACCACTGGTACATACCAACTGTAGCAAGAATGCCACATACTTTGCAGTGATTCAGTTTCGGAACAAAATCCCAATACAAATCAAGCAGTCATCATATTCTTCATTTAGATAAAAACTTTCGTCGTATGTATTATTTCATAAAGTATTGGCAATCAAGGTGATACATGACCAAAACATTTATGTCTTCGCTGTGACCAATTTTATTAAGTGTATCAACATCTCTGTTTTATCAATGCCTGCCAGATGCGCCCGATCAATCCGTTCACCACTCTCTCCTCTAGCCCCCTCCTGCTCTCGCCCATCACCTAGCCTTCGCGTCAGCTTTGTGATCATGGGGGATAGAACCCATCATGGAGTGCCTCCCGACTGACACCATATTTTTTTTGTTCAATTTTGTGTAGGTCCGTAAAGTGGCGTCCTCATGTTCACAATATTGCGGTCACACTGGCTCTGCAAAATGTATACGGTGTTCTGAGAAAGCATATCGCTGTTCGTGGCGCTATGCCGGCAACCAATGGGGAAGCGTCACTGTATACGGCTACTGTATGCGCTGCGCTGTGATGCGGTGGCGTCATTGCTTCGAGCCACAAAGAAGGAGCACAAAAGAACATATCCGACAGACGTATGATATTGCAGTGGGAAACGCGTATACCGCAACACCGGGGTAAAGCGCTCGGATGCACGTGTCATGCAAGCAGCGCTTCCGATCATGTAGCGTCGCGTCGCGACCACTTCCTGAACTACCGGATGGCTCCCGTTCAGAAGCGTGCGTTTGCACTGGCATTAAAAAAAAAATAAAGGAGGCGTTGACTGTATAATATTCTGCTGCTATCATGCACATACAACAATATGTTTTGAATATGTAGTGTGGCAACCTAATTTGATAATTTTTTCATTACTCTGAAACAACAGGTCCCCTTACAATTTCGTGCTGCAGTACCTCCTTCCGTTTATTCAAATTCAATGTATTTGTACATATAGTGTATGAATAAAAAAGAAAAAAATAGAAAGAAAACAAAAACAAAAAGTCTACGTATGGGTGTAACACTTTCGTTCATTGCTTTGCCATTTTTAGAGTTCATCAATTAGTTGTGGCTATTGTCAGTCGTTTCTTTCTCTATTTCTATTTTAATCAATGTTATTCAATACAGTAACAGTATACAATGGAAAAAATTGCGTATGATACAGAAGGAGGTCCCTAAGTGACAACTGTCAGAGAGGCCTCCTGTTAGAACAAGTACAAATAACGTTAACAAAGATTGACAACTAAGAAACCGTAAGAAACAATTTCAATATAACGAACTAGCACTTGTTGAAATGTTTATCCAGGGATATGCACACATAGTGGGCATCTACGCATACATAGATACAAATATATATAAACCTATACACATAATAACACAAAAGTACAATCAGGTGATGCGTGTGGTTAGTAAAAATTGATTGAGTTGACACCGTAAATAATGTAATGAAGGGCTTGATTTAATAGTTGATGGACGTCATCGGTTAACGGTGAGAGTTAGAATGATTACATATACTTATAACCTGAACGACATGTGGCAACTGGGCGAGGCAAAATAATTTAAAGCCCAAGTTAGCTAACCTACCATTTATCCGAGCGCTTCGCCCTCAGACAGAAACAAAACACAAGAATCAAATCATGTAAGTCCTGGAGTTAACTAGAAATGTTATTGAGAATCATAATAAATGCAAACTCGTCTGTGAATTCATGGCTGAGAATAAGTTGTCTTTAGCTGTGACAGATAAAATAAAAATTATAATTTTGAATAGAGGAGCGTTTTGAGAAATGGTGCTACAGCGATGAAAAAGAATTTTGTACTAACCGGGGAAGGAAGCAAGAATGTCGCAAAACAGCGTATAAGATCTCTTTAATGATATGAATTTATAGGATCTGGCATCTCAGCTGAAAAAAAGGCGAAAAAACTGCAGTTAGAGGTGTGTTTAATCGAGACACACAAGCCTGGTTTAGCGTTTAGGGTTATTGTTTCTGAGAAATATACCTGGCAAAATGTGAGTGTCCAGTTATTTGCACAGAAACTTAAAAGGCCTCACTGTGGATGACCCTTGTCGCCTAGAAAATTGAGTGCAATTAGCAGAGTTTCTTTCTTTTTTTTTCAAAAGTAATCCATGTCATAACTATGCCTTCCGCATTGACATTGAAGATTTGTTTTATTTTATACGTCATGACAAAACGATGGTGACCGTAAAGAATAACATTACTATCCAAAATGACGAGATGACGTTTTGCCATAAATCCCATGTAAACGCAGCAGCATTCCTGGAGCTGCTGAAGTTGTATTTAAGGTCTACTTTTGTTTCATGGGAAAATAAATCTTTCATTCAGCGATCTGGAGTATGTATAGGCTCATCTGTCGCGCCTATACTTAGTGAAATATTTTTGAGTAAACTTGACAGGAGAATTGAGCACCACACTTCTAGAACTGCTAAACATATTTACAGGTAGGTGGATGACTTCTTGATATTCACACATGGCATAGACCCTTCTCGAGATGTAGTGAACGTTTTATAGGTGCTTAAGGAGAGTAGCATGGGCATTCAGTTCACTACCAAGCAGGCTAAAAATAACGAGTTGTAGTTCTTGGATCCAAAATTGGACCTGAATAGAGAACACATTCGCTGGTGTTACCATCTAAGAAGTGCTAAGCCAGTGTTATATCACGTGTCTGGGCATTCAAAATCAGTAAAGAGGGCGGCAGTGAAATCTTGTATCATGTCAGCTTTGCAGATATCGGGAACCAGTGAAAGTCTCCAGAGTCAGTTGGAAAAATTCCAGATAGCAGGGTACCTGAAACAGTTATTTTTCTAAATGTGCATGATCTTAGCCAGATAAATAAAGGGCAAAAAATAAGGATCCAGTTCGGAGACAAAGAAGCTTTATGGCAGATTATATGGCATAAAATCATTGCAATTGCGAAGAAAAATTGACAGATTAAAATTTATCTGTCATTTGAAGAATCGTCAATTGCTACTCCCTCCTGAGCCTTACGTGATATCACTGGTGCCACGACCTACAAGGCATCAACATGAACAATCACTAACCCCGTACAGCACAAAAACTAACCTATTCAAGTTCTCATTTTTCCCGCGCACAATTAACGAGTGGAACTCGCTGCCAATGTCAGCAGTGCAAAGTATAAAAATCATTGAAAGTCTTCAGGATTGATAGGTTGTTTTAGTTATGTTCCTTTTTTGTGTGAATATTGCTTTTTTCTTTGCTTTTCCTTACACTTTTAGAGATATTCCAAGTGTTATTACTTTCGAGCTTTGCTGTACTAATTAGACACTGCCTTTCTTTTGTTTTCAATGCTCTGTATGTAAATGTGTCTATGTATTGCCTTTTCGAGTACACTTTTGCCCCTCCTGCTATAGGACCCCAGTTGGGCCTGCAGTATTCTGTAAATAAATAAATAAATAAATAAATAAATAAATAAATAAATAAATAAATAAATAAATAACATTATAAATGGCTGTCATTCTATACGTACACTAGTTGGCACACAACTTAAAGCACATTGGAAAGAGATACAGCATAGACGTGAAGATTTCGCCAAGAACCAAACTAGCAAGCTTGTATCCATGCGTCAATAAGCTCATAGGTTCAAAAGCATGCTCCGTAAAACGCCGAAACATGTTCGTGAAATGCGTAAAGGGGGTAGCATATATGATACCTCTTTCTTGTGAAAAAGTACGTCAGACCGTCAGGAAGGTGCGTAAATGACCGCCTTAGAGAACACCATGCGCCTGTTAAGGCACCAGGCAACACTCATCTTGCAGATCACTGTAAAAACTGTGGATGTTACTCTGTGTTTAAAGAAACAGAAATAGTATTTCGACATAAGGACCAGCTGGCTTGTGAGATAGTGGAATCATACAACATCCGAAAGAGGGGACATGGCTGTGTTAGCTAGGCTACGATTGTACTACACGATAAAGAATACGCGTATCTGCAGTGGACACGTACTGCGTGCGAAATAAAATAAATTACAAGTAACACGGACAGTTTTGTAATCTTGATACGGGTGGTTTTTTGCTGCACCCTGCTCTGTTGCACATGCGCGATGAACCATGTAACCGCTTTTAATACATTTTTTCTTACTACAAAAACTACAGTTGTGAGAGCAAGCACTGTACTTGTCAGCCTCTTCTGTCAGTCCTTTTTTTTTCTTTGTGAGTTTCAACAAAACTTTCAATTATGAAAGAGAGAGAGATAAAGATGCAAGGAAAGGCAGAGAGGTTAACCAGATGCACATCCGGTTTGCTACCCAGCACTGGGGAAAGGATGAAGGGGAGAAAATAGGTTGCAGAGAGATAAGAAGGTACACACAATCACGAGCACACTCGGGGGAGCACACACAGTCTACAGGAGGTCGCTCAGGTTTGTTGACTTTAAGTAAAGTAGGAGTGCTTTAGTCGCTTTCTGCGCAACTGAGGCAGATCCCAAGGTCCTAGAATCTTCTGCACACAAAATGGTCTGGAGTCGTTTGATTCAAAACCATCCGGAGCTGGCATCGCTGTGTGTCGTAGCAAGCGCAGCTGCACAGGACGTGTTCAATGGGCTCCGCAGTAGTCACATGTAGAGGTGTCTGCCATACCAATGCGAAAGCAGTACACTTTTGTGAAAGCAACACTCAACAAAAGGTTGCATGACAGTGTCGCATCGGAGCGGGAAAGTTGTGATGGTAGCTTTATCTTGAGCGAAGGATCCAGTTCATATAATTGACACCTTTGGAAGCTGGTAGACGACCAGAACGTGCGTGTAAGATCTCGAGCCAGCAGGTAAAGTTGTCTTGCTGCATCATTCCTTGATAGAGGAATCGGGACCACACGGGTTCCTTCATGGGCTCAGCGGGCTGCATCATCGGCTAATTGATTTCCGGTAATACCGATATGTCCAGGCAGCCATTTATATATAATATCATGCCCTCGTGCTAGAGCTTCATGTTGGCAATGTCTTATTTCATGTATCAATTGTTCATGATTCCTCCTACGCATGGCAGACTGCAAACTCTGGAGCGCTGCCTTCGAATCACAGAATATGACCCATTTTCCCAGACGCTCTTGAACGAGATATTGTAAAGCAGCCCTTACAGCAGCAAGCTCTGATGCCGTAGATGTAGTCATATGCGACAACTTAAATTTGATTGTCATTGCTGCAGCCTGAATTACAGCGGCACCTGATGAGCTTCTGGACGAAACGGACCCATCAGTGTATATCTGCGTTCGGTCCAAGTACAACTCATGTAATAATAGCAGTGTTTCTTGCTTCGATGCTACTCTGGAGTGATTGCTTTTCTTTTTGATACCCGAAATTTCTAGACGTACTTGCGGCTGGTCGAGGCACCACAAAGGACATGCTATTCTCGTAGCTGGCGTATATCCTGATGGACTGCTGTTTAGGTGCTTGGCCATGACGTCTGAAAACGTAGCACGTAGTCTTCCGGAGGATTAGAAGGCCCAAGTGGTGGTCGGGGACACGGATAGCATGTCGAATATGCTCTCTGAGGCAATCCACAACTCTATATGTCCTGACCGGATGGTCTTTGGCAAGCACGATTGTGGCATAAGTAGAAGCGCATCGGGGCACTCCTAGGCAGATACGCAGCGCCTGACCCTGCAAACTCTCCAATGAATGAGTATTGGATTTGCAAGTGTTAGTCAGTACCGGCAAGCTGTAGTGCAACAGACCCCGATATAGGGCCCTGTACAGCTGTAGCATGGAGGCTACAGAAGTTCCCCATGCTTTCCCGCACATGAATTTCATTATATGCACAATAGATAGCAATCTCTTCTTCAAGTACGCACAATGTGGGCTCCACGTAAGGCTTCTGTCGATTATTATGCCCAGGAAACGATGCGTCCATGCATATTTGACACTCTGCCCATTGATGTAAACAGGGTATGGCATCATTGGTTTGCGTGTAAACGCCATCAACACACACTTCACAGTTGATATAGTTAGGCCTTGTTACTGAAGGTAGGCTGTTGTGAGGGTTGCTGCCCGCTGTATTTGTGCACGCACTTGAGGGCGAGTAACTGCAGCACTCTAGGGGCAAATATCATCGGCGTATATGGATAGGCACACCGACTTTAGCAGAACCTTCACCAGACCAATGAGGGCAACATTGAACAATGTGGGGCTTAAAACACCTCCCTGAGGTACTCCGCAGTAGCTGTAATGTTCAGCAGTTTTACGCTCATCTGTTTGCACAAAGAAACCTCTGCCAGTTATATATTCTTTTATCCATTGAAACACTCCTCCACCAATGCCTATTGCTGCGAGAAAAGTGAGGATACTTATGCGTGGTTGGCATGTGCTGAACCGAAAATAGCGGGCTCGGTCTCGGCAGCTGCGGTAGCGTTTTGATGTCGCCGAAATGTACGGGGCCCACGTCTTTAGATGCCTGTCAAAAACACTACAGGGGCTCGAAATCATTGGAGCTCCAAACTACGGTGTGTGTCATAATCATATATTCTGGTTTTGGGACGTACAGCCCAAGATATTATTCGCAGTCTATAATTGCCTTTAAGTTCGCCTAGCATCTGGGTAAAATGTAAAGCCACGTTCTTTTTGTGTCGCTGGCTTCACCAGTTGGGAAACAATGGAATCAATAATATCTCAGATCTGTTTGCATCTTGCTGATGTGCAAAAGTTGCATGCAACAATTTCATCGAGTAGGAGGAATGATGGTGAAATAAAGTTTGAAAAAGCACTGTTCCCTGAGCTTGTAAGCTCGGGGTCACCTTAGCTGGTGGGAGGGTCTCTCATTCCAGGAATCCTCTGGCCGCGATGACCTCCCGGGCTCTGGCTGCTCGGGCTAAGAGTCCTCGTTGTTCGTCCAGGTCCCGTGCAGAAATCTTGGCATCCCACGTCTCGGCGAGAAAGTTCATGTGTGCGGTAGTTGCGGGCTTGCTACCAGAATGGTTGCCCCACGAGAACTCGAGTGTGCCAGTGGTCCGGGCACGTTGAATCTCGGGCAGTTATATGCATTGACCGTCGGGTAGAGTGTATAGCGTGATACCGTGTGTGTATACTGTTACGGTGCAGCCTTCGGAATGTTGTAGCTTCTTCCCTTAGTTGGCTTGGGGTAGAGGCGATGGTGCTGTAGTATGGCATTATGAGTCATTGGTGCTATGTCCACCTCTGCTGTAGCGCTGTCTCACCGCGGGTCGAGCGACGCGAGGCCTGGTCGACGTCACTGCGGGCCACGACGGGAGCAGCTTCGTATCCCTCGAACCCCTCGTATCCCGACACTTACACTATGCAGGTGAGGAAGCGGAGTGCTGCTCTTAAAAATTTGAGTGCTTCGGTTGAGATTCTGCCTCATGTGTTGAATTAGTTTTATTCAAGAGAGAACAGACGGCAGAGCATACTGCAGTATACGTGAGCAGTTTCCCTTGTTCTGTAGGCCTGAGCTGATGAAGCATGGTCTTCAAACCTTGAGCTTGTCAGTTGGGCCTCACACTGCTCGACGTCTGATCACACGTAATAAGCAGTATGTATGTGTTGCGCCCAGCCCCACACTCCTTTACCGTACACACTAAACGAAAATGACCTGAAATAACCTCAAAAACTGGGTAAACCATTTGTCCTCTAGCGCACTACCTTTCCTGGGTTTTTTTTACTACCTACTATCGAGGTAAAAATTTACTCTCGTGCTGACTGAGTTTTTGAACGTAGGGAGAGTGGTAATTATTTACCCCAGTGAGGTTTTCAGAGAGTATAGGGAGAGTGAATTTTACTCCCTTCACAAGGTTTTTGAAGCGATTTCTGGGAGTTATTTCCAGTGGTAAAAATTAAAAATTGACAGGTGCATTCGCCCAGAGTCGACAAATTTATTGAATAGCAGAATTAATATAATTTATTAAACGGCAGAATTGCTGACACATAGATTCACATACAGACATACAGCAACACACAACAAATGCAGAATAATACACCACTCGAACAGACTGCACGCGTTCTCAACTACAGTTTGACTATCCTGTATATATAGGCACAACTTTTTAACCGAACGTGTAGTACCGGTAGGAGAGCTCTTTTTTTGCATCGATTAACTACAATGGTTAAAGGTGCAAGCGTAAATTTAAGGTGGGCTGCAGGGCACTGAATGTCACACCAACCTTTTATTTTAAAACTACCCGATCTCACCTTTTTGAGTATCCAATAATCACCGGGCTCATGGCCCCACGCGTGTTAGCACTGCTGATGCACAAGTCCATAATATATAACTAAGTACGCACAAACCAAGGTAGCTCAATGATTTTCATTAGGCGACGGTGCACAAACACTGTGGCAGCACATATTCATCGCAACGGGCGTAGAGGAGCGGTGCACGCCTGCACACAAGCTTCTTACCGACGGCGTACTAGGCCTTTTCGAGGAGCACGGCTATCCGACGAAACACAGCTGGCGATCACAGAACACATATCATGCGCGAATTTCGTCGTTATTTCACACACAAATGAACACGTGACCGCTATCTTACGTGGACGGGGCGGTGTATGCATACTTCCAACGAAAGACCACCGTCCGGGTATTCTTCGTGCTCACCGGTAGCCGCTTGTTGGTCCCGTCTGCGTCGTATCGGCTTCGCGCTACGTGTTTGAGAACTGTTGGTACATGAGGTGGGCGATTCGGGCAGTACTTTACTCATGCAGACATCGCCTACTGTGGAGCAAAATATATGCGATGCTTCTTTCACCTGCCCCGGCGACACACTCCCACTGGTCACTGGCGGCCGTGACTCCGGGCCGACGACAGAGTGAAGCATTTTGCCTATTGCTTCTCCAGTAGGCAAGCACGGACGATTACACCAGATTGATTTTGTTACCACTGGCAGATCTTCGCGATTCGGCACGGAAGCGAAGTATCCGCGACGTGCAGGTTCGGAGGCGCTCAAAATCGCATGGTCGCTCGATGATGTAGGAAACACGTGAGATCCATCAGCCCAACCAGACACACAGATACCGAGCTTCTTGCACCTTCTCTCTCCAAGGCCCCCGCCGAGCAAAAGCCAACAATTTGCGAAAATATGCAGGACAACTTTCCACAGCAGGTTTTCTTTCTTTTTTTTATTTTTGAGAGCCCCCCCCCCCCTTCTTTTTTTTTCGTTCACAGAATGCTGTTCTCGCTTGTTGGGCTTATGCTGCCCCTAGTTCCAGTGAAAGTGCATTGACTCGAGGTCAGTCCTGAGGCACGGTAATGCCCAAAAAAAAGAACAAAAAACATCTGTGGTCCTCGCGTACCTTCAGGGTTCACTGAGAGCGTCACAAGGGGGGTATGGGGCAAAAGCCACCAAAGCACCTGCACGTTGCAGTCACGTGGTAATAAACCCTGAAACGCAGGTTAAAAATCACGTGATATAAAACTCCCTACGTGGTAAAACTGGATTTTGACATCTTTTTATTACTTGCCTGAGAGGTGGTGGTAAAACTATGTCATGTACTATCTTTTACTCCTACACGAGGTAGTAAATTTAAACGCAAGAGAGTTTTCAGAGGTCATGAGCCGCAAAAAAACCCAAACTCGGATAGTTTTTGCTTACAGTGTATGGTATAGAGAGTATTGGTTGGTTGCAGGGAAGGAGGTACACTCGTTTCGGTCGCTTGCGGGGCTTACGGAGTACAAGAGCACGTGTATCGCGAGGAAATTTGCCAGTTTCTGCAACACCATCATCTCTCTTAGGTTGTAAGATTAGTGGGTTTCGGGGACGGGTGAGAGATTCTAGCCAGTTTGTAGTGGCTTGAAACGCCTGCATATTTTTTTCGGGATGCTTGCGTATGAGTCGAACAAGGCTCATGAAGCCAGTGGGAAGCTCGGAGAGTGTGATCTCGGGCGTGAGACGCACTTGTTGCATGCCACGGACTCGTGACCACGTTTGCTTTCTTTCTCGCCTTGCATATATTTTTTAGTGAAACACTGCTTAAGTGACATCAAAAGAGGGCTTCGCAAGAAACCGATTATGCGGCTGGTGGTTTCGGAGTTCGTAGTTTGTGTGCACGAATATCGGCTATAGCTTCGCGGCGCAGCCGCCATGCGGCCTCGATTTCATGAAATCACGCCGACGTCGTTGCTTTAGGCCCATATTCACAAACCAACCTCAGCTTTACCTCAGATTTTCCCCAACTTCCTGTACTCCCTACATGCGCTATAAAGGCACAAAAAGGTAACAGGACGAAAGATAAGAACAGAACGGTTTCATGAATATCGGCCTACTTTGTTCATCGAGTGCTATTAGGGTGTAAAACCGATTGGAAAAACTCGAGGAAAGGATGAGGTTGGTTTGTGAATACGGGCCTAGGTATTCGTTGAAGCCAAGGATATTATGAAGTATTGTAATGAGCGTTCTTTACTAAGTGTAGCCCGGCCTTCGTCTCTGGCATCACATTTCTAACGAAAGTCATGTAGCGCCAGGCACCGGGATTGCGCTTGCGCTATGCTTGTGAGCTTGCGTGTATGGCACGATACATCCCTAGAGTCCCCAATTTTCATTCTTGGTAGCAGATTCGGTTGTGTGTGGTAGACAAGAGATCTCACTGAAGTCGGTGCCGGCGCAGCAATGAGCCGTGCTCGTGGGGTTCGTATAAAGACCTCAAGTGGTGCAACTGTTCAAAGCGGGGCTGACGACCCGGCGCGCTGATCTACGATCCCGCGAGGCGACCCGCATCATGCATTCATGAGCGCGCGGGCGGTCCACCGACCGCGTGCGTGAACGGCCACATTTTCGTCCATGGAGAGAAGACGAATGCACCCGTGCGACCGCCGCGACCAAGGCGACCGCGATTTTTCTACGACCAGCGCAAACAGAGTCGGCGACGAAGGGGGGCGCGCAGCGTGATTCATCGGCGGTGTTACATAAGCCCGTGTTTGCGCTGCGGCGCAACAGGTTCGCGCTCCCTGAACGATGGCTGCAGTCGCGCTGCACGTTCGGGGCGCCCCCCCTCGGGCCAATACGCGCGCCCTTTGCGCTGGTCGTGAGACGCGCTGCATCTCAATTAATTAAATCAAGCGTGCGCTCCAGCCGGATGCAGAGTGCCGTATACGAGGAGGCCCTCCAGAAATAAATTGGGCAGGTCGTGGATGGCAAGTTAGGCGCGCTAACGCGTCCTGCGGGAGTTTCTCTCGTGGCGCTGCGGAATGAGGCACAGCCGTACGCCAAATGGGAATCGCCATGCATACGCACTGTCTTATTCGCGGGGGTGTTTTGATTGATATGTGGGGTTTAACGTCCCAAAACCACCATATGATTATGAGAGACGCCGTAGTGGAGGGCTCCGGAAATTTCGACCACCTGGGGTTCTTTAACGTGCACCCAAATCTGAGCACACGGGGCCTACAACATTTCCGCCTCCATCGGAAATGCAGCCGCCGCAGCCGGGATACGAACCCGCGACCTGCGGGTCAGCAGACGAGTACCTTAGCCACTAGACCACCGCGGCGGGTGTGTTTTGTCATCACTTCTGTATTTTGGACTGCTCAATATTCCGTGAGAACGGCCAGGCAGCATTCTCTTGCATACCATGCAGTCACGTTGTTGTTTGTGTATGAAAGTGTTCGTTTTGCAATTTAAAGCCCGCTGTATAACATTCTTCTGCTATGCATGCAGTACTTTAATTAATTTTTGTGTATGCTTGTTTCAAATTTGGATAGCGGTTTATGACTGTGTACTCCTCATTCATGTACAAATCAGATTGGCATGAATTTTGTCACAGTATTGAAGAAAACAATTCTGTAAGTACAAACGCACGCCTGACGTACTTACTATATTATATAATGCAGCACTGTGGATGACGCCGTTTCTTCATTACCCCTTTATTCTGCGGTGCGCGCGTCAGGCAACCGGGCTAATTTTATGCTATACGTGGGAATCAGGTCCTATGGACACTTGCAAATTACTAAATACACATAAAGCAAAACAACATGCTGCTTCGTAGATGGCATGATATCTGACTGTCTCCTTGGATGATTGCTGAAAGCAATAGCCGTGGACATCTACCGGGCTTTTTGAAAACGGAACCACACAGTACATGTAAGCTGCCATTTAATCCTAGCAATTCGCTCTCTATTCGAAAATCACAGAGTATGACGTCACTGCGCCTTTGTAGCCATGCTTGGGACTTGCCTGTGAGTCAAACCAAATGCAAGATCTATAGACTAAGCATGCAGTCGTTTCGTTAGAGGCATCCACTAAATGCACTTCATGCAATTTACACCGCAAGTCGTAAGGAGGCTGCCTTTATAGCATTATGACGCTGCCAAAAATGTCTGCTATATAGGTGGAGAAAGTTTCTCATGAAAGGTAAAGGTTGCTAAGAATTCACGCTAAACTTAAACGAAACATTACTTGATGGCATACATTTCTTTCACAACACGATGTGTGCTAGCTTTAGACAGTATTTATGAACCACTCGCTACTGAGCTGTGTAAAGCATGGATTTTACTCTCATACTTATGTGGCCTTGTTCTTGCTCTTACGTTCTTTCAAACGAAAGTAAAGAGCTTTAGAATATACGCTGCGAAAGCTTTATGACCCCACCCAGAATAAGGAGCGTTAGTGCCACAGCTTATGCGTATAGGGTCTAAACAACGCTTGGGCTCTGCGTTTTTGAAGCACCAATGCTTGCGCCAAAAGCTTTGCGTCAAAAACATGGCGGAGCCCATCGAAGTGGTGGCTCGCGGGTCCATAATCCAAGGACGCCGATTTCCGAGCAAGCGATGACGTTATGAATGAAAGTAAACGGTAGTACAGGCCATCGTACGCCTTTTGCCATCTCAACCATAAAACAAATAGTAGCTGAAAAATATTCATGAAGTTAAAACCATTTTATAAGCATTCCTCGAATAAGCTCCGTATCGGAGTTAATTGTCCCGCGAACGGGTTTCCGCAAAAATTTATCGAATTCGTCAAGAGTGAGTGATGTTATATGGGTTCTGTCGCACGCTTCAACCATTTTCTCTCGTCACGACGAGCGTGCTGGATGTTGAACCGGAAAGGATGCCACGCAGGGTAAGAAGTTAACATGAGAGCGCGCGTCATGACCTTGAATGCGCGTAGTTAAGTACCCGTTACGATTTCTGTGCGTGAGTGTGGCCCACAGCCGTCTCTCACTGTGTTGATTGATTGATTGATTTGATTGATTTGTGGGGTTTAACGTCCCAAAACCACCATATGATTACGAGAGACGCGGTAGTGGAGGGCTCCGGAAAATTTTGACCACCTGGGGTTCTTTAACGTGCGCCCAAATCTGAGCACACGGGCCTACAACATTTCCGCCTCTATCGGAAATGCAGCCGCCGCAGCCGGGAATCGAACCCGCGCCCTGCGGGTCAGCAGCCGAGTACCTTAGCCACTAGACCACCGCGGCGGGGCGTCACTCACTGTGTCGTGTTAGCAGACTGCAGAGCGCGTCGCCCCTATATTTTGAAAGAAGCGACACTCCGCGCGTGCGTTTTCCTCCTCGATTCTCCTCGGATTTTTACCCTGGCCGGCGCGGCGTGCACCCTCCACTGACCCGCCGTTGCCGCATTAAAATCAATGCGTGCGCTTGTTTATTCGGCTTCTTGACGCCTTATATGAGATTCTGTCATTTGAAAAAATCCACCTGGACATAGTGATTCCGCTTGCATTTATAAAAACGCAATATATATATATATATATATATATATATATATATATATATATATATATATATATATATATATATATATATATATAATGCGTTTTTATAAATGCAAGCGGAATCACTTAATAATTAAAAAAAGAGTACCAACTAGTGGTTGAGCGGTTTACCCCGTCAACGCTTCGGCGGTCCGTAACGCTGAGGCGTGTTAAGCACTATAATGTAAGCACGTGAGGTCTACACAGATTTTGTTTTTCATTTATTGCGGCCCTAACGATCTCTAAGAAGGTGGCCTAAAAATAGTTCGGCTATTTATGTGATGAGTTCACCAAAATAAGTTAACGCGACGCCCTTTTATACCAATACCAACGCGAAAACCTGATGTCACGTTACCACAAAGCCGGAGAGGGGAATTAACGCGCGTGGCCGTATTCCGTCCGAATGGAATGACGAGATATTGTATTCCCTTTCGTCTGCGACTTACCTTAGTCCCCTAAAAAAAAGAAGAGAAAAAAAAACCGACTGCTCACGCAAATGCTTCTAATACTATGGTGCCGTATAAGTACAACTTCGACATACACAAACACAAAGACACACTGGCACATACATACACACAAAAAATACATGTGCACACTGACATGCAAGCTATATAACACGCAAATAGATATATACAAGCGCACGTAGGCGCGAATAAACACACAAACGCACACGCATGCCATACACATTCATTTTTCCATTTTGTTTTTTTTGCTGCATTTGCTTATAGTGTTTGTTCTTCTCCCTTCCATTGTGCAATTTTCTTTGTTTTCTTCGATATAATTTCTTTTTATGCTTTATGGTATTGTGATTTTTCTGTAACCCCCCCTACTCAATGCTCTTCTGGGGCCTGTAGGGTAACATGAATAAATAAATAAATAAACATGCGCAGACATACGTGCGCGTGCACACGCACACACGGGCTTGAATATAGACATACCAAAACGCACGTACTCATATAAACAGACACATATAGGATGGCACACACACCGACGCAAATACGGACATACAATTGCAAGCAAACGCAGGCGCACGCGTGTGTGCGCACATACACAAACGCACGAACACGGAGGCGCTCACGCACGTAAATGAGCACGCGCACAACCGCACACACAAACGCGTTCATAACTACAAGTTGATTTATATGTGGGGTTTAAAGTCCCGAAACCACCATATGATTATGAGAGACGCCGTAGTGGAGGGCTCCGGAAATTTCGTCCACCTGGGGTTCTTTAACGTGCACCCCAAAATCTGAGCACACGGGCCTACAGCATTTCCGCCTCCATCGGAAATGCAGCCGCCGCAGCCGGGATTCGATCCCGCGACCTGCGGGTCAGCAGCCGAGTACCTTAGCCACTAGACCACCGCGGCGGGGCATATAACTACAAATGAAGAATTACGCAGGTTAGCTTACAAAGTGCATACTTTGAAAATTAGCGCACGAGCGAAAACACAACAAAGCTTTGTCAAGGCACAGAGGAAGCAGCGTAGCATGACGACTCACTAAGAAAAAGCTATATGCACATTTATATGTGCTCGTCATTGAACTGAATGGACAGTCCGGTTATGCAATTAAATTTATAATCTCCATACAACTTCATCCAGATATCCAGATGTATATAAGGAAATTGCTAACAATTACATCGCAAAGAACGACGTGCTTGGAAGGGGCGAACTTCTTTCTCTCTATGCTTTACATCCACTGCTTTCCGCGCACGGCATTCTTTTTTTCCCTCGGGGAATATAGAATAATTTTACTCCAGGAGGAAGCTCGCGCTGCACACTTGGTACATATAGCCATAATATTTGGAGCCATCGTTCAGTGCCAGTAGGAACATCTATGTTTTGTGTAAGGGAACATTAAGCGAATCGATTAAATTATGGTGTGCTTGTACATAGCTCTAACAGCGAGATATTTTTTAATCTAAACTCGCCTACGATACAACGAATTTCTTGCCCCGTGAGTACTATTCTGGCATGCTGGGCCCTGTATTGTAAAAGAACTTGTTGTTGGGCTAGTTGGTAGAGCATTTCTAAAAGTTACTTTCGCGCTCGAATTAACTTTTAGAAATGGGTCCTGTATGTTTCGATAATTTACCCTCAACTCCCAAATTTCGGGGGGGGGGGGACACGTGCCCGGTGTGTCACCCCCTGTATATATATACGCCCCTGATCCCATGTGCTAGAACAGAGAAGAATATTCCCCAATTTAAAATACTAAATTATCAGATCGATTACTACACAACTACACCAATATACTGCTAGAACGAAATTTGAAATTTCCAATTGTTGGCACACGCGTACGCAGATTGAATCTATTTGCTGATATTCTACTCGAGCGGTGCTCCAATAGCACGATTGTTTCAGTTGTGTTATTTCGAAAGGTCATCGATCACCGGCATGGTATGCTGCTCTCTGCTAGACGAATACGTCTACGTGCCACTTCGTTGCAGACAAAGCCAGTAGCAATGATGTGGCCTTAATGGAAAAGACATGGAACCGGGAAGAATAATGACAACTATACTGGCACAGCGCAGACACCAGAAACACTCGACGTGCCTTCGGGGCATCCCAGGTGAAGCGTCCTCAGTTTGGGCAACCTTTGGCATACCGCGTGCCATCAAAACAATCGGTAATGTTCTGTGATCACAATGCGAGCACGCTCGATGCATCTGCGGATTCTTCTGCAATCTCCCCTATTCCAGCGTAATGCTTTGCCAGAGCCTCCGTGGTACGCTCGGATTCCCCCTTTTTTTCAGAGTGCTTAACTGACTGATCGCTGGGGTCATCGCTGGTGCAGCGCCGGAGGTTTTAGGGCACGCCTGTTCGCTGTGTCAGGTCCGTCCACCCTCATATAGGTAAACAGATCCGCATCTCATGTGCATCCGGGTTTAGCCTCAAGAATGCTTTGTTTTCGGCCGCACTCGTCGTCGTATGTGTATGGTCGGTGGCTCGTGTGGATGTGTCCACGAAATATCGTGAGCAAAGCCGCGGTCAAAGACGTGAGGTGAACGGCAGTTTTCGGACACACAAAGGATTGATCGCATATGCTTCGGTCGTGGACCCAGCGCTCTGCATTAGCCTGTGGAAACGAGGAACGTCTTTTGCCCGTCTCGCATAAGCCTCCGTGGTGCAGTGACTCGCGCGTAGAAACACGTACGTCCCGCAAGCTTGTCCTTTACTTGCTTAAAAAAGTTTAAAAACAGAGAAACAGTGAGAGTACGACGAAGTGTACCAGTGATTTCAACGCACTATACATTTTTTTCAGCGGATGGTGGAGAAAGCATGCAAGATATTGCTAGTGGAACTTGGCCACTTATTCGTGTCAAGTACGCATGTCCCTGATCCACTATACTCGGCCTGCATCTTACAGCTTGCCATCAAGGCAAGGGCCACCGCCTTTTCAAGGATACGCCATTCGTATACTTTCTCCATTATTGCACACGGCGAGGTGCAGGTCACGGTTTACAGCTCATGCATTTGGCGGGAAGCGGGGCACTGCATGGAGCCGGCTTGTCAATGATCCGGAGAGAGCTGCGCGCGCCGTGCGTGTGGTTGCCGCCCGATGCACGGCGTTCTTCCGGCAACAGAGCGGACGTGTCTCCGAGATCGCCCTTCTTCCATATATCATTCCGGCGAGCTTGAACGCGTTGCGCGCCTTTTTAAAATCGCATTACTCGGCTTCCTTCGTTCGAGTTGCTTAGCCGTCAGCGGCAACTGTGTCTCTGTAGACGAAGGTCGCGACCTCGGCGGCTAAATGGTCCTCAGAAGTACAGGTATGGCCTGGCCCGAGGTCGTGGGCGAACGCTGGGGAATCGATCGTCCCTCGGTCGTCTCATTCCGCTGCGGCCGATTTTACGAGCCGCTCGAAATCAGCATGAACAAGGTGAATGGTGGTCGAAACAGAGCCGTCACGATTCCTGACATTGCGCACAAGCGATATTTTCGCGTCGGTTTCCCCGACGACGTTTGTTTCACCAGTCGCTCACCATATTCGTACATGTGCGCATTGTTTTATGGTCACGAGTAGCAGCGATCCTATTGAATCGACAATCGTTATTGCCCTAAGAGGAACTGTGACTGTCGGATAGAGAGGCTGCAGGAATGTATATTTCGGCGAAATGGCTAAATGCGCGGCGCGCAAGGAGCGCGCGTGCCCCGGAAACAAAGACATACTTATTTTCTCCCAGACTGCTGCTCATATAACCTCGGTTCCCTCATTCGAACAGAAATGGCTGCGATGGCGACCTCCTGAACTTCTCTCGGGGATTTCCTCCTCGTGACGGGGCTTCAGACGTCGCAAGCGTGCGTAATATTCTCGTATTTGTTCCAAGCGGTTTGCAAACACGATAGAGCGAAAACACGTGCACGAACGTACATCACTATGAGCACTTCGAATTATTGTACAAACAAAAGCTTGCCAAATGAAGTGTGTTGATAACATGGAAAGTACGTTGGACCTCGTCAGTACATGGACAAGTTTTCGGCGCCACGTTTGTACAGAACAACTTACCATAAATTCTTAGAGTGGAAGAAAAGTGATTATCTATCTATATATAGACCCTGGGCCTTGTAATTTTGAGTGGACCCTAAACACACTAAATCACTGATTGTGGTCGCGGGATTGAATCCCGGCTGCGGCGGCTGCATTTCCGATGGAGGCGGAAATGTTGCTGGCCCGTGTGCTCAGATTTGGGTGCACGTTAAAGAACCCCAGGAGGTCGAAATTTCCGGAGCCCTCCACTACAGCGTCTCTCGATCATATGGTGGTTTCGGGACGTTAAACCCCACACATCAATCAATGAAGCACTCACTGCCAACGACGTAACATGATCCCATCTTTTCACATTAAAGACGGTCTCATTTTCAAAGTGCCAAAGGGAGCGCGTGTTTATGTATATATGTGTTAGCGTCGGTAATGCTACACGCAGCTTAAGTTGGTGCCCTCTACGTCGCACCAAAGCACCAGCCACCAGCCTGGCCACATTGGGTGAGGGTCATCTCTGTGGTCATCTCGTTATAAAACATGTCTACTGGCGTATACGCTTCGTGCGTGTACTCAATGCGACTCATCCAACACCACCCGGAGCGTGTACTGTGGACCCACGCGATACACCAGACAGGTGTCGCGGTCGGCTGCAAATATACAGAAACATTTCTAATTGGTTGGTAATGCCATGGGCACATATGGTCTACCCGTGATGTCTTCCAATTCAGCTGGGCACTGGTCAGCAGGAACGCGCTCGCTGCAATCGGCGAGTCACGGGGAGCACTGGCGAGCGCCGAGAAAATGGTGCACGCGGCCGGACCGCTCTGGTCGGACCGAGCAGCCGCGGATGATCGCCGGCGGCACGAAACAACAACAACAAAAAGGCCTCGTGCAAAGAGGTGAATTAATAGCCGGTGCTGGCAGCCAAGATTAACGACTTATGAATTTTAAGCCCGTGTAGCCCACCGATATTGAATGAGCGTGTGAGTTCATTTATCATGCAGCTACGAGACGATGAGCGTGTTGGCGATGAGGCCCCGACGGGCCGCTTTGTCGACTCGCGCGTCATAGTGCGTATCTGTCAGGCTGCTTGCAGGGGGCCGGGTTGATTGATTGATATGTGGGGTTTAACGTCCCAAAACCACCATATGATTATGAGAGACGCCGTAGTGGAGGGCTCCGGAAATTTCGATCACCTGGGGTTCTTTAACGTGCACCCAAATCTGAGCACACGGGCCTACAACATTTCCGCCTCCATCGGAAATGCAGCCGCGGCAGCCGGGATTCGAACCCGCGACCTGCGGGTCAGCAGCCGAGTACCTTAGCCACTAGACCACCGCGGCGGGGCGCGGGGGCTGGGTGCCAGAGTGGATGGATAGCCGTCACACACAAGGAAATGCCGGTAACGAAAGGCGTGGAAAAAACGGTGAGATTTGTGCGTACTGGAAATGCTAATTTTAGTTAAGTCCTCACGATTCAAATTAAGATTCATAATCACGATGCACAAATTGAATAAAAGGTGTACGTTCACAGTTTGCCCAGAGAGAACGCAGCCAGGTCAAGCCGACCGGAAGGCCGAATGATAAAACCAGAGTACATTGTGAGTTAGGTACACACATTATGTCGGTTGTTGTTGGGTTCAAAATTTGAAGTTTACCTGTGCAACAATAATTCCTGCATTACACTACATCCCTGGAATGGTGCGCAACAAACACACAATGTTCGCGACGAGTGAACGGTAGTTGAGAAGGTGTCTTCCCCTCCTCCCAAAGGCAATCATCCCCCGTCACTTCACTTAATTCCAAACTACGGCGACTAAGTGGAGCGCTGACATTTTAAAAATTCGCGCACATAAAATGAAATGAGCTAGCACAGAACAGGGCGGATTGGTGATCACAGGGAGACTCCTTCTTACTGTAATGAGAACAACGACTAAAGCCATTACGGTGACGACGAAATCTAACAAGCTTGCACGCAGCGCCACCTGAACGATCTCCATAGGTCTGCCGGCTGTTGACTCTGTGCTCTGCATGATGGGCCGTAAAACAACACACCGCCTCTCTATATCCTTGTCGAACACATTTAACTGGACAACTAGTACTTCACTGAAGTAGGCGCCTGGATTCCAGCACTCTTAGGGCTTGCACTTAGATGCGCACACTTCTTTTTGGTCGGCCTCTCATTGCTGAAGTGCTGTTAAGCACTGCACAATATCTCCTGGATCAATTTCGGTCGTGTCAAACCACCGTTTGGCATCTCGGTAAAGGTCTATCTACACATGCGACCACACATTGCTTTACAGTACAAATGTACCGCCACATTCATTCGTGTATTCATCTGAACGATCGGAATCTGCCAAACTTTACACAATGGTATCTTTTGTTTTCTTTTTTATGGGCAGTCCTACGTTGGGCGTTCACACCAATCATTTCTCATATTGGTTTATCGCGACATTAAATTAGCAAAGCCTTGAATTGCTGAATCCATTCGTGCAGCCGTTATCATGCATATTATGCATAATAATAATAATAACATCTGGGGTTTAACGTACCAAAAGACCAAAGCCACGATATGAAATTTCGACCCCCGTGGGGTTCTTTAACGTGCACCTGAATCTAATATATATATATATATATATATATATATATATATATATATATATATATATATATATATATATATATATGAAAGTAGATGCGCGTTCACATAACAACTGTTTATTGCGCCGACGTTTCGACGGGAACCCCGTCTTTTTCAAGGCATAATAATATTTGCACATGTTCCGTGTCTTCTTATAGCCTGTCGAGACAGGAGGGAAGGGGTCAAAAGAAAAGTAAAAAAAGAAAAAAAGAAAGAGAGAGAGAAAAAAAGAACAAACAGCGAAACGGGAGGAGAAACATTAAATAAAATATAGAAAATCTAGGAGAAGAAGCAAGACCGCCACGGCGTAATTAGAAAGGGGCAGCATCTCAACAGAGTAGGGCAGAGGTAGATGAGCAATGTCATCATTGTCAACAACACCTCCCCCGCACCCACTCTTCCCCAAGTGGGCAGTGTGCCGCCGTTCTTGTATTT
Source organism: Rhipicephalus annulatus (assembly GCA_013436015.1). Lineage (NCBI taxonomy): Eukaryota > Metazoa > Arthropoda > Arachnida > Ixodida > Ixodidae > Rhipicephalus > Rhipicephalus annulatus. Next base: position 229,084 of record WOVY01002978.1, on the reverse strand, counting down.
CACCTTTCCGTGTAGTCCGCTGGCGGCTCGTTCCTCTTTGAAGTTTAAGACAAGTTAATGGGGAGAGCTTAAGCGCTTCGAGTGCGTGCTGGTGGCGTCGGGAGGAATGAAAAAGCCGGTGATTGAGGCGCCGCCATCGATATTCATTAGATGCAATGGCTCCTTGTCAGTGAAGGAACAGAATGCGCGTTAAAAATTTAAGAAAAAAAAAGAACAGGGGGGGGGGGGAGACTGTACGACACGCGGGACAGTCACCACACAGTTGCGGCTCACTGGGAATACATGCGCACATGTATGAAAACGTTAACGAAACCACCTAGCTGTCAGCTCCTTGTCAGTGAAGGAACAGAATGTGCGTTAAAACTTAAAGAAGAAAAAAAGAGAAAAGAAAAAGGGGAAGGGGGACCATACAACATCCGGGACCACTTATCTGTGCGTTCCGGCTGTGCTTGATGAGGCAAATCATTTCTGTGTTGTCAGATTCATGGGCCAAAAGCTTTGTTAGCGGGTAATATTATTGTCGTAATGAAACCAGACTGATCAGAGAGAAGCGTTTGCGTCTTTTAGCGGTCGTAACGCTGACAGAGTGCCTGGGTGTTCATTTATTCCGTATTTTATCGTGTTAAATTTGTAGATAAAATAAGATTTCCGTTGTTCCCGTTCTCTGATTGTTCGAAAGTTGTTTTCTAGTAGTGTAACCCTGATGTCATCAAAACTGTGTTCTTTTAATGTGCAGTGTTTTGAAAGTGGAAGGCCTGGCAGAGATCGTACATGTGCCCGATGGTTGTTGAATCTAATTCTAAACGGAGTGTCTGTCTGGCCCACGTATTGCTTGTTACATACCCCACATTCCAGGAGGTATATGACGTTGTCTGAGTCACAGTCTAGTACACCTCTTATTCTGTGCGTAAAATCCGAGTGGGGGCTTTTCGCCACTGTCGTTGACTGCATACCTTGCATCTGCTTTTTCCGCAAGGGTGACACCCAATTTGAGATTTCACACCTATCTTTGAATTTATTAAATGATCCTTTTGTATTTTTCGGCCGTCTGTATACAACACAAGGAGGAGAAGTGAAAATTTTGGATAGTCGCACGCTCTGTTCCAATATGTTAAAGTGTTTTCTTAGGACCTTGTTTATGTTCGGTGGGTTGCTCGTGAAAGTTAATAGCAAGTTTTTGTTGCGTTGTTGGTCGGCGTTTTTCTGGTGGTTGAGAAGAATCTGGCGGTCCAGATTTTCAGCTTTTTTGACGGCGTCATCGGTGATAGCTGGCGGGTATTCTTGATTAAGGAGTATTTCGCGCATATGTGTGCTGTTTTTGTGGATGTCCTCGGTGCGGGAGCAGATTCGTCGGAATCTGTGTGCTTGGGAATAGGGAATGCTGGTCTTGCAATGTCGCGGGTGGCAGCTTTTGACGTGCAGGTATTGTTGCCTGTCCGTAGGTTTTTCTGTATACACTAGTTACCAACGCACCATCGTCAACTCGAATTTAGTACATCAAGAAAGTTTATTTCAGTGTTAGAGTAGGAGTGTCTAAAATATATGCTGGGGTGTACCTAGTTGAATGCCTGTATAAATTTGAGGAGCTCGTTTTCCGAATGTGTCCAAATTATGAATATATCATCTAGGTACCGTTTATAGAATAATGGTTTGATATCACAAGATGAAAGAAAATTGGACTCTATGTGGTGCATGAATATGTTAGCGTAGTTTGGGGCCATTCTTGTACCCATTGCCGTGCCGCTGATTTCAAGGTAGTACTGGTTGTTAAATTCAAAGCTGTTCAATTCGAGTACAAGTCTTGTGAAGATTTCAATTACTTTTTTGCTTGGATAAACGCCAGGGTTGTGTGTGCCAAACGATTCAACAAGCGCCCTTGCACCATCGTCATGTGGGATATTTGTGTAGAGTGAGCTAACATCCAATGTTACGAGAAATGCACCGTCTGGAATTTTCACGTCTGCTATTTCCCGAAGGAAGTGGTTTGTGACACGCAAGAAGGACTCGTGTGTGGGTGGTATGTCTTTGGTTAAAGTATCAATATAACTGGAAATGGGTTCCGTTAACGTTCCCGTGCCTGATATATTGGGTCTGCCAGGGTTATTCTCTTTATGAATCTTCGGCAGCATGTAAAAACGACCAGGCGCCGAATGTACCGTAATAAGTGCCATATATATATATATATATATATATATATATATATATATATATATATATATATATATATATATATATATATATATATATATATATATATATATATATATATATATATATCATTGCGAAGTCTTGCCGCTGTTCGGGTTTCAATTGACGCTGATTGTACACATGATCGTTGAAAATGGTGAACAAGGACACGAGAAGACGTGCCATCTCGTGTCCTTGTAAGTTATTGTGCGTTACTAAATGTCAATCAGATATAACACAGCTACGAGTGAAGTGTCGCAAACCTATAGAAGAGAAAGGGCTACCCTACTGCGGCCACTGGTAAAAAGAGGCGGGGAGAAAGCAGCCGATGCGTTATGCGTGATCTCGGAGACGAGTGCGGCCTACGACATGTCAACACAGTTTTCCGTGCAGCTACGTTGGCCACCTCTGAATTCTTTCGGCATTGTCGTCTTCAAACAGAGTCGAGTTGATTGATTGATTGCTATGTGGGATTTAATATCACAAAACCGCCATATGATTATGAGAGACGCCGTAGTGGAGGGCTCCGGAAATTTCGACCATCTGGGGTTCTTTAACGCGTGCACCCAAATCTGACCACACGCGCCTACAACATTTCCGCCTCCATAACAGAGTCGAGTTGTCAAAGTATAGACTTGCTTAGAGAAGCCACAGTCGCGTAATGGCAATCATACAGCCAGCGCGAGACACGACGCGACGCCTTCCAGTGGCATCGCCAGTGTCGTCCTGTGCGATAAATGACCACGAAAGATGCGGTTGGATTAGCGGCGTGGTTGCGCGGCGCTGCGGGAGGTGGCTGTCATTATTCACGCGTGGTTCGTTGGCGCTCTCTTGCGAGGCTAACCGCGGTGGGTCCCGTTCAGCTGGGCTTGTCGGCTGCTCGCGCAATGATTAATCGCGTTCTTTTTTTTCCGCCTACTTTCTCGCCTCGCTTTCGCTGGCTTTCGAGATCATATTTCTCATGGCCGTGCTCGCCCTTTTGTCTCTGCAGTGTCGCCAGAAGGTTCTTGGTGGGCAGCGGTGGACAAGCAGGTCGCTTCTATTGTACCGAGCCCAGCGCTTCTCGCCTCGACCCTAGCCGTGACTCGCCTGGGCGATGCGGCCATTAGTTTCAATGCGTGCCGCCTCCGCGGCACGACCCTTCATTTACGTGGCACGGCCGTCTTCGCCCATTGCTGCTAATCAAGCGTAACAAAGTCCGGCTAATTATTATGAAGAGAAACCGTAGCGCCTAGCATCGTGAGGAAAGCCGGAGTCCGGCCGCGCGTGTATCTGGGCTACGCGCGTCGAAACCGAGCACTGACACTGGCGCGCTCTCTGCCCTGCCCCTCCACCTGCAGGGCGCGCTGGAGCGCCGACGTACCCCCGCGTTGCGCCCCCTTTTCTGCGGGTTTTCGCGGGGGTCAGCACGCTCGAACCGAAATCTGAACGAGACCGCGTGCACCGCGCTAAGTTATGCGTCGGGTATGAGCATCCTTTCGAGACGGTATCGAGTGCAAATTCAACCCCACGGCTGAGTGGTCAAATGAAATGCGAGTGCTCGCAACAGAGTGCACTTGTTGCGAGCCTCGACATCACTTGCATCGCACGTGAAACACATTGCGGCCTAATGATGAAGCAGGCCATGAAGTAGAGAAAATATGAAATTATCAGATGGGTCAATCGTTGCCGCGTTCTCAAATCAGGTCATTTGCGGTGAATTAGATCAAACAGATCCCTCGCAACGTGGAAATCAGTTCCATGCGAAGCAGTCTGCAAATAACTGTCTATGCTGCTTTTTTTTTGCTTTGAGACAACCATTAAAAGGGCATCGATACAAATTTCGTGGCCGCGATAGCCTGTAGGATCGATTCCCGTGAACATGCGTATGCCATCTGCAAAATATGAACAGCGAATACAGCACGGAAGGTATTTCAAATTAATTTTGAAAGTTTGCGTGAACGATCGATTCCATCACGCTGTTGACACCCTAACAGGGGGCCCTTAGGGACCCTCTTACTTCCCTCATGTAACCACGCTGCAGCAAGTTATGGTACGTCATAATCGCCGTTTATCTTTGGTCGCGTTTGATCCGACAGGCTATTACTCGGCAGCTGCTCGCGAGTCTGTGGCCGTGGCGCACGAATTGAAAGTTTTGCGTTTGATGACATTGCTGTTTCGTTTCCTGTTTAAAAAAAACAAAAAACTTCTTGATGTGAACCGTGCGAAAGTGAGCTAACATGGTCGAGCCTTGCACCCGTTAGGTGGTGATAGTTGCACCCATGAAATGGTGCAATGATAACGAACCTGTAATTAATTATTTTTCGCGCGCTGCAGAAAACGATGTGTCGTGTTATAACTAACAGGCTCCCAGAAACATATTCAGCAAAAAAAAAAAAAGAAGCGCGAGGCAAAATTTTTGTGTCACTGTCGACCTATATGTCGATCCACTTCTTTGTTAACAACTGGATCGACATGTTTCAGTAAATAGAGTAGTAGTGCATACATTGTACCACGCACGTGGCCTACACTGAAGTTCAAAGGGTAACTTATGGTCTTACATAACATCAACACTCAGCTTAGAGCACAGGCGTCCGTTTTATTGAAACGAAGCTCATGCCATGGTGCAATTCACATTGTGTTTGCAATGCTGTGAATATCATACAGCATAAGTTGGTGTCTTGCTCCCTGGTAGAGCAACACTTGAGTATAGCTTGCTGCGTGATAGGAGTGCAAATGTTATGCTCATTCAGCTTGTATAAAAGCGGATTCATCAATCATCATGGAAAGAAAAATTGAGATTAAGCCAGCGTGACGTCTTTATTATAGGAGTGGCACCTATTAGCCTGGTATGAAATTAGACAACAAGCACAGCGACCATAATTGACAATGCACCGATATACCGATATCATTCTTGCGGACAGGGTCTTCTTTCCCAGTTAGTTTGGAGACCTGGCTTAGATCTATAGAATACTTGACGGCCATGCTTGGCTTGATTCCTGCTGGAACTTTTTTTTTTGCATTTGTCGGGTCAACGTGGATGCTGCTGCTTTTATTGACGCTCCTTCGCTTAAAATAATAATGCCTGTTCTCACCATTCCTGAGTAAATGTGAACTGTTGATCAACCATGGCGCATACCCGCCTACAGCGGCCAATGGTATACTGGTACGTGCCACGCTTCACGTGACTGGTGAAAAGGGTTTCATGATGTCCACGCCAAGATGTTCACGCCAGCCACCCGGAGACACCTCCTTTGTAATTGTGTGCCACCGCCGGGTTACCAAGAAGTAGCAATGCCTGCTGCCATTAGCAGCAGGATCACCAGCTGAGAGCCAGAAAGCCAAAGAGACGTGGTCCAGCACGGGCTTAGCGTCCTGGAACGCCAGTAGCCGTAAGCGGTGCCCCCACGGGTTTGACGCAAGTAAGCTGCTGCTTCGGGAGGTGTGAGCGCGCTAGTGTCTCGCTTTAACTACCCTACCCCTTCCTCCTTTATGCTGGATCGCCAATAAAGTTGTTTCACTTTCACAAAAGCTATAGTATACTTTCAAATTTAATGATTACATTGTAGTAATCCACAATTTAAACTTTTCTAGTAACATCATACAATGAAAAGTATGCACTAATCGTTGAAGTACTATAGGACAACCCCGCCGCGTGGTGGTCTAGTGGCTAAGGTACTCGGCTGCTCAACCACAGGTCCTGGTATTGAATCCCAGCTGCGGTGGTTCCATTTTCGATTGAGGCGGAAATGCTGTAGGCCTGTGTGCTCAGATTTGGGTGCACGTTAAAGAACCCCAGGTGGTCGAAATTTCCGGAGCCGTTCTACTACGGCGCCTTTCATCATCTTATGGTGGTTTTGGGACGTTAATTCCCACATATCAAATCAATCTCACTAGGACAGGATGTCACGTTCAACTCCTAAAGGGCGAAGCTTAAGGATGCTCCAATTTTTCAGTTTTCACTCGATGAGTCCATCGACCCTACCAAACCTATTAAGCGCCGAAAAAATGCACTATTTCTGAAATGGTTGGCCACATTTTTCATGTTATAGGATAGCTTATGTACACTGTATGGAAGTACAGCTGAAAATTTCGTCTGCTCCTGTACTAGATGAACAGGTAACGTTAGTGTGAATGCCTTCGTGATTTGGCATCAAAAGTCTCCAACACCAATGTCGACAGCAGCCATCTATGTACGCAAAACCAATATGGCTTCGATAATTAGTACAATATTCAAAATCACATTTTATTGCTAGGGACCATTCTTAAAGCCCTTAGAACTTATATGTTAAAGGGACACTAAACTGCAAAACGATTTTTCTCGAGTTAATAAATTACTTTTTAACTGTTCTAAGATCCCCACACTTGCCCCGAGAAGACGCCGGCAAGCGAGAAAACACACAAAAATAAAATGTGGGCAGTGAAGCCACCTTGAGGTTCCGACACCAGGCGTCGTGACGTCGTAGATTTTGACGGCATCTACAAGGCCCTGCTCAGTTCCTAACGAGGTAAAAAGAAAATAAATTACTTCACGAGGGGGCCATGGCATAGACTCAACATGTCAAGTTTCAGGGAATTTTGTTGAACCTCTGTCACCAAATACGAAGTCTAGATTTTGAAATACGTGACGCCACGTGTAGAGATTTTTGCGCGAAATTTAAAAATAAAACAATGACCTTGATTTTTTATTCTAATAGTATAGGTATTGATGATTGGTGAGGTGTACCGTCTCAATATCACAACACGATGATGAGAGACGCCTTGTTGAAGGGCTCCGGAAATTTAGAGCACATGGGGTTCTTTAATGTGCACCTTAATCTAAGTAAACGGGCATTAGGCCTTATCCATTTTCGCCTCCATTGAAAATGTGGTCGCCACGGCCGGGATTCGAACCACGGCCTGCGGGTCAGCAGTGGATCACCTTAGCCCCTAGAACACCGTGGCGGGTCTAATGGCGGTTAATGAACGATACCAGAGTTCTCACAGATCAACCTAAACCAATTGATTCATATCAACCTAAAGATTAACCTAAACCACTTGACGTCTCTAAGTTCGTAAACATGTCGTCAATCTGGTACTCGCGGCTCGCATTTAATGAGCTCGAAGATCCCTAATTTTGCAGTACATAGGATAGAGGCGTGGTCGATACACGGGCACTCTTTCTTCTGTGCGAGTGATTCGCTGCTCCCAGCCATGCGATCCGATTGTCGTTATCACCGCGGCTCTTGATGAGATCGCGCCTCGGCAGTGGCGCCGGGAGAAAGTTGTCGCGCTGGAAGCAAGTCTCTCGCATGGCTTCTTTCCCCGTCCGTGCCGTTGCTTGCGTGTTGGGAACGCCGACTGGCCTGCTCTTCCCTTGCCGTCCTCCGTCGAGCGAAGCCGGGCGCCGCCCCACGCGGCGGTCGTGCGACGCGCCCGGGGGTCCGGCCGCGGCACTCTCTCTCCCGCCCTGTCTGATGCGCCCTGCACGAGCATGACCAACCCGCGCGGATCGAACCGCGCACGACAGATAAACCAGTTTATTGGGAGTCCCCTCCTCCCCGTTGCGTCCACCCCCTGCGCACAATTTGCTTCCTTTTATCAGGACGATCCGCGTGGCTTCCATGCAAGTTGCACTTTCGTTCAGACTACCGCTTCATTCATCGCGACCAGCAGCGCCCGCGGCGACGGCGCCTTTGCTCCCGCATGGAAAATGTCCCGGCAGCGCCGTCGTACACCGCGCGCTCTTATCTCTCGGATGTCGCCCCACTCAGCTGACTGACGACAGAAACAGTCTCATAAGTGTCTCATTGTCAATATTGCTAAGTGAGCAGTAGTGCTGTTAGTGAGTGAACAAAGGTCGACGCTGTAGTTCATCGGCTTCGGAAGCGGCACAGAGGCGCCGAGCGCGGTGTAAAATGACCATACCGAAGGAGACTGCAGGCATGTCATAAAGGAGGCATTGCTTGAGTAATCCAGATTCTTGAGTAACGTGACGTATGCATTTGTATTTAGATCAACTGCTGCATTTTCCTTTCTGCCACTATTTCGTTTTTATTTTTATAATATTCCTATTATATTTCTTAGATAATATTTCGTATAATATTCTTATATTATTCTTATAAATAAATAAATTCTTTCTGCCACTGTACTTAGTGGCATGAAACAGAAGAAATAGGGACTGAAATAAATACGCTTACGGTGTTCCACTTTATGGTTTCCCGTACCATGAGGTCCCCGTGTGAAGCTGTGAGCACTGTGAAAAGCAGGCACAATTGAAAGTGTTGAGTAGGTTGGCCATTTACCATCTGTTAGCCCAATACCTTATGGTTGTAAGTTATTTGAGCAGTCACAAAGCTGCGCGTAAACAGATCACTTACCTGGTCTCCACTTCTGGCGTCTTGGGAAAAAGAAAGGAGAATTGGGGGGAGGAGACGTCACTGCACGACTTGCGACCAAATTTCCCCTGCTATAGGTCGAGTGATAAGCACAAATTAACTAAATAACTAAATCATCAATAAAAAACGTACACCCCTTCCCACACACACACGCACACACACACACGCACACACACACACACACACACACACACACACACACACACACACACACACACACACACACACACACACACACACACACACACACACGTGTGTGTGTGTGTGTATTGTAAGAAGGAAAAAAAACGGATTTGCTGCACCACCGCAAGCGCGTTAAAGTGCTTTGATACACCATCAGGACGCGAACAAACAGCGCTGACAATTGTATGGCGAGAGCACGTCTCACAGCCTAATTGTTCCACCCTTTCCTTTTCCTTACCTTTGGTGAAGGGTAGCAAAACAGATGCAATTCCGGTACAACTCTCTACCCTTTCCTTTTATATCTCGTATATGCCTCTCTCTTTCGATATATGTTATCAGTAGCACTCTCATCGTCTTGCAGTATATATATATATATATATATATATATATATATATATATATATATATATATATATATATATATATATATATATATATATATATATATATATATATATATATATATATAGCGCTGGTTCCCAGTTCATCATTAGTGCGCTCTTGCACAAGAACAAACAAATTAAAAAGAGAAAAAAAAATACGCCCATGCTACCTTTCTTAGGAAGTTGGTCTAATCCAGCTGGACTATTACCAGTCGTTCTACAACATTGGAAAAGTGACAAAGGTTGATCAGTGAATCTACTCTGAAACTTTTTTTTTTTGGCTGAGCGCCGCTTCCAGCGCGCACCGCTACATCTGGGTGAAAGAGGCACGCGCTCAAGTCCGTGCTAAACGTAGAAGCTGGTGTGTTGTGTCGTGGCGGCCCCGGCACCGACGAAGAAGGAACAAGCGTTGAACCAAAGCCCGCCGACGCAGCCGGCCTCGGAAAGCCAGCACACGACAGGGCGCAGAGCGCCGAAGAGAACGTCCGCCTCGTTCGAGTACTCGTCATCAATTCCTTATTTACACATATGTACTCATCATGAGACACATCGCTGCCACGCGAGGCGCCCCGTGACAATCCAAAACGAAACACAAACTAACAACACCAACACCACTGAATCATCATGCAGCCAGTGGAGCTCGATAAGTAGGCAGTATACGCTTCAAAACGCGTGAGAAAAAAATAATATGAAGCTACGATGAATAAATCGAAGGCCACCAATGGCTGCCTCGTGCGCTCTTTCGTTTTTTTGCCGGTTGAACTGGTTGGTGTTTGCTTAAATCAAAGAGGTCAGCTGCGCTTATCTCACGCGATCTAAAGCTATACGCAGCGTGCTTCGTGCATGTGCGTGTACGACCACGTTCCTGGACGGAATAACGGGTGTAAAGCGCGCTTCTTTCTCGTAAATTGTTCGTTCGGACAAATACATTGCTGCCGCTCGACGCTATTCTTAAGCTATCTCATTGCCAGTGCAGGAGCTGGTGGGCACGCACGTTTTGTGCTTTGTACGATGGTGCACGTACATGCACGACATATGTGGTGGATCGGTGGACAGGTAGCAACCTGCATTGTAATGAGGTCTTCCGACTTGGCTGTCGGAGCTCATTTATCAACATGATATAAATGACTGGTGCGATGCGTGTAGATCACAGCTTCGCAGAGTGAATTATGTGCAAGAAACACTCCAATATAAAGAGAAACGTTATCGGCTCATAGTGTAGTTGGTGTATACGAGCTCCGAAGTCTCAGGCACGAAGAAAAACGACCCAGAACTTTCATAAGCACTAGTCTGGAGTCTTCGCATGCCTAAATAAGGAAGTACTTGTCGAGAATCATATGTGATTTGAAATCTCCGCTATTCCCGTTGAAAGCGCCAGGAAAGTTTTTTTTTTAGCCTGTTGTGATCAATCGTGTATCCTCGGCACGATTGATGGGAAAACGCCTATTAATATTCTTTCGTGTGATCATAGTGCATGTGCACAGCTGTAGCACATATTTAAAAAAAAGAAAGAAAAGCAAGCGTTTTCATTGTGTGAACCGTGCATGAATAAACCTTTTTATGTCGCATGCATGCACGAAAAAACTGCTCTCAATTGAGAGTTTTCGAATCTAAACGTACCGAACTTATTATAAACAACCGTGAGTACTTTGTCCTCCCCGTCCACAGCCGAAATTTCATTGAAGAAATGTGCAGCAGAAATGTTTAAGAGCATCTACAGCAAAGGAAAGCCCATGCACATGCCTGGCATGATGACAATGATAACTCTGTGATGGTGATCACCCGAAAGCTAATTAATTTCGCAGGCCATCAATTTCCCGTCCTCTACTTCTGTCAAGGAAACATGATGATGATAGTGGTAGCTAAGACGAAGAACCCAATAACAGACGGAAATATATACCCTGTATAGCAGTCACCTCAAAGATGTTGCTTGTTGCAGGCCCGTGTGCTCAGATTTGGGTGCACGTTAAAGAACCCCAGGTGGTCGAAATTTCCGTAGCCCTGTACTATACGGCGTCTCTCATAATCATATGGTGGTTTTGGGACGTTAAACCCCACATATCAATCAAATCAATCAAAGATGTTGCTTTATAATCATGGTGAGGCGGGCGGTGTTTTCCCACCACCATTCGTAACGAGTTTCGCATAAACGAACCTGCTACCGAAGCCCTGAATACCAGGCTCCGGTGCAATACTTTTCCAAATTACGTTTGAAGCGCTAAACATTACAGTCGTGGTCAAAAGTTGCGAGGCTGCGCTTAAATAGAAATACATGTTATAGGGACCTCAAATTGACCCCCCCCCCCCCACCTCACCCCGTGCATCTTATGTATACACATATGACTGCAGTCCACTCGAGACTGGCGTTGTCGCGTTCTCTGGCTGTTGTCAAGGGCACAGATAAATTACGGGACGGGGAGGCAGCCTGTGGTACAGTCGACGGACGCTCGCATCATTTCGGTCCTGCACTCACGGCGGCCGCTTTGCCGACGGAAGCGCGCGACCAGCGTGGGCGCACCTTTTCGTGCGAGCCCCGCCAACAACCGGTCGGCTGGCCGGCCACGAAAAGCGGTGGGGACACGAGCATATCGGCCCCTCTCTTTTGGCCGGGTCACGACCCCCATGATCGATAAACGACCGCTGTTCGGCCGTGTGATTGCCCATATTTGCATCCAGAGGCGGCCACAACAGAAGACGAGCGATTGAGCCCGGCTCTCACGACATGCGCCCTAATTGGTGCGTGCCATGCGCATCAGCTGTATACGATTCCCCACGGCTCCGTTCCGGCACTTGGCTCTGTTTGTCCAATTGCTCGCGCGTGAGGCATGAAGAGCCCGCATACCACGCAGGGCTGGAGCGTTTATGGCGCCTGCGTCGTTCGTCACTCCGCGCTCTTCATCAAACTGTCTCGCATATGAATGGGCGCCTTCTCGGACCCTTTCGTTTCGGACCTTTAACGGGCTATTCGTTTCTCCCTGTTCGGCTCGGCAGCTGCTGGTTTATGGTCTCTGGCCGTGTAATGCTCACCCAAGTTCTTCCAGCTCGGACCCCACTGCGTGTTGTGATGCGCGGCAACTGCACACAAATGACAGGGAACCGTTTGTTGTTCGTATACCAACGCGCCCGTGGTCTGGCGACGAATTTCAGAAGACGTCCTTGGCCCCACCGCGAACAGTGGTTGACGCGTGCCGCGCATATGCGATGGGCAGCCATGATGAATGCCCCGAGGAGACAGGGAAAAGCCGCGGATCCGGCCGGAGGAGCGGCAAAAGGGAGCATCCGCCTGGCGACACCGGCCAGCCTTGGCGGCAGTAGGAAAGACAATGTCGACAGAAGTGGCCAGATCCATCACTCTTTCCCGCGGGGGGGAGGCACCGGCCGACACTTCTACGCATGTCTCGGAGAAAAATCTGCCGCTTCTGGACCCATGCTGGGATCTTGTTCTACTTGCGAACGCGAGGCGAACGACGCGCTTATTTTGGCTCGGTACTGGGCACGGAAAACGAGCGCCGGGCCGAGTTCTCCCACGGCGGTGCACCCCCCCAGCGCGTTTCCTCGTGCCCCCCGAGATGGCCATCGCTTATGTTCGCAGCTTGGTGAAAACAGCGCCACCGCACGCGGGATCCATCAAGCTAGCAGCGCGTCCATTGCCAACTTGCCAGCGTGAATTGGCGGTTGTTCCTTCCTCCCCGGCAAGTTTCTCGTTCGTGGCAATACACTCACAGCCGCACCGTAGGTCTGAGCATCTTACGCAACGCGTGTGTTTGCTAAAAGCTGTCGTCGTTTCCGATCAGTCGGGAAAACGGGGACACGTTTGCATCACGCCGCTATCATACACTCGCTATCACGCACGCGTACGTAGTGCGTATAGACGTGTTAGTGCTCCGCAAGCTTTCTCGCCTACTAGACGGAACGTCGTAACTGGACTGTGCGACCAATGCTGGCTTTGCAGTGTATAATACGAAAGCCGCGTTCTGTGTTGAATCACGCTGTGGTCTGCCGCATATTGGGCGAGCAATTTAGAATTTTCTCGTGCATATACTGAAGACGCCATCGCATATTCCTTATATCTTGATGTTTCAGGAAATGTGGGGTTATAATTCAACGTCTGTCGCAGTAATGAAACCAACGTAATATGCGAGATATGTACTTGTAGGCGTATCAAAGTATCTGTGTATGCAATTATACATGTAATTGGTGTACAGTGACCGAACAAGATATGTTTCTGGAACCAATCGCTTCAACAAAGGGAGCTAGTCAGGAATGCTGACAAGTGAAGGAATGAAGAAGTTGAACCTGAATGGAGATGCCTTTCTTCCCGTCGTAAAAGCGTGAGATTGAAATTTTTCTTTTCAATTTACTACAGTAAAGGTGACGTCAGCAAGAGAGAATCACGGTACCTAAAGAAAACCACAGAGTATATCTAGAAGCTTGATTGCAAAGTCCTGAAGTAACAGGTGTGTTAACTCATCTTTTGTACGACAGGCTGACTGCATTTTCTGGTGCAGGCTGACTCCAATGCAAGTGCACGGCGTGAAGGAACATGTTGTAACCCCTTCGGTGTAAAGCCTTAAGGCGCAGTGGTGTAACTAGTTATAAATAATGGGAAAAAATAAAAATAATTGAAAAGTTATTGAGGATCCACGAAGTGAATTCACCATGTCTACGTTGAAGTCGGGGACTAGTATAAAGGACGGACAGAAGGACATGGTCGGTTGGTTGTACGGACGGATACACGGACAGAGTACGGTTTGTTTTAAACCTATATGTGCGCTATGAACGCTCTATGTGTGGTATATGTAACACCTGTGTTTCAGTCCAACGGTAAGTTGCGACAACGGCGTCAGCGGACATCGCGAGAGGTAAGGAGCTTCTCTTCCAAAAAGTCCCTTTGGTGAAACGTTGGTTGCCGAGGCGGCTTTTGCTCGGCCACTGTTGGTTGAGTATTTACCTTCCTGTGTCCCCTCTGTCTTGTTTGCACATACGAATGTGCAACCTGTTCTAGGGTGTGGGGTAACCGGGGCCCTCATCTGTGATTCGACACCTCTTTCTGTCATGTTTGATAAAAAAAGATAACATAGGAAAAGAAGCCCGTTAACAGAGCGTGTATTGGCGGGTGTCATAACAACAGTAGAAATAGCTATACGCAGCAACATCAAGCTATACGTCGCGGCCACAGTCGCTGTTGATCTCTGCGAGTCATCTGCGGACTAGACGCACGCTGTCACTAGCTCTCTTTCTCTTCGCAGTAATACACGAATGGGAAGTTTGATGAATGAATGCTATGCAGCAGGGCTATGACGCACGGGCCCTTGTAGTTTTCCTCCTTCCCTTTTCTGCAACCGGTAAGTGAAGAGCTACACTTGGTCTGGCCTTTGATGAACATGGCACAATAGGAAGTGGTGAATAAATAAATAGCATGTGCGAGACAATGCTTTATGCCTCGGCCATCGGCCTTCGTCACCGTGATCTTTTGCTCCTTAATGTGCCCCCAAGTAAATAAAAAAAAGTACAGGATGCTGTGCGGTGTGCATTTGGCAGGAAACGGGGCGGCAGTGTTTGTCTCGCACTGTGATAGGTGACCTTCAAAGCTATTCAGACGGGGAGCAAAGAAACTGAGGCAAGTCCTAACCACATGCCGGACACTGTAGTTGCAAGACACAGAAATAAGGGAACAACACAAACGTTCATACTCTGCAGTGAAGTTTCCTGAAAAAAAAAAAACTACATGTAAAGTGAGTCACCTGCAAGATATATAACTGTGCCACTTGGTCGACCGTCATTGAGAAGCTGCATGCACTCACACAAAAAAATTAGTAAAAAGGTAGCAACTACAAGTAAATATACTGCAATGCTTACTACCTTTATTAGACCGTTACTGCTTATTGCTATCTGTTTACTACCTATGTAATACACAGTAACTGGAATGAAATAGCTCGTAACTGCAGCCGTTACTAACTCTCGCACCGTTACTACTTTTTTGCTACCAGGCGATTAAATATCTAATATAAAATAGTAGGTAATACCTATTGTAGTAATATATTTGAGGAATCGTGCCAAAGTATCATCTCCAAACAGAAAATGACGCAAAAGATATCTACAGATAAAAAAAAACGTTTGTGGTAAATTACACAATTGAGTTACGAAACCGTCCATCTGATTATAGTAAACAGATATGACATATTATTCCTTTAAAGCACGGCTGACTAAAAGTCTTGTGCTACATCCCCAAACACACATTACCAGGTAGTATGACATACTATATGGTCACATTTTTGATAGTTTATCGCGAAACATAAGTGCTCACTTGTACCAGGCATGCATCTTCAAAGCGGGGGCCATATATACTCCGGTAGTCGTTTACTTAGCCCCGTAGCGCAATGTACTTGTCACGGCCATGTATTCTTCGCGTTCATGACACACCAATCAGTACGACCAGACGTTTCATGAATTGACCAGTTTTAACAATGTAGAAATGATGTGGCAAAATGGACAAGATGGTATTAGTTACTACTTTTTTTCCTCTTAAAAGCTCTAAATGTTACTACCTATGGTTAGTAGCAGTCAGGGTAGCAACCGTTATAAAATGCAGTTAATAACGGCAAAAGTAGCAATTGTTACCACCCTCGCCATTACTAACTGCACTTATTAGCAGGGTTGTAACATACGTGACGAGCCTTTACTATACCCCAAAGTTAGCAAGTACTACTATCTTTTTTTTTAAGAGTGGGCGCTGCTTTTGGACCGCTAACATACTCTTTTATCCCGTTATTAAAAATATGACTGGTCCGCCACAGTGGTGTAGCGATTACCGTGCTTGGCTGCCGACCCACGGGTTCAATCCTGGCTACGGTGGTCACATGTTATTGGAGGAGGTGAAAGGCGAGAGGCCCTGTGCGTTTTTAGTGCACGTTAAAGAACATCACATTGCCAAAATTTCCGCAACCGTCCACTGCGGTGTGCCTCACAATCACATCGTGGTTTGGGCCCGTCAAACCCCAGATAATATTAGAAATATGATTGTCTTTTTTGCGCTCATGCAAAATAAGTTAGGTCTGGTGAAGTAGCTCCCCTCTATTTTGTGTTCTCGTGCAATGATTTGGAAGCATGACCTTAACGTACTTACGTTCCACTCCCACGAAAATGTTGTCATAAGACTTAGGCTGTCAAAGTAAGTTGATCCTGATCACTTCGTCATCTAGCCGTTTCAGGCCCGAAAGTGTATGTGATCTATCGCTTAACAATGCCAATTCTTTGGCGATGCTTTTTTTTTCTTTCAAACGAATGGTATTGAATAAAACCTTCTCTTACATGTACAAACTCGGTTCCGAGGCTCAATATCGGGCATCTGCTTATTCTACGTAGGATCCACGCACACGCTGTCATCGACCGCTATAAGACCTTCATCTACGGTATGCGAGCGCCAACGAAGGCAGCGGATAAGGACCGCATTTTAACTTCTTTACTCACATGCAGTACGAGTCAGTAAGACGTTGAATGAGACGCCTTGAGGAACCGCTTTTTCGCGTTAGCTCCTTTCGCTCGTGAGGAATATGTAAAACCGAGGACCGCTAACGGATTATTCTAAAGCAACGGCGAGTGCAAGGCGCGCCCCCAGCGGCGCGACCCGTCGGTGGCACCCGTATATGCTTACGGCGCTGACGAACCTCGCTTTTTGCATAGTCGGCGTCCCGCCAGCGCTGTTTGTAAATGGACACCGACTGTGGGGAATTACGGCTTTTCTCTCTTACACGCCTGTCATTTCCAGCGGAGGTCCTCGCAAGGACACGCGCCCGCAGGTCGGTCCGAAGCGGGGGCCTGGACGGAGACCCCGCGCCCCACGGCCTTGCAGTTCAAGGACCCCCCCGCGGAACCCGAGTGAGCGCTTCCGATCAACCGCGGCCGGAAATGCACGCACAAAACGCTATAGCGTTTGTCGCATGGTGACACGACTCCCTATCGGAGCTCCAAGCAGAGGTCTGCCTGAAAGCCTCCTCTTTTTTTCATGCGTCAGACATTTGACCACACATTTTCGTTGCTGGCACCTTGCCGGTTCCTTTCAATGGGAGTGTCAGCAAAACAGAGCTGCCTGAAATGATTCGCGATGAACCAACCCCACAAGGGGCGAGTCGCCGGAATGTAAAAGCCTACGGGAATTGAAACGGCAAAGACTGGAGAGTGTTGTACTTGCTATAGGGTCAGTTATTTTTCAGACTGCGCGTGACGAGGCGAGAGGAGTGCATTTTCGCAACACGCAGTCACAACTACGCAGACTCTCTGACGACTGAGGCGAAGTGTTCGATGAGAATCGATACGTACCGTACGTAGTTTCAACCTAGCTTGAAACCTCCACCTTAACATAATTTTCCACGCGTGGCGAAGCTTTATGGAAGTTGACCAAGGGTGCAAGAACAGATAACTTTGTCGAACGTTGAGCTAAGCTGGTTTTGTCCAATGAGCATAAATTAACATATTTTTTTTCGTATAAGCATAATCTCACAGATTGTAAGCGGCAAAAATGTTAACCTTAAAGTTGAAATTTGATTTGTTTACGACCTGGTTTCTCCAGTGAGGATATCTGCGCGGTGATTCATGGAACTAACAAAGTTATCAAAGAAAAAGCTAGTTTTTTTTGGCTATATATTCATGACGTACACAGTTTTGAGAATTCAAATAGCCGTCAAACTAACCGATATATCCATCACAAGAGAGATTTGTAATTCCGAATGCTTTTCGAAGCAAAGTTTCTTAATATAAAATTTGTCTATATTGGTCACGTTACGCGGACTTCTGGTTGAGTGTCACCTAATGCATGCAAAAACGGAAAGTAACAGAAAAAGAGGCCACCCATATACACGACGTAGTTATACGATACTTCGGAGACCACCAACTGTAGCTGTAATTATAAAAATGTGTGCGACTATATATCGCTAGGGTTCGGATACTCAGTGTATCATGATGAACAGTCGGCAACTCGATGCAGAAACAACATGCAGGCTCAAGTGGAAGGTTTGATTGGGTACGTACGGCATCAGTATGAGGGCTGTATACGACACAAATGGCATAATGATTCGACGAAGACACCTCCACTAAAGACGGCACCTTATAGTTTTCAAGTCATGGGATATGCAAGGCCAGTTTACAGAAGCAGGCACTCGAGAGACGTTTCGAACAGGCGCCCTCACTGCACAATCGATGTATACGTTTGCCAACTGTCTTATTAGCGAGACAGGCGCGCAGAGTGCCCGAGCGTCACCGCTTCTGATGTCTTCGGGAATCGTGCACTAAGCCGGGCGCCGGTGTTGTGTTCATCAACACGTCGCCGCCCCCTCGGCTTCCGCACCACGCGCCAGTCGCAGTGATTGCATCGCGCTTGCACTTCGCGGTCGACGGACAAGCGCTTTTGGCCTGGCTCCAGGGCGGCGCTGCTGCCAATTGCTTTCTTCAATGCGACTTGTTCTCGTACCGGGCGAGGATGATACGCGGGCTTGATCAAAACGCACTTCTTCGGAGACAGCGACCTTCGGCCGGACCTTGTGCAATGGACGCATCGTAGCCCCGACAGCCGGCCCTTTCGCGCTGTTCCGCTCGGCCCACGACCTTCTGCGGCTCTTAGCGAGTGCTTTCCAGGAGCTCTTATCGCGACCTCGCTACAGGCTGCTTAATGTCCGGAGGCGTGACTGGGCACCGATTTATCCTTGCGGCGTACCTATCATCATGTAACAGTGGCCAATCGGGGGGACTGCATGCAGTGTGCCAGCCAGACTGTTCGCCTGTGACGCAATACGTGGCACTATTCAACCGATTGTTTTTCAGTCTGCCGCGACAAATCCCACCAGACCCTGCATCTGGCACTTGCCCGACATCAACGACGCTCGTCCAAGTGCATAGCCTCGGGTGTCACAACAACATTCGAAAACATCACTGCTGTTGGCAAACATAACCGTCCAGCTGTTACCCCATACAATAGAGCCTCCAAATACAAATTTTGGCGAGAAAATATCTGTTGTGGAAGAATGAGAAAAAAAAAGAATTAAGTACCACAATACTATGACCAGAGGAGCTGCCGCAAACGACACATAGGTGGCACAAAACTTAAAAGCACAACGGACCACACACCCTGCAACTTAACCTCAAATGTCTGCCCGAAACGTCCCTTTTGAACTTTGCGTGTCTTCTTTCAAGGTCTTGAGCAGCATGTCTTTTGCCGCGACATGCGCCGTACTTGTGTGGCTTGCCGCGTGCGCCCGCGATTTGGATTGCTGTTTCGTTGTTCATTTTCTGGGCACCAGTGGCGAGGGGTCTGCAGCGTTTCTGTGGTATAAGCACGTACGGTTTTCCCGCCGAACGACGGATGTGCCCTAACCACGTACAACTTCACAGCAAAAAGCGGCATTTGGCGGCATGTGAGGGTAAGCTTCTGACGATGTGAAAAAAAAAGCGACCAGATCAACTGCCTGACCCGTATATGACCTTCAGGTAGTTGACGTGTTGAGTGGCGTTTTTCAGTGGAGAGAACAACAAGCACTTCCAATGTTATGGGTGAATCTGCACATTACACGAAGCTAGCTTGTTAAAGTAACGCTAAACCGAAAAAAAAAACGCATTTCATATTTTTCGCATTTGTGAACCCCCCATTAACAATTCCGAAAGCACTACTCTATAGCCGCGAATATATGCATGATGATCGGATGAAGAGAAAAAACAACAACATCGGCATCAACTCACTGTGACGTCACTGATTGATGGCGTCTTCTGAGGTCTCTTTAATTCATTATTGGTAAAGTCACGTTCTATACTAACAGAACCAGAAATTTAATTAGTAAGGTTTAAGAAATTTTGCGGAGGCAACAAGGCCAAAATACGAAAACATGCCATAATATCTCTGGCGTCAGCGAAATTCGGGTGGTAAAATTTTAAGTCACATCAAATCTACTTTTATTATTCCTTCTGTTTATAGAAAGGAGGACTGTGAAAAAAAAAGCAGCATAAAAAGCACGACAGCAAAAAAGTGTTAATAATAATCATAAGATTAATAATATTAATAATAATATAATAATAAAGTCTTGTTGAAACTTAAGCTAAAAAGAATTTAATTAGGCACAATTCTTCGCGGTAGTTAAAAAAGGTTAGTAAGCAAACTGGAGACTTCAGAAAGCAAGTTTCAGGCAATTTTGCGGAGAGAACGTATATATATATATATATATATATATATATATATATATATATATATATATATATATATATATATAATATATATATATATATATATATATATATATGTGTGTGTGTGTGTGTGTGTGTGTGTGTGTGTGTGTGTGTGTGTGTGTGACGTCAGTGGTCCTTACACTATAGAACTAAGTGCTAAAATTTTCGGTGCTCCACAAATTGAAAATGAAACTCAGACCCCGATTTCGTTTTTATTAGTTAGCCTATGGTGCATGGTCGAATTAACTAAACTTGAGTTCTTATTAAGTATTTCATCAGTCTAAAATTAGTGTTTCACTTTAGTGTGCCTTGAACGAGGCAGCAATAGTTAGCACAATCGACCGAAAGCAAGATGGCTTTCGCCTTCAAGTCGTCTTAGGCAAAGCAAAATAGGCTTTGTGGCTGTTCCGCTTTTTCCTCTCCCTTGGGATATGCAGTTAAATGTGCGAGAAATTCGACCCCTGTTGCAACGAATGTGATGTAGGGCCGAACGCGCAAATATGTCGAATGGCGAAAGGAACCCCTTTCCTTGTCATTTACGGCAAACACACGTTCGCACTGTAGACGATCCAGGGTGGTGACTCAATGCTGTCGCCTCCAAGTACAGGGCTCGCGTGGCCTTCTGTGCTGACACTCCTAAGATCTTTCCAGCTGTAAAGAGCCAATCATCGAGTCTCCTCAAGGCACACCAGAGAGTCCGAATTTGGAACAGAGGCACAAGCGAGGATCTAGTTTCTACACAGTTGCAGTTACTGCACAATGATGGCTCTGTGACATGGATAACAGGTCGCCGACTAGCACCCCCGGGTTTCAAGCGCCCACATATACCCAATAATGTAGATGGTTGGATGACCACCGCTGTAGTTCAACTGGTAGAACGCCAGACGCGTGATTCGAAGGTTTCAGCTTCGGTCGCGATCAGCGGCAAGTCGTGGTTTCTTCCACCTCCTCCCCATATGTATACCACATTTATTAGATAGCATCCACTAAATTTTCCTTGGCATTGTTGTCTTTTAGTTATCATAAATATTTGGTCTAACAAAAGAAACACTATACCCCTTGTAAATTCCCCTTCTTTCCTTCTGCCATACCAAAGCGATAGCTGAATGAGTTAAACAATACACCGACCCACAGCTGACGCAGCATTAGATAGCGTCACGTCGAGATATCTAGGAGGGCAATTGTAGCAAGGGCAACGATTCAAGGTTCTGTGGGCGACGGTTGGAGTTTAGCGGCGAATTCCAGTGTGTAATCGTGGCATTACGCACGATGTCACCAAGTCCTGTTACCATAATAAAATAACTCACTCACAGACAGGAACGCACTACAATGTTCACTTCGCCCACTCATGGAAGGCATACACGTTATCGTTCGGGTCGGTCGTAAGTCTGTAAGGACTCGTTTGTGTCGGCAGCTTTCAAGGTTGCTGTTGATTTGTAATTTTTCACATTTGCAATCATGCAGTGTTCGATGATTGGCAGTTCATGTACAGATGCACTTTTCGACTGGCTGATAGCCATCCTTGGGCATTCTTGATCGGCTCCACATTTGGCCAAGCTTTTCTTTTTTGTCACTATTTTCGCTCTGATGAAGCCTGCGCGACAGAAATACTGAAAACAGACGAACACTCTTTTGTACTCTTTCTGTCACGCCGTTCTCTCAAAATTGAACACGTAAAAACTCACTCAGCTGTCAGTTCTACCTTTGCTCTCTTTTTCTCAAAGTCGGCTCGTCAAGAAGTTATTAGACATGAAGACGTTGCACAGTGAATGTATGCGGCGAACGTGACATTGGCACATTTCTGTATGCATTATATGAAAGCGTTTCTATTTCTTTTGCAGAACAGCAATCACTCAGTGCGGCCATACGCGTGTGCATGGTAAACACTTACGACGATAAAGTTTCAATTCCCCCCAGTAATCAGTACGCAATAATATCGCCCAAGCAAAACACAAAAGCTCTTTTGAGTGAAAAACGCCTAATAGCGAAAGTGATCGTGCTGGCTTGTTCAGTTGAACAAGTGTAATTACTGTGTAACGCCTTTCATTAGGCTGCGTAATGTAACATTTCTACAGCCTCTGGAAAAACCCCTAGATTAAAAAAGACACCCAATCCTTAAACTATGCATACGAAGAAACTCCCATGATATAGAGAAAGATACGTAGGGTTGGCATCACTGGTTGCGCTTCACATGATCTACCTTAATAGCATCTTGGCGGCATTTTATGTGCCTGCTTTGGGATAACATACCTTTCACTGGTTAGCGGTCATAGATCTTACAGGAATGAGTCAAAGCTTTTGTCCCATATCTCGCACCCTACTGTTTGCATGCATATGTAGGCCATTGCGTAGAACGAAACTGTTATTGTAACAATAAAAAAAAACTAAACTTTGGCAAAATTTTGCAAAAGACTGACAGAGGTACGTAGTAATGTACTAGGATATCTTCGAAGGATCTGGACTCATAGGTGGCTTAGTAGTTACGCAATAAAAAAGCACTAAGAAACTTCCCTGGTTAGTAACGCCAAAATTTACAAGCTTTACCAGCTCCGTTGGCTAGTATGAGAGATGCTACGAAGGTAGTGAAACGTGCTAAAAACGGATAAATCGATGCATTCACCAAATGTCTATTAGGATTCTTTTTTTTTCTAAAGGTGAATGAACTATCAAAAACGACTGCGTGCGCGGAGGTCGATTGAAAAGGTTTTATGGGACCGTGGCATGGAAGTTAAGCGGCAAAAAGGATGCACCGTTTCAAGAAAAAAAAAATCGTCAACGAAAAAGCGCCGACTACGGGCAAACGCCATACGAGACCCTATAGGCAGCATTCGACGATAGCATGGGATTTTTTTTTCTTATGTTATCGCAAAAGAAGGAACACGATTGACGGGGTGAGCGTGAGGGTGTGATAAAGGTGGAAGATGATCGAAAAGGTTCCTTCGTGCGTGGTCACCCCTTTTTCGTTGAAGAATTTTGTTTTTCTTAACGTCCAATCTACCAACACTCTGTTCAATCAACATCTGTACGTGGCGCACTTATTCGTTAAACTTGCATGTGACTAAAGGCGTCACGCGTAAGGCACGTGATATTTTTTAATCCGCATGATTTAAAACAAAAGGCTTGAAAAAAATAATGACGGGAGTTACCTTAGAACAGGTGAGAAAATTGGATGTTTCTGAGCAAGTTCTACAATCTTTTTGTTGACTATTTTTTTGCAAGAGTTAGTATTTGTAAAGTTCGTTGTCCAATCTTTGTTAAATACTGAAGTTGGTGGGCTGGAGAAAATATCCTGACGTGCTCTATATGTCCCTGTACTGTGCCGATTCGAGGCGCGTAGCGTTTTTTTTTTTCATTACTTAGTTATCTGAAATGCCCTGTATGTATGTATGTATGTATGTATGTATGTATGTATGTATGTATGTATGTATGTATGTATGTATGTATGTATGTATGTATGTATGTATGTATGTATGTATGTATGTATGTATGTATGTATGTATGTATGTATGTATGTATGTAATAGACCTTCTAAATAGAGCCTACTGCATAGGCATGGGTATTATCTATGCAATATTTTTTTCGTGCGTACCCAGTGTAGCTTTCACAAGAGCTTCATAAAAGCGTACTGTCTTGCGGAAATCGGTATGCAGATCTTTATCTTCCTCTTAATGAAAAACTATCGCCACCTCGAAGGAAAGCGTAACTGAAAACGCCCGCGGACGCCGACCCAGTATAGGCTATCTCTGGCCTGCCACGGCAGCCCGCCACATCCTGCACACGCGGGTGCCCCGAGATACTATGTGGCGCTTTGAGACTAAACAGCCGCGCGCGTGGAAGACGGATAGCTTCGAGTATCCGGGACTCCGGCGTCCTACCGATCTATTCGCGTGCTTTATTTCGCATTTCTGTCGAAAGCCTCGACACAGTCTAGCTCGGCCTGACTTGTGTCGGCGGCGATCGAACCGCAGCGCGGGTCCGATGGGCTAAACTGTACATACTGTTTCCAAACGCGCAGTCGGCGCTATGAATCACGCCGCACTTCATCCGTCTTCACGAGAACGTGGCCGGTTTCAAGTGACCGCGGGCTTCGGGTAGCGCGCGCAGCGGAGGCCCCACGAACGGCGTCGACCCCGTGGTTCACGGTGGCCCTCGCCGTTCACCGGCGACTCGTTCCTTTCGACGGCCGGTCGTCCGTTCAACTGGGAAACAGTGAGAAAAGCACCTCCCCGGAAAACATCCGGGGTGGCGCGGTGATTATAACCCCACACAATCCCGTATCTTTATTCATGGCGCCTCTCAACGGGGTCCGGCGAGATGGGTGATGCCCAATTAAAATGATTGAGCGGCTAGTTCATGAGTGATTCGGTTTATAGCTGGCTCTGAGCTGACCCGACGTGCCCACACCCGTATATTTGAATTGAATGGGCAGCAGTTACCACGCCACCGAGATAACATCTACGAGGCCGCGTGAATGTGGGGGACTTCCTTTAAGAAAAATTGAGCAGTCTGGAGCGTATACATACACATGGTGACTACGGAAGGAGAGGAACAAAGGGTTCATGTGGTGCAAAACGTAAGGTTTACGGGCTGGTAGACAACATGAAGAGTATACATGTGTTAAGAAATACAAAGTCCGGCAATTAAATGTTGAGGGGCGGGTCGATGGACAGGTATTTTTTACCGCGTATAAGCAGCTCGGGAAAGCACAGCATACTCGTGATATGTCCTACATCGCGGCTGTTCGCAAATCACCAGATCCTCGGCTCCCGTAGCTCCTCCAGGAAAAGAGCTTTTTTGCACCAGGGCGCTTGCGCCAGGGCGCCCATCGAGGTCGGACCTGCCTGCCACTTGGGCAACGCGTCCCCCAGTCACGACCAAATGGGCCGGCAACAATGGCGAAGATCATCACCTCATCGACGAGGACGGACTGTTTCGCCAAGAGGGCGATCCTCTTCACCAAGCGGGGGCGGGTTGCCGACATTGATATTGGAATCATTAAGGCTGCCGAGCGCATCTCCGCGAAAGCCCTGGCAGCAGTGATGGCACCGCTGGCCTAAATGAACTTGCTGCGTCGGGACAACGCGGGTATTCGGGTTTGTTGTTTCCGTAATCGAGGATTTACCGCTTCGGCTCGCCTGCTTGAAAGGGGCCCTTTCAGCCGGGGCTGTTTTCACTGCCACAACCGCCATTGTGAATCCCTTTCAGCTGTCGGGTCGCGCGTGTCTCACACACGGGCCGCTTTAATTACCCTTGAGAGGGGAGGGCTGCGCGCCGATTGCGACATCGGTCATACAAAAGCGGAAGAAGCGTGGGGGGCGGCGCCGCGTCGGGCCGGCCTTATTTGTCGCGGCTCTATCGGGACGCGGCGCATTGTTGCCGCCGCTGGTTGCCTCACACCGCCGTCGCTTCTGCGCGACAATTTCAAGCACGATGATTGCAATGCCGCCGTATCCCTGAACTCAAAACACATTTTCCGAGTCGCGCAGTAGATGCCGTTTTGCTTTCTGCTTGCTTCCCACCTTTTTTTTTTTAAGCAGCGCAGTTCACCCAAGGGACCGAGGCGCGTGCAGAGAGAATAAAGAATGCGCCCATTGGTGTTTTTTTTTCTTTGCCATATACGTGTGCAACGGAACTCTCTGTCACTGGAAAACCACCAGTGTTGGCCAGCAGCTTACAATTTTTGTACGTCTTGTGTGTCACAAAGAAGCGAAAATCGCAGAGTATCAGGTCATGTGTTTCGGGTTGTGAGTTGTTGCGCGTAGTCTTGTCGAGCCTGAAGTTACTTTCGCGTCGAGGTTACGTGATTATATCTTTGCAAAAACATACATACATACATACATACATACATACATACATACATACATACATACATACATACATACATAAACATACATACATACATACATACATACATACATACATACATACATACATACATACATACATACATACATACATACATACATACATACATACATACATACATACATACATACATACATACATACATACACGCACGCACGCACGCACGCACGCACGCAGATACGTACAAATACATACGTACGCCTGGCGGCACACCCCCATCTGAACAAGAGTAACTGCAATCGAAACACCTTCGGTGCAATGTAACTGATGCACTCGTTCTTTGATCGGAGCCGCTTTCATCGCTCGAGTCCTGCTGTGAGCAATCGCCTCTTCACCGATGCTATATAGAGTACACTCAACCGCGAATGCTTCGCTTGCGACAGCTGTCCAGGCAGCCCATATGCAACAAACCCTCAAGTACCGCACCCGCTACAATCTGCTGGTGACGAAGTGTCTTGGGGTAGTGGCCAGCGGTGCCTCTAATTTCGCTGCCGGGTGCGCGTCGCACGACCCCCGGGTGACGTGGGGATACGCGGAAACACGCCGACTCGGTTTTCACACCGCCGAGGACCGGGGGTGTCTCGCTCGCAGGTCAGCCGCGTCCCATGGGGCCAAATTTTTGCCCCTTCCTAATGAAGTACATTCTTATTTTCTGCGGCGTCTTCACACGCCAGTTATTTAACTCGAAGGTCGGCCGACTGTGGAGCGGAGTCATCAGCCCCTGGCCTGCGAGACAAAGACCTTTGCTTGACATTCACCTCAGACGGGCTAATTATATTAGGACTGTGAGAACGCCGGTGACGCTTTCTCAGGACGGACAAAAGGCCGGCGGGGTTTGCCCAGGGGAGCGTGGAAGTGGCGGCCATTATTATGTAACGCGGAGGCTCTTCCCTCGGCCCGAAATAGAAGCGTGCGAAAGGGAGAGTCCTGCGAGGGCGTCTTGTTATCGGCAGGAAGCCCCCTTCAATGCTCGGCGGCGGTTTTGTTCCGTCTCTGGGTCGCTGCCGCCGCCGTGTGCCGACCTCGAAGGCGACTCGCGTCCCATGCGGCGACCCCGGCTGATGAACGACGGCGCCGATTAGAGGCGAGGCGCTGCGAATCGCGCGCTGGGATTAGGCGCGCTGCGTCGTGTGTGTCCCCGCGACTTTCCCCGTGAATCCGTCTTTCGCCGCTTTCAGGTCATTCGCTGCAGACGCCGTATTGTCTCAAAACGGGCGCCCTCCGCAATCTCGTTAGCCTCTGAAATATTCATAGCGGCTCCGCGTATCGCCGACAATACGCGACACACGCTCGCAGGAGGAAATGGCGAAATGAAGCTCCGCAATAACTCTCAAGGTTGATGTCGTTTAATGGCACTTCCAGTTCATCAAACGCCGTGTTTCCTCCTTCCTTCAGCGGCCGACGGAACCCCGGCCGAGCTGACGAAGCACAACCAAGATCTGATTATCATTGCGTGGGCGGAGTGTCTCCCTCGCCGCGGTCGCCCTCTTAATCGTTCGCGCGCTAACGGTGTGCGCGTTCATTGCCGCGCGCGAAACATCGTAATTTGTCTGGCTTTGTGCGGCGCATAATTTCTCTTGCCAGAGGAAGCCGCGAGAACGGAGGTCGTATTTTGTAACCCCCTTCTCTTTCACTTTTATTTTCGGTCGACCGCCGTTCCTTCGAACGAACACCTCATAGACAAGTTTCTCGATGATGTGTTGGCTTTATTTATTGCAGCGAAAACGATGACTCATGACGTGGCCGCCGGTGAGCCAATGACCATAAGGGCTAGAAAAAAAAAGTAAACATTCTCATTTATTAACAGGGCCTATATATAGTATTGCTTTGCTTGCATGTGAGCTTCACTTACGCTGCTCTTGACAAGAGACAGCTTAAACTTCATTTACTCGATAAGTACAACGTGCAGCATTCATCACTTCAGAATGAGCAACAGGCGGGACTTTTTAGTAACCGACAAGTCACTGCGGCACCACACAGAATGAACACGCCGATAATGGCCGCTGGGGCAGCTCTTGAAGGCACATGGGAAGATACCATACCATTTTCAAGATCTGACGCTGCCAGCAGTCTTCGACTGCTAGCACAGGAAGTCATGTTCTCCCTATATCGTCAAAGAAGCAGCCAGACTAATGGTCAGCACCACCTGACTTCTTTTATGCACCTTTGTATGCCAACCAGACTCCACTATAGGGAGGTCACACTGCTTTATCGTTATGACTTGGTGTAGAATTCCCGAATTCCCATTTCTTTCGCATTGGAATGGGCGGCAGCGCTCTTTGCGACGCCTGTCATTGCGAGGAGACGCTATGCCAAATACTGTGTGGATGATATATAATGTTCAAAGGCAGTCACTGGCGTCCATTCTAGCGCACCTTGATAATAGACAATTGTCTGTTCAGAATATCCTTACACGTCATCGAAAGAAGACATTGCAGCTGAAGGCGATGAGGGCACTACTCAGGTTTTTAAGAAAAAAAAATTACACCATCTCCTGCTAAAGGCAACCATGTGTAGATGCAAAGCAGCGGGCGCTAACTCTCACACTGGCGGTGACGTTGACCTTGGCGCTCATCGCGGCGCTGCGTAGGAAAGAAACTTGCGGAGCCGCAAAGCACATAGTGATGGACCAGTGTTTCCTACTGGAACATGCCAATCCCTTATAAACCGCAATGAGAGACAGAATACGCCAATTGCACACAGAGATCCGCAGTCCGCTTTTAGTTAACGTGCACGCAACAAATTTTTAATAATGAACAACGCGCATGAGAAGTCTCTCACCGGCACTACCTTGGAGGTCAAGATCCAGTACCTGCATGTACAGGGTGGCTAGTGAAATAAAAAAAAATAAACCGCTAGCAGACGCTGCGTGCGTTGGCATTGCGAGGTGAGAGAGGGGGGAACGTGGGAGAGGAGAGGGGTAGCGGACGCGCATGCGTAGTAAGAATGATGACGCCGCAGACCGGATTGAGCTTGACCCTAAGCGGCTTCGCATCTAAAACGCACTTAGACAAGCGGTTATGTCTCCACGTGCCACGCAAGAGGAATGGTTTGTGACTGTGTGCGTGTGCTGTTTATATTACGAGCCGTCTCTATTTCCTCTTAGTCTCCCCCATTGAGTTGCCATGTGTAGGGTAGCGAACCGGTTGTTCTGTTAACCTCCCTGCCTTAAATTTTCCGCTATTTCTCGTTGGCGTAGCGAGTTAGTGAGTTAATTTGTAATGAAGTGCGCTGATCTCTTGATTATGGCTGTATTGTCTGCATAACTCTGAGATGGTGATTGATCACGTTGATCGTTAGCCAGGTGCTTACGAATACAATAGCAACAAAAATTTGAGGTAGCTTCATGGTGCCAAGCCTAATGGAAGTTCGGAGCTGCGAAGCCTTTTCTGTTTCTCTTCAGTTTTCTCTTTCTTTCCTAACGTATTTTCCAGTTTCGTCATATCTTCCTGTTATCTTTTCTTCTACATTTTTTATTTTCTTCGTATTTTTCTCCTTCTTGCTCTCACTTTCTCGCTTACTTCCTTTTTTTTATTTTAAAGCGAGGTTTTACCTGTGTTACGCCCATTAATGAGAGCCTACGACAGCGCGGGCTTCTGAAGAGCTCTAATCTTAAGATCATCGTCATGAAGGCACTCTAAGAACAAGATGAAAAAGATTTATCTTTGGCGTAAGCGCACTGCTACAGCTGGCTATGCTATCTGTGCACGATTTCGCCTTTATTACGCCTAACGACGACGGCAGCATACGACACCCCCCCCCCCCCCTAACGTGTTCCACATTTATTACAGTAAAAGCTCATTAATTTGAACTCAAAGGGTATTCTAAAATTTGTCGAATTAAGCGGAGTTTGAATTAGCATGCAGGTGCTAGAAGTAATGAGTATCATGCCACACACACTGCATGGTCTGAACAAACAGAAGTAACCTCTGGACTTGTTATCGCGGATTAGACGCTTCACGTTCGTGACTGTTGATCACATAAATTAGGTTTACGAAGCTCCAGTAGCAAATATAAACTAATTGATCAGTGCGCCACAAACAAGCATCGACATGCACTCGTGTGGGCACTGAGTCTTGATGCAGTGAGCTTAATTTTGATCGCACCTTCGTGCGATCAAAATTAGAGTATGCGTCACAAATTTGGGATCCAGTTACGTTGAAAGACACCAATCACCTCGAAATGATTCAACGCAAGGCAATTAGATTCATTTTTAATAAATATAAACGAACAGATTCTCCTAGTGCCCTCATGACCAAAAACAAAACATTTTCGTTACAGTCCAGAATAAAGTTCCATCGCATAAAGTTCCTACATAACATATTGGCTGGTGGCTTGAATGTAGGTGACCCATCATATACTTTCGTCCTGTTAACACAAGACGAATAAGACACACTAGATCTCATGAACTGAAACCGATTTTTGCTCAAACTAAGTCATTTCAAAATAGCTTCGTCCCCAAAACATTAGAGGATTAGAACATGCTTCGAGATTCAGTAATTACGTCGCCAAACTTTGTCAAAGCTGTGGAAGAGCATTTGTTTTGTTATATTTGTTTTTTTAGTGCTGATGCTATTTTATTTCTTTATGTGTGAGCGTTATACTTTTATGCTTCAATTGTTATATGCACAAATTAGTTCCAAATTGTACCATTTTATGTATTAAGCCATCCATGTATTTTCTTACATGTGTACTGCCTCTCCTGCTAGGGCCAAGTTAGACTGCAGTATTTCGAAATAAAGAAAAAAAATAAATATTGAAATATATAACCCTATTCATGCTCCAGAACAAGTTTATTTACATGGCAGATATAACGTAATCAAAATTAAAAGTAACCAGTAATTTGCATTCGCTTGCATTCGCTTGCGTTTTTCGTGAGCATCGTTTGCAGCTTGTCCAAGAGTTCCAGCGCAGCGTCCGACTTCTTATTTGTTGAGAAAACCTCCTGCGTCGCTGCTTTGCATCTCTAGTAAATTTGGTTTGGTTTGTTTTCGCACTTGCGATCACTCAGGACTGACTTCTGCGAGGGGCGATGAAAACCAGGGGCTCCCAGTTCGAATTAATCGTTTTGAGTTCTGAATCATTCGAGCTATTGGGAGTTTTCTCCGTAGCACATGTGTTGCGACCAGTGTGTCAGTTCGAGTTAATTTTGAGTGTGAATTAACCGAGTTCGAATTAAACAGATTTTACTGTAATAAACTTATTTGTGTCCCGCTGGGTGTTCAATACTTCGCAATAACAGCCGGGATATAAGGTTCTCCTGTATGCGCGCGTAACAACGAGGGAATTTATTGAGGTTCTGTTGCCGTCTGGGTCTCAATAAGACCAACAGTTACTAGTGTTTCACTTCATACGGTATATCCTCCAACTCAGAAGTGAGCAGCCTTTGTTTTCACGGGTGTTTCTGCGCGTACTTCTTGTTCTTTTGGTTCCTTCATACGCATTGGCATATTTCATTTTGTTTATTGTCAGTGCGCTATTTCTAATCTCCTCAGACTGGAATATTGCCACAGCACACTGAAACGTATTATTTTCTCGTGAACTGTAGCTTTCCCGCTGCCACGGAGCCGTCTGATCACACCGCATATCGGTGCGCAAGTTACAGCGTCG
The DNA here is from genome assembly GCA_013436015.1 of Rhipicephalus annulatus. NCBI lineage: Eukaryota > Metazoa > Arthropoda > Arachnida > Ixodida > Ixodidae > Rhipicephalus > Rhipicephalus annulatus. Next base: position 197,292 of record WOVY01002978.1, on the reverse strand, counting down.
TGATCTATTTCGTCCTCGCCCGTCGTATAAATTCCGACCAACGAAAGCCCCACATAGCTCTCCAAAAAACAGGTTCGCCCCTCGTCGTGCATGCCATTTCCGACACTAACTCATATCAGTTATCGGTTCGGCTCACGGGAACGTCGAAGTGTTCGGAAATATGACTGTACACGTTACCTTGGCGCGACTCCTCGGCATGTCCCGCGCCTTGGAGGCGGAGACATGCGCCCATTTCTCAGACGGTTCTCGTGGCACAAGGCGAAGCCCGGGCTGTGCGAGGGCGGAGCTGCGCTCTACATCTCCGATAGCCATCTCGGTTTTATGCTATGCAAACAAGAGGCCCACGCTGGCTCGGTTAATAGCGCGCTGTGCCTACCGTGCCCGAGATTTATTGGCGCGCGCAAGCGGCAGCGCCATGTACTGGAGCAGAGGTGGCGCGTCCTCAACTGGTTCACTGGATCCTCGGTTGATGCGAGCCGACCGGTTGTTGTGTGCACACGCACTCCTGGGTTCCAACAGAGCGCTGGCGCTGGTGCGCGAACTTCTCAATGAGGTCAAGAGGCGCGCAATTATGCATCTTTTTTTTTTATGGAACGGTTGCGTAATGAAAATACCGCCTGGCTTTACGATTTGGGTCACGCGCGCCTCTCCGAAGTCACTGTTGCGTCTCTCCGCTTTTCCTTTCCAGTGATTCCGCGTTGCGGTGACGGCGCATTTCGCCACACTGTTCGTCTATGGCGGCATCTCGCAGAATGCTGGCTGGTCGCATGACTGAAGGGGTATACGCGCCGAGCCAGCACTTCTATACTACAACCCAGCGGTTGCTTCGCAGGAACCCTATTTCCAAGTGTCATCGCCGTCTCTGTTAGGCAAGCTGGTTGCCCGAGGTGGACTCGGCCCTCATAACGCACCTTTTGTAAGCGTGCGCCGAAAGAAAGAAAATCCGCCATTGGTTTATTATTATTATTATTATTATTATTATTATTATTATTATTATTATTGCTGTTGTTCTTGTTGTTGTTTTGTAAAGTTCCTGAAATAAGAATTCGGCGATCGACGCTTCGGTAATTTCCATGCACTCCCCCTGTTCATGCCTGATGTGTGTAATACTTTTGAAAATGAAAGAGTGTGACAAGCGGTGAGAAGCTCGTTACTGTATGTGATCTATCGACGACATTTCAGCCCCTTTTAATGAGCAGCATCATTTGAGGAAGGAAGCGGGTCATGCATGGAGGTCACAATATAGCCCTTCGCATCTGTCTCCCAGGTGGTCCAAATTTCCGGAGCCCTCCACTACGGCGTCTCTCATAATCAGAAGTGGTTTTGGGACGTTAAACCCCACAAATCAATCAATCTTCTGGGGAGCAAGTGAGGAGTTGTTACTTATGCCTCGCAGCGTGCGAGCGATCGAAAGCGTGCGTGCTACTTGGTGACAGAGAGTGCGCGACACAGAAACAGCACGGGCCAAGGCTGCTGCAAAAGGGGCAAGAAGCGCGTCGACGCTGCCACGAAGGCACGACAAGCGGTCGTAGCGAAGACGCGCTCGGTTTGCCGTATTTGAACGCGGACACTCAAGCAACCGGCCAACGCTGAACTTTATAAAGTCTATAGCAGGGGTCTTAAACACGTGGCCTGCGGATGTCTTGCAAGTGTCCTGCGGCTTTACATGGAATAAGATATATGTGACTGCAACACGGTATGTAGTCGCATTGTCAAGTGGCTTATATGGTTAATAACGCTTTGTTCGAGTAAGCCACAGACACGGACCTGGTCACGAACTTTTCGTGAGTGTATACCCATGTGGTTACCATGCGTTGAAACATAAGCGCGGAGCAAAATCTCTATATTTCAAAATTGACCTCCAGATTTGAATAATTCTGGAGATTTGTATCTTGTTCAAATCCTGAGCCAAATGTCCATCATAAATGATCCATACAGGATATTGAAAACGCACGCGTTAAAACGGTAGTGTTAAACGGCACTTTGCACTATCACTTTCGCTGTCGTTCGCGCAGTGCTGGTGACTGACGGCGCAATCGCAAATACCGTGGAGCAAGAAGAGCTCAGCATTGCGAGGCTGACTTGAAGCTCCGCTTGCAGCGCTGCTCTTGAAAGTTGCAGGAAAAATACCGAGGGCCCGGCTGTCAAGGCGACGACGGCTTTTGTCGTTGGCGGGAGGCGGCACGTCCGGTTTCGCGCCTTTCACGGGCGAAGGTGTCGTCGCCTCTCCATGACCCGGCGGGACGCGTGTGTTAATCCTGTGCGATGGATTCCCGAGGAAGTGCTGCAGCGGTTGCGACAGCGTCTCTTCCGCAGGGGATTGGGGTTGTCTCTCAAGAAAGTGGAATGATTCCCTCACGCCGGCTGCACGCGCGACCCCGATCGGCGACAGAGAGTCTGGGGATCTCGGCAAAACAAACCGAAGTTGTCCGGACATCTCCCGGGACTCCTCATTTCCCGGCGAGAGGATTTATGCGACAACCCATTTCTTAACCCCGGGTTTACCTTGGCTTGCGTTAGCGCCGTCGCAGAAACACAAAACCGGGCCCTGCTCGGGGCGCATAATAGGCGGCGGCCCATCTTTCGCTATAAATTTGGTCCCGCCGCGGGGGAGCCCCGAGGTGCGCGGTAGATTTACGCGCCAGGAAGGTCCGACGGCCGTAACTTAGCGTCACCCCCGCGGCCGACAGAGTGTCGCCGCCGCGCGTCCTGGTGCGCCGGCGGCCGTAAAGTTAATTTGCCTGAGTTAGGGCCCGCTGTCGGCGCTGGCAGCCCGGTGGTCCACGGGTGGCCACGGGTGGCCCCAGACGGATATGCACACGCGGTCAAGTGCGCGTCACCTCTTCAATGGCCACCTGAAGAGAGTGGCCACCTCACGGCGCATGCCCAGCAGGCGAGAAGCGCTAGAACTCGTCCGTCTTCTTCGCGATCCTTTATAGTCCCTGCCTTCTCTGCTGATGGATGCATTCTCACGTTCTCACCACAACGCTGCGCGCATCGATACCGAGTTCGAGTTTGAGCGCCTCGTTCGTTTGCTCTCCAAATCGGTGCTAGGTAGTGTCAGACATGCGACAAATTAGACTTCAACAGTGGCATTAACGGAACCATGCTATGTATAGTGCGTGCATGTTGAAGGGAACGTTGACATGTTTGGGACTCCGCTGCTGACCCGCAGGTCGCGGGATTGAATCTTGGCTGCGGCGGCTGCATTTCCGATGGAGGAGGAAATGTTGTAGGCCCGTGTGCTCAGATTTGGGTGCAGGTTGAAGAACCTCAGGAGGTCGAAATTTCCGGAGCCCTCCACTACGGCGTCTCTCATGATCATATGGTGGTTTTGGGACGTTGAACCCCGCGTATCTATGTTTGATATGTGTAGGGTTTAACGTCCCGAAACAATCACATGATTATGAGAGACGCTGTAGTGGAGGGCTCCGAAAATTTCGACCACCTGTGGTTCTTTAACGTGCACCCAAATCTGGGCACACGGGCCTACGGCATTTTCTCCTCCAAGGTGCAAAATGTTAGACGTGAATATAGATGACAGCCCGTGCGACAGGCTGTCTTTAGCGGTCTGCGAATACCAACCTTCTTACGTGCCTTCTTCACAGGTCTCGTCTTTAGCTGTGGAAGAAACGTTGCATTTTTAGGTTGTTATAAAACCACGTGCATTTTTCACATATGAAACTTACAGCAACCAAGCAAAATTTTTTTTCTCTTCGAAGATCGCCACTTGCTTTGAAGATTAGCTTCACCTGGTTAATCACAGCCTTCAGGTCTCCATAATTAGACTACAATTAAAAAATACTGCCCTTCTTCTTTATTTCATACTCCCAAAATAAATTCGAAATTGGCCAACCAAACAGATAACGTTCATGTTGATTATTGTGGATTTAGTATATTCATAACTTTTCTTAATTTGACAGCAATCATCTGGCTTTCAGGGGATCATTTGACAGCTATCTGTGTGCTTGATCGCTAGATGAGCTTACTCTGACCAAGGTGCGTAATATGTGTCGTTGGCGTTCAAACAGATCGCACCGCTTCATATGTCACACTCATCACTGTCTGGGAAGTTGTGAACTCCTGTGTGGAAGTATTATGTTCGCGATGGCCTTTGCTTACATATTCGTACACGCGATGGTAGCTTATCAGATAAGGTGTCGCATTGGTGAGCTCGAAGAAGCTGCTTCGATACCCTGTCACAGCGGCCGCACTCAGCAAGAAATGCAAGAACACTCTGCATGCGTCTATAGGTGCACGTTCAAGAGCTCAAGTGCGTTTATAACCATATCCAGAGTCCCGCACAATGGCCTGCCCCGTTATCATAGCCTAATTTCGGAGCGTAAAACTTGATACATAAAAATAATTATTTATTTTTTCGGAGTCAAGAGCAGTAGGCGGAACCTGTGAGCGATCATCGAAGCTGTGAAGAAGTGCCACAAAGTCGACATCCGTGGAACGTTTTTCTCGGAAATTTTGTTTCGAAAAGCCGCAAAAAAGCTCGAACGTCCCACCTATGATGTCCCGCGGCTCGTCCGTGAAACAAGCGGCGAGGGAACTGCCGAAAAGGGAACACAGCGAAGGCAGCTTGTGTAGAAAACAACGCTCGGGACGAAGCAACGCCAAAAGACGGCCGCCGCCACAATGCCAGGAACAAAGAAACAAGCCCACAATCTCCGACCCGAAACGCGATGTTTCCAAAGGGGCGCAGCAGTAATAGCGGCGCCCTCGCACCGCGGCCATTGTGCTGGATCTAACCTGGATGCCTCCTTATTTGCGTGCCCCCCTCTCCTCCGTCATGTCTGCCGGTTCCGCAGCTTTCGTCGCGAGATGCCAATTAGATTAAGCGCGGGAAAGCCAGCCTCGTTGTCTTCAGCCGCGCGGAAAGTTGTTGCCGCTTTGTTGGCATTGAACGGGCGGCAGAAAGTGTTTTACAACTGGTGACTGTTCACGCCCCAGTTGTCGGCCGCCTACGCAACGCGCGGCGGATTTCACGGCCCGGGGGGCTCCGCCAAGCGCTTTTGCAAGGACCACGAGCCATGAAAGAGACCGACACGCGCCGTGGCGGCAGCCGCCACGCTGGCGAGCAAGCCGACAATTACACGAATGTTTACAAAACAGCCGCTTGCGGTCGTCACAATGCATCGCTGGTCCGTTCGCTGGCGCCGTCGGCGTGATTGATGTGGCCACGCGCATGCGGTCTCTTGCAAGCACCGCTCGACCGAGCTTAGCTTTTCGCGGCAGTTATGGGGGATAGCGTAATCAGGATAGATAGATAGATAGATAGATAGATAGATAGATAGATAGATAGATAGATAGATAGATAGATAGATAGATAGATAGATAGACAGACAGACAGACAGACAGACAGACAGACAGACAGACAGACAGACAGACAGACAGACAGACAGACAGACACATAGATAGACAGACAGACAGACAGACAGATAGATAGATAGACAGACACATAGATAGATAGATAGATAGATAGATAGATAGATAGATAGATAGATAGATAGATAGATAGATAGATAGATAGATAGATAGCGTTTAAGAAATTGAAAAGAATCTTTCTTCACGAGACGATGTACAACTTCGACAATGTACAACTTGATAGCTGCTTTAGAGATCATCGGCCACTCGCGAAGTTTGTGCTATATGCGAATAAATCGACGACAATGAACTGTTTCAGCAGCTAGGGTTGCCAGTTCGGCTAGCAGAAAGGTCAATGGAATAAAACAAAAACAAATTAAGGTAACTTCGCACCTAGTGCCAAGCAGCGGCAGATCCATAGGGGGGTGGTAGGGGCGATCTCCCTCACCCCCAAAGCCTGTTTCAGCACTCCATCCCCTGTCTTTATTGGCTGTAATTCACCTCTATTATCCACTAGTAGAAATGAGGGGGACAAGTTAACACCATTTTATGCCATGATGGGGATCTCTTGATACGACTTCTCCCTTTAGAATGAGTGGCTGGATCCGCCCCTGGTGCCAAGCCTGTAGCGAGTGCGGTGCTGGGTGGCATCATTATTGCTCTGGAATTTTCTCATCCTTTGTTCCAATTTTTTCATCTCGTCTTTCTGTTTTTTCTGTCTCTTAATAGCGAAGCTGTTTAGCAAATAATTCCTTGCTCACCCCATACCAAAAAAAAAAAACTACCACCACCATAAACGGTTATGTGCCACAAGAGTTGGGTCGGTTCCACTACAAACAACTATCCGATATGTGGGGTTTAACATCCCAAAACCATTATATGATTATGAGAGACGCCGTAGTGGAGGGCTCCGGGAATCTCGACCACCTAGAGTTCTTTAACGTGCACCCTAATTTGAGCACACGGGCTTACAACATTTCCGCCTCCATCGGAAATGCAGCCGCCGCAGCCGGGATTTGATCCCGCGACCTGCGGGTCAGCAGCCGAGTACCTTAGCCACGAGACCACCGCAGCGGGGCCGACTACAAACAACTGCCAGTGAAAATGAAGAAAGAACATGTAAATCAACGAATGGCTTCGAAGCGATGGCGGTTCACCCAAGACCCCGAGTACGTACAACGAGAGAATACTCGAGAACAGGAAAAGCAATGACGGGTGCGAGAATACGCTGAAGCGACGGAAGGCGTACACCAAAGACGACGCGCCCGTCTTGTGTCTGTAACTGTTTGTGGCTTTACTCAAACCTTTCTGCGATGAGAGTTCTTTCTTTCTTTATGTATTTAATAATCTTTCTCGCTATATTTCTCTTTGTTGACCTCCTATCTCTATTTCTTGCTTTCTCTCTTTCTTTCTTTATTTCATTCTGTGTCTTACTTTATGTCTTCGTTCCCTTTGTCCACCTCTATTTCTTTCTATGCTATATTTTACTCTCTAACCTTCTTCTTTACGCCCTCCTTATCCTCACTTCTCTTTCCCATGACCTAGCTATATTATACAATAAAATACAATGTCATGTTCTTCTATATCATACCTGGATGTCCGAGTGGTTGACACGTTCACCGTCTGATCATGGGTACGGGGCTTCGAATCCCAGCTCGCCAAGAATGACTCTTTTTTCCTTTGGCTCTCTCTATCTGCTCGCGTTCTCTCGCCCATGCAGAGTTGTTCCATCTTGCGCTGATCAATTCGGCGCACGTGTTGTGGGAGCGAAGCAAAAATGAGGAAGAATAGGACAAGAAGAGCGCGTGCCGATTCATGAAGACGTTGCTTGGAATGGGGTCCCACTCGAAAACAGCAAGTGGCTATTACAAAATTTCGGTGCCAAATGCCCCCTCTAAATTTATATTCATACAGGTCTGGTATGGTGTCATATCTTATGTGCTATTACTGCCAAGAGCCTGAAAATATTGATCATTTCTTGTTTACGTGCCATCGTTTTACTCGGCATAGAAAAAAAAAGGTATTTAAAAAAAGAAACATAAAAATTATGCTGAATTCTCAAAACATTCTTTCCTTTGGAGCGTCTTCTCTAGGATTCAGTAACAGAAACGCCTGCTTATAGCCACATGCGAACTTGTTGTTGACACAAGAATAATTCCCTGTTGACGTTATTCCCTATCAAACGTTTGTACTTCAGAATTCCTTTCATTAGTTTATTGGCTTACATGTTATTATTCCATGTTAACGAACTCTATAGAATAATACCATGATACATGCTATTATTGTATATAGTCCGGTCATTCTTAATTTTTCTTTATTCCTATGGGGATCGTCTATTTTCAAAATTAAAAAAAAGTTCATTTAGAATATTAACCGCGGGTTTATGGCCAATCCGCCATGGGGGGTAGGATTCATAAATCAGGGAACAAACAAGCAAGTTTCTGTTCGAACTTCCCAGCGCAATGAAAAGCGCACAACACGTATGATTGCAATAAAGTATGCACTTGTAAGGTAATGTTATCATAGGTGTCCTGAAAGGTGAACTATAACACTTTGGTGCCGGTAAGCTGTAATGCGTATTCAGAACAAGCTTTCTTCTCCCCTTCCCCCACGTCTATCCAGTTCGTCGTCAACGGTGCTTTGTGAACGGATGCGAAGAAATACCTCGAAGAAGCACTATGTGCACGCCCGTTTCAATTATGTGGGCATTAGTGTGTCCGCCATACAGTATTCGAAATAATGACTCTTGGTACAACTCCAATCCGCTTGGCTGTGTTTGCCAACGGTGCCAGCCTCCTTTCTTACTCCCCCTGCCGTTTCGCTAGAGCGTGTGATATGAACGACGGAATTCAAAATACGCCTTCAGGAGAGAAGTGTACCAGTTGTGGAGGTGGTGTTGTTTCTTCTCCTGTCACATAGGAAATTGCACTTACAGAGCACCATCAAACAACATCAACAAAAAAAAAACATTTTTCAGAAAACCGAAGAATAGTCGGTTTCAAAAGGAGTAGAAGATGGCTTCCCGTCGATCACTGTGAAGGTGGGTATACGTATAGCTACCGCTGAAAATGGACTTTCTTACGCGTAATAAATATATCCTTTTTACTGGCGAGGTCTTAATGGACGCTGGCGACACAAGTGTTTTCTTTTCTGCCATTGATTTGAAGGAGCTAGAAGCAGTGTCAAACAACTGGTTGAATGAACTTAATCTTTGGGTATCAATTAAAAATAAATGTTAAAAAGACGAAGTTCATGCTTTCCTATCCTAAGAATATATATAAAGCCTTACAACATGACACTGTACTACGGCGGTTCTTTGCTAGACCTTGTAGAGGACCATTCATTTTTCGGCGTTACTTTTCAATCAAATATAAGCTGGTCCCAACACATGAACAATGTAAGAATGAAGGTAGCGAAGTAAGTAGGCATGTTGAACCGCTTACGTAACTTCTTAACAACCAAGCTAAAGAAGAAATGATATTTTTCAATAATCCATTCACATTTTAGTTATTGTTTGTTAGTATGGGGAACAGGAATGAAAACCGATAGTGAGAAACTTTTCACATGACAGAGAAAGGCCGTAAGACTACTTCACTGGAGGTGTAATATAGACTCATCAAAGCTCATATCAAAGTATCACATTCCGCAATTCCACTTTATTTAAAAGTTCAAACTTTCTATGTACATATATTATGAAGTATCGGGAGACTAGGGCTCATTCAACCGTCACTACCTAAACAAGAACACCGGTCATAACCTACGTAGAACATGCATAGTTCTTGATAGAACGCGTACTAATTATGTTATGCAGGTAATTGATTACCTAGTCATGAAGTTATGTGATGAGCACCCTGAAATGAGAGAGTTGGCACGATCGTGCACCAAGTGTAAAAATTAAAAAAAAACTCGGTTGTTCTTTAACATTTAAGATAAATGAATATTTTGTGCACGGTTGATTGAGCTGTAGTCTCCCACACAATGTGTATATATATGTGTGAATGTATATTGTATATGTGTATATATGTATATGTGTATATATATGTATATATGTGCTGATGTATGTCAATGTATATATGGGTGCGTAAATGCATACGTGTATGTATATATCTGTAGGTGCATTCGTGTGATTTTCTTATTATTCTTTGCTTTTTTGTGCCCAGATGGGTCAACCGTGTCAAATAGTACTACTTGTTGTTCTAGGCATCTTCCAGTGCAGAGTTCTGTTGTCAAGCTGATGGCTGCTTTTGTAAATATGCATAGATTATGACATTTTTTTTATTGTATATTGTGAATGTCAATTTATCACTACCGCTGTTACGCACAGCGCGAGCACAACCTCGTCAGGAGGCAAACCACCTGCTTTTATTCTGACCACGGGCAATGCAATAGTATTGCCCAAAAAACGAAATAAATAAAATAAATGAAAAAATATAAACATATTTTTGAACCTTCATCATCATCAATTCATCATATTACACTGCCCATGCGTTTAGTTCAACTTGTAAGAAACTTGACTTATATTTAGTGGAATAAGTTTGGAGGAATTCATAGGAGTACCTATCTAGGCACCTCGTCATCCTTGGCGTGTTAGTTTAAAGCGGGTTAGTATCGACGTCATGCGCTGTGGTGGCGCGTGTCCCCGCTGGTAATCGCCATCTGCAAAGAAAAACAAAGTCGAAATAAAGAGAATGCAGCCATTGCCCGGTTTCAAGCAACGTTGCATTGACACTAAGGTTTCCCTTCTCGGAGCTTAGGGGAGCTGCGAAAAGGAAGAGAGGAGTAAAAAAGGAAGAAAGGAAAAAAAAGAAGAAATGTAGGAGCAGTGCAACAAAATGGGAGCCACCACAGACATTATTGAAAGAAAAAGTGACGCATTAATCTTGGGAAAACTGAGAGAAGCATAGAGTTTCCCAAAACTAACTAGAGGGCACTCTGGCGCTGCGATCGTTCAGCGACCATGGGAATGATGGGTAGTACACGGATTTGCCTAGCCTTCGTACTTGCGGGCGGCGAATTGTACTTACGGCTTCGTTTACTGCTGTGTTTCGGTTTTGTTTTGAAAGAAAGATTCAACCCTTTTGAACTTCGTGACCCATTTGGAAAGGTAATTAAAAAAAAAGTCGGGAGGTGAAGTGCAATCACTGAACATTTGCTGATTTTTGTTTCGTGAAAAAACAGCTTCAAGCCACACGAACACACACGGAGCCAAAGTGAGGCCAGAAGTACGAAGTTTAGACCAATGTGTGTACTACCCATCATTCCCATGCTCACTGAAGCACCGTGCGTTGCAGCTCCCATAGACACTAGTGCCAGAGTTCCCACTAGTGTATATTAGGAAGCTCTATGGACAAAAGGACACCGCATCCAGCTATACCGCGAAAGGTTGCCAGTGAAGGTGAAGTACGTACGCCTATTCTGAACAACCGCCTATGAATGGCAAGCACAAATGAAAAACAATTGCGAAAAAAGGGGGGGAGAACAAGGTGGTGTACTTTTAAATGCGTAGATGTTGACATTAAGCAATACCAGAAGGGGTGTTTGAAGAACACGTGTTATATGGACAAAGTCTGTTTTCTGTTCTGTTTTAACTGTTTTGCTGTGGAGAGGTTGAGGAGCCTATTGCCTCGGCTGCTCCATATCACAGAGTTGTGCAGCGAAAAATAAAATAATAATACAGAACAGTACCCTAAAACTAACAATACGGAAAAGGAAAAAAAAACACATAATAGCACACTGAAACCAGTTCAAATAACATGTCAATACACAGTTTTCTTCACGCAGTTCACACAGTCATAAACTACTTACACGCACACCCTACTCCTCTAATGACAGTATATACATGGCCACACTTTACATAATACCCATTTCGGGCTGTCAGTCATAGGCGCTTGTCCAGTCCGGTCTCCACTAAAAAGTCTGTCAGGAAGATTATTGCCTTTTTCTGAAGATGCATCTCAGGCCATGGTCCAAGTAGTTTCTTTATTGTGAGGGGCCGTCTGTCCAAACTTGCTAATTTGTTCTTTAATTTTTCTCTTTCTTTCGCGTATTTAATGCACTCCAAAAGAATATGGCGAACATTTTCTTCTGCATGACCACAATGGCATTCCGGTGAGTTGGATCGATGTATCTTGTGCAGGAAGCTGTTTGTGTATGCTACTTCCAATCTAAGTCGGTGGATCAATGTCTCTAGGTGTCGTGGAAGGTCTGTCGCTATGGAAAATTTTCTGTGTGGATCAACTTCATAAAGTACCGTTTCCTTTGATTTAGGGCTCTCAAACCACTTCTCCATCGAACAATGGTTAGCTCCTTGCGATATAAAATGTCGAATATCCGTCCCAGATATAGGGATTGTGCAATTTCGTCCTTCCTTCAATGCTTTCTTCGCGAGACTATCAGCATCTTCATTTCCCTTTATTCCAATGTGGCTGGGTATCCATTGGAATACGATGTCGTGACCCTGCGATGAGGCATATTCCACAGTTTCTACGATACATTGTGGTATTTCACCATTTCTGTAAGGTGATCTCGCATTTATGATTAGCTGAAGAGCAGGTTTGCTATCAGTGCATATCACCCATTTTCGTGGATCTGGATTCTCGCAGATAAGCTTAACTGCTTCAAAGATAGCCACCAATTCTGCTGTCGTCGATGAAGACTTGTGCGATAATTTGTTTATCTTCTTTTCCTGAATTTCGGGTATAAAGACCGCACAGGCTGACGCTTCTTCTGTGCATGATCCATCTGTATATATCTTCGTTTTTTCATTATGCATTACATGAAGCTGATGAAGTACCAACTGTGCCGCTACTAGAGGTGCCATGGCTGCTTTCTTCTCTATGCCGTCTATTTCACGGATAACGTTGAGAAGTGGCAGCGTCCAAGGTGGTTTTGAAGGTTTCCATTGTTTAAATTCTGGTACTACTGCTTCAAATGATGATATAGTATCCTGTAGTCTCGTTGCCGTTCTTTGTGTTAGTGCACCAGATAAAAAATGACTTTCATGTTGCGTGAAAATTCTAAATAAATTTCGAGATGTTTCTTTAGTTCGCAGTACTGCCAAAGGTGGCTCTCGAGCCTCCGCATATACTAAATCACTGGAAGTTGACCGGGGTAAACCCAGACATACCCTCAAGCTCCTTGCCAATAACAAGTGAAGTCTCCTTTCGGTGGAGGCTGGGAGTCCGTGCAGCAGGGGCAGTGAGTAAGTTACGATGGGGCGTATCCAGGCAACATGTAGGGCTAATAACGACTCTGTAGTACCACCCCATTTGGCCCCGCAGAGATGCCGGAGGATTCGAATGGCCTGATTCACTTTTTGTTCCAGGGACTGGACATGAGGCGACCATGTTAGTCTCCGGTCTAAAATTACTCCCAAGAATTTATGAGTTTTAACCATTTTAATAGGCTGATTTTGCAGAATAATCTGGAAATTTCCAGGTCTTTTTAATGTAAACGGAAGTATGGCTGTTTTGGCCAGACTCAGTGCCATACCTCTTTTTTTTATAAAATGGTCTACATTATCCAATCCTTCTTGTAGAGTTTGTTGTATATCCAAAAACGATGGACCAGACGTCCATATACTTATATCATCAGCATATACTGAACATCTGATGTTGGGTGGAAGATTATACGGGAGCTGCGCCATGACTGCATTAAAGAGAGTAGGGCTTAGTACGCTGCCCTGTGGCACTCCTTGGTTGACGACATGTTCTGACGTTGGGCCCTCCTGCGTAACTACAAAAATTTTCCGGTGCTTCAGGAAGTCAGCGATCCAACGCAGTATCTTGCCCTTGAATCCCTGTAACGCCAGGCCTTCCAGAACGTGAACGTGACTCACTGTGTCGTATGCTCGGTGGACATCAAGGAATACAGCGACAGTGATGTTTCCTTGCGTTCGTTGGTTTTCCACATCTGTGACCAAATCCAGAATACAGTCCATTGTGCATCTACCTCTTCTGAAGCCGGCTATGCTTTCTGGTAGTATAGTTTTTTCATGTCTTGCCACCATAAAATTCGTTCATTGATCATTTTTTCCATCACTTTTGAAAAACAACTTGTCAAACTAACCGGCCTAAACGAGTCCAACTGCATAGGGCTCTTCCCTGGCTTTAGCAACGGTACTACTTTTGATATCTTCCAACTTTCCGGAACTTTTTCTTCTTGCCAAATTTTATTATAGATGTCCAACAGGTGTAATTTTCCTTTTTTGCACAAATTAGCAAGAGCAGCGTATGTAACTCCATCTGTTCCTGGTGAACTTGTTCGTTTTACTGAAGACAACACATATTGGAGCTCCTCTGGTGTGAAGCTGTCATCCAGATCTGATGAACTGATCGCAGAGGACTTTGTTACAACCGCCGAAGCTGATTCTGCTGAGGATTTATATTCGCTCGTTTGGGCGGTCTCTCCATTTCTCAGTATAAGATCGCAAAATTCTTCGGCAATCACACGTTCGCTAACTCCTCGAGACAGCGCTAGAGCCTGTAGTGGTCTCGAGTGGACTACTGGCTGTCGGAGGGCGCGTACCATGTTCCACAGTTGAGTCGCCGAGGTAAATGGGGAAAGTGAGGCACATAGATCTTGCCACCTTTTGGTTGAAAGCTTCTGCAGTTGGTTACGCATTGTAGTGTGTACTTTCTGTGCAACCTTGAAATCTTCTAAATTATCTGACCTGCGATATCTTCTTTCAGATCGGCGTCGTATTGCCCGAAGCCTCTCATACTCAGCGTCAACACCCGAGTACCCATCTGGAATGGGTACTGTACGAGTTGCTTTTGTTAGAAAATTTTTTATCTTCGATGCATACGTTTCTGCGTCAGAACAGGGTTCAAGATTTTGTCTCTGTAGTTCTCGAAAGATTGCCCAGTTTGTAATTCTTGTTGTGCGATTATTTCTTGTTTTCTTCAACTTTGGGTGCGGTTTTGAGTACGGTCTTTGTACTCGGCAAACAAGTTACTGCTGATCAAGAGTCTGGCTGGATTGCCTGTACAAGCGATGATACCTCAGTCTTACATGAAGACCCTAGCAAAGATAAGAGATGTTCCACTCGAATACAGTGATTATGACCTACTGGATTATCTTAAAGATGCTGGAGTAATCTCGGTCACACGACAAAAGAGATGGGTAAGAAATGAAGATGGAAGTGCCACAATGCAGCCCATACGTAATGTAATACTCCAGTTTAGACATGACATGCCATTGCCAAAAAGAGTTGCTCTCGGCTTTACGGTTCACACTGTCGAGGAATACATTGAGCCGGCGGTAAGGTGTTACAACTGCCAGAGATATGGGCATAAGGCTAAGACTTGCAGGGGAACCAAGAGATGCAAGGTATGTGCGAGCGCACATGATTACAAAGAATGCACCTCGAAGCGTCAACCTAAGTGTGCAAACTGTGCTGGACCACATCCGGCGTCGTTCTCAGGCTGCTCGCGAAACCGTTTGGCATCAGCGGCACAAAGAGAGAGAGTTGTAAAAGGGTACCATAAGATACAAAAAGGTCCAGCACCCAATGCGGATATAGTCGAAGATGTTCCTGCGGCACAAAAAAGTGCAAAACAGTGGCGCCACGACTCTTACTCGGAAGTATTGAAGCGCTCAGCACCAAAACATCGCGTTGGAAAAGAAGTCCGGGCCCAGGAACATGCTGAAGTGGAACTTTCTACCAGGCCAGACACAGCCAAGGAGCCACTGACTACCAAAGGGAAGGGTCACAGCAGCTTGCTGAGCAAAACTTCTTCGAGAAATGCGATCTCGGCGGAGACAGCCGGAAGCGAGCAAGTTATTTTGCCAATAATCTTTGCGGCTCTCAAAGCAATTCTACGATCCCTGCCACAAGCAGGTTCTTTACCAGAAGTGAAATTGCTGCTAGATGTTGAGCATCTTCTCTTGTCGTAATCATGGCTACCGGAATATCTAACTGGTACAAAAGAAGTGCAATATTCCAGTGGAACTGCAACGGTTTGCAGAATAAGAGTGGAGATTTTCGGAAATTCGTCGCTCAGCATGGGTTTTCGATTTTGTGTATTTCCGAAACAAGAGTATCCACTAACTTTCGCTTGTCCAATTATGTGGTGTACCAAGCAGACCGTCCTGCTGCAAAAAGCAGAGTGATGTTGTGTGTGAGACGCGATATTCCGTCGACACTTGTGGCCACTTCAAAAACAGATGCGCCGGAATTTGTTAGATGCAAAGTGAAGTTTGGTAACGTTACTGTAACTGTAGTTAGTGTTTACGTGCACCCTCAAGCAAACGTTTCATACGCAGAGTTGGCTGCAGTGTGTAGATCTGACCATGATCCCATAATTATATGTGGTGATTTTAACGCGCACCATGAATTGTGGGGTAGTGAGCGTTGTAGTGTAAGGGGATCTGCTATAGTAAAAATATGCGAAGATTATGGTTACACTATACTAAATGATGGTTCTCCAACGTTTCTACGGGGGCATAACTACTGCAGCGTACTAGACATTACTGTGTGCTCCTCTGAATTAGCGGCTGGAGCAGACTGGACTGCAGACGCTGACACAAGAGGAAGTGATCACTTGCCAGTATTCATATGGACAAAGTCACTGGCCAAAATACGCTTCACGCGTCGCGGTTGGTGGCCCGCTCAGGAGAATTTACTTAAGGATCAGGTAGCATGTCAGCTAAGGAAAATTGGGAAAAAAATAAAAGCGAATGAGCAGCGAGGAGCAAAAAAAATAAATAAGGGGGTAGGGTACGCTTGGTAAAAGTACGGACAATAAATATTGATGATTGATATGTGGGGTTTAACGTCCCAAAACCACCATATGATTATGAGAGACGCCGTAGTGGAGGGCTCCGGAAATTTCGACCACCTGGGGTTCTTTAACGTGCACCCAAATCTGAGCACACGGGCCTACAACATTTCCGCCTCCATCGGAAATGCAGCCGCCGCAGCCGGGATTTGAACCCGCGACTTGCGGGTCAGCAGCCGAGTACCTTAGCCACTAGACCACCGCGGCGGGGCGGACAATAAATATTTAAAGTGACAAATACGTACAGGAGCCCTGTACGTGTTTGGTGCTTGAGTGTCTGCGTGTGGGAATGTGCCGTGTGCTCGCGCGCTAAATATATTTTTTGGAAGTTTAAGGCCCTTTCTGATCCGCGGCATCGGACAACGAGCCACTGCACAACAGGCTTAAGTGTACAAAAAGTAACGCAATCTGGCGCTAGTAATTCTTCTTTCTTTTAAATCCGTGTTCTCGGCCTAATTGACACTGTTTCTTCTTCAATGCGCTTGCGTGTAGGAGGAGGCAATGCTTTCAATCGTGTGGGAGAAAACAAAAGCAGCCTCTTTAAGCACGAAAGCCATTTCATTATAGGCTGCTCTGAAAAGGTTGCGTGGTTTCCGAGAACGCTGACGTGAGGGGATATGTAGGTTTGACGTCAGGACATTGTAATAGAATGCCTGTTAGCTATATGTTTTGAAGCCCTTGGTCTGATCAGGTTCAATCGCCTGAACAAGCAGAGGAGATGCTTGCTCGACCACTTGTAATTTATCAATTATTAATTTGACCAATAATAGAAAATTAAGAAATATAATGATTTGATTGCCCATGCTATACCGCATCTTCCATTGCGAAATTACCAAGTAGCGGTTGCCTAACCGTATTCGAAAGACTACATGGTGTAGCTTTCGACTCACCAATCTCGGAGATCAGAACAGGAAATACGTATAGTGACTTTCTCACTATTTCACGGCACAATTTTTGCAATGGCAGTATTGGCCTCAAGATCTTGGAGTGGTGGGCGCCCTGTCGCGCGTGACATCAGTTTGTGGACTCCGTTCTCAGCAGCGCTACAGCAGCCGCTGCTGATGTGCGCGGATCGTCTGCTTCTGGCGGGGACATTGTCGAACGAACAGCCTCGCGAGGGTCAACTAACGCCCACAACGAATGTTCTCGAGTGCAATTATGGATTTGTTTTAGTTGCAGCCAAATCGACCGGGCCAAAAAACCTCCCAGATGGTCGATGATCACACAGATGCCATCGACAGCATTGCTGGCAAGAAAGAGAAACTATGTGTGAGTGTTATCGTTCGTCATGTGCAGTTTCCGCATTGCGGTACTAATTAGTTCGGGTGTTTCAAAAGCTCAATAAATGCGCCTTTCTCCAGCGTCTAGAATCATGTAGATACAGCAAGCGAAACGTCTCATCCAGAAAGCGGTGGTGTACGACGCCGGCCACGTTACTGAATGTGCGCAGTCGATGCCATCAACGGATATTGCATCGCCATCGCGGCATCACCGTCGTGGTCCCCGTGGTGACCGAGTGCTCCGCAATGGTGAAGTACTGCTCTGTGCCCCAGTGTGCTTCGTCCGCACGTGAAAAGCACGTTAGCTTTCGCAACAATCATAAAGAAAAGGGCTCACCTGCTCTTTTGCTCAGTATATTCAAGTTTTCTGCTGTGCGACGATGGTGACAGTGAACACGAATATATGTGTGATAATCGATGATTTCATCCACTCTGGCATTCGCAAACAACACATGAGATCTTTACTGCAGAGCGGCTGTTTAAATTGCTGATTTGCAGTTGATAGACTGTTCATGGCGTCTACTAGAAATGCAAAGCAGCATCAAATGACCCGATTTGAGATAATCGTGCTTGCATTGCAGTTATGGGCGTCGGCATGGTGCAAGCCCGTGTTGTGTCACAGTAAGAAAAGTCTTGAGGGGCATAGGTGTGGGTGTGACTCGGGAGGGCTAGAAGTTCCGCCTTAATGCACCCCCTGGCCGATGCAAATGACTGCAGTTTGTCTCAGTAATGTTTGTTCAATGAGAGTGGCATCTTGAAGTAGTTCATATTAATACCGCACAGGGAGGCTCGGGTATCAGAATACAGACGAACTCCTTTATAAGTGACACTCATATAACAGACAAATTGGCATAAGAGACAACAGTATGCCTACAGCAAAGTACGGGGGATAGAAAAATGCATACAATGTCCCCTGCTTGTAAGAGACATCTCATATAAAATACAAGAATCGCTGCCCAGAGCATGCCTCTTATAAAGGGGTTTAACTCTATAACAAACAGTTATCGCCGATTGTATGTACCATGCACAGGGCCACAAATATTATGTCACAACCTTCAGTGAATGTGCACTGAACAGCGACAGCAGGTGTGCTTGTGAATTTATGGTAAGCAGTGCGCTAGGCACGCGCTTGTTTTGATCAGTAACCACACACACACACACACACACACACACACACACACACACACACACACACACACACACACACACACACACACACACACACACACACACACACACACGCACACGCACACGCACGCACGCACGCACACACGCACACACGCACACACGCACACACACACACACACACACACACTGTGTCAGCTGTTTTCAAGAGGCGCGCTTACCCGAGGTGATTCGAAGACCACGTCGTCGGCTCCTTGTCTACGAGTCTTCGCGGTAGGTTTCAGGACGGCACCTCACCTGGTGCGGCCTACACATGTAGCCGGTGTGCAATGAATGGCTGAAGTACTGGTGAGGCGCTGAAACATGGTTGCAAGTAGAGTTACTGTATATGCTACGTTTAGGTATAGCGTATTCAGTAACTGTAGTTGCAAGCTTGCCGAAAAGTGGAGCGTATATGGTGGGTGCAACAAAAGTCACTGTCAGCGAAGTGCTTGCCGCACATGGTCGATAAAGTCGTGGGGCGCTTTCGCTCTCTGAGTTTGACTACCCACTTCTTCCTCAGCTTAGGGTCCTTATGATAGTTGTGAAAGCTAACGCCCTTTTCCCGGGTGGGTGATAACATAGAGGCACAAAGCAGTACTCCATCATTACGCAGCACTGGCCGCGGAGACAAGCGGCCGCAGCTTTAAGCACCAAAACACTGTGCTTTTAAAATGAGCGTTATAAGCGGACATGAATGACTATAACAGCGTACGGTAGCCAAAATAACCAATTCAACTACTTCTTTGACGATCTGAACCACGACGCGAAAGCGTGTGAATCCTCGAACTGACGTCATACAAGCGTGGTTTGCAGCGCCGCCATCGGTGGCACATGCACCAGGTCAATTCGCCTCATGGTGCATTACAATTGTTTCGTTATTGAGTCACATTTGCCCGTATATCAGCGATTACATATAATGGCTGGTACGCGGAATTCATCTCTATGACCAAGACATCTTGACTGCAATCCTGCCACTGAAGTCTCATTCGCATCTTAGACTAGCACCAGTCACGCGCGCACTGTTCGCACCGCGACTGCTTCGGCTCACTCGCTCGCTGCTCAATTTCAAGTCACAAAGCTCTGAACCAATCATATTCGCAGCAATAATACGTGAGCTTATTTGACGGGCAATGGCAATGAGAGCCGCGATGTGATTTCTGTGTGGTCGCGTTCACTGGTGCGAACATTGGTCGCCATTTAAATCGCCCTTTTGGTCACCAATCGCAAGTGGTCGCGCGACCGATGTCGTCGTAAGAAAGGATGAGTTAAATTCGCGTTGACTCTGGTGTAAATAAGAGGCCATATCACGCTGATGAGACACGAACAGAAGGCAATGCTTTCACTTTGTGAGCACTGTACACCTTGTTATTTGAATAGAAATGCTTGGCATGATTTACCATAGGTAATATTTTATGAAACGTTTGCCTTTTTTGTAAGTAGAAAGAAGAGGAAAAAATGTGGCCTCCAGCGAGTGCTGACTATTGCCACTCCAATTACTTGAAGACATATTCGTTGTTCCCAGCACTTACTTTTTACTCTTTCATTGGGGATAAAAGACCTGCTATCGTCTAAGCGTTAATAATAATATGCGAGGTTTTACACGCAAAAACTGGCATGTCTATTAGGCCTGCCATAGTGGAGAGCTCTTAATGTTTAGATCATCTGGTGTTCGAAGATCACACAGTACGCGGGCCTTGTCTTAACGTTGCTACGCGACAGTAGCATGTATAGTACTTTTGTCGTGGTTCATAATAAGTGTATCTAAAAACCATCACGAATCCTCGCGTATTTATTACTACGACACGAAGGTTTGGCGTCCGCGTTGGTGTTGTAATCGTTCACAGTCAAGTCCATGAACTCTAAGATACTATCGCGTACCATAAGATATATGTGGTCGAGATCGAGGGACAGTGTATGATGTAGCTCGCCATCATCGCTCACACGAAGCGGCAGGCGAAATGGCTGGTCTTCTTGTAACCGCGGATCTTTGCACGCCTAATGTTGCAGCTCGCGTTATACGAGAGAAGCACTCACCTCGTTTCACCGCTAATCGCACCAGCGATGTTAACGCCATTGTTCGCTCTCATCGAGGCGAATCAATACGTTAATGACATCTGCGAGCATAGCGCTAATTTAATCAGTATGCCAGAATATTTTTGCGGTATGCAGCGCTCCTGATACTTTACTCACCCTGTTTTGCATAGTTCTTAAACGCATTGCCACGGCTATCAATGCTTCGCCTTTTCAGCGAGACCGTAATATTTTTTTGTTGCGCTTGTTGTGTTACGTTGTGATCTTGCACGCTTACTCTTCTATGCGCACAGAGTGTATGCAGTCCTTTATAGGTGTTCACGATACACCACATGTCATATTTAAACAATTATGACCCAGAATGACTTCAATTGAAAACATGGATTTTCATGTGGCATTACCCTGTTAGCTTGTATCACACAATATTCAACAAGAGAAATGAGTTATTCCGCGTTAAATATTCAATTTTGTCCGTTATTGAGAACGTGAACAAAAACGAAGTATGTCGGTGCCCACAATCATATACATACTGCTGAATCTTCACTGATGTTATCTTGAAAGAAGAAAATGAATGAAGTCTCTGTTTAAAATTCATGCTCCACAACAGGGAAAAAGATTGATTGCGTCTACAGGCTGTTCAACACTTCGAACGTGTATAGCTCATCAGTTTAGTTGCTTCATTTCCATTTGTTCTCGGTTCGGGCACGGAGGCATGAACTGGAGACGCATACATGTTCACTCGCATATAACTTTACTCTACAGCTATTTGCATTACTGGCCAACGCGAGGAGGCAATGGTTTCGATATCCGGCTGGCCAGCCATGTGTGAGTGTTGCACATCCTTTCGGACAAAGTTTGGCTCTGCAAGCCGAACATTGTCTTGGCCACAAGCGTCCGAGAGCGGCGTTTAGCCAACTTCCTCTTCAGGGCTACAGGATTGTGAACTCGGAGAAGACGACAACCGCGAAAACACGTCAAGGGAGCCGTAAGCGTTTTCATTTTCCTTTCCTGCTGCATTTCAAATCCTCCATGTACGCAATCCGGCGAAGTCGTCGTGGTATGCAAATGCAAGTCTTTTCCTCATACTGCGCGACCCCCCAATGGACCGTGGCTTATTCTTCATGAATATTTGATTTCCGCCAAACTCAACTTGTGTCATAACCGTATTTCTTACCGCAATTTCGCCTCGTAGTGGCTTGTTTTTTTCGCCCTCCCCTCTGGCGGCCGAGCTGCTTTGTCAGCGGCTCCGTTGTTAGCTGGTGCCGGGGCCTTTCTTTCAAGGCCTCTGGCTGCCGATGTGGGCCAGCGAACGCGGCCGGATATACGCGGCCCGTTCAAGCGGCAACAGCCGACGCTCTTCGAGAGCTTCGATAGGCTGAGCATCGCATCGCCACGTTAATGAGGCCGAAGGCACGCACAGATCTGCACCGCTGTAGTCACACAAGCAGAAGCGCCACCTGTTCAAGATCTCATCACTTGTATACCCGTGACGCAATATGACTTTCTTCGATTTGAGCCACATCAACTTAGGCAAGCGTTGCAGGTTGCAGGTCGATTACGCTGGTACTTGTTACACACCTCTCTTTCCCATTAGGGTTTTCTTCTTCCTCATACTTTCCTCTTGAACCGTTTGTCTATAGTACTTCGTCGCCGCGAAGCGAGACTGCTTGTTATCGTATATATATATATATATATATATATATATATATATATATATATATATATATATATATATATATATATATATATATATATATATATATATATATATATATATATATAGAAGTGTATACCTAAGGGCTCGTTTTTTTTTCCGTGTTTTAACACAATATTAATGAGATCTAACAGACAGTAATGCCAAGGAATGTACAGGGAAAGTTATTAAAACCAATAGAATGTAAATAGGAAGAAAGAAAAGTGGATGAAAAATTACCAACTGTGAGCAGCATATATATAATGCAAATGTGAAGAAAGAAAAGTGGGTGAAAAGGTAACTTGCCGTGGGCATGAATAGAACCTGCGACCTTCGAATTATGCGTTCGATGCTCTACCAACTGAGCTACCCCAGCGGCTATCCCCCCAGCCACTTTATTGGGTATATATGTGAATTAAACGTGGGACTGTCAATCAGCGCCACCTCTAGCCATGGCGGCGAGTGTGGCACACTCTCCCAACCTATAAAGACGTGCGTTGGTTTGGAACTGTATATTTTCACTGACGTTTCGTCTGGTGGACCAGACTTCGTCAAAGTAACAAGTACATTGAGGTTGGTTTCCTCATAAACACGCCTAAATCTGATATGTTCGGGGTAGTTATCGATAGGAAGATTGACGAAATAAAAACACGGTCACACACATGCATCAGAGAATCATGCGCGCATATTTGTTTCTCGTGGCAGTGAAGTAAGATCTCACTTGACGTTAGTGAAAACACACAGTGCCAAACCAATGAAAGTCTTTATTCCCTATACGTTATTGAGAAGAAAAAAAAATCAAAGGTACCCACCGGAGGTTCAAACCAGCAACACCTCGCTCCTCATTGCACTGTATTGACCAAATAGCCACGCCACTCATACTGCCCATCACACTAACGACGAGCTATATATATATATATATATATATATATATATATATATATATATATATATATATATATATATATATATATATATATATATATATATATATATATCCACTGGCTTACGTACTGTCAATGGGCTGAAACATTCTTGAACAAAGCGTCTTTGTTCATACTTGCTTTCCATAAACATTGACTAAACATTAACGTGTCCGGTGGCTGCCGAATACGCGGACCACGGGAAATGGCGTCATGGGAGGCTGTGCAGGAAAGACGGGTTCAGTTGTCGCCTCAGTCACTGTCGATGATCAATGGAGCGGTGGGTTCACCGAAGCACATGCAGTTGGATGAAAAGGGCATTCCAAAATGTCTCAAGCTCTACTTTCACTCTTAAGCAACAGTAAAAATTGCTCGCATCATGCCCACGAGTATTGGGGAAGTTGCTGATCCTGTCGTGCCTGTGAATTCGGTTCCCATATAAATGCACCCCACCACTGTCACTTTAGATGGACAAACTGAACTCACTGCCCCAGATGAGTTCTGGTGACGCTTGCGCCGTTAAAACATCGCACGACTTCGTCATCACACCAGTATACATCGCCCCAGGAACATTGCGAATTGACGCCATAAACTTCTTGCTGCACAACTTCCGTACTGTGTTCCTACAGGGTGTGCCGTCATATGGTTCCTGATTACTTCAACGTTAATATACTTTAACGTGAAAACCATGCAGTGGCTTGTCACGTTTCTCGATGCCGAACTTGGACTTCAGCTCCTGTCGGAGGTCACGCAGTCAACTATTAACAACAGCTGATATTCTGGTTACTACCTTACTGTCTATTCAAGCACAATCGACCACGTTCATTACATTTCGTAAGGTTCCTAAATCTCTCTAGCCTTACTTCGATGTGTTGATATCGCATTCATTGCTTCGACAATGTGCGGAAACTGTGACTTTATAAAATATATTTACCATTCCTGCATCTCATTGCGATGGTGACACAAATGATGACCTATAAAAAGTCATGCATGTGACATCAGGACACTGACGGTAGACACAGGAAACACGCAAACGCGCAACCGTCGAACGAACACATCACCAGCGGTCATCACCCTCTCAGCTTCGCCCTTAAACTGATCTTTCTCGCTAGCAGGCTTGGCACTTGCGCAGTAAATATTGCAACCATATTTTCGAAACTACACTACTGTGGCAACTCCTCAGTCCGGTATGGACATGATTCTATAAGGCGGTAAACACTGAATTATTCCAAACACGTTATTGGCAAGATTAAAAACATTAAGCGATCACTGAAAGAAAGAAATGACTTCCCACTACTAAGAGTACAGTATAGTGAGGATAAAAAAGAGCACTTCCAAACTTGCATCGCCGTCTTGAAATTTATCTTGCACACCCGACTTTCTTCGTTTTTCAACACCTCTGCTAGTTAGGACTGTTTTCGTAGAGGTGCCTACTCTATGTACTTGTTCGCACTTGGGTGGTCTGTCTCTGTATGTAGCATTTAAATTAGTTGATACAAAAATGGCAATATCGCCTTTGCACCTACATAAACCGTTGCTTCACCTCATGCATTCTTATAGTCTTGTTAATGTATTGCACATAGTACAAACAGTGCTGTGCGCGTAGAAGAAAAGCTTCGGATATTACAAAATGGGACACCTACCTCATAGCAATAAGCAAAGTGGTGAGACATATTGCTTGCGCTGTCGTTCTTTTCCTCGTGGCGTGGTTGAGACACGCACCAAGAACCGAAGCAGGCTAGCTATTCAGAAGTCGCTGCGCACAAGGCCCGATTACGCTATCGTGATTTGCTCTTGAAGGGGAAGCTCGAACGTCTTCCAATTTTTGTGGAGATAAAATGAATGTGGCGGGAAGAAAGCTGTGGTGGTAAGTATGAAATAAGTCAAACCAGCAAAAAATTTCATCTGCTGTTGGAGGGGTTCTCTCTCTCTCTCTCGCACGCACACACACACACACACAGACACACACACACACACACACACACACACACATATATATATATATATATATATATATATATATATATATATATATATATATATATATATAGTGACGATTTTCCAAGACAACGGTATTGAAGATGCAAATAGGCAGGCTGTTAGTGTTTCGGAAGACATGAAGAATCGTACATTTTAAGTTATGTACTTACATAAACAAAATTTTATCACGCGGCGCAGTAACTAAATGAGAGCGGTTTGTACAAATTCAGAGCACCTGTATTTGTACAGTTTGTGGAGGATCGAGTTCCTGTCAGAGTCAGAGCAGTTTGGGAATATTCAAGCGAATGAGTCGGTGGGATCATGACACCAGTTTTTTCATTGAACCGGAGAGCAAAATTTATTAGTTTATTTACTATAGCTTCACTACAGATTCATTTTGAAGCAGATTGTTTTTTTGTGTGTGTGAAGTTCCCATAAGAACATGTGCTGTGTGCTATCAGCATTAGAAATTGATAGCAGAATATATAGCGGCCATTGTTAGCAGCGTGCTAGCCAAGCATTTTCCAAAATTTTCGCAACTTTCACCTCATATGCAGGCACGTTGTGCGTTGCATGGGGGCGCCTTGATGCAGACCAACCTACACCAGCCCAGCCTATAGAGTTACGGGAGCAGAGTATAGGCCCACCATTATGTTCAAAGGCTGCCCAATGAGGCCACTCGTTGGCGCGGCTGATATACCATTCGCACGCGCTGAGCAAGATTGCACTCTTACAGCGAAGATGTGTATGGCTACAGTTCTAGCTCATGGCATTCGTGGACAAAACGACATGTATAACAGCAGTTTCGAAGCTCTTTTTCGAACCCGGGGGCAGTGTACGGCATGCAGCCGTGCGCACAAGAAAATGTTCATTAAGTTAACCAAATGAGAATTAAGGTAAATCGAAGCCCCATTAAGTCTACTAAATGTGATGGTGCTGCTTGAACATGAAAATTAAACGATTTAATTGCGTGAGTTGATTAAAAAGTGCGGTACTCGGCCGCTGAGAAAAAGGCGATCTTCGGCCGCGGAGCGAACGAGTCCTTGCCGGGACGTCGCTACACCACGACTGCCATGCCGCCAGTGTTCGTTCTCGGGGCTAATAGAGCCGTGCCCAGGGAATATTACAGAGAAGGCCAATCACACCATCACATCTTTCTGATATGGTCGAACGGCCAAAGACTTTGCTAGCTACTGTGCGGTATTTTGCAACGAAAAAGTGCATGGTGCAAATGCTCACGAATTTTTCTGACCTGGCCGAAAGGCACGAACTATTTGTCTTTACGGGCACTTGGAAGAAACTTCAGGCACGTATCGTCGACAATCGTGAGGGTGTATGTTGACCGCGCCCAACAGTGACCATCGCTGAAAGACCACTGCGCGTATGGTTGCGCTGGTGAGCACTGACTAGGTGACATTTGTCGTTAACCATCATTCACTGCTGCTTCTTTGTTCGAAAAAAAAATGACGATGAAACTGGTGGAAACAAGTCGGTACGGGAGCCGTGTCTTCATGTCTGTAAAGTTGCTTCGCCATGGTGATTTTGCACATCTGACGTAATTTCTCACCACGTGATGGCGCTCGTCCAATTGCGAACAACTCTGCTCACTGCGGTAACATGTACAGGGGAATACACCAGACCACTTCTGAGGGCGAACATGCGCGCACATTGGCTGACGCGGCAGATAAGATTGAAAACAGCTCGTTGTCTCTAGGTTTGCTTCTTCTTCTGAATACAAATAAAAACGGTTGGCTGCTGTAGATTATTTTACGGAGGGGTTTCAGTGGCACCATGTTGGGCTGTTGAGCTTTGATTGATATGTAGTGTTTAACGTCCCAAAGCCGCCACTTGTTTACGAGAGACGCTGTAGTGAGAGGCTCCAGAAATGTCTATCACCTGGGGTTCTTTAACATGCACCCAAATCTGAGCCCACAGGTCTACAGCATTTTCGCCTCCATCGTAAATGTAGCCGACGCAGCTGGGATTCGATGCCACGACCTGCAGTCGAGTACCTTAGCCAATAGATCACCACGGCGGGGCATATCTCTGACTGAGAAAAAAATACTCTCTCTCGGAGAAGTGACGGTGTACTGATGCATTGATCCTTGGACTTCCTGATTAAAAATGCGTCTATAATCTATATTTCATTCTTAGTTCTTGCTTTTTCCAAAAACCGTGTTTTATGGAACATAGGACTGCGCTTACATTATTTGCAGAGTTCAGCCATGAGACTACCATAGCCTTTTTTACATTCAAAGCATGCTGTTTTGCTCGGTCATTGAAGCATCGCCCAGTTTGTCCGATGTTTATTTTTCCATATCTAAGTGGTATTTCATACACAACATTAGATTGGCATTCAGTAAACCAATTATTGTGATGAATGACGCAAAATCAACTACTCCTGGTGCTATTTAGTGCACACAATTTTGAAAGCTTGCAAGGGGCGGAGAACAACGATTTGATATCACATCTGCTCGCTATTTTCTGTAAATTGTGACATGCCTTATGTACATGGTAACATGCACAGGCCTTTGGCCACTCTGTTTTTTCTTTGGTCTTGTTTTGTTTGACTTTACTTTCTGCAGGAGGGTTTTGCAAACGGGTGTGATGATGCTGTTGGGATATCCAGCATATTTTAGTCTTTTGATCTGGTTTCAAGCACCCTTGTACTCACATGACTTCTGAAGGGTGGCCTGAATACACATGGTGACGATTCACTTTTATTTACTAATTTTGAATTACCCACTATCAAAAAGAAGGACATTCTTAGCAATCCTGGGCTGACAATCACAGTCAGCGCTCTTCCCTGTATTTTTTGTCTCTTCTTACAGTTGTCACGCTGTTAGTACAATGCAACCCTCTTTGATAGGAAGAGTTTAGAAATAAACCTTTGTATCAACGAAGGAAGAAAAAAACATTTCTACTATACATGCATTTATATTAGGAGAGCGCAAATCACAAAAAACAACAATAGCAACAACAACAAAAATAACACAACAACACCGACGACGATGACAACAGCGACAATAGCAATAACAGCAATAAAACAGAACTGAGAGCTGTAAAACACATCGAATTTTTTTTCAATAATCGTTATAGAAAGTACAATGATCAAGAGTCCGCTGAGGCAGGCACGTACATGAAAACGTCTATGCTCTTGTTATCATATATGAAATTTCAAGAGCACTATATATTTTTTATTTATATTTGGGAAGGTAGGATCAAGACCATCACTATACTATGTACTCGCGGACAACTTTTCTTGACAATGCAACTGCAGCAGATTGTGCTGCTGCTAGAGAAAAAAAGAAAGAAGAATATAGATGATAATAATGCTGTGGAAAATAAACAATGAACATGTATTTTAATGCTACATACGGAGCAAAGCTAACGCCTACGAGAAGGACTGGTTTCTCTCATTTGTCCGGCAAAAGTGAGGAATCGCACAACGATTTCAATCAACCAACGGCACAGTACATATCGTGTTTGTATTGTGTCTTCAGCGCATGTTAAGCAACAACAGATGGTCAAAGTACCCTGAGCCCTCCCTACGGCGTCTCACAATCATATCGTGGGGCATAAAACCGTCGATATTATTATGTATTTATTTAGTCTTGGTCATGAGCGAAAGTACAGTCATGTGACCCATCACGGGGCACTAAAGCAACTACAAAGCAATCGTCGTACCATTCAAGCATTAGAGTAAGGGGATATCCTGTGAGCAGTTATAGTATGGTTCTCCTTTTCAACTGTTTTGCTGGACATCCACTTTTGCAGAACCTATAGTTGGTGACGAATTTTTTCCCCTTTACTCGCATCAACTTTTTCCAGAAGTTGAAATAGCGTGCCTCTCTATATATACGATATTTTTCACCATGCTTAAAGAACTAAATTATGCAACTAACTTTAAAATGATCGAGCTAAGGTAGCCGCAACAAGATTGTTTGAAATCGACCTGTGAATTTATATAATGTTATCGGAAAGCCTCGTCAAAAAAAAAAAGCTATACCGCAAGAACAATACCAGAGCACGTATAATAAGGCTGCATGAAAGCCATATTGATGTCCAAAAAGAGCGCCTAGTACAGCATCGCCGCTAGCCTGAATTTCATTACGCTAGCAACGTCACCAATTACATACCGCGAACAGGTGCCTTTGTTATCCTCTTTCCTCCGGCAGTGGCGTATTGTCCTGACGTAGGTGCACCGTCATTTCGCCGTGTATCCCTTCAAAGGAGCCACAAGTGTATATATATATATATATATATACATATATATATATATATATATATATATATATAATAAATCTGGTATTCAAAGGGACCGACAATGCCCAGTACGCGGGATTAGATCCTGGTAGAAATGAAAAGACTGCGAGCTATAGTGACAGGTTCTGGCATCCTTTTCGCGTTGAGGAGGACATAATTTTAAATCGTGTGGAAAAGTAACGAAAACCTGGTTTATCGCACAGCCTATCAGAAGAGCCTTGAAACAATAGATTATGGAGTCGATCACTTTGCTGTTCATATAGTCCTGTAGTCCGATGCTGTCATGCGCGTCATAATTGATTGATATGTGGGGTTTAACGTCCCAAAACCACCATATGATTATGAGAGACGCCGTAGTGGAGGGCTCCGGAAATTTCGACCACCTGGGGTTCTTTAACGTGCACCCAAATCTGAGCACACGGGCCTACAACATTGCGCGTCATAATTAGCCCTGATATTTAGAGCATGTATACTATTATCAAGCTCCTGACGGTTATGTGCTACTTACGAGATAAAATGCTTGAACAGTAGCGGAACAAAACAAGGACAGAGAAAGGTGCCCGATGACCACTGTTTTGTGCATCTTTTAAAATGCAAATACATTTCTTAGTCGAGCTATGTCAATCGTCCATCACGATCCGTCCACCGTCCTCTCCCATAGCAACAGTTGTGGGCGTGAGCATCCCTAACAACCGGAGCCCCCCCCCCCCCCCCCCATGTCACGCTTCGGCGTCGGCAGCAGTCAGCAACAGCTGTGGGCGCACGCGCCTATTTGAACCGTGCACGCTAGCTACTATAGAGCTGAAAACGCATACCGCATTTCTAGCGATGGACAAACGCCACGTGCGGCGAACAGCGTTATTGGCTGCACGGTGTAGGAAAAAAAGAGAACAAAACATTATACTTCTAACGCTGGGTTCTCACGCGCGAACGCCGTTATGGAGCCTACGCAATGCATTCGCATTTCCTCACGATTCCCTTTGGGTAGGTGTGGGGCATTTTTTTTTCCGGAACGGTGTGCATCATTATCTACCCTCGTTTTGTTCCGCTATATGTAAGTCAAAATCAACTAGCCCAAATTTCAGCTTTAGAGATAAAAGGATTGGCATGGTGGAAAGCGCCGCTTCATTCGCAGTCGCCTGTGGACCATGCGGCTGCTGACTCGCAGGTCGTGGGATCAAATCCCGGCTGTGGCGGCTGCATTTCCGATGGAGGCGGAAATGTTGTAGGCCCGTGTGCTCAGATTTGGGTGCACGTTAAAGAACCCCAGGAGGTCGAAATTTCCGGAGCCCTCCACTACGGCGTCTCTCATAATCATATGGTGGTTTTGGGACGTTAAACCCCACAAATCAATCAATCAAGCCTGTGGACCATGTGAAATCTCGGCGCACGCATGCGGAGTGCACGCATGCACTGTAAACCATGCGTCACGCTGGAACACGAACCACTCTCACGCTTCCTGTTTGCAGCACGTGTGCATGACTCCATGTTCGCCGCGAATAGAAAAATTAAGATTAAAAATGTTTCGCGGCGTTTTGAACGTTACAATTCCGCGGTTGTTCACCGGTAAGCTGTCCGTGGCACTAAAGATAATAGTTAGCATCAAAACTGTCGGTACTTATGACGGGACGCCGTAGAGGAGGGCTCCGCGAATTTCAACCACCCGGTGTTCTTTAATGTGCACTGATACCCGCCACGGTGGTCGAGTGATTATAAGGCACCGGGCTGCTAACCCGCATGTCGTGAGATGGAATCCCGGGCGTGGCGGCCGTATTTTCGATGGAGGCGAACATGTTAGACGCACGTCAGAGAACCTCAGGCGATCGAAATTTCCGGAGCCCTTACCACGGCATATCTCATAATCATATTGTGGTTTTGAGACACTAAACCCGAACAATTATTAATATTTTACGTGCACTGGCATCGCACATTACACGGGCCTCAACCGTTGCGCCTTCATGGAAATGAAATCATCGCGTCCTTCGGGTCAGCAACAGAGCACCGACCAAGAATAAAGTTAGTGAGGAAAAAATGTCTAGTTCAAACGGCTCGCGGATCCATTGGGGTGACAATGGCAACGAAACGACAGGACTAGTGGTGATGTTTAAATGTCAGTTTCGTTTTCATGAAGGGACTTGGAATGTAAAATTGCAGTACATGTCTCTTGAAGACGCTAGAATACACAGAGACTAAATCGTTCTCGACAACTGGCTCTTAATGACACTTTAGTTTTACCTGCTTAGGATCAACAGTCAAAATTGGTGAACTTTCTTAATAAGCTTACGAATGCACACATTACTACTTATCTAGAAGATACTAATTTGTAGTAGGTAGATGTAAATAGTGACCGAAGTGTCACATTTACCTTATTTTAAGTGTTCAGTTTTGGTGCACGTAGCTGTGTAAGGACACCTACACAATTACATACGTAAGTGTGCACAATTACACAAGCACGTAACATAAAAAACAATATAGTGTGTGTTTATAATCCCGAAACCACCAAAGCTAGTTCAGCAGAATCCTCGATTTTCAGCGGAACAGTGCCATATTTATCGAGCCACCCCGTGATGACGCCGGTTGAAATATGCAGGTGAATCTGCCGGGGCAGCTCGATGGTAAAGCTTCGTATGCGTCATACAGAGGTCTTAAGCAGGGCTCCCGCCTGTACCTAGTTAAATGTTCTTCTTAAAGTGGTACTGACACTTTTTTTATTGGAGGGGAGTTTACTCTGCTATACTAATTTCTTGTACACGGAGATGGCTCTGATCAAGTGTGATGCTCTGCATATGCTGATAAAATATTTTATTTTGGTACCCGGTATTGAAGATCATTTTCTCGCGGCACACTTATCGACATCGACACTAACTTGACGTCAGGCTACAGTACTAATCCAGGGGACTTCGCGCAGCAGTCTGGCTAGTTGTGATGACGTCAAGCACTAAAACCCCCCAAAATTGCACCTTGTCCGTCACCTTCTCAATCGTGTGGGTGGTACAGTGGCTAAGGTACTCGGCTGCTGACCCGCTGGTCGTGGGATCGAATCCCGGCTGTGGCGGCTGCCTTTTCGATAAAGGCTAAAATGCTGAGCGCTCATGTGCTCATGTTTGGGTGCATGTTAAAGAACACCTGGTGGTCGAAATTTCCGGAGACCGTTACTATGCCGTCTCTCATAACCATATGGTGGTTTTCGGACAATAAACCCCTCGTATCGATCAATTCTCAATCGTCTGCTCGCCCCATCTGGTCACTGTCATCCAGCGTACCTGGGAAGTGAGCTAGCGGAGACTGTAATAGTGTACGCGCATGCGAATACAAGATATACGCTTATCAGAGGGCAAAGAAACCGTTTGATTTCGGATTGATCGTCATGGTCCAATATATTGCCCTGTTAAGTCTTTCGCCACAGAAACGGGGTAAAATAGGTGCAAGGTGCAATCGGTGCAAATAGGTGCATCGGCTTGCGTCCGATCCGGCGATGAGACAAGCGTGGGTCGACTTTGTGCATCGTGGCCGAGGCAGGGACTGGACGCCAACCAAGCGAACTTTACTCTGAACGCATACATGCGTAACACGCGGTTACTGACCGACCTCGGATTGACGATGAAGAACTGGTCGAAGAAGCGGCGCGTGGTCAAGGATATGTCACGAAAATTTGCGCGTGCACAAAACTTGCGCTGCTCATGCCTTGTGGTTAGAGTTACTGCTACCTTTAGGAAGCACAGCTGCGCCAAGGTACGCCATTTTGGGTTCAAATGTCTTGAGGCAGAGCCACTTAGCACCCGTGTAAGAGCAGCGCTCGCGCTTCAGAGCACTAGCATTGCTTTGATTATTTTTAGATGCGAAGCAGCCTAGGGTCGAGCTCAATCCGGTGTGCGGCGTCAACACCTCTACTGCGCATGCGCGTCCACTCCCCCTCTCTCGCCTTGCAACGCAGACGCAAACCTACGCTAGCTCTCTCTTTCTCTCCTCTAGGCAATCCTCCCCGCTGCGCTCTCGCCCCCCCCCCTCTGCATGCGCTCCTCCTCTCGCTCTCTCCTCCCCTATGCTCCGCCCTCTCTCACCTCGCAACGCCGACGCAGGCAGCGTCCGCTAGCGTGTTTCTTGATGGACACCGACTGCTCGCGCTGCACAACCATTCGCTGGTCACCCCGTATATAAAGCCACTGGATCTTGACCTCTAATGTAGTGCTGGTGGGAGATTTCTCTGGTGCGTTGATGAACAATAAAAAAAATCAAAGTTTGGACGTTAACTGCAAGCGGGCTGCTGGTCTCTGTGTCCGATGAGAGTCTTTCATCTCTCATTGCCCATTAGCAGTGATTCACATGTTCCAGTAGGAAACACTGGTCCATCACTGCGTGTTTTGCACTTCCCCCGGTTTTTCTCCTGCGCAACGCCGCGATGAGTGCCAGTGTCAACGCCGCCGCCAGTGTAAAAGCGCTGGTGCCCGCGGGAGATGATGGAAATTTTTTGCTTTCTTCTTATTTTGTGTGAAAGTACGAGTGAAACTTGGTTACTCCGGTCACGTCTATAAGCCTCGATTTTATGCTTACGTTCTCGGCATGCAATAATGAAATAAAGTGCGTCGGCTTGTTGAACCAGTCAAATATATATTTATAGTGGAGCATAAGTTCCTTATGCACCATAAGCCAAACACATCAGCTCCGTCTCATTTTCCAGTATTTTTCTCATTTACAGATAATAAATATTTTTGCACTTTTTATCGTGATCCAGCAAGTTAGGGATGAAGCTTTCTTCGTCGCGTTGCTCTCATTCGTTGACTGTGCGAGAAAGCCAGCTGGAGTTTGATAGTTTTCAGCTGAATCGAGCTGGATAGCAATCGAGAGTGGCCGTGCGACGCCCATGTTACGCACGGCTCTCGTATTATACAATTTCGGCTCACGAAAGCTGATATGAATTGTTGTTCAACAGGCCTGCCACGTGCAATACTCCTTTCGCTCAAGGTTCGAAAGCTGCATTAAATTCACTCACTAGCTGCAACACTATTTCTAGCTTTTCTCTCTCTATTTCTAGCGTTTTACACGTCAGGCCGATTTGTACGTGTGCAGCCGACACATAATGACCAACGCTGCATGCGACGTGTTCACTGCATCTGTGAGTAATACAAATAGAGCAAGTTTCGCAGTGCCGGAGATAGATACAAAGAAAGCCAAGAGTTTATTTTTGTATTGAAATGAAAAATAAATGAAGGAGTCGTCACTGTTACTTGGCGACGGCTACCCCTTCCCATTTCATTGTTACAAATAAAGAATTGAAAACAAAATATCATATATCCATATATACAGTCCTGTATAGGTGAGTCCAAAAGTTCTCACTTCGGTATAGGACAAACACGTAGCCGTCAGGCTCACTTTTAACCTAGCCCGCTCCGTAGTGGTCACAACTCTTTGTGTCTTCGAAAAAAACGTTGCAGCACCTTAATCGCTTTGTGATTTATTCTAGATGGCCATGGGCCTAGTAATTTCTCCAACGTAAACTTTCCCTTGGAATCTAGCGTATGGAGTTCCTGTTCGAGTCGCCGTTGGCGTTTGTCGTGTTTCGGACAGTCGAGCAACAGGTGATAGCTTTGTTTTCGTGCCCGTACGAACATGTTGACCATGTTGCATGCTGAATCCTAAGTAGAAATCGCTTTGTGTAAGTAGTTGCGAACCTTATTCTTTACTCAGAGAACACTAATCTTTCCACAGCAACACCAGCTGCACGCGCGTCTAATCACATGGGCCGTACGTTGTACAATTCAGCACAGAGTGCACTTGCTACAACATTTCTCGTGACTAACAGGCAACATCGCTACAGTACCGAAAAAGCGCGGCGAGAATAACAACACCAGCCGATGTCAGTGGCGCTTGAACTGCCTGGAATATGTGGAGTATCGTCATTGTCGGCGTCATCTGCGTAATGATGGCTTCTCCGCAGTGCAAATGAGCCGCCTCTGACTTATAGTGATGACGTTCGACCGATAGTGTTGCTGAAATTGTCAAAGGTCCAGTGAGTGGCCCCCAAAAAACAGTGGCGCAACTCCGTTACCTAAAGGTAGTGTATGCAGTAACTCTACATGTCGTGGTGTCAGGGCACTGAATGAACCGAAACTAGCTTTTAAAGCATGCTGTAGTTAATTTTTCAGGGCGCACTCACACGTATGGGTACAGTTTACCTATAATTTGACACAAAGAAAAACACTATAACCAAAAAAAATTCGTGTCAGTGCCTCTTTAATTTACGGTGGTCACGAACGTGAACGTTATAGCGAATACAACCTAAAATCACGGTTGACTGCACTGTCGAACGGAAAAGCAATCATAAGGGGAAGGAGGACGAGAGATAAGGAAGGTGCCTCGTTGAGATGGTTTGCTGTTGACGTCCTAGTTTCTTTTCTAAAAATTGAGCACTTCCAATCTCTCGCTTCTTCATCGCTCTTCTACAATTCTTTTTAATTACCCTTTAATCTGGCTCTTTCATTGCTATATATTGTCTGCTGAGCCATCAGCAGGCCAGCTATGCGGTTACCGGTTACGCCCAACCAGGGACGAAGTGCAACGGGTGTTTTCACCCATGCAGGTTAAGCGGGAGCTTTCCGAGTCCCGGCGTGCGCATGGCGCGCCCCCGCACCGCGCCTCTCGAACGCCGTCCATCATCCGTTATTCGGAACCTTGGCGCACACGGGGCGGTGGTGTGAGGCAGCGCATTCCGACCGCCAGCACGCGCTGTGGTGTAGGAAATAACGGGCACGGCACGAAACGGTGCCGTCTAGACGAGCAGCCTTCGCCGGGGAAACCATATTCGCCCTCCTTGAATGCCGGAAAAATGGTGATTATACGAGGCTCGGCGACACGAGACACCGATGGCGGCTGCCGTTATTGGCCGTGAGCTCTGCATGACGGCAGCCAGGTCAGAGCACAGCTTGTCGTTCGCTCATCTCGAACGGCATCCGCGGCTACGACGGGCGTGCCTGAACAAAGAGAAAAAAGCGTAGCCGTTTGGTGTTATGCTTTGTCTTTTTTTTTCACCCTTTGGTCACATGTATGCACAGACTTCCGCGTCCTGTGGTTTTGTTCTTGCGGATATAGGCAGGCTAGTGCGAACTATATGCGGAAGCCAGCGCTTGGACTGATAACAAGACGGACAAATCAGTTAGCAGACCATTATTTGTTCCAGCGTACTCTCGAAGTGTAGTTTTAAAGTATAGTGCATAGTCTTTTTTTTTTTGCATTCCATAGCAAAAAATCTCTGAAAAATTAGTCATGCCTACTTTCGCACGATCAAAGGAACGAATAAGGCATATTATACTCACTGTCGAAACATCATATAACCTTGTATTCTATGACGCTAAAATACCCGCCGTGGTAGATTAGGAGGATGCAAGGTGGCGCATCTGAGCTCGAGGGAGCGGCTCCGATACCCCGCCGCGATGACCGTACTTCGTTCGATAAGAATGATGCGGAGCTTAGATTTAGTACGGAGTCCTCCAGTACGGCGTGCCTCATAAGCATGTTGTACTTTCGGCGAGTAAACACATAGGAAACAAGAGAAACATGTGAATCAATTTATTTGCATAGGACAAGCGATTGTGCGTGGGACGCGAGTGTTTGTGAGGCACGACAGCAGCAAAGCCATGACATGACGATTGCCTGTTTACTCCGAATGATAAACGTTGGCTAGTTGGTGAGTTCTCGAAGACCATGTCATGTCGCGTATAGCTTCACAAGCAGCCATAGCTGCTACATCTGTTGGAGGAAAGAAGGAAAACTAGTGCACTTCCACTATTTATGATAATTTTTGTTACGCAACGCTACGCTATCGAAGTTTGCACGATTTCAGGAGTGATGAAGTTGACATTATGAACGTTTTCAAATATCTTAACCAAATTCGGTGACTTTGACCGTATCTATCTATCTATCTATCTATCTATCTATCTATCTATCTATCTATCTATCTATCTATCTATCTATCTATCTATCTATCTATCTATCTATCTATCTATCTATCTATCTATCTATCTATCTATCTATCTATCTATCTATCTATCTATCTATCTATCTATCTATCTATCTATCTATCTATCTATCTATCTATCTATCTATCTATCTATCTATCTATCTATCTATCTATCTATCTATCTATCTATCTATCTATCTATCTATCTATCTATCTATCTATCTACACTTATAATGAAGGAACGGGAGAACAAATGTAGCATACGCGCACATATGCGCATCCTTCACCGTACAATCAAGCTCTGTCGCACAGTTCTAGAAATTAAGTTATGTTCACACTACGGTCGTAACGTGCGTAACAGCTCGTTCGGCGTATCGAACGCAACGGCTATAAAAAGCGTTACCGCCGTTATGCCGATACCTTTGTTCACATTTACAGCTACGTACATTACGATTTTTACGATAGGCCAATCATATTTGTCGCTGTAGAATCGACGTCACTAGCGGTCCAATATGGCTCCCATAAACACGCGAGCGCTGGTCGAGTTGGAAGAAATTCACGCTCAAAATGAGCTTATAGTCGTGTATTCAATCGCGCGAAGACGGCGAAGGCGACAGAGAAGAGTTTGGGTGCGCCAAGTATTCCTCGACAGGGCCGTGGATGGCGACTTTCACAACCTTCTCGTCAAGCTCCGACTTGGAGACGCTGCGATGTTTCATAATTTCATGCGCATGTCACCCCAGCAGTTCGACTTCCTTGAGCCGGTAGCTACCGCCATCGCCTCCGCGATGCTGCTCCAGCCGGGAGGACGGAAGTCCCGTCAGGTCTCGTGACCGGTTGTTGAAAACCGAAAGCTGATCGGTCATTGGCTGCAGTGTGTCGTAACGGTCGTAGTATCGCAGTCGTAAAAGTTGCCTAGCCTTTAACACTCTCACCCACGATTTA
Source organism: Rhipicephalus annulatus (assembly GCA_013436015.1). Classification (NCBI taxonomy): domain Eukaryota; kingdom Metazoa; phylum Arthropoda; class Arachnida; order Ixodida; family Ixodidae; genus Rhipicephalus; species Rhipicephalus annulatus. The sequence continues at coordinate 158,899 of WOVY01002978.1, read as the reverse complement.
TGCGTTCGTTACGAACGTTGGTACCTTTACGTTCACAGTCTGAACTAGACGCATACGCTTGTTGTGCTTCCGCTTACGCGTGTTATGAAAAATCGACGCCGTATACGACCTAGTGTGAACATAGCGTAATTTATTTGCGAAGCAATAGCAATTATATGGATACTCTCGGCTGATTTATGTCGTCATATATATATATATATATATATATATATATATATATATATATATATATATATATATATATATATATATATATATATATATAAGGGAAAGAAGTGTATACCTAAGGGCTCGTTTTTCCGTGTTTTAACACAATATTAATGAGATATAACAGACAGTAATGCCAAGGAATGTACAGGGGAAGTTATTAAAACCAATGGAATGTAAATAAGAAGAAAGAAAAGTGGATGAAAAAATTACCAACTGTGAGCAGGATACGAACCTACGACCTTCGAATTACGCGTTCGATGCTCTATATATATATATATATATATATATATATATATATATATATATATATATATATATATATATATATATATATATATATATATATATATATATATATGAAAGAAGTGTATACTTAAGGCTTCGTCTTTCCGTGTTTTGACACAATATTAACAAAATCTAACAGACGATAATGCCAAAAAAAGTAGAGGGGAGGTTATTAGACCGATTTGTAAGGTAAATGTGAACAAAGGGAAGTGGGTGAAAAGGTAACGTGCCGTGGGCCGGAACCAAACCTGCAACCTTCGAATAACGCATTCGATGCTCTACCACGGAGCTACCATGGCGGCTATCTTTCCAGCCACTTTATTGGGTATATATGGGAATTTCAAACGTGGGAGTGTCAGTTAGCGCCATCTCTTGCCATGGCGACGAGTGTGGCACACTCTTTTATGAGCCTGTGTGGCGTCACGTAGCACGTGAACTTATTATGAGTGGGCAGCTGACCAAGAGTCCCTCGTATACAACCTAAGGCACCAAGTCTGTCAGTACGAGACCCTCGTTATTGAACGAATATGGGAAAGAAGTTCATACTTAAGGGCTCGTTTTTGCGTGTTTTTACACAATATTAATAAAATCTAACAGACAATAATGTCAAGGAAAGTATAGGGGAGGTTATTAGACCGAATTGTAAGTTAAATGTGAAGAAAGAAAAGTGCGTGAAAAGATAACTTGCCATGGGCAGGAACCGAACCTGCGACCTTAGAATAACGCGTTCGATGCTCTACCACTGAGCTACCACGGCTGCTATCCTCCCAGCCACTTTATTGGGTATATATGTGAATTTTTAAACGTGGGAGTGTCAGTCAGCGTCATCTGTTGCCATGGCGGCGAGTGTGGCACACTCTTTTATGAGCCTGTGTGGCGACACGTAGCACGTGAACTTATTACGAGCTGGCAGCTGACCAAGAGTCCCTCGTATACAGAATAAGGGCAAGAATATATATATATATATATATATATATATATATATATATATATAGATATTATATATATATATATATATATATATATATATCTATATATATATATATATATATATACTATATATATATTATATATATATATATATATATATATAGTCTTTCGTATACAACCTACTTTTTTATTCACCCTCTTTTCTTTCTTCACATTTAACTTACAATTCGGTGTACTAACCTCCCATATACTTTCCTTGGCATTATTGTGTGTCAAATTTCATATATATATACATATCCGCCTATGACGTAGCTTTAGCTTTCCTGGCCGTACTATTCATACCATGAAAGTCATGACATGATTGTGTCATGAATGTCATGATTTACATTCCATGGTCTTGCTGCTCTTGCGGCTGTTTCGTTCGCATAACATATTGCAAAACTGGTATGGTATGAAATGACTGCATGGCCAATATAAGTGACAGACCCTAACGAGGAAATCATGACGTTCGTGTCATGTGAAACCTGACTACATGCTACGCTCATAGTGTGCTCGCGGCCATTTCGCTAGCTTCACATATACCAAATGTTGTGTTACGTGACGTGAGTGGATGACAAAGCTATACGACTGGTGCAAACATGATAATCATGATAAGCGTCTCATGTAACATGACAAAATACCACGCTCATGATGCGCTCGTGGCCGTTTCGCTAGCTTCATATATACCAAATTTTGGTATCACGTGGCGTAAATAGACGACGATGGTAAATTATACGTCCAAACATGATTATCACGATATGCGTGTCATATAAAACATGACTACATGCTATCATAGCGTGCTCGCGGCTGTTTCGCTTGCTCTACTTATATAAAAGTTGGTATTACAAGACGCGAATGGACGACGAAGGTAAATGACACGTCCAAACATGATTATCATGATATGCGTGTCATGTAAAACATGACTACATGCTACGCTCATAGCGTGCTCGCGGCCGTTTTGCTAGCTTCACATATACCAAGTTTGGTATTACATGACGCGAATGAACGACGAACACAAATTCCAGGCGTAAACATGATAATCAGGATATGGAAGTGATGTACGGCATAATTTTTGTAATGTTGTGCTGATTTTTAAGCGACATATCAACCATCCTCATTCGCGATTCGCATATCAACGATTCCCACTGTACGTGGGATCTGCCAATTTTTTTCTTTCTTGTTTTTACTTACTGTTCTCTTCGCCTTCATCATTTTCTCCTCTTTAACCTTCTATCTTTTTCGTCTTCCTTTCCTCCAAAATCTCGTTCCTTTATCTATTCATTTCTACTGAAAGAGTAGGCAGGCGTCGTGCCTTTCTAGATGGCAGTTGTCAGCCTGCTTTCTCCACGTTACCTATGGGTTCTTGTGTCTGAGAATAAATAAATAAATAAATAAATAAATAAATAAATAAATAAATAAATAAATAAATAAATAAATAAATAAATAAATGACAGCGACGTGACTTCGACCAAAAGGGTACTCATCGAGATACTGCCCTTGCACCCATCCTCATTTCTTCTGACATGTATGCAGCTCGATTCAATTCGCTTCGCTGAGAACAAATGTCACAATTTCGGCACAAGGCCGGAACAATGAAACCGATAACAAGGCATCGGGCTGTTATACGAAGTAAGGCTAGGATATTAGGAACCATACGAAACATATAGTGAACACAGCCGAATATGCGTTCAGTTGCAGCATTTCTCGCTTATGCAGTGGCACGTTCTTCCTGTGTGGCACGTTCTTCCTGCTGAAGCCCCCCTTGCTTCAGCGCGACTAGCATTCCGTTGGAGCTGTTCCGCAGGTGTTCCTACAACACGCGGCGGCATCACAAAGGCCGAACTACACACAGCGTTTGGGCCGGCATTTGTCCGGCGTTTCCTTTCTTGGCGTCAGTTGACGATGCCGGTGACGGTAGCGATAAGTGCAGTTCCGATGCACTTCACCAAAACGTCCGCGTCAGATTTTGCCAGACATTGCAGTGTGGGCATCGACGCCGGAAGCAGCTGGATTGTGGGAGAAACTTGCGTGCTTCTTGATATATGGTTCCCACTCACCACGAGGAACTGACTGGTCATGAAACCAGCGGTTATAAAAGAAAATTTTCAATTGCGAAAAGGATGAGGTATAATTCAATCGCCACAGGAATAAACACAAGTTTTAGAAGAAATAGTCAAAGCGCGGCTACATGTCCATTGACAATGAGCCAGTGGTAAATGGTGTATGTATGTAGCTGGGCTCGCCGATAGTGAAATGGAATTCCATGAGTGGTGCGGCCTAGTTTTTTAACGCAGCGCGCTGAGGAGCGGGCCGTCGCTGGTTCAATCCATGGTAAAGGAAAACACGCACGCACGCACACACACACACACACACACACACACACGCGCGTACGTATATATATATATATATATATAATATATATATATATATATATATATATATATATATATATATATATGGGATATGGCACAACGGGAGCGTTGTCAACAAGGATAAATATATTTATCCTTGTTGACAACGCTTCCGTTGTGCTATATCCCATACCTTCACAAAGACTAACTGGCCGATTGAATTATTACTCCCACTATATATATATATATATATATATATATATATATATATATATATATATATATATATATATATATATATATATATATATATATATATATCAGGGACATGAAGGTGACGGCTAAATCAGCCAAGTTTAATAATACCATTGCTATCGAATAACAACAGAGCCACAATGTTTAATGATAATAATATCTCAGATTTCACGCCCTAAAGCCACAATATGATTATAAAAGACGCCTTAGTGGAGGGCTCTGAAAACTTTGGCCACCTGGGGTTCTTTAACGTGAACCTAAATCTAAGCACATGGGCCTCAACAATTTTGCCTCCATCGAAAGTGAAGCAGCCGCAGCCAAAATTTGATATCGCGACCTTGGGGTTAGCATTGCCCCTCTGTGGTGGTCTTGTGGCTAAGGTACTCGGCTGCTGACCCGCAGGTCGCGGGATCGATTCCCATCTGCGGCGGCTGAATTTCCAATGGAGGCGGAAATGTTGTAGGTCCGTGCGCTCAGATTGGGGTGCACGTTAAGGAACCCCAGGTGGTCGAAATTTCCGGAGCCCTCCACTACGGCGTCTCCCATAACCATATGGTGGTTTTGGGACGGTAAACCCCACAAATACATCAATCGGGTTAGCAGTTCAGTGCCATAACCACTAGGCCACCACGGTGGGGCCAGCCACAATTGTTTTGGGAGGGGATGGGGTTTGAACCCTTGGGTAACACCCAGAAAACGCTTTCCAGTGTAATAGCACCATCTGTCATAAGGCACACAATGTTTAAAAAGTTAACCTAGAGACGCCACGTGCTGTACTCAAGAGAAGCTAACGTGGGCGCATGATGTTACTGCAAAATGTGGCCTGACCCTAATAAATGCGATATGAACGCAGTATTGGCTCCTAAGGAGGGATTTTCGAGCTAGGCGTGGCTTTATTATTTTCTAATCGGGTTAGGTTTTTCGGCTAAATGCATAATCGGCTAAGGCACGGTTGTTCGTGTAGAGGATATGACGCCGAGGCTACTTAATTGACGACCGACCTGTGACGGCGGCGTGAAAGGTATATAAATGGGTTTATAGAAGGCGCACCATGGTTGAGGTACGTCTTATCTACTCCGAAATAAAATAAGAGGCACTGAACAGTTGGAAACAGTTTCTCCAATAAAGATGTGGCGTTGCCACAAGCCTCCACCTGAACTGCATGGCGATGTTAAATGTTTTATCACTTATATACGCCGGGCTGGTCTCAGGTGGCCTATTCATATGCTGTGACCGGCTGTGAACGTACGCGTTTCTGAGCGAGCATTGTTTGTTTCCTCGTTTCTTTCGCATCATTCATTCAGGTGTCCAGCAATGCTGTGTGTACTTATGACGAGGATAAAAGAGGGAAGATGGAATTCAGGGGCGCTTCACGGCTGGGGTCATCTGGACTCCGCCAAAGAACGAACGTATGCCGAGGTTGAGCGTCTTTCACCTCTAGGTGTCGTTGCTTTATAATGCGCTATCCCACAATGTGCTCTGCAGCTTGGAAGATGGAGCGTCGCGGGTTTCCCGTGTATTCCGTCCGAGGCCTGTGATTCAGACGGCCGCCGCCAAAGCTACTTTGGCGGGCATCTCGTAGGCCAGTGTAGCGATTGCTGGCGATCGGTAACAAGAGTACACGATGGAGCCGGGCGCGCACAGGAATCGGTGTGCACGGAGGCCGTAATGGGCTGGGCGTCGGGGGTGTCGAGGGCATCGCGGCCGCGGGGTCAAGCGCCGCGGGGTCGAAGGGCGAGAGACCCCCTCCGCGTACATCGGGCCACGCTGACAGGCGCTGGCCCAGTTCGGCCCCTTCCAGAACGGGCAGCGCAATTGATTTCACGGCTCTTGACACTCGCCCAGAGGCGGGCGGCCGCAGCCCCGAACGCGCGCGCCGGTCAACCGCGCCGAGCAAAAGCATCGTCCGGCGATATGAACACCGCGCCGATGGGAGAATTCACCCCGATTCTCGAAACGCGCCTGAAGAACCGCTTTGTGAGAGCGAAACGCAAAACTTTCGCGGTGCTCGCTTCGCGAGGGACTGCAGTTGAACACGTGTCAGTTGGATAGACCTCTCAACGGACCCCTCACCTTACCGCAGCCTGTAGCAGGGAGAAACGGACAAAAAGAAAACAATTAGGGAGTTTTTGTTTGTCCCTTCAACTGATGCCTGCCTTCCCATAGCTGCAGGTCACGCTCTTCCACCACTGATGAGTGCGAAACGCACATTACTCTTTGCTCAAACGCGATAGCGGGAAATGTATATGCATTAATCGGGCCATGCCGCACCATGGAGGCAGCGAACGGAGCAGAACTTGTATCGCGCCTTCTTGTCTCCCTGCAGCTTGTGTGGAAAGTACTTGCCCCTTCTGGCAAATTAAAGTGTCGGCTATACTCTCCGACAAGACAAGTATGGAGCTGGCGTATAGTGTGAGCCCTGCAAGTATGAATGGGGACAAAAGTACAGAAAAGAATCAAAGTGCCACAGTAAAACTCCCAGAACTTAGATTAATTTTTTTTTTTTTGCTGGGTGAGGTGTCCAGTCAAGCTGCGACATTCAGATTTTATCCCTTCGCACCAAACCACGTATACAATGCGTTTTCGGGTGTTTGTGACGTGTTTAAATAAACTGAACTTAACTCAACGTTCCCATATTTTGTTTAAGCGCTACAAATTTAGACCCGTTCTATGATACTACGAATGGGGCGTGAGTTTCACAGAAACTGCGTTTTGTTGTGGAAAAAAACTTTTTTTGGAAATCTCTATATGACCAGTCCTGAAATAGGTAAAAACAGCGTCTGCAGTACCGCTGAGAAAGTTATTCTGAATCAAATCAAATGTGTTGCTCGTCGGCCTTCGCTGTAAGCTTTGGTGGGTGGGTTTACCATCCACCTCATAACATTCTGTATACATAGTGTTGGGTGATTTGCGAAGAAATTTTAGGAATATTAAACATGTCGACGAAGAATAACCAATCATATTCGTTCTTCCGATGTTTTCTGCATTTAAACCCGTCCTTGTAAGGCTTGCCTAAGTACTTCATGAGCAGGCTGATGTTATATTTAACGCTATACTTCGCAACAGCCCCGGCGCGGTGATTCACTGGCGAGCCACATAAAAGTATAAAGCGCATGTTAATTGCAGCACACCGTTTTTCTGACCTTTCCTCTGGTTCGGTTTTACGACTCGTCCTTTGGTCGCTTTGGTCAGCGGAGAGCTGTTGCACAAATATCCTGTTTATGTTAAATATGGCTGCGGCCGTGGCACCGAGCTCTCGTCATCCATGTAAGATGCAAATCTATTCCATCTTTCCTCGGCGATATATACTTTAGGCATTACACGGCTGAACAGCTTTTGTAAACACGTGGCATCAGAACACCCTCTTACACACTGCAGTGTGGGGTGAAGCACATGCACTGGGGAGACCTGCAGAAACATGGGCCAGCACGTGCGCCATATCGCTCGTCTCGGCGACACGCTCTCTTGTTTTCCATACATGAATCGCTTTATGAGTCTATACCATCCGGCCGCGACCAGGGCAGGAGGATATTCTTTCTGCTTTGCGCGGTATCAGAATGCTTGCCATATCGGGCTGGTTTTTCTGCCCTGCGTGGTCGTTTCTCATTTCGCCGTGGTGGCATTTGGCTTTGTTTCGAGGCGCCGCTGGTGGAGACGGCATTCCGCGCACCTGTGTGCCCTCCCGCTGGCCGTCGGGGTTGGCGAAGCCGCGGTGTCGGGCCGGGGGCGACCCAGATGGACGCCGCCGGGCTTGGGTCGTGATCTCGCGCCGCGTGACCGCGGCGTCCTTGGACGGCCGCAGCGGGGAACCCAGCGACACCGCTCCTTCCCGGCGATCTTCTGCCGCGTTTCGGCTGGTTTTGAAATGGGCCGCCGGCCGTCTGACGTTGACGCGCTTCCTCGCTGCCGTCTGTCACTGGTCTCTTGTGGATCAGTGTCGATGTTGATTGGCGTGAGTTGTTTATATGTAAATGACGGCGCGGCCGATCTGGCACGATGGCCGCTCAATAATGACAGCGGAGCGCAGTCCTACTTGGAAGAGATCACGCGTTGACGTCATCTCGATTCCGTTGCGCAAGCTGGAGTGGCGCTGAGTTATGGAGACGGATATCCGAGACCGCTGCGCCGCTCTCCATTCCGGCTCCCCCTCGTGACGCTGCTCACTGGGAGGGACGTGGCGTTGCCTCGCACACTCCGCAAGGGAAGAATAATTAGTCTGCAACAATTGCTCTTATCTCGACATTCAGCTGAAATTTCGCGTGTTGAGTGGGAGATGTACTTTTCAAGACGTACTACTTAAAATATAGCACTTTTAGAAAAAGCTTGGAAGCGCTGGTAGTCTATGCTAACTTTTGAAGTGCCCGAACAGAACTATATATCACTGCCCGTGTGCTCAGATTTGGGTGCACGTTAAAGAACCCCAGGTGGTCTAAATTTCCGGAGCCCTCCACTACGGCGTCTCTCATAATCATATAGTGGTTTTGGGACGTTAAACCCCACATATCAATCAGAACTATATATCACAAAAGGCTGCGTCCACATCGGCCCTTTGTGTCCTGGTTCCTTTTGTGAACTGCTCCGCCGCGGTGGTCTAGCGGCTAAGGTACTCGGCTGCTGACCCGCAGGTCGTGGGATCGAATCCCGGCTGCGGCGGCTGCATTTTCGGTGGAGGCGAAAATTCTTTAGGCCCGTGTTCACCGTTTGGATGCACCGTTTGGGTGCACGTTAAACAACCACAGGTGGTCGAAGTTCCGGAGCCCTCCACTACGGCGTCTCTCATAATCATTAGGCGGTTTTGGGATGTTAAACCCCACATGTAAATCAATCAATCCTTTTGTGAACTATGAATGTTAACTTGCCTATGTTGACTATAGGCGCCTGACCAAAGCTACCATGCTTCTTAGGTGCCCAGTATATTACGTATACGGGGCGAAATTCTCCCGTGCGAAATTGGAGCGCGATACTCATGTGGTTGCTGCTTCCCTGCCAAGTGGACCATGGGCTCATTGGCGCTTCTTGAGCCATAATTTAAATTTCAATATCTTAACCAAAGTTTCCCCGAGTTTAATTTATTTGGCCCCTGATTTTTATTCTATCTTTTTAAAAGTGGTGTGGACAGTGTCCCTTACAGGAGACAATTGAGGGCCTGCATCTTTTGTGATAGCCTATCTAGGGACGCGTGTTCCTTAAAACAGGATCTTGTCCCTTAATATGGCGGCTATCTTTAGCTTCCGAGTTGCCATAACTGCTCGAGTAGCGACGTAACGTATAATTACGTAGGTTCAACCCATTCGTTAGTGGGTGGTGTTGTGAGGCCGCTTGTATTATCTCTTGTTTTTCATCTCTGAGAGGCGTCGGTGCCAACAGCTCGCTTCAATTTCGATGCTACTTTCGCTTGTCATTTGTTTCCAATTCGACAATGTTTCGTCGAAATCATGCTTGAGTTATGCGGTCACGCAGGAGAAATTTCGCTTCCATTCACACATATGCGCTACTTCCATAAGAGCTTCTTTTTCTCGTTTCTCGTTTTATGAACATGTTTACTAGTTATTTTCATGGCTTTGAACTATCGGTTGCTTGTCCTAACCTCAAATAAAAACAAAATAAGTTTGTTAGAATAGAAAGGCGTTAACACAGCTGTTGTGTTCAAACATGTAGTAATAACAATATTGCTATTAATCTATAGTTACAATACGTCTTGTAATGAGAAACTCAGTGAATCGCTTTAAGGAAGTTAAGTTTATGTATATCACTCATTCCTTGCCCAAATATTTTTCAATAAAATATCTGCCCCCCCCCCCCCCAAGAAAAAGGAAGAAAAAAAGTAATTTCACTTGCACAATGTCGCGCAAGGCTGGTTCGAAGCATAGCTGGTGGACTACAAAAAGAAGAAGATGATGAAGAAGAAGAAGATAATGAAAGGAGTGCGTGCTCGTTAATGGGGACCATAGTTGTCCTATACGACACCGCAAAATATATACTTGCTATAACAGACTATACATGGCTATGCTTCCTTTTTGTTTCGTCTTATTTTTTGTGTATGTTGCAAACATATTTTTCAAGGGTATCCATGCGTACCTTTCGAGCGAAAGAACAAGCAGTCGTCGCACAATGCGAATAGCGTAACGAGTGAGTCGTCCAATGCTCCAACCCATTACAAAAGCTTGTTCTTGTTCCCCTATTAACTGCGGTGCATACCCACTTCAGCCATAATTCCTCATCGTCGTCAGCCTCTGCATGAACAATTGGCACAAAGTTTCTTGCAAGTGCAGCGGATACCACGCTTCTCTGAAGAATGACGAAAAATAGCATAGCGAATGCTGGCCTACTACCCCCCAAAAAATTTATTATTGATGCCATAGTGGGTATCAAGCAAGTGTGCTTGCAGCAGTTACCCAAAGAGTGTTTAGAAAAGGCCCTGAAAAGCCGCTGTTGTAGCTTTCACTGTGACTGTGCTGTACCTTCTGCGCAGGCCTGGCGTTTTCTTCTGCGCACGCCTGGTGCAGGCCTGGCCTGGCATCGCGGTTTTGCAAAGGACGCCCGCAACGACAAATTAGAAAGACAGTGCTTGTGCAAACGTTACGTAGCCAATAACTGAACGTGTGGCCTCACTCTTCTTTACGGACCGAATGCTCTGGTGACAACTGTCGGGAAGAAGCGTACTCCTTTTGGAAAGGACAGGTTCCCGGCGTCATTGTTGGCGAGTGCACCACGTCGCTTGCCAGACAGTGCATACATGTGTGGCCCTGCCGCGGTGATCTAGTGGCTAAGGTACTCGGCTGCTGACCCGCAAGTCGCGGGATCGAATCCCGGCTGCGGCGGCTGCATTTCCGATGGAGGCGGAAATATTGTAGGCCCGTGTGCTCATATTTGGGTGCACGTGAAATAACCCCACGGTGGTCGAAATCTCCAGAGTCCTCCACTACGGCGTCTCTCATAATCATATGGTGGTTTTGGGACGTTAAAACCCACATATCAATCAGTGCATACATATGCTATCCGTGAATACGCGCAGCCCCCACCACATAAACATGTACGCATGAACAGCTTTCTGCTCTAATTAATAGGCGGATTGTCGCCAGAACATTGTATCGGACGAAAACATTTCAGATAGATTTCGGTAATAAACTCTATCTTAGATGCGAAGCAGCTCTTTGGCTAGCCTGTGTAACGCTGTCCGTCCGTGTCTTCGTGCCAAGGCGCCGCACCACGTTCCTCCCGCCGCAGTTGTTGGAACGATGCCAAGTAGGTGAAGTCACACATGCACGTTGACGTCACTCTCTCCCTCACCCGCAGCACACTGGCCGTTGCGCCCGCAGCTGCCGGCTCTTTTGCCCGCTTGCAACACACTTCTCCATCGCTTCACTCTCTCCACCACTCGCAACGCTCGACCACACGTTGAGTGAAAACCTTCTTTCGGCTCGTTTATCTGCGACCAAACTTACGTGAAACCCGACCCGCCTCCCGTGTCTTTGCGTTGCAAAGAAACGTTTACTCGAGTAAAGGCTACAATGAGTTTCACTTCAAACCGTTCTTTGCAGAACCCGCGTCAACGCCGTTTCAGGCGGGTCAATGGCGTGCGCACCGCTGCTGCTTCGCATCCCTTCATGGTTCCCTTCGGGGGAGATGGTCCGTACTTTTTTGCGTAGCATATGATACAAAGACGTTCTGCACTGTCAGATAGGAAGTGAAATAATCTGAGATACAAGCTAGATATTCAAAACACAATAATTAGTGACTGCACTGCGAGCATCATCCACTCGGCATTTTCATGCCCACCAACGACGCTAGCTTATTATAGCCTGATTTCGGTGGGCGCCATGTATGATTGTTGTGCTCCGGAGCATGAAAATACCCATTCGTATACATGTAAAACGTGGTGAAGCTGCAGGGTATACCTTTTAGACATGCAGTACTTGCTACTTTGTGATTAAAGGCCAGTGACATAGAGTAGAAAATGAATATATACTTTTGTAACGTGTGTAAGGTAAAGGCCACAAAATTTCTTTTTAATAATTGTCTAACCATGGAACACACCTGACAATCATGATGGTTATGTGGTTTTTCGTGGCGAAATGACCAGGTTTGGCCAAAGATCATCGGGCAAGGCTGCCTCAATACAAAAAAAAAAAACACTAGCACCGCTTTCCCACTTTTAGCGTGACGTACGGTATAAAAGCCCTCGCGACCTCCCGCACAATGAGGAAAAATTGTCAGTCCTTTTAGCTAACGCTAGGGAGTGCGAGTTTCATGCTACTGCATGATGGATGGCAATTTTTTCGCCAGCCGCATGAGTCACTGGGCTTGTTTTATTGACAGTCAATTACTCTCCAACGCAGTCGAAAGACAAGATGCTCGTATGTGCATGGAGTACTTAAGCACCAACTCGTCGTCCTATGTGGTAATAAAGACAACTTTGCATTTGTTGAGGTCGACTACGGCATGTGCGAACACAGACACTTGCGATGCACGGTCACTGCCTTTTCGCTACCCACCCCCTTCTATGCATATCTCTCAAGTCTTGCAATTCTCCTTTTCTTTTTTTCCTCCAACGTAGGATAGCCAACCTATTCACTTGCTTGCTTTACCCTTACATATACCATCTCGCCTTACCCACTATACGTGATTGGGTAAGAAAACTGTGGTTAAAGGGAAGACGTAAAAATAAAGGTAAGACGAGGAGCAGAAGTTTTTAAACTATTTGAAAATGGAATAAGTTTATAGACATAAAGCTTTTACAGTAACCTTGTACATGTATATAAAGCTAGAGATAATATAATAATACCGCTAAGCATTTTGGCTATAAGTCGAATCTCGCCACTACAAACACCGATATTACGAATTATCAGTTGTAGGGAACTAAATGCGAACTTTGGTTGGACACACTAGATTTCAGTGCCATTTATTATTTTTTTTGTGTCATGAAACCGAAAGCGCGAGAGAGCCACCCCGATTTCGGCTATAACGAAGAAATGTTTGGGTTCGCGCGGGCCTCAAAACTCCAAAGGAAGCATAAAAAACAGAATAAATGCTAAAATAAAATTCACAACCAGAATTTTGTTTGAAATCTCTTTTGAAATTCGGTTGCAACCCCAAAAAGCTATGTTTAAAGCGTGGTTAAAAATTTTCGGAAATTTGTGCTTGGAGCTATTTGGAGAAGCTACTTAGAGAAACGCCCAACGAATAAAACTGCTCAGCTCTAAAATGCCCTCTCGTGCAAGAAAACTGCGGCAAACTTCGTTCTGCCCATCGCATCGTTTTTGTATGTATAGTATTCTTGCGTGAACCATACTGCCGATTCGTTTGAGCCAATTTTTATCTCTACTGTCCCAGAGAATGTCGGATATAACGAACTAACTTATGAACTCGGTGCTACCACCTTATGACGAAAGTCCAACTGCATAGCGTCGGCTTGCCAACATCACTGATTTCTCTCTTATCTTTTCTTCCTTCTGAGGCAGGGCTCTCAACTCCAGAGGATTTGACTGCTGTAACCAAAAGCCACCGAATAAGTGCTACCTTTATAAAATTTAGTACGTATGATATGTCATGGATTCTAGATTATTTGTGTAAATTTGTAAGGAAAGAACTTTATTGTTTAAGCTATCTATCATTGCAAGTTACATCGTAATCCGTATGGATGATTAACGAAACTGAATCGTAAAGACTTTTATCGAGTCTTTCTTGGGGACCTTCAGCGCAAAAATTTTGCTCTGTCTGTCTGTCTGTCTGTTTGTCTGTCTGTCTCTCTGTCTGTCTCTCTGTCTGTCCGTCTGTCCATCTGTCTGTCCGTCTGTCTGTCCGTCTGTCTGTCTGTCTGTCTGTCTGTCTGTCTGTCTGTCTGTCTGTCTGTCTGTCTGTCTGTCTGTCTGTCTGTCTGTCTGTCTGTCTGTCTGTCTGTCTGTCTGTCTGTCTGCACATTTGCCTGTTTGTTCGCCCTTGGCTGTTTACCCTAAACGGCATCAAATGATACTCCAAACGACCGACCCCATCCGCAGCACCCACCAATATTGCTCAAGATTTAGCGTTCATACTTGTGTGGTTGTCAATTAAAAAGCAATTATTGCGCATATCTGAGGCCCCATAACAACACGTCAATATTCTGTATGTGTGTCTTTTTACTAGAAAAGGCATACATAAGTAATTCTAAGGACCGTAGCGCTTATCACGCTGCGCTGACAATGCAACGCTTGCACGAAAAGCAAAATGTTTCCAACGCTTTGCTAAGACGACATGGTAGTGACACCTACCCGTCACCTTGCGTTCTACACATTATCACTTCCGAGACGGGCGCGCACGCCGCGCGCTTCGTTTTCCAAGATAACTGCCAGATAGCGCTCACGTCTGACGTGTGACGTCACTTGATGCGCTCGTTCGCCTTCGCTGCACGCTCGAGGCACTATAACCAGCGTCTCCAGAATACAACTCACCCATTTGCTTGCACAGAACATCAAATAAACGTTTTGTTCACTCTCCAGACGCCAGACTATCGTCTTTCGACGACATTTGCAGTGTAACATGCAGATACGGGGCCAATTTTTTTTCTCCTCTTTGTGTGCGTCTCTTTTATGGATAAAGGCAAGCACGGGGCTAACACGCGTCTACTTGCACCGCCTGAGCGGAATGGAAACGGACCCTTCTCGCGCCGCAAGGTCTGTGAGCGCGCACGCGCCCTCCTAGCCGTGGCGCGGGACAGTGTCGCGAACAGGACGGCCCTTTGTCGTGCGACGGTTGTATGCAAAGCGACCGCGCAGAGGTGCGGTCCGGTACGTGCATCCCGTGCGGAGAACACGCCCGACGCACCCGGAATGGCTAAACAGCAGCGTAAAAAATAGCCGTGACGAGCGTCCAGCGGCTCATTTGACTGCGCATTTCGCGCCACCGCTGGGGCCACTTATACTAGGCACGCGCGTGACAAGGACGCGTCGACGCCGTCGATCCTCGGCGTCTTCGGGCCTCAGCGGGTGTCAGCGCGGGCCGAGTGACACTCTGCGAAGACCGCAAGCTACTGCTATACCGGGAAGGACGCCTCCGGAGTGCTAGTGCACAACGAATGCTACGAATCATGTCTACGCCCGCGTCAGCCTTCGGCGGCCTTGGTAAGTGAACGCTCTTTCGAAAGCGCTCGGCAAGCACCGTCGGGGCGTCGTGGTTAGGCCGGCCATTCAGTTTCCATACGTGGAAAAAAACAGGGGATTACATTGTATTAAGCCACCATACATCTTCAGTGCGAACTGGGTAATTGAAATGGGCGGAGAGAGTACGGGAGAAAAGCTCCGAGGTTAACAGCGACTGTGCCTGGTTGGCCTCCTTGAATGCACTCGTTGAATGACTCGGCTACAGTCTGCAGCCCTCGGACAAAAACCTTTACCTGACGGAAGCACTTCATTTTCTCGGGGTGTACAATGGCAAGCAGTTTCAACAATTAAAGTACCATCCTCATGCGTCAATTCGTTTGCGACGTTAGCGTCTGTGACACCTGGTGGCTTCCAGTGCCATGATTGCGCACAGCAAGGCAGCCCAGTGACAATTGTGGGCAGCCCAGTGACAAAAGAAACGTGAGAGCGAGAGATAAAAGAAGGACAACGATACTGACATGATGGTGGTTGCGCCTGGCTGTCCTTTACTGGGAGAGTGGGTACGTAAAATAAGGGAAAAGTTACACAGACGATACAAACAAATTACCAATGACTGTGTGGGTGCTGTCACAGTCTGTAATAAAAGAGTGATGAATTTTGGCTTCTCCCCTTGTTAATTTTGCCAAACAGTAATTAACGCGAATTCTCCAGGAAGCCAGCGCTTCTATATAAAGGAGTCTCCAGTTTATAGAGTCATCTCTGGGCAACTTTAACGAATTTCTCATGTCCTGTTTTCAAAGAAGTGCGTTCTCCTCACACGCGCGTATAAAACAACAACAAAAAATAAAAAAATCAATGACGCGCACAAATGCACAAGATTGCTGACAGTTTGAGCCACCCGTTGTATAATATAGCGTGGCTACAGTAGTACCGTGGAGCAGCCAGGGGGTGACACACCGGGCCAGTAACATCGCCCCCCCCTCAGAATTTTTTTACTATGCATACAGAATGAGAAATCACAATTCAAAGTGGGCACCCCACCCCTCCCGAAATAGCCCTTCCCCCCCCACGAAACACATTTTTGTATCTTGATATAGATAGAGGGAAAAAAAGTTATCATAGACTACTAAAATAGATACCTGTTTTTAAGCCAAGGCAAATTAAATCAAACTTATTATCCCCGGGGGGTCGTCCAAGGGCGCAAACAAAAACATCACAGCAAGAAGCTTGACACGGGTTTGCGCCCAATCAATATACTTTACGGACAGCGAAGCAAAAGCCCAAGTTTGCAAAATAATACCTATACAAAACGGCTTTAGCTATACTTCTTGATTGATATGTGGGGTTTAACGTCCCAAAACCACCATATGATAATGAGAGACGCCGTAGTGGAGGGCTCAGTAAATTTTGGCCACCTGGGGTTCTTTAACGTGCACCCAAATCTGAGCACACGGGCCTACAACATTTCCGCCTCCATCGGAAATGCAGCCGCCGCAGCCGGGATACGAACCCGCGACCTGCGGGTCAGCAGCCGAGTACCTTAGCCACTAGACCACCACGGCGGGGCTTAGCTATACTTCTTCAAGGAATGAAAGGGGCTTGAACACTCTATTATCAAGAATCAATGCAGCACCAAACATTCGCTTGCGTGAAGTAACAGATGTGAAATACGTTCGATTTCTTGCATGCATACCCATCTTCACCGTTTGAATGCGTCACTTCGACGCAACCCAATGTATGTTGCCGACTATCGCACAGAGTTAGTCACACTATATTTCGTTTTCTGCTTCATGGATACTTAAGAAATGAGTGAATAATTAATTCATCAGTAAATATTAATTTACCAAAACTACAAACAACGATACTCAGCGAAAAATTCTATGCGTGAGCTGTAGAGTGGTTCACTAAACGCCCAGTTAGGCAGTTTCATATTTAAGGGGCGAAGCTCCTTAGGGCGTGGGCTGTGCGTCCCCTGTAGCCTGTATGTAGCCACCTCTAGTTTAGTTCTTGCAGTGTTCACTAGATGGCGGTACCGTCCCCTGTATGCAACCATCTCTAGTTTAGTTCTTGCAGTGTTCACTAGATGGCGGTACCGTCTCCTGTATGTAGCCACCTCTCGTTTAGTTCTTGTAGTGTTTACTAGATGGTGGTACTTGTAGCTGATGATGAAAAGATGCAAGATGTTATAAACTAGAAAGCGGTACTTGTAGTTGATGAAAGACGCAAGATCTTATAAAATAGGAATGATGTCACATATGGCGCGTGTCATTGGTTGAAGGCAATCGTTCGATTTAGTGCGGCGACGTACGCTAGGGGGAGCGATGTAATAAAATCGAGTGGGAAAAATGTACAGAGGATTCATGGTTTACCAGGTTTACCTCCGGAGCTTCGCCCACTCATCATCATTCACTTCGTGGATATGGCGGAATTTTTTTATCTATTAAGTATTATTTAATGCGAAACATTTCTTTGTGTACTGCAGGCACTTTTAGCGTGCCTATTTAAGTATTTATTTATCTATCCATCTAGCCACCTATGCCCGAGTGCACTTGTGATCACATTTCTCATGTAAACCAAAATTATTATGGGATGGGTAAAATGGTATGATGAATACGACTCGGTGGCCATGACAAGAATAATCTATACGTCACAATACCCGCCGTCGCGTACGTCGTCAAACCCTTTCCACCAGACACATGTGGTGCATACCCACTGGCGGGTAAGTGTCACAGGTATGCCGGTATGTGCCGCCGGTGATTAACAGTTTATATCTACGCAGCAACGGCGAGAACGGACATTGGCAATATAAACGTGACCACGTTAAGAAAAAGTTGATATCGTCCGCGTCCGAACCATGGCAGATGAATGCAAATAAGAACGTCAGGATACCAGCAGGAATCGAACCGCAGCATTCTGCGTGGCAATGAAGTATAATATACCACAGATGCACCCCAGATCTCGGAACTGATTTTCTTATGTAGCCTAATGTTCACGATAACATCAATAGTGGTTGCATTTCTGGTTATCAAGTTTTATAAACAATATATACGTACTCTTATGATACAGCCGCCACGTCTGGTTGCTGTCAATTGTATAGCTAAACTCCACCCACTGAAGTTGATTTATATAACAGTGTTCAGGGCTACCATCTTCGCAATCTCGAGTGATACATATGAACTTACCGCTTTTGGTATTGGTAATACCATTGTTGCTGTTTGTACCGTTACGCAACTGTAAACAACTGGTTATTTGAGAAATGTGCGACTGCTCAGTGTATGCCTGGGCGAACAACTTATGTGCATATATTTAGCGTCATTTCTTAACGTATCGCTGAATAAAAAATACATTACAGTCATCTTTCCTCCGCATGCTTCATCGATTCCTAAGGTATTCGTTAGGTCAGCCGACTTTTCGTTTAGCAGCGAATCATGAACCTTAGAGTCTAGGTTGGTCCGTTGTACCCGCTATACACCATGACGACGATGACGACGCTGATGACGATGTAGAAGAAGCGCCATAGTTCATGCAATTAAGTCATCGATTCTTGGCCGATCCCCGTGAGTGGGTACGAGCCACGGCTGTGGAATCATCATCATCATCATCATGCAAGGTATACTCGATGACGATGACTACCATGGAACACTCTCTTTCTGCCATTGATGAAAATGAATGTTGGGCACCGGAAGAGGCGGCAGAACAACAAAAACTCCAAGTGGACTCGGAGTTGAGACCAGGTTGCTACCCCGGAGGCAAGAGCTCGGGAAGCGGCGGAAAAACGGCACCGACGCTGACACAACGGTACCTCGGAGCCCTTCGAGAAGATGTAGATCCCACGACAAAATTTACCCTCATCTTGCTGAACGCTCGCTCCCTCGATACCAACGCAAACAACATCGAGCGAGATTCCATACTAACTAAAGTAGACGTCCTTTGCTTTGCCGAAACGTGAAACGCAAGAAGAGTTCAAATCAATGGATTCTTTTCTGTCGTCTGCACAAAATAAGCAGACCGTGGGGTGAGTTGCGTTGAGGTGTACGTGAAATTGTGCGGGATTGTGGTGAATCTCGAGCTACCAAACGCGTCGCAATAAACCTATCCGATGGAACCATCGTCATGACAGTGTATGCTTGGCTCCGAGTCTCTCACGAGGAAACATATAGAAGCCAGCCATGCCCGATAACAACGCCTTCGTACTTGTCGGAGAATCCAACGTTGACGTCATGGACAATGACATGCTTGTGCAGTACATGACGTCTTGATATGCTCTACGATGCATTTTGTATAACTGCTTCAGGTAAGATCTGGTAGCAGAACCATGCCTCTACGTTTGAAGCACCACCAAGCAGTAATAATGACAGCAAAACAAAATCCACAACTTAAGACGACATATACCATTTATGACCATTAAACATTATATATCAATGTACACTGCTTTGTCCCTCATTCCCATACGTAGAGTGAGCATGCAGTGTCACCGGTGATTTGCAGTAACACTTCGCCCACTCATCATCATCCACTACGTGAAATGACGTGACTATTTCCAGGGACTATCTTTTTCCGGGGACTTTATGCACCCTGTGATGGCAGTGCTCCCTAACGTTCCACGTGCGAACTATACCATAACATTTCACTGGTGGGCTGCCGCTTACGAGGTGTCGGGACCCGATGGTTCGATTGGCTGTTTGATGACAAACCTGTTGTTTGAAGCAGCGCTAGCGATAAGCACGACGTCTGCTTACGACTGTCCTGAAACCTCCGCTATATTGAAGCATATCGTTAGTACGCGGAACGGTAGGTATATACCTATAGCTCTGGAATCATGGCGTGCAAGCGGGCATGGCACCTGGTATATTTTAAATGCGGAGCATTCCTTAGTCGCACGATCTCACACTTCAGCATCGGTGGTGGCGCTGTCCACCCCCTCCTGCGCATGCTCGCGTCTCTTATACCGCATGCTCTCGCGTATCGTGCCGAGACGCGCATGCTAGCGTCTCGTGCCGGCCCAGGAAGACACCCGCGAAACTGTCGCTTTCCTCCCCCATAGAGTTTCCTAATATACGCTAGGGGGTACTCTGGCGCTAGTGTCTATGAGAGCTGCAACTCACGGCGCTTCAGCGAGCTTGGGAATGAAGGGTAGTACACAGATTTATCTTCATACTTGTGGCCTGCTTCCGGCTCTGCGTGTGTTCGTGTGGCTTAGAGCTGTTTTCTCACGAAACAAATATCAACAAATGTTCAGCGGTTGTGCCTCACCATCTCATTCTTTAGGCTTACCATTTCAAATCGGGTGACGAAATTGAAAAGGATTCGTTCAATGTTTTAAAACGAAACCGAAACACGGCAATAAACGAAGCCACAAGAACGAATTGCCGGAACTCAGTCAAGGGCGCCTGGACTTCGCTTTGACTTGACGTTGAAGGCAACGCTTCTCCTTCATTCAAAAAATAAGAATAATAAAGATTGATTGATATATGTAATTTAACGTCCCAAAACCACCATATGATTACGAGATACGCTGTATGGAAGAGCTCTAGAAATTTTGACCACCTGGGGTTCTTCCACCTGCACACAAATCTAAGCACACGTGCCTACAGCATTTTCGTCTCCATCGAAAATAGAGCCGGCACAGCCGGAATTCGATCACGAGACCTGCGGGTCAGCAGCCGAGACCTTAGCCACTATAGATCACCGTGGCGGGGCAAAATAATAAAGACGAAATAACAATTAGGCATTCCCAAGCCATACCCAATTACGAAACCTTCACACGATACCCCCACCACTCTGCGACGCATTTACTCGAATTCACCCCGTGGAAAGATGTGAGCGGATTTTTTATTTGTATTTCTCGGGCTTCTGTCGTAAACGAAAATGCACTAGTAGTTCATAAATAGAAAGTTAAAAGCTGTCTTATTGAATGTTTTGCGAACTGGCCTACAACTTTCTTATGAAAAAGTTTTGCTCAGATTCGTTGTTTCACAAGTTGGTTAAGTTAGAATATTGCTCAAGTAGTAATAGAAGATACTGCTACCTACTCCATGAAATCGCTATAAGCAACGTTACGTGCCATCACAGGGTGCGCTGGAATAATTTAAAGCTCTGGCTATAGTTAATTGGGCACCCAGTATACATAGACAGCCGCCCTCTAAGTTTAGCGGTTGCGGTGGTCGGCTGCTGACGCGAAGGTCCCGGCCGCGGCGGTCGCACTTTGATGGAGGGGAAATGGTAGAGGCCCGTGTAGTGTGCGATGTCAACGAACGTTAAAGAACACCAGATGGTCGAAATTACCGGAGCCCTGCACTACGGCGTTCCTCCCGTTCATGTCATGGCTTTAAATCCGAATGCGTTTCTTAGTCGGGCTATGTCAGGCGTCCGTCAGGATCCGTCCACCGCCCTCTCCCACAGCAACAGCTGCGGGCTTGCGCGCCCCTAGCAACCCGAGCCCCCACCATGTCACGCTTCGGGGTCGGCAGCTGTCAGCAACAGCTGCGGGCGGGCGCGCTTATCCTCGCCCCTAGCAACAGGTACTTAAAAGTGCTTAAAACAACAACAGGTACTTGAACGTTTTTTTTTTTTGGTGCTTAAAAGTGCATGAACGTATTTCGTTATTTAGATCTTAACGTGACAGCGTTAAAGAAGTCGTTTCGCAGAAATTATGCCATCGGTGTTGGTGGTTGTCAACAAAAATTATCGTGTCCGTGACCAAAAGCTCGAGAAAGATACATATAAAATAAGTAACAAAATGTCCAGTCCCAAGTGAGGATCAGACCCAGGCCGTCTGCGTAGCAAGGAGGTGTTCCACCACATGTCCACAATATTTGTTGAGACTGCTTTTGAAAAAAAAAAGAGAAACATGGCATATTCACGAAGTGAATGATGATGAGTGGGAGAATCAGTGGAATGGTTTGGTTTTACCGTACATCACCAGTGCCATTGACCACTCAAGCATGTAAATCAGTGGCAACGCGGTGTATAGTTATATGCAATGCTTATTCGTCATAAGTGCCCGGCATGTTGTGTTGAGTTGTGAACTTCATTTTGCCTTCATTATTACTGCTTTGTGGTAACGAATCTAGCCTAAAGTTGGCAAAGAAGAAGTTTGTGCACGTTCCCCTGGTTGGCTGTTGTTGGTTGTTTCTAGTCATACGAAATGCATCGTGGAGCATATCGAGACGTCATATATTGCGCAAGCCTGTCATTGTCCATGGTAATCATCGTCTTCATCTTATTCATCGTCATGAGCGTCATCATAATCGTCATCACGGCTACAGCACACGACAACAAACAAGCCTCGTAATTAATGAACTTCGCCCCTAAAACACTATATGAATGTTATGTAAGGTATCACCTTAATGCCTCATATATTGTGGGGCAGAAGCGTAGAATAGCGCCAGCTGCCGAAACGTGTGAATGTGTTTTAAAGGCCCAGCCATTACAAAGCACTCATACATACGAATCATTATCATAAGCGGAACCATCAACGAAGCGAACAGCTGCGTACGTTAGCAAGTTGCTCTATGGACACGTAGTGGACCCTTTGCTGACTCACAAAAGGAATCATTATACGTAGTAGGGCCCTGACGACTATGCTTGTAATAGGCATTCAATAGGCATTCTATGAAACGGCCAATGTTACGCGCACAGTTGTTTACTCACGGCACAGTTGAGGCATTCCCCGAGAACTGAAGCACGCTAGCAGTTCAGAACACTATGCACGCGAGGCCCGATTACGCTATTTCAATCTACTCTTAAAGGGGTGCGGCGGCTGCATTTCCGATGGAGGCGGAAATGTTGTAGACCCGTGTGCTCAGATACGGGTGGAGGTTATAGAACCCCAGGTGGTCGAAATTTCCGGAGCCCTCCACTACGGCGTCTCTCATAATCATATAGTGGTTTTGGGACGTTAAACTCCACATATCAATCAATAAATCTACTCTTAAAGGCGAAGCTCGAGCGTCCTCCAATTTTTTCGACATTTTTTAGACTCCCTCCCATTCATGCAAGACAGCCTGTGACTTTACAGGCGCTGATTGATGACAAGACCAGCGCTGGATAAGTGGCGCGCCGAAAAAGAGCACCTGGAGGAGAGTCGGGACACAACTGAGCTGCTCACGCCCAGACAACCGGCCGCAGTGTACTTCTCGGAGAGGGCGTGCATGCACCACTGCCGTGCTTCATTTTGGAACAAACAGATCAAAAACCGTTGCGCTAGTAAGACTGCACCGTGGTTTAGAAAAATAACTTTGCCCGAAATTAAGGCTGCTCTCACATGAAAAGCCCTAAAAAACGGATAGAAGCCCTGCAAAGCGGACTCCGTGATGGCAGCTCCGTCGTCTTCATTTTCTGGTTGCGTGCTGGGTTTTGGGCTCATGATTGTGCTGCCTGGCATGCCCCCATCAATAGGTCCGTGCAACAACAATACCACGCTGCCAACATCTGCAGCAAAACAAAACAAAAACGAAAGCAGACTAAGTGGTAGCTGCGTCACTTTTTTTCTGGTATCATTTGTACGCTCTGTACGCGATATGCGCGATATATATGCACGTGGACGTTGATCCAGCAAACCACCGTGGCAGCATAGAACGTGTGGTATCGCGCTGCTATTGTTGAGGGCGTTGGATTGATTAGTGACCATGGCGGCCGCATTTCGATGGGGGTGAAATATAAAAAGAACACCCGTGAACCAAGATATATAGAACACCAAGCGGTCACAATCTTGATATGCACACTACAGCGTCCCTCAAACTTATATCTTGTTTGGCACATGAAAGCCTAACAATTATCTATGTTGAACAGACACCTTCATTTTAGGCTGACACAGGAAATTAAGTGGGAAAACTGAAACTGTGTGTTAGATGAACTAAACAATGAGTAAAAATCGAAGACATTTGATACTTCTGTAGCAAGGCATAAATTCCGATGTTACTTAGCCACGGCAGCCAGTAAAAAAAAAAAACGCTTACCACATCGGCTGACTCCAGAAAGCTAAGCTTTGAGTAATCCGGTGCTTTGTTTTTTTTTTTTACAGGAACCCTGTGTTTTGCACAATTTAAGCTAAGCAGGGGCATCTCGGCTTCGAGTGTTCACCGTGACAGTATTTTTTATAACAGCTCAGAGGCGTAGGTGAACGTGGCCCCGCACAAGTCTTGTGGACAAGGCAGATTTTCTTTACACGCAGCTGTTTACAAAAAAAAAAAGACTACCTGCATATCGTATCAATCACTTCACGTGGTGGTATCAGATGGTGTTTGGTGGTGGTGTCAGATGGATGGGAGGATGAAAACTTTGTTAGTCCTGAAGTACATGACTCAACGCTCAGTGGGCCAGATAAAAAAAAAAGTTTACACATGGCGTATGTCGCATAACACGCTCGTTATATTTCCGGCAGAACGCCGTCTCAACTAGATTGTTTGGCCCTGGCTTTCACTGGTGGATATCTTCACTATCGAATAAATATAGTAGACACGCGCCATTCGGTTTGTAAACGAGCTCGACAGCACTGGACAGGAGATCGAGAGCAGAATTTTGCTTGTTTTCCCTCTTGAATGCCACGCCGCCTCCTCTTTCTACGTCCTCCTTTTCCTCTATATACGCCCTTCATCTTTTTACATATTGTTGCAATTGAATACGCAGCAGTATCGCTACAGCCCTTTGGTACCACCGAGACTGTCAATATTGAATAGTTTTTGCAATGAAACTCAAAAAAGAACACTTGCGCATTCTCAGCTGCAAGGGTGTTCATAAAGTTTATATTTCATAAGTGTACCTTACCATTGGCTGGCAGCCTTCTATAATCATATGCCTGGTCACCCTGTGTCAAGATTCAGGAAAATTTTGCCTCACGAACAATTTTTGCTGAAGACGTTTTCACGAATCCGGTCATTTAAAATACTCATCAAAACAGCAGAGAAGTAAACGAATCGGGCGCGTAATCAGGCTTGCGTCATTAGGCTTGCGTGCTCTTCCTTTCTTGAAAACTCGGCGCTGGCCATTTTTCTATTGAGAATGCAATGTAACCCTGATAATGGGCATGTCGATCATGAGCGGAATGTACTGGGCGCAGGGCGATAGCGCAAGGATGGAATGCAATATAGATGACGACTATTGTTGTAGGACAAAAAGACACCCTTTTTATTCGCTCTGTTTTTAGAGTGTAGGCTTCTTAGCAGCAATGTCAACAAGAACAGGGAAACTTCAGATGCTTCTGGCGCTGTCCCTTAGAAGGATGGATGCTATGAGCGTCCCCATCATAATAGGCTGTGAAATGTGCACTACCAGGCTCACCGAAAACAAAAAAAAAAGAAAAAAATGATTCACAGCCCAGCTCTCCACCCCTTTCGGCATAAAGACCTTATTTTTTTCCACTGCTTAGATTTCGTCCTTTCTCTCTAGTTTTTTTTTTTGCCACCAATACAATAACCACAAGTGTGCTTGCAGTAGTTACCCAATGAGTGTTTAGAAAAGGCTCTCAAAGGTCGCTCTTCTAGCTTTCGCTGTGACTGTGCTGTGCCTTCCGCGCAGGCCTGGATTTTTTTGTTATCGCCAACGTGATCAGGTTTACACTCCTATCCCCAAAATACATAGCTTCGTCTCCGCTTGGGCCAAAGCATATACCTTTGTTAACATCTACACATTCAGTCATCTTAACATACTCCGTCATTGCCTTAGCCTCTCGACAGCATGTCCATTATTCTTTCCTGAATCTCACATTGTAAGTACGCGTTCTAAGGCCAGACCATCGCGCTTCAAACAGCAAAGTGATCCCCCTCGAATTATCATAAAATGCTTAACTCCTTATCTCGTTCTGTCCTTTGTTTGATTACTAGTAGCCCCCCTCCTTTTTTTTTTTTGCAGAGCGTGCAAGGCGTCACATAGAAGGCAAGAAGATATCAATACTCTTGCGAGTTTTCGAAAGTGCACGGCCTACCACGATTTTTTTTTTGCCGTGTAGTGGTTCTTTATACACCGGCAATCACCAACCGACCGCACTTCAGTTTACGTACACCGGAAATACGTCTGAGCTCCTCATCGATAAGCAATGCTGGCTATACGTGCCTCCACATAGCACGTCGACCACGTCCGGAGTTCATCGGCGATAGTCTCTCTCCTGTCAGTGCTTCCTCTTGCAGCGCGAACGGCCAATGCCCCCCTTCCCCATCATCGCTCAGCAAACTGCCGAATCGTTCGTTCAAGAGTGGAGCGAATCTTTTGTTTGTACGCGAAGCAGACACCACGTCCTTTTGTCCTCTTTTGACCCGCGATTTCGGCACGCCGCGTGCTGTACGCAGCCAGGTTGTAGGCCGCCCGTCGCATCGTCGTCACTCTCTTCTCGGCTGCATCGGTGACAGTTTCCGGTAATCAGCGGCAGCCGAGACGTGGGAAGCCTCGGGAAAGGGAAAGCGCGCCGATGCCGCCGCCTGTCTCAAAAATCATTCATCCAGGCCGCAGGCTGTCTCCTGCGGGGCGCCTAACCTGGCCACGGGAAGACAAAAGGACGCTCCCCGCGGCGGTGACGCTTACCCCCTTCGGTTGTTTCCCACGGCGAATCCTCGCGAGGTCTTTGCCTTTCGGGCCACCATGACACACCTCGAGAACGGGGAAGCGTATCACGGGGCCAAGTGGGTGACGGTGACTCCTCCGGTTGTTGTGTGAGCGCGTGTTCATTGTTTCTGTTTGAACGGTCCCCTCCAATCTTCGAGAAATTAAACTTGCCGCCGCGTTCATTCATTGCTCCAAAGGCTGTCCATGTGTTCTCGGGCTTGTGCGGTGTGCATTATTCCGCGTTTCGTGCATGTAGAGCTGCGGCAGCGATGAGTTCAAAAATATTACTTGTTGGGCAAATTGGCATGCAAAAAGGGAAAAAAGCCTCCTCTGCGTCAATCTCTCTACCTCTACCTCTCAGGTGATTTCAATTTTCAACGTTCCAGTGGCTTTCTTCGAGTTTAGGAATGCGGCAGAGATGCACATGATCCACATCTTTGTGCTTGAGCTAGGCATTACCTCTGCAGACGTAACGAAGTACTAGTGACGCAACACCATTTTTGAAGTTGGATCTTACTGTCGCCCAAACAGTCATGGTTAAGTGGAATCGATTCGCCGATGTCTAATACTGTGCACCATCGGTACATGAACCCCAGTGAGATCCGTTAACTCATCCAGCCGTTTCCAATTGTCCTGAAGCAAAGAATGTTATTTAACTACCTGGAATTCCATAAAAAAAAGTACCTGTTTGATCAGAGCGCACGAAGGGGGACCTGCGAGCATACTAGGACAGAGTTCATTGTTCATTTCTCTAGTTACTTTACATCAAAAATAAATATTGTTTACCTGATCATAAACACCACTTTGTAGTTCGCATCTTTACTTTTCATTCTGAATTACCACATCACCAGGCGGAGTTTGAAATGCACAACACAATCTCTTTTTGGTTGCCACTGATGATGCAGCAGTACACCAGGCTAAAGGTATCCATTAGCCCTGGCATTTCCGAAAATCGAATTATTGTACGCTTGCCGTAAGGCACCGCACACATCTAACTTCATATCGCACCATAATGTCTGCTTATCACCTTCGCTGGAACGATTGCAATTATAGCAGTTGTCCACAGACGCGGAGACAGGATCTGAAAAAAAAAATACGCATAGCTTTGTTCATAATTCTCCAACAGACATAGACAATTCGTGCAATGATCTGTTAGTTAGTTACCAAATAGACTGGTTTTGTCACGTAATTAGAACCAAGAATTACAAAAAAAAGCTTACCGCCCCTGAATGAAATCGATAACGTATCGTTTACTGCCATATGGCGCTTGGTGTGACATTTCTTGCATTTACCTTGATTACTTAATAACGAAGATCAAATGTTGTATATCTTAATTTAGACCAAATTCTGTTTTATTACGTGGTTGAAGGTTTTTCGAAACTACCGATCCAATTTTTCGTGACAGCAGGCACCCGCGTGGTCGGATTTTTTCCAGAGATTGAAGAAAGTCCGCGAAATATGAAATTGAAATGTGAATATGCGCTCATGCGCCATATTCGAGTGCTCTTAACCCCGCTTGGCGGTGTACCTTAATCTTCTAGGCTTACCACAAGGCGCGCTGACCGACAGCACTGCCTCGTCGTGTGCCACCATCAGAGATGCTGCTGTGGAGCTGATTGATGCCCAGACCCGCAGCCGCTCATTTCACCATGTTCTGCCTAATAGACGAAATATTGCGTTTTCCGAACTGTGCTTGCGTTATTTTCCATGTGAATCGCGCGTGTCATCAAAGCGTCCCATTACGATCAATGAGTAGCTGCAACAGTAATGAAAATCACGTCGGAAAAGATATGAACGATCAAGCAATGAAACGATGGCATTACAAACATAACAGGTGACACTCATAATAGAACGTGCCGACGACTTGTGAGAGAAATTAACGAAGGCCTAGCCGAGGGTCTTCCGAGTTCGTCGCTCAGGATGAAATGCATACGATGCGCAATTATTTGGAGGCGAGGGACTGTTCCGATGATTGAGGGGAAAGAAAACTGCGGGTGGCGCTGAATGGATGGTGAGCTGCACGTAATATAGTAGATGCGGCGTCTTTATTCGTTGCGTCCAGTTGATCGGTATTCTCTGTGCAGGTCTCCCGCTGGCCTAACCTCACGTCGGGCGCACGTGGTCCGGTGGGCGGCAGCGCTGGCTCGTAATCTCCCCAGAGGTGCTAATGGCATTAGCCGTTCGCAGAAGGCGTCGTCGGCGGCGACCCCGAGCACGGGCCGTGATTTAGATGCGCCCCGCCCCGCTGGCCTTCCGGCTTCGATTGACAGCTTTACAGTGGCTCGTCACCAGCGGGACCCCGAGGTAAGCGAGCGAGAAGGGGGCACTTTTCTTTTTCTGCCTCTGTGCTTGCAAAGGCCGCGAAACCCCGTTTTGCACACACTTGGCTTCCTTGTGGCATAAATTGCGCACTTTATGTTTCCCGAGAGCGAGAAGCGAAATTGAGGCGGCCGCGAGAATCGAGAGCGTACTCGAAACGGAAGTTCTTTGGTTCGTATAGCCGCGATAACCGCGTCGTGCACCATCGTATAGGCTGAGTGCGAGTGCAGGCGGGCAGCGATGAGAAATGTGGCGCTTTTTGTCACCGAAGAATCCGGTGCAGTGTAGCCGGCGTCGTCCATCGTTGTCCAGTGCTTGATGCGCAGCATACTGACGCAGTTCATAGGGTGGGGCATTGGCTAGAAGACGTGACTATATCGGCTTCGTAAGTTTTATCGGACGAATACGAAAGTAAGTGTAGTTACTACAGACCCACAGTAACACGTCATTGCAGTAGTGACGCAATAATATACAAATTCTAAACAACTATGATAAGTGCACGTGGTCTGACTGCCTGCCTGACGCGCGTGAATTTATTTCTTTAAGGTGCACTGCAGTGTCGCCCTTAAGTCGCAATAAAACTGTTCTCTTGTGCGACTGTTCCCCATAAATGAAGTGCCGTGCAGTACGAAGCGGTGCCTCACGCCGTGGTCCACGCGAACAGCCGGTATTTCAAAATACGGGGGTGATCCACCTAACTGCGAAATGATTGATTGATTTGTGGGGTTTAAGGTCTCAAAACCACCATATGAATATGAGAGCCGCCGTAGTGGAAGGCGGCGAAAATTTAGACCACCTGGGGTTCTTTAACGTGCACCCAAATCTGAGCACACAGGCCCACAGCATTTTCGCCTCCATCGAAAATGCAGCCGCTGCAGCCTGGCTGACCTGCGGGTCAGCAGCCAAGTACGTTAGTCACTAGACCACTGCGCCGGGCTAACTGCGAACTGTGATTAGACACATTTCAGTGGCTGCCAAGTGACTGCGGAATTATTGGAAATAAACGTACCAGTTTAAATTAATTTCAGCCATACTGAGGTCAGTTACTATTAACACCACCGACAGAAAAGTTTCGCATGCTTGAATGTTACTACACTGCATGCAAATTGAAGTCATGCCATGTGAAGCAGACTTCAATTTTTTGGCTCCTCTTTGGGGAAGCCTTTGGGTGTTTTGGATTTACCAACGTATACGTTCTGCATAATCGATGACCAAAGTTGCAGTCTTTGACCGTTGTGACGATGAGACTACTAACATCAGGTGCTGCACTCCGTTTCCAACGTGCTCATCTAGTTGGACGACCATCCTCTATCAGAGCGTTGAATTCTATAGAATTTACAGTACTTATAATGGGGCTGTCTACTGCTAAGAATTTTTTTTTCATTGTGCCGAAAATGAGAAGCTCAGTCATCACATCGTCAGTTAACAAGTATACTTTTGTTTTACTATATAAATATAATTTTAATATGATGTTGAAAGTCAACAAAAAGTGACCACTACGTCGCCCAACAGCAATGTGGTTGAATATACTGACAGGACAAATATCCGCGCAGGTAGATTCATTTTGCTTAAAAACGAACATGTATAACTTGAAATTCCATTTTATGCACTTCAGGCATGCAGGTTTGAACTGCGCCAGAGAGTATTTTTTTTGCGTTTTTTTTCATGCATTCAAAGAGGCGCCCGGTGGCGCTGCATGCCGTTGGTGTGTTCTTTTGCTTGCATGCACAAAGTTTCCTAAGTATACACTAGAAAGAACTCTGGAGCTAGTGTCTATGGGAGCTGCGACGCATGGCGCTTCAGCGAGCATGGGAATTCTGGGTATGACATGGATTTGCCTATAGTCTTCGTACTTCACGTTCGTTCTTGTTTCGCGCCGCTTGAAGCTGCTTTGTCACGAAAAACTAATCGGCAAATGTCCGACAGTTACGCTTCAACACCTTAATCTTCTAGGCTTACCACATCAAATCGGGTCCAACAAGTGAAAAACAGTTTGTTCTTTTCTTCGCAACGAAACCATGCAAAACACAGCAGTAAATGAAGCCACGGGTGCGATTCGCTGCCCGCAAGCACGAAGACAAGGCAAATCTATTGTCATACTTATAATTCTCATGGTCACAGAATGATCTCAGCGCTAGTGTTCTCTCTAGTTAATTTTAGGAAACTGTATGCTTGCATGCCTGTTTGCAAACGGCGGTGAAAGGCGAGCCCTGCGTCCACCGCCACTCATAAGAACAACAAAAATGTCGGCGGGCTTTGCACGACCACTAAGGTATTGGTTTTAATTATTATTAAACGAAACTTGATTAAGCGTGTGAAAACCGCACGTGGTTTCAGATTTCGACATTCACCGGTAGTACAATCGTCATCGCCTCTATCGACCATTGTTGCGGGCATTCATCATACACACCGATCGAAGGAGACCAAACACTGGTCGAAAAATTCTGTTTTAAAATTTAGTAAACAGATTCCCAGAAACCGCTGCAATATCCATGGACACTTCAGATGGTACGCTTTTTATTGCTACACGAAAAGCAGAAAAGCAATGAAGGTCTGTAGACAGATCCTTTAACGTTTTTAAAGATGGTGCGCTTCTCTCTGTTCATCAGTCTTTATGAACGTGCCTAATTGGACCATATCTCCTGTTTGTTTTTCTTTTTTTTCAATTCTTTCTCCCTTTAGCAAACCCGCGGCACTCACGTCTGGTTAAGTTCCCTACATTTCCACTTTCTCTTCATATGCGATACAATGTAATCATTAGAGCAGTTGGATCCACTGAAGCAATTCTTTACTAAGAACACAAACGAACCAATTTGTACTTTTTTCCAATTAAGAGGCGAAAACGAGTGATTAAAACCACCCCAAGGCTATCGCAACAATACTCGTGAAGAAAATTTTGACTCCAAGTTTGTTCCCGTCAAATACTGTCTGTGCCAGACAATGCTACTGCTAATCACTGTGCTTTCCTGAAAATGACATTTTACAACGGTTTGCGTGTTCCCAAGTCCCTTGGAATGTGCGACTTGCTACGGGCCAGCGTATTTTTGGGACATCATTGCCTACATCGTCCAACGTTGCCACCATTCAACGCTCTTCTCCTCGTTGTCAAGCTCTGAAAATGTGGCAGATGGTCATGTCGTTGCAGGCGTTGCTTGTTTCTCCTTTCTGACGATAGCACCTCGTGCTTATATTACTGTAGCGTATAGGTAATCCACACCAGACAAAAGTTCAGGAGTAGATCGAAAGTGAAGAGATGAAAAAAAAAACAAAAAAAAAACTCGGACACGGGGTAAGCCAACGCTTCGACAATCGCTCTGGTATTCTTCAAGTCAAGACCACTTGGAGGAGCCTTAGGTCCGTATTCACAAACCAACCTTGGCCTTACCTCGAGTTTCGCTCAAGTTTCTGTACCCTCTAAATCCGGCGATAATGGCTCAAGAGCGTTAACGAGGTAAAATATTACAACGATAATAGTTCATGAATACTGGCCTACTGTGAACATGAACCGCAATAAAGGCTTACGACCGACAAGAAGAACTCTAGGTAAGGATGAGGATGTTTTGTGTGTACGGGAACCCTCTGCCTCGCTGATGAAGTACACTTGTCTAAACATACCCAGTTTTCAAGAGTATAATGTAGGTAGTGAGGCCAGTTAACATTACCTGAAGTAGGTGTCCAGACGAAGTTCCGGTTTTTTTAAGCCTTCTTTTTTTTTGCGTGTATTGACGACCTTCTAGGCCAATTCACGCCATTTCATGTCGGTGCCTAGTGGAAGAATTCGCATTTAGCTTTATATTTTTTTACACATGAGCTGCCTTTTAACGTTTTAAGAAGCAAATTATCCTCCCTTCCTCGGGTCTTGACAGCCGCAGTGCAAAATACTGGCCACTCATCGAGCGCTTCCGCGTTTGAGATGTAACACAAGGGAAGGAGCCAGAGCGAGAACGCGCGAGAAGACGTGCGCGGACAGGTTGCGTGCTACAGGATCATAAACTCATCGTTTACCGCCTCAAGGACGTCGGCAACGAAGTGCATAGTATAAGTGCTCGAGGAACTTCTAGGAGAACCAGGAGACGAAGGAGCTCTCGTTTTGTTGGAGGTGGGAAATTCTTGGCTCAGTGTATCGGGGAGTCATTTTGTAGCAGTTTTTAAAATTGAACATTCCTTTTTCTTCCGATCTGTTGCACCAATGAAGCTTATGAGGCGCCAATGATGAGGAGCAAAACGAATAAAAAATCGAACGAATAGTCGACCAGTATAAGCTTATAGTACGTGAAACCATATACTAACCCGGTATGCAGGTTTCGTATATCACCTTGAGCCCCAGTAGGACCCGAACTTAAGCAAAAGAAAAAAAGTGGCATATAGAATGTGAGTCAAGACAGCTGAAAAAGTACAGGTGGTCGTTGCAAACGAGAAAGCACTGGGACTGTATACAGATTCAGGGAATCGGTTGACTTCACTCATATGTAACAGTTGAGTGTTTATTAGGCGTTTGTGTATGTACGAGCCTTAAGAGTTCTTCTAACCTGTAGAGAATAATAATAATAATAATAATAATAATAATAATAATAATAATAATAATAATAATAATAATAATAATAATAATAATAATAATAATAATAATAATAATAATATCTCGGGTTTTACGTCCCAAAACCACGATATGATCATGAGAGACACCGTAGAGGAGGAGGGCTCCGGAAATTTCGACGTTCCAGTTTAACATGCACTGACTTATCCCACCGTTCACGGGCCTATTCGCTTCCATCAAAATGCGACCGCCGGAATTGAACCCGCGACCTTCAGGTCAGGAGCCGAGCACCCTATAGCTACTAATCCACTGAGGTGGACGCGTGTTATAAGAGGTGGATATAGATATATAGCGTTTACCGTCAACCCAGCGATCTTGTATACTATCAACAGGTGACGTTTGCGGGACGTTGGATCCAGAACAAATGCGAATTTATGCTATATTAGTGTGTAATGCTTGCAATCAAGCAGCAGTTATGTGCAGGTGGGAATGCCAAGTGCAGTTTGAAATATTTTTTTCGAAATTACATTCCCGGACAAAGCGGAAATTTAGCTTTATCGCACATTTCGCGTCCCGTAAACTCTTGCTGTTGAAGGTACATGTCCCAAACTACGTGCTTGTACAGTCCCGTGTTTATTTATTTATTATTTATTTATTTATTTATTTATATTGTCGACGGCCACCAGGAATTATACAAGGGCATGTTCACTTATGACAAAATAACAACGCAAATAACAAAATTGTAATTGCATGAAAAAACAAAAGCACATGCATTTAACAAGAGAAACAAGAAAATGTAATGATACATCGTAAGAACCGTTACGAAAAATTAAAGGGTAATCAAAGAAATACACGAATGGCAAAATTGGAGCAAGAATACACCGATGTAAAAAAAATGATGAAAACAAAGAGACGTAGTAACGGTGTGAAGGATATGGGTAAAAAAGTACTCAGTAATCATGCGCGTTGTGAATCACGTGGTTTACGAGATAATACGGGGTAGTAGTCCTTTTGTGGTTTCGGTACGTAAATACTTAAAAGTAGAGTATAATAAAAAATAAAAAATGATACAGAATTAATGGTGATACAGGTAGTTGGGTAGCATGTAATTATTTTTCAAGCGATGCTAATGAGGACGGTAGACGCACTGTGGCATACCATATTCGTATTGTGGACGCATCAGGATCAATTTCAGAGACCTTCATTGCTCATTGGTGCACTTTCTTTCCCCCTCTCTTTGCTATCACTATTTTGTCATTAGTATGTGATACGACAGCTGTATCTTGCCGGTACTTAGCTACGGAGCAGAAACCTGGAGACTTACAAAGAGGGTTCAGCTTAAATTGAGGACGACGCAGTGAGCAATGGAAAGAAAAATGGTAGGTGTAACCTTAAGAGACAAGAAGAGAGCAGAGTGGATTAGGGAAAAAACGGGGGTTAAGGATATCATAGCTGAAATCAAGAAGAAGAAATGGACATGGGCAGGGCATGTAGCGCGTAGACAGGATAACCGCTGGTCATTAAGGGTAACTGACTGGATTCCCAGAGAAGGGAAGCGGGTTAGGGGGAGACAGAAGGTTAGGTGGGCAGATGAGATTAAGAAGTTTGCGGGTATAAATTGGCAGCAGCAAGCACAGGACCGGGTTAACTGGCGGAACATGGGAGAGGCCTTTGTCCTGCAGTGGACGTAGTCAGGCTGATGATGATGATGATGATGATGATGATGATGATGATGATGATGACTATA
Source organism: Rhipicephalus annulatus (assembly GCA_013436015.1). Classification (NCBI taxonomy): domain Eukaryota; kingdom Metazoa; phylum Arthropoda; class Arachnida; order Ixodida; family Ixodidae; genus Rhipicephalus; species Rhipicephalus annulatus. The sequence goes on along the minus strand of WOVY01002978.1, from coordinate 123,613 downwards.
CGATTCGATTGCGTTGTCAATACGCCTCCCCCACCCACCGTTTTTTTTTCCCCTTCTTGTAATTCGACTTGTTTTAAGGGGCTGTAAGAGAGCTTCCCACTGTAACACGTACGTGGTCGTTCCAGAGAGCTGCTACGCGACACGACTCCGAAGCAGCCTGCTCGGCTCCGTGGCTGCGTCTGAGAGCGCCGCTGGATGGCGCGCGTGCGCGGAGCCAGCCATCGCGTGAGCAGCCGCAGCAGCGCACGCGGCGCCGTAAATCAGCGAGCTCGCGGGTGCAGCGCGGGCTCGGCCGCTGCTGCCGCTACCTCGGGCGCTACATCACGGTCGCAGCATGCAATGTTTGCACAGCTTCGAAAAATGTTCTCCCGATCCAGGCCGCCTGGCGCGATGTCGGCCGATTCCGCGAACGCGCCCATCGTCCAGTGGGAGACGAAGCTTGCAGTCGGCGGGCGCTTTGAGTTATGCGTCTGACGATGCCGGCGGCGTATACGTGTGCCGGCGCGACATTGAATTGCGACGTGTCCGCCTTCTTCCGAGCGCCTCTTGTCACGAACAAGTGCGCGCGCGCATGCCGAACGATGTACGAGTCCTGTTACACCCTGTTGTGCCGGGCCGGCCGAGTTTCTTTTGACTCGCGTTTCTACTTTTTCTTTGGCAGCGCCACGAGTGGGATTGCCGCCGATCGGTTTGGCCTGGCTTTTTTCTTCACCGCCCTTCGTTCGGGCGGTGTCGACGTGATCGAATAAACCAAGTCGCCCATCGACTGACTTAATCGCGTGTGCCGCGGGACATGTTGCATGTCTGTATATCATTCTGTTGGTGGTGTGGGCTTTCTGTGGAGCACTTACTCGACCGTCGCCATTTGTTACAGTGTCTTGTGATACACCTGGCGGTGCTTGAGCCGTTTGACCTTGCGACTGTGTGGACGCTTAGTGTATACCAATCGCAGCAGTTGGAAGCTTTATATATCCGACATGAACTTGAAGTGGGACGAGTCTCAGTTTTCACTATGCGCGCACGCTGTTGTTACGAAAACGTGGCCATATCGCTGTATCATGGGCGGAAATTAACTCCCTATTTAAAAGTAGTTATAACCTTTATTTATACTTGACGACTTTCCAAGAAGCAAGAGAGTGTGAGAGAAGAAATGACAGAGCAGGAAAAACAGGGAGGTTAACCAGTCCAGGAGAGCCGGTTTGTTACACTACACAAGGAAACGGGAACGGGGAGATTGAAAGAGGGTGAGGAAAGGGTGGAAAGAAGGATAAAGATCGCACATAACACAGCACACAGATAAATATGCAGTCAGTTACATGTCCATCACGATCGCGTGGTACTAGATATCACTCTCAGAGCCGCTTGTACAAGTTAGTTTTTCTTAAAAATTTCTGGAGTTGCCTGGTCGCCTTCAGCAGCGATGTCCTCTGCGGACGACGTTAAAGAGTAGATTCAACAGACATTGCAAACATTCTATGTAAGCACGAATATTATTAACTAGTTTTTTTAAGGTTTCGGGGATGTTTCTAACGGACTTGAGATATTTTTTCTGTGTGTTTGCAAAAATTTGTGAATTTGTTGTTATCATTCATCAACACTTCTCAGTATTTTGCGACAAACTTCCACTTTAGCGTAACTTCAGAGAAAGAAGTCGCAAGGTATCATGATTCTTTGCAACCTATTTAAGGACTATAACAAAGCATCGTCTGGGAAAACTTGACCCGAGCAATGTATGGACCCACAACATTTGCATAGTTGATATCACAGATACCTGGTATGACTTGAGTGAGATGTAGTTAAATAATTTTTTCACTAAAAATTTGCTGTTTCGTTATCTACAGAAATTGTACCAACAAGTTCGTAATCATCAGCGAAAAGCTTCCAACGAGACGAGCCATGGTCATCTGGGCGCCAGCTCACCACGACTTTACAGACAACAGGGTCGCCTATATACCTCAAGGCTCAATATTTAGCTCACCATGCCGACGCTGGGGGTCAGAGCCCACAGGCATGCCTTATCTAGTCTCGTATACATCAAAACATCACACACTAAGACAAGCTGACCCTTATGTGAGGATGTTCTTCCGCGTACATGCAAGTCACTATCTCGTTAGCAGGAGAGGTTACTGCGAGCTCCCGACAAAAAATCATCTCGTCACCCCTACACGATTACCGGGTCCCTTAAACTTCATAATAGTAAGCTGTGACAGTGGCCATTAGACCCCTGTGGACGACACCAAACATCTTTGGCAATGTTCACCTTCCGTGGGTACAAGGGGTCTCAAACGCGTGGCTCGGTTGCGGCCGGCGGCGTGCACATGAAACTTTTCATGCCAAATTATAATTATTTAATTAATTTTGCCACTGTTTTTGACATCGCTATTTGGTGCCCGCATGATTTTCTGGCCTATCGTGATTAATAAGCTACATAGAAGTCACTGGTTTTATAAACTTTTGTTTTTCGTGAGGCACCTAATGCGGTCACCTTGTCTTGTAACGCAACCGCGAAACGAAAATTCTACACTTCAGGATCGGTGTATCGATATGTTTCTTAAGACCTGAACGGGACATAAGAATTGACTTTGTATACGACATGTGGGAAAGCCTAGCCTCTAAAATCGAAACGTGGGCTGACCGTGATTTTCTTCACACCCCTCTTGCTTCCCGGCCCTTTGCGGTATTAAATTTCGTGACTGCTACCCGGTAGCTGATGTGAGTTTGATACCCCTGGTGTACAAGGACGCAGGTCAGACCACTTTGATATCATGCTATATTAAAGCACACTACAGCACCGAGAATATTCATGCACCAACACTTCTTTTGCCATACTCATCCTCCTACAAAAACAATTTTCACAGGGGCGGCACAAGTACTCCTGTAGCACCCTCCCCATTTATGTACACACTCTCTCCCCCGTAACCGCACTAAGGGGTGACCCTCATCCCTGCTATCACCTGTAAATGCAGAGGCTTTGTCAAGGATGACGCATAATACCCGAGTTGTATATCCTTGGCAGTAGACACTGATGTGCACCACTTGTTGGCTTGTCCAGGCACGTAGCACATACTTGAGCCATTGCTGGAACGGTTCGTCTTCCACTCTGACCGTGTTGAGGCCTTCAGAAAGTGGGGTCAAGATAACTGTCATTACCGGACATTACAGGAGTCTATACGCTGTGCGAATGCATCCCTATGTGCGATTTCATTTGTTTTTCCTTACCCTTCCGTAATGCAGCCCTTATTGGGCAAAAAGATGCCATTGAAAGAAGTCCATGAAACAAAGAGGACGCCTCCCCCCCCCCCTCTGTCTGTTTCTAGTGCTCTTTACAGCTTGTATTGCTACAAAACATTCAAATCTACGTCAGCAGTGTCGCTTAAATTGCCTGACAACATATAGAAATAGCTTGCTTGCTTGCTTGCTTGATTGATTGATTGATTGATTGATTGAGTCATTCATTCAATCCTAAGCAGCACTTGAGCAGCCAGATTCGCTTAAGTGTAAGTTTTCGCTGTAATGTTGACTGAGTATCTTCAACGTGCCCTAAAGGGAGCACGTGAGCGCTATTCTTCTTTCTTTGGAGATTTTATTTGCAAATGACAGAGACCGCCGTAGAATTGGCACTGCAACATCGCGTTCAGGCTACAACACTGCAGCCCGTCGAGACAGGTGTCAGAAAGTACGTGCAGTATCACTGTATGTCCCGACTTACGTACATTCCCCGCCCCTGTCTCTTAAAAATGGATGCACAGGGGATCAGCGAAGGCAGATGGAGAGAAAGGATGTCGCGACGGCGGCGACACCTCGTGGCTGCAGCGTCGTCGCCCACGGATGCTCGCGCGCGTGGCGGCAGCGCCGGGCGACGAGGTGATCAGCAGCGGAGCGAAAGAGCGCCACGCTACCATCAACAGATGGTCCATCTGTATGCGGGATGCGCGACGCGGAAGCCGGAAATAGTGCACGGCCGTGATTTGGGCACGCGCCAGTTTCGCGCACTCCCGTCGCTTTGGTGGCGCGCGACATTGGACGCACCGGTGAAACGTGTCGACACGCTTTGCGACGTCGACTCCCGGAGCATCCCGAGTGAGGATCTAATCGAATGCACTGACGCCGCAATGAGCCATTGGATTCGGTCAGACCGTAGAATACTTTGATCCAGACGGATGTTGCAAGCGCATTCATCGCGGCCATCTTCCTGAGCGACGGTGCTTGTGGCGCGACTCTCCTTTGAGAACTTCAGCCATTTTGTTGCCGCGAGTGCAACACCCAGTGCTCACGGCCTAGTTTCCCTCGGTACTCTGTACAAGGAATTACAGTTTTTTTTACATGGTCACAAGTAATGAAAGCGCAAGGCATTTACGCATTTCACTTACCATCTTTCATGCAGCAAGCAACTAGACAGACAGAACACGGACAATTCACTAAATTAAATTTAACGGGCCAACTATAGCACTACACACACACACACACACACACACACACATACGCGCGCGTGCGCACGCATACACACACACACACACACACACACACACACACACACACACACACACACACACACACACACACACACATATATATATATATATATATATATATATATATATATATATATATATATATATATATATATATATATATATATATATAAGGGAAATAAGTGGTCTAGTTTTTCCGTGTTTTGACACAACGTTAACGAAATCTGACAGACAATAATACCGAGGAAAGTATAGGGGAGGTTATTAGACCGAATTGTCAGGTATACGTGAAGAAAGAAAAGTGGGTTAAAAGATAACTTGAAGTGGGCAGTATCCGAACCTGCCACCTTCGAATAACGCGTTTGATGCTCTACCACTGAGCTACCACGGCTGCTATGCTTCCCGCCACTTTATTGGGTATATATGCGAATTTAAACGTGGGAGTCCCACGTTTAATTCTCACAGTCCCACGTTTAATTCCCACAGTCCCACGTTTAATTCCCACAGTCCCACGTTTAACTCGCATATATACCCAATAAAGTGGCTGGGGGGATGACCACCGGTAGCGCAATGGTAGAGCATCGAACACGATATTCGAAGGTCGCAGGTTCGGTTCCTGCCCACGGACGGCAAGTTGTCTTTTCGCCCACTTTTCTTTCTTCATATTTACATTACCATTCGGTCTAAGAACTTCCCGTATACTTTCCTTGGCATTATTGTCTGTTAGATCTCAATAATATTGTGTCTCGAGGTGGTTGCTGCTACACGCTCCTCACAGCGGTATTACTCCACCCAAGTGACATCTCTACCAAAAAGCTATTTACTCGAGAGGCCTTTTCTGCAACAAAACGTATGGAATACATGGTCGAATAAATTTTAAAATAATTACATTTTATATGCTCTTCACAGCACATGTCTAAGTGATAAATTTCAAAAAAATATGTGTAAGAGTACGTGCTGGAATAGTATTGTAGCGATGCCGAGGCAGAGAGGCTAAAAAACAAGCGTCTTTATTAGGGCGAACTTGTGCCCACGAGTCTAATGACTACGGTCGTCGAAGTCCGAGTAGCTGAGTTGCACAGCTCCAACGGTCTTCCTCTTCCTCGTTGCCCGAGCGCACGAACGCATGGCGCATGCCAGCCAGGTCTTGCCTGGTGCTCGTGCCACGGTGATTGCGGCGGGCTACTTGAACGTGGCCAACCTGTCATGGCAGTATATTACTATTACAAGTAAAATGTAGGAAACAAATATGGAATGTCGCATAAAATGTAAATAACATATACAAGATATAAAGGTGTCATGAAACGTTCTCCGGAAAATTCCAATTATGTGTGCATTCAGAATCCTGGCCGCCCATTTAATACTATACACCTCGACTAGTTTCATCGTCTGCAGGTTCATTTAACAGATATAAAAGCACAATTTCAACTCCACAGCTCGCGTTCCCCTCAACTGTACAGCTATCGTCCCTTTAAGTAAGCCAGTGAAAAGTCTCTGTCATAGACAAAGCGTGACGACACAGCGATGTTTTATTCAGCCGATCGAGGTTCGTAGAACCATACCGTTTCGATCGCGACACCGTAAAGAGGCCACAATTGTTGTTTCCACTTTGACAAGTTGCGTATAACTATCTTCGAACGCACACCATAGGCATAGCGAGAACTTAGTGACCCAAAACACGCCGTAAAACACAACCTAACGCAACCAGTGAGACAAAAAACAAAACAAAACAAAAAGAACCTGGGTACGCTACATCGAGCGAGCGAAGGCAAGACGGGACGGAGCCTGGATTTACTTGAACTTGAAACCAAGCAAATCATTTGCTGTACCCGAACAGTGTAGAACTCAGGGTGAAAAAAACTGCTGTGTTATTTTTTTCTATCCCAGTTTCCTAAAGTCTATTACTTCAGAGCAAGAGAAACAACTCTACTTACAATGCTTCTTACCATGACGTCACACATTAGTACCTATGGTGGCCGGTGGTGCCGCATGGTCAGTTAGGAGCCCAGGAAAACTGGGATTTCAAACTGGCGTCATTAACTATAGACTGCATATTCTACCGAAATATTTTGTAATCGGCATGTCTAACCCTTACTGAAGCAAGGAAAATTGCAACCGGGCTACCTTATTTTCTTTTCAAGACCTCTTTAAGGCACAGTGCGTACATCGGGAAAATGCATGTAGCCCAGTTTAAATATCCGCGATGTCATGGGGTTAAAAAGTGACTCTTGATAAATGCGTTGTATAACTGTAATGTATTCACTTATGAAGACACTTTCACAGTACTAGCATTCCAGCCTTGTTTTTAAACGCAATATATTTTCTTTGCAGAAATCAATGCTGAGGGGAACCAAAGATTCCTATCCACACGGCCAGATTTCGCAAGGCTCTCATACTTCACATGAGTGAAAGTGCCCAGTTTCAGAGGAAAGGAAGGAACCCACTAACCAGGCGATGCTTGAACGTGTATTTTCTTGCACTGACCTGTATAAACAAATGACTGTACAAGCCAACAGCCAGAGTGAATTGAGGTGCCACTTCTGGTCTGAGAAGTAACTCACGATGTTATCTTTGAAGTTGTGAGTTTCCTTTCTATAAGTCATTTTAAGCATAAATACTCAAGAATGTATCATTTCTTGTTGCTACAGCTGGCGTTTACAAGCAGAAGATTGCTCCAGCATGTTTTCCACTTGCATAAGGAACATCAGCCGACCATCTCTTGCGTATGAACACCTTCATGCGATATGGACTTCGCGCCACGTATTGAGACATATATTATTATTGAAAGGCAGATAATTTAGCCGGCGTGTGTAAGCCATTGCCTTGCTACTCTGCGTGGGGAAGGGGATTGGGGACTGAAACACATAAAGAGAGAGGAAAAATATAAAAAAGTTAATATATAATAAAGAAGAGTTAAATATACAGGCTGAGTTTCTTCTCTCTTGGGCGGGGACGTGTGCCGCCACGTATATTGAGTGATTTGTGCGACGCCTTCATGATAGTAGACGGGCGCATGAATAATTATGGAACTGTATAGCACACCCATGACAGACCGATCAACAGCACGCCCGATGTAGAAACAGCGTGCAAATATAATGCTGAATCATTAACATAACGTGATCGCCATGTCTCCACGGCCAACTATGAGTCTCTCGAGTGGTTGCACCAACCCAGGGAATGTAATGCTTGCACAGGCACTCTAAGAAGTGCGTAATATAAGCTTTCAATGGGGACTGCATTATTCAATGATGGCAAAACACGTCCCGCAAAAAAACAAAAAAAACGTGTCATCGCGTCACTGCCTTTGAAAACTTTCACTGAACCCGATTGTAAAGAGTTGCCGTCTATTGTCTGCTTTTCTGCCGGCCGAATATCGGTGCCGCGCGGCAGTTTGGTCAAGCAGAGCACACCGGTCGCGGCGTGCGTTCTTCGCCGATGCCCCGTTCCACTTTTTTGTTCCACGCGGAAGAAGTTTCCCCGTACGCCACAAAACGACGCCGCCGCGAAGATCGTGCCCGCGGCCGAGGTCGCTCGGTTCACGTCAACGCGCGCTCGACCTGCCAAAGCGACGGCCGCGCGACCCACTTGTCCGGCGCGTTCAGTAATTGCCAGCGCGGCCGCGGGCCGACCCCTGGGTGCATCAGCGTGTCCTCCGAGGCGTCGTCCGTCATCAGCGGCTTCGTGATCGTCTTGACGATGGCCGGCGCTTTGGACACTTTCTCGACGCACGCGAAAGCGCCGGTGCTTAGCTGAGGGCGAACTGCACGATTTTGCTGTTGTGCGAGGCCGGGAGGGTGGCCGCTCTTTTTTTTTTCTTCTGCATCGGGTGCATTATACGACACGAGTACCTGCGCCCCATCAAGCGTAATCGACTGCTAGAACGGAAATATCTCCCAAACGACCCTGTTATGAATCGTAGCGCGCGGGGCTCGTTTGGCTGACCGTCCGGCGGAAATGGTTTCGTTTTCATCCCATAAAACAGAATCAGACCTTCGCTGCACGAAGTGTTCCTTTCGCTCCTGCGTCGGAGTTTAACGGTGGCCTCGATTGGGAGCGACCCTTGTTAAGGCCATGTATCATGTCTTTCGCGAGTTGTGTAGCACGTTAAACATTAATGCGCGGCCAGTCGTTTCTCCGACCTCTTGATGTCTTTTTCAATGAGAATGGACTGTTTCCTCCTCTTCACGATTACGCTTTGTTGTTTTCTTTCTGCCGCTTTATAGCTCTGTGCACATCCATTATCCATTAGGAGGAAGAGCCGCCGATCGGGACTCCAGTAATCAGCGTATTTATAAGAAACGGGAAGAATGTCCTGAGAAGCAGCGATACGTTTCTACACAATGCACTTTCATTAGTAATCAGTAGGCGGAAAGCACTCTATTTGTAATCAGCAATTGATAGCGCAATAATTCGCTAATTACCCCAATGGTGGCCTACAGTCTAGACTGAATACATGCAGGCGAGCAACGTTCATATATATTCAGAGTGTGGCATAAGGATTCATAATGCGAGATCGGCAGCGTGATCGCTAATGGCACGGTTAATCTCTCAGCGGTTTGCGTGACTATAGTAGGGTGAAATGTCTTGAACATTGGTTTCAACTGCACTGTTGTGCGTGCATATACTTGACACAAGTTCGCGGTATCTAAAATATAGCGGTTGTGTCCGTGGTAGCAATACTACTTGATGTCAGCTGTTTAAAATGTGCCTCATCTGTCCTCTGTGGCAGCGCATTCACCAGTTGACCTCCTATTGAATAATTCTTGGTTTCTAATCCCAATTCCCTTATCCCCAGTGCAGAATAACAAAACTAACTCTGGTCCTGTTGACATTTTTCTCTTTTTGCTCTCTTTCCCACCCTCAAACGATACGTGGTCGTCATTTTAATAAAGCAAGTAACACTTTAAAGGGATAAATTTTGGCTTACTTTCTTCGTTATGTTGGATAAAAGTTTTCTTACTCAAATAAAGCAGCTTATCACTTTGGAACGTTGTCTTATGTCCAATGGTGCTAAGAGAAAAAGGATGAGAATGTAGGAGCAATGCGGAAGAAATGTGTAAATAACTCAAAGCCAAAGGCAACTATTCTCGATGTGTTCGTGTTTTTTTTATTAAGGTAGGTAGAAGAATATTTAGTTTTCGCTGTTGAAAAAGCACATTTTGCGACAAGCGGCTATTCAGATATAAAAATTCACACATGACACGCGTACATTTTTGCCTGCACTCACCACAGTTTGCAGCAACCAACGTTTTATTTCAACACTTGCATCACCCTTCGAATGATTCGTCAATGGAATAAAGTGCCTCTTGAAAGAGTATGCACGTGACTTTTGGCATTTTCTTGGCCGCTTAGAAATTTTCCTTTCAATGAGCTTGGCCTAGCACCGAGTGTCGTTGTTAGAAATCTTAAACTTCTCAAGAATATTTGTCTTTATTATTACCTCATTTCTCAAAACGCTGTTTTCTTTAAGTGTGTGGAATGGGCTGTTATCAGTATGCATTCAGTCTGTATATTTACTTTCTGTTTTCAGCGCTGTTTTTCCTCCACATCTACCGCGGCCATACAGGGCACTGTAAAGAAACAAACAAATAATTTACAAAAGGAATGCGTATATCGGAGCAGCATGGGTTCGTAAGCCGTATTAACTTAATTCACTTCCTACTGAGTAACGCTGTCTTGATGCATGTGTGTTACATCTAAATTCCAGCGAAGCTTGAGGCTGGACGCAACAGTAGCAAACACGTCAATCAATGACAAAAAGTCTCTTACGAAAGAAAACCTTCGAGATTTTGATCCCACTTTAAATATAAAAAAGTCCACATTAAACTTTTAATCTGTAAGCTGGCGCTTGTAGAAAAAACATCTGATATAACACTCTGTGCTCTGAGAAATTCGATGCAGGAACATTGCTCTATATGACCGTAACTTTTGCAACTCGTGCGCATGCATTCTTTCACCAGCTTTCCTCCGAGGAACGCTACAGCGTTCCTTAGACGATTGTATGCACAGGAGACACGTAGTCATTGCGAATTAAATTACTCACCCCTCAAGGATGATTACGTTTAATCACGTACGACGAAGTTGAGGCCCAAAGGGCGCCATAATTTTAGAGAGCGTCAAGTATACGCAGTAACTGACTCCTGGAACTCAAGCAAGGCAAGGCTACGCGAGCGCTCCCCAGGTGGGACACTCGCAGACCCGTTTGGCCACTCCCACGACGTTCGCGCGTCCTCCGTGGTGTCGTCGTCGCGTGCCGGGCCGCTTCGCGATTAAATGTCACCGGGTGAGCGACGGGCCGCTGGCCAACTTTAACGGCCTCTGGAGCGTTCCCTTTTGACGTGACACTTGATTACGAAATGGAAAAAATATATAGAGAAACAGGAGGTGAGTACAGCGAAGCCACCCAACGCTGTCCAGAGGGGGCCCCGACAAGAAGAAGAAAGGAAAATGAAACGGCGTCTTGTGGCCGCGGCCTCTCGCGCGCGATGTTCTGCACTCTCCCGGAGGTAATGCGGCGAACGGCATTGAGACGGATCATTCAGGCATCGTGCTCCTCCGCTGGCGGTTGATGGCGATTCGCGGCCGATAGTGGCGAAAACAAGGCTTACTGGCTTCCTCGCGTCTTTGCATCCAGTATTTCCAGAGCCGCTATGGGCCGTTGGAAGGCAGTTAAAAACGCATAACGGGTTGACAACGGCCAGTTCTCCCAAATGTTCTTTTTCCCCCGTGGCGGCCTGCGCGCGCTATCCTCCGCGTACAAATACGACGCACGCATCTCCACTGCTGCCGGTGGAAGATGCCTGCGAATAACGAGTCTTTGTTCATTGTTTTCTTTTTCTGCGCTCCTCGGATCCTCGCTGCACTTCTCGGCGGCGGCCGCCGCGGTATGGATTCTTGCGCACCGGCCTGCAACTGTCAGGAGCAGGCGAAGAAGAAGGGCCGCCTTTGTTTGGCAGCCGAACCAAGGACTCCCTCCGGCATCTTACTGGGACACAGGGCGCGCTGGTGCTGGCATGGCAGGGCCGCGCATCTTCCGCACTTTGGCGCTGCTGCACGCGACGCTGCCGTGACGCAATGGCGGCTGCCCGGGTGTAGTTGTTGCGACACGTAGTGGTGAACACTACGTTGCTCGCAAGAGGCCAAGAGCAGGTGGCATCTCGATGGTCCCATGAAGCAAATCGGGTGCTGGAAGGCCCTCGTTAAAGAAGACAACGTGGATCAGATGAGAACGTATAATATAGGGTGATCTGTTTTGCGTTCTTTTATAACGGTCTTTATTTAACTGCGATTTCATAACTGTTTTCGCTGCCATGCAGGCACCACGTCTTGAATATCCTGCAGCTCTCTACGCACTCTGCACGGACCAACTGGCAGACGACGCGTCGCTCGATTATCCTTGATCTTCATCTGCAAAAGGAGGAAAGAGAATTGTCAAACACTCATTTCTCGTTTTTTTTTAATCATCTGCCATGGAGATCATTACACATACATACTTCAGCCCCACCATTTGAACGAGATGCACATGAAAAAAAAGAAAAATAAATAATGAAAATGATAAGGGGGACGTGTTGGACAGTAGTGGATCAGCCTTTTGGGCTAGTTGGTACTAACGGTTCAAGAGGGGTCGCAGTATGGAACAGGGACTCGTAGTGCGCCCCACTTTTTGCATTCACAATGATTGAACAGTAACAGGAAATAAAAAAAATAAAAAGTGAGAAATGCTTCTATCCAACGTGGCTGGGACATTCTGCATTTACTCACATAACTCTAATCCTGTCGTGGCAAGTTTTAATGACAGCCGCAGACTTCATGACACAGTCCAAATGCCTTAGTTTTTGTGTTGTTTTGGTATTGCAGCCTTTTAAATCGTCATTTGTGATTTTCTGCCTATCACGCAATCAAAAAGATGACGCAGCACACACGTAAACATCGTTGTGTACTAGAACACGAATCCCTAACTTGTGCGTACTGATAGCGACGTGTTTTTCATCATTCGCGAAAAAAAAATGTGGCATGATGTTTCTCTTCTCCTTTTTTTTTATTTAACTCGGCTTCGCTTCGTAGAACTATATATGACGGGCCTTTTCGTACATTCAAGTGCAGCTGTCAGAACGTCGGAAGAACCATGAGAGAAGTTTATGCTTTAGCCACCACAAGATGCCTCGCAGGTTCCTACGTTGGAGACTAAGTCATCTTTTTTCTGAGAGTATACATAAAGCAAGCTCACTACAGTACCGGCCTCCTATATAGTATGTGAAGCCTGTAAATGAAATGTAGACGTACCGACGAGTTTTTTTTTCCAGTATAGAAAATGACCACGGATACTTCGCTGGTACGTACACACTACTCGAGCGTAAGTCACGTGGAGCGCGATGGCATACGACTTGCCTACAATTGTCCCCGTTTGCGGCCTGAATAGAGAGATCTGCCATTCACGTATGGGAATAGACCGTACGAAATAAATGCATGACTCTGATTACGTGTCTAGAAGAGTGCACCCTGATTCAAAAATGAAGGAAATAGTCTGGAGAAGTGCCATGTATAAAAAAGTCATTTTTCCCCAGTACAATTACAGCCTGCAATAGGCTGTCATCAGACATTGCGAGAATAAATTCTAATGCAGCGTTTATCCGGCGCTCAATGATGTTATTGTATAAGTATAACCCTGTTGTGTTGTACTGGTATATATATAGTTATGATTGTGTTTCTTTGTTTACGCATGTAACCTGTATTTTTGTATTACATACTTTATGTATCCCCCTTCTGTAATGCCCATGAAGGCGCTGTGGGTATTTGATAAATAAATAAATAAATAAATAAATAAATAAATAATGTCAGATGGCTGAGACATTATTCCTATAGTATGCGCATTCAGCAACGTGAATTCTGTGAGTGTTCGTATGCTTATTCCATTATATGGATCACATTTTCAAAGAGTGGAGCCACTCTTTAAGCCTTTCGTTGCACCGGGCAGTGCAGACAGTAATTATGATCTTCACAGACCGGTACGCGCTTGCTTCATCATCTTTAACCTCTGCTTCGATCCCACAACACTTGCACCGCCTTTTCCGGCGAGGAGTACAAAAACTACAGGAGGCGAGGCTAAGAACCACTTATCACGTTATATGACTAAGAATCGCTTAACATCACATCACTACAATTCACGTAACATCACGCAACATCTATAGTCACGTGGCTCAAATCACGTTACACAACATCACGGGGGCTAAAAATTACGCATAGCACTCGCGTACGTGACTAAAATCACGCAATGCCACCTAAGTAGTCACGTGACTAGAATTATGATTACGTAACTACACACTGGCGTGGCTACGAATAACGTAACATTTAGCCACGTTGCTAAAACCACGCAACATCGCGGGGAAGAAAAACTTGGAGGACGTTTCGAGCTTCGCTCTCAAGATTGATCGCTATAGCGTAATCTATCGCTATAGCGTAATCTATCGCTATAGCGTAATCTATCGCTATAGCGTAATCTAGCGTGATCGCTATAGCGCGGCACGGCCGTGTGCACGACCGTCGTGCCGCGAGAAAAGAAACGTTTGTGTGCGTATAACTTTGACCGTTTCAAACTATTTTAAAGTCTCTACAGTTGCTATAAGTGCCCACTACGCCGTAGTTCTTAATTTTTTTTTCTAATCGGTGAGGTACCGTCCATAAGTTGCCACGCGCACTTGCGTAGCTCCAGACTATGGGGTGGGTGGGCAGCTTAAAGCTACCCACTCGTTGCGCAGTTCTCTTCTTTAGAAGCTCCATGCAATTCGAGGATTTAGACGCAATAATACATGTGCCAAAGAGTCTATACTTCTACTACATGACATTCATATGTTTTTTTTTTCAAACCAATTTCAAGCAATGACGTGCCTCTGAGAGAAACATTTGTATGTCACGCAGACGGCCGGGGTTCGATTCCCATTTCAAACCAAATATTTTTCTTATTTATTTTATTTGCATCCTCCTCGATTTTTCAGTCACGGTCTAGATGATGATGTCTCGCTCACAACCAACAACGCCGACACCAGAATTTCCACAAAACGAGCTCTTTATCGCTATCATGCTAAAAAAGCTCCTTCGTTTTGCGTGCCCAAAGAGGAATCTAGTCAGAAAGTACGCAGCAGTATAAGGAAGATCTCGTGAGTTATTGCGATCTTCTGGCGTTTTCTTAACGTTTTCAAATGCGCGGTATACGATTGGTTTTCGCATACAGCCCTTATTTTAATGTGGCCTTCAACGGCAGATAATCGAACCGGTGACATCGTGCTCATCAACACACTGACAACCACCGGGTGAACACTGAGGGTTAAATTCGGAAATATTTGGCAGCCGAATAAGCACTTCGATACAGCGCTTCCTTTTTCAAGTATTCGTACCAACATAGAAAACTTCAGCCGCATTGCAACACCGCTGATATCACGCGAGCATGCAGATGACTATCTTGTGCACAGGACGGCAGGACGTGTGAACTTGATGATGATGATCATCATCTGAGATGGCGGGTGACCACGATAGGAGCCAAGAATTGGTTGGGGAGGGGAATCGGAATGAAAGAAGTTGTAACGTGTGTTAGAGTATACCAATGTCATCGCCCGGCTTCAGCTTGATTGTTCTCCTATATCATCATAAGCTTTAATTAGTGTTAAGCAATGTGGCGCTAAGCAAGGTAACAGGCACACGCCCGTGCCACTATACGGTACGTGCTCTGTCTAAAACCATCCACTTGGATTTTCGTCGTAGCGAGGAGACATTAGGGCGCATCCACTGCGACTGTCCTCGCTACTAAGTGCAGCGACAATCACTCGCAATAGGTGCTCCAGCTAGCAGAGGCGCCAGACCAGTGACGGCGGTAACCATTATGGACAGCCGTCCTGAGAGGTCATAGAGGGTGAAAGCGGTGAAGTCATTGATAAATCATTGAAAACTACTGACTTGTAGGTCGGTCAAAGAGCGTAATTATAACTGTTAGAAATGTCTTTACTACCCCTCTTCCTCTTTTCTCTGCGGCCTCTAACTTTCAGACTCCCGCATCATTTTCCCCAGTGCAGGTTAGAGTACTAGTTTTTCTAGATTGGTTAACATCCCTGCTGATCCTCTCTATCGTCATCCTTCCTTGCAGCTGTACGACGATACCGCGAAAGAGTACAACACGTCTACTTGGTTCACTCAAAAGCACACATAGAAAAAGTCAGGCTATGACTCACGCTGAAACAAACCCTCTTGTAGGTGTAGTGCCTGCAAATGGTTATTATAATATTATTATTATTATTATTATTATTATTATTATTATTATTATTATTATTATTATTATTATTATTATTATTATTATTATTTATTATTATTATTATTATTATTATTATTATTATTATTATTATTATTATTATTATTATTATTATTATTCTATTATTATTATTATTATTATTATTATTATTATTATTCTTATTATTATTATTATTATTATTATTATTATTATTATTATTATCCTGTTGGGCGTGAGTGAAATGGGTCCCGGATGATGTAGTGGATACAGCGATAGTACCTTTATTCATATTGAAACTGACATAATTTTAAAATTATTTTTATGTTGTTCTCACGTTTGCTCGTAAGGGCTTTTTGGTACTTTTTATATTCTATCTCGCTACTATTTACGGCTTCATTGTAAGGTCATCAGGAACATTGTGAATAAAAAATAAATAAATAATAAATAAATAAATTTGCGTACCGACCACACTTTATGATGTAACGGGACATGCTAAGCATTGAGCAGCACCGGTCAGTACTTGGCTCCCATTGAGATCGTTCTGCTGGGTGTTAGGTAATCCTCTGCTGCTGTTCTTCCCTTCGAGACACTTTGAGAACAGGTGTGCTTCGCCAACACGTTTTGACAGGTTCGGCTGGGCCACGGCGCATGCATCCCGCAGTGACCCGAAAGTTTTTGTGTTGTGGCAGTCGTAACTGTCATGCAGCTTTGCCAAGCTCCCTTCGATAATTCTCCAACAGGCTACTCCTTTTAAAACAATTCAGTCGAAATGAAAGATCTTTGAAAGCGGTCTTAAGTTTCATCGCTGGATGATTTTTTGTTGTTCAAAATGTTCGAGTTAGGAACTGTCTCTGGAGTCTAAAGTTATTTAGATATATACGTGCCATCGCAGCAATGGTGCACCCACTTTACTAGTCATTTGATGAAACAATTTTGATCATTGTTTTGTTCTATTGTGCATTAGTTGCCCTAGAAAGACTGAAGTTAAAATACCATGGCAGTTCAATTGCTGTATGCTAAGCAACAACAAGAACAACAAAAAAACGTGGTTAATTTCTCTATCACAGGAATCAGTATTACACAAAAATAAAACAAACGTGTCCTTGTAAAAGTAGCTGAATGTTTATGGTATGTTTGTGTTAGAGAGCTTGCACAATGCATGTTGGTGTTCAGCAGCCACAGCACTGTTCAACGTGGATGCACTCACTTTGACGCTTGTTGGTATATACATTTTTATCGGGATCACTAACGTCCATGATCAATCAATAAACAAGCCCTTGTGACAGCTGTAGTAGTTAACGGTGAGAGTGTAATCAGAGAAAGAGGTGTGATAGCCAGAAGAGCGTCGCAGGTTGGACGTAGGACTTGGGCTAAGGTGGCTAGCACACCATAGTCGAACTAAAAGGAAGTGCAAAGTGCGTTGGGTGGCTCCTGAGACGCGGCCACAATTTTTCTCGGAGCGAGTCTTATCGGGGAAAGCGATGTTATAACCAGGTAATGCAGGCGCACTTGACCGAGCTATTTTCGGTTTGGATGGATGCTATGGGCGAGCCCGACGCTTGAGCTAAGGTCGTCACCTATCGGTGTGTTAAGGCGTTGACACTTGACTAAATTGCACTTCTTTTATAAACACGTCGAATGACATGCGCGCAACAACGCATTGCAGGAGCTAATCGCAGAGGTCACACTCATGATGTATTGCTTCAGTTTACCGCTCCCAGAGGGGGACACTGCCCACCAACCAAAACCACTGGGATAGGAAAGTGTGAGATATAAAAGGCGCGTTTGTAAAGCATTGAGAGTGAGTGACCTTCACGCAGTGGGCAGCGTGCCCGGCATCTCTCATCGTGGACTCGACACCCATTGACGGACCTTTTTATTGCGATAGATATTATACGGAAACTCTCAGCTTAATTTTGCAGTCAGCGTCGCCATAGCTCACCGTATATGTATACGCATGTATATAAATGATATAAATGAAAACGCAAGAAAGAAAACTATTCCAGCGCGTGGAATCGAACGCGGGACCTCTGAATTGTGAGCGCGAGGCGTTAGCCACTGATCTACGAAGGAGCGTGCACCTCCTGCACCATTTAAACGGCAAGCTATTTATATCTACCACTTACAGCTAGTGACGGGCATCTCGGGGGGAACTGTTGTGTTTTCAGCATCACCAGCAAGATGGCACAATGAGCGTGCGTCACCACATCGTGACGACGCGGTGGCGCGCGCTCTCACACCTTCACGTACTTTGCCCCGCGGAGAGGGGGCAGGGTGGACGCTCACGCGTGCGCTTATCTCGCGGTGCGGACAATCGCGGTGTGGACATCTTGGCTGGCCTTGGGGTTTCACCGGAACGATTCTGTTGTATTACCGGGCGCACAAAAGTCACTGCAGTCGTTGCACAGTCTCCGTTTGCGAAAAGGGCGCGCTTTTCAGACAGGGCGAAAAAACAATTGAGACACTTATTCGCGTTAATTTGTCTCTGTGAGTACGTTTCGTGTCTCATTTGTGCGTGAGAAATGCGGGGCACGTTCCGATCTGCTTGCCATTCTGCGTGTGACCTTCCAATTTGTTGCTATCACGTCCATTGCTTCGCCTTTGCTGCAAAGCTGTGACTTTTTTTTTCTTTGCCGCTGATCGCGTACATTTTTTTCGACGTCATGTCCGTCACGGCAATGCGTGAATGAAGTTTTGGTGGACCCTGACATAAAACACTTTATGTCAGGGTCCCCTTTAAAAAGTAAAAAAAATGCATAAATTGATACAAATGGTAGAATGACAACACTCCGATGCCAAGTCGATTGACAACGGGTCTACGTTTCCGGGAGGGTTCATGAACACAGATCTATTGAAGTTGTCTCCACAGTAAATAAGCGCGTAACTTCATATACTGTATACGTGACTACATGCCTTATTGTTGAACTTAAAGGACTGTCTGACTTATTATATCTTACAGTCTATTTTGAAAGGGAGACGTGGAGCATTCTTTTGAGATTTATATCAACGTTCTTACTTTACAAATATGAACTAAAAGTTATTTAAGAAAAATACAAAGCAAGTTTCAAATATATGAATCTGTTATACCTAATAAAACGCGATAGGAAACTCTATTGAATGGCACTACTACTGGCACACCAAAAGCACGAATCTTTTAACATCCTTCCGAATTACGCCAGTACTTCGTGAGCAAGACTTTCAGAAAACTCGTATAAACTGTGTTTAGTGCGTTGCGTAAGCCTGTGAACTAACACAGGTATATTTTTGTCTACTTTTCAATCCTAAATAATCAGTTGCAAGTACATGATCATTTATTCCTCATTTAAAGATGTAGTATCGGCATCTACATCCTATAAATGGAGCATTGCAACCTCCTAAATCAGTTGGAAGATAAAATTGGAAACAATACGAGACTAAAGCTTGCTACAATTAACTTCACGGGGGTGGTGCACGCCTCATCCATCCTCCCGCAACACTTCTTGAGTAGCTTCAGTTTGACTGAATGCTTATTGGGAAGTGTATACGCATCATCGTAGCACATTGCGTGCCTCATTGTGTGCTTTCTAGCTGAAGGTTACGGGTTTTATCTCTGCCATGGAGGCCAAATTTTGATGCTGTCGAAGTGCCAAATCATGGTGTCTTCCTCTGCAATTTGCCTCACGTTCAGATGGCTGTATGAAAACGTAGAATCACACAGTGTAACTCATAGATTTTTATTCAATACTTAGGAATTCTTCCACTTATTACTTCTTTCGTGAAGTTCGTTTTTGTCATACCGTTTTGAAGCTTATGTATACAGCGTAGTAAGCGGGAGTGGAGTGGTCTGCAAGGCTCTGTCGGTGGGGATGAATTGGAGTTGACAGAAACCTCGAACTGTCCCAGCAACTTGACTCTTATCACAAAACATTGGACATCGAATTCCTTCAGAAAGCGCGGTGGTACAGTTTTAACTTTGACAAAATCGCTTAAGAACTCGCCAGAACGCTGTATATGAAAAGAGTGCCGCTATCCAGTAGGCCTTCGGAACATTAGTCATTTACGACCAATCCATCCCGAACGGGCCTTAAGAAATGGCAAAAGAGTAATAATACTGGAGGTGGGCGCTGGTAACTGGCGTGACGGCGCAGACCTGAGCGTGAACCCGAGCTTTCCGCCGATGTGAGCCGGTGCTGCTAACGCCGCCCATCGGTGGATGCCGCGGTTGACGGGTGCGCCTCTCGCCGCGTGAATCGGTCCCGATCAAAACGAAAGGCGCGCGCCTGGCCGAGATCAAAGAGCGTCTGCCGGCGCACGCCGGAACAAACGGTGCACCATGAAACCGGGCAAGATATGCCCGCGGCTTTTGTCTCCTCCTGACATTCTCTTGGGCCCGGGGAAAAGAAATGCGACGGTGCATGCTTTATGGGGTCTTTGGTGCGCGCCGCGCTCTGCCAGAAGCAAAAATGGGCCGGAGCACATAAGGGCCCCTGTCGGATTCAGCGCCCGAAAATTTGTTGCCCCTCCGAAGGGGCGCGCTGCGCTGGCGGCAGCCAATGGCCGGGAAGCACCGCCTGGAGCTGCCCGAGCGGCAGCCAATCGCCGCTGCTCGATTGCCTCGCGCGTCGTCTTTTTTCACCCCCATTTTCGGCCTTTATTTTCTTTCGCACGTGCCGCCGCTTGCCCGCCTGTTGTGTTCCGCAAAAGAAAGGGCCGACCGTCCCGACACGCTTTATGATGCAAACAGCGCGATACGATCATCGAGCCAGTCTTGCCTATATTTCTGCCCGACTGATTTACTGCATAGCGGAACTGGTCGAGCGATAGGCGCGAAATCTTAGCGACAGAAGCCGAAAATACTTCTGACGGCGAACTGATTAACTATATGCGCGCGGTGGCACGCAGATATTTCGCGTTTACGGAGTGGGTGAAATTAACGCGCGTCCTCCCATATCTCTTTGGGTTGTGCTGGGTCAGTGAACCCAGGGATCCATCCATTTCTATTGGATCCGTGTGTCACCATTGTGGCGTTACTCCGTGACTTGTGTCCGCCTCCCTGCCAATCAAGGCAGTTAATGCGATTAAGCATCGAGGAGGAGGGAGGTTAATATTACGCCTAAGTCACCAGAGCATAATCTAATGCCAAATAAAAAAATAATTTGCTCATTTTCATTGATACACGTCTGTTATTATTATCGCATTATCACCTGTTCTTGCTTTATTCCTTTTCAGCTGGATGACTGCAATGCTCATTTACATTTCGGCCAGTAAGACGTTCTCAGGAATTGTCGTCAATGAAAAGCGAATCCCATGCGATATATAGTTTATCTGAAGCCTTTATTTCTGTTTATAAAAAACACTGCTCCCTCTTAGTGACCATCTGCGCGTATGGAGCACGTGACCAAGTTAAAGAGAACATTTTTCTGGCTACTTTGTTATTACAGTCTTGAAACTATCGCGCAAAACTACACAGAATAACATGGAAGATACGACGGACAAGCGCTGCCAAACTTTTAAAGGGGGATATTTATTTGAAGGGTTCTAATAAATAAAATACCTGTAAAAAACGCGTGTGACATACAGCCACTTACGTTGCTCTACAGGCTCGAAACTGATTTCATTGTCTTCTCAAAAGTTTGAGCCATCACTTTATTTTTTTCAAGCGTTCTTTTCTAGGTTTTTTTGTTCATGTTTTTTCAATAAAATTTTCTCCGGGCAGTTAAACGCTGTCTTTAGTGTCCTTGTTTTTTTTTTCAGACGTGATTCTGCGCTTTGCAGATTCATAGATCAGTCAGATTAGACTCATTAATTTACAATCCCCCTTTCCCCAGAGTCGGGTAGCATACCACCTTTACTGAGCTGGTAAACTTCCCTGCTTTTCCTCCCTCTCTTGTTGGCCTCCTTTCTATCCCCCCCCCCTAAAAAACTGGCAGATCCCACGTACCTTGGGAATCGATGTTATGCGAAGCATGCAGAGGGAAGGTGACTCTGCTGTAATATATTTATTTAGCGAAATGTTACAAAATGACGCTATTGATGGGTGACACAGTTGGTGTCCATCACGCCTCACAAAATCCAAACCTAAAGTGAAGACCTTCACAACAAAAACGAAAACATGTGTAAACAACCGACTTTATGTATTGAACCGACTAAACGACAGCACAATACATGATCACACGCACCGTTCGTCTGTCCGTCCGACCATGCATCAGTCCATCCATCCATCCATTCACGCGTCCATCCACCCATCCATCCGTCTGTTCATCCACCTATCTGTCCATCCACGCTATCGTCCGTCCATGCGTCTGTTCACCTGTGCGTCCATCCGTCCGTGCATGCGTCCACCTGTCCGCCCATCCATCTTCCCGCCCTTTATAATAGTCGGCGAGTTCAACATAGACATTATGGACATTATGGACTTTATGTGTGCGAGGCTGTAACCCTAACATTTTTTTCTTTACATTCGTCAAGTCAGCGCAGCCGATGTGAGATTTTTCTTAACGCTCACGCGTTAAAACTACCCATAGGTGTTCTCGCCGCTCCTGGGTAGATATGAAGTGTCAATCACCTGTGGCACATACCAGCATACCAGCGGCAGATACCCGCCCACGAGTATGTGCCACTGTCGGGCGGGAAAGTGTTTGGTGACGAACGTGACGTGATTGTGTCATTATTCATGTCATGACCAGAGAGCCGTATTCGTCAATCTTGCCTTCCCATACTAATGTTCGTTTACCCCAAGTCAAGGGGGTGATAACGAGGGCCTCCAGACATAGGCGGCCAGATAGATAGATAGATAGATAGATAGATAGATAGATAGATAGATAGATAGATAGATAGATAGATAGATAGATAGATAGATAGATAGATAGATAGATAGATAGATAGATAGATAGATAGATAGATAGATAGATAGATAGATAGATAGATAGATGCCAAAAGTTCTTGCAGTACACAAAGAAATGCTTCGCATTAAAAATTCCCTCTAAAGTTCTAAAACGATTTGTCGATTGGTGCGGTCGGTTTTTCAAGGGACCGACAACTGGCCAGAACGTGCGATTAGATCGTAGTAGAAATGAAAAGAGCATGAAACATAGTCACATATTCCAGCTTTCTTTTCGCGTTGTGACTTAATTTTTTTTAAATCACGCCTAAAATTATCAGAAACTATATTGCTGCGCAGTATAGCAGAAGAGCCTTTAATCTGGTTTATGGAATGGTTATGGAGTGTTATGCAGTCGTGCGGGCCAGTCCTAAAGATTACAGTAAGTATCTAGCCCCGCTCAATTCTGCGCTGCTTACGACGTAAAAAGAGTAGCACAGTGAAAGGCGGCGCTGCCGTCACGACCGCGAGTGGACGAAGTTGAGCCGTGGTGCATGCGCGTGAAGTGCACGCATGCGCAGTAAACCAGCGCCCTCAAACTCGAACCGCCCGCGCGCTCACTTTGCAGTATGTGAGCATACGACTTCATATTCGCTGCAGATAGAAAAACCCTGATTACCATGCAGTGTTTCACGGCGTTTTACACTTTGCCATGCCAAGATCCCACGAATTGATGGGTAATATTTTCTTCGCGTTAAAGAATATATATGCACCATGAAAAATTGTTGTCGATCCAACGTGGTTAGTGATGCTTGGGTAGCCCTTTTGCTGGAGCCGAAGCATTTTTACACCGGTTCTTCTCGCTGCCATTCGGGTAGAATTCTACTAGTGGGTCTTCATGTGGCTCTGCCTTGGAACTTGGGTCTGCAGTGTGTCTCTAGCGTACCTGGTCCAGATGTCGTCTATAAGAGCCCCTCTTCGAATTTACACAACCAATATCCGAATTACCGGTATTTCAGCCACCTCGCCTGGTAGTCACTGTTCATTAAAGCTTTTACAGAAGACCGGATCGCCTTTCTAGCAGCTACTTGTCTTTTCTGGCAATGTCACTTCCGGGATCCCTATAATAAAATCTGTAGTATGGTTCTTGGTGTGAACAAAATTATTAGTTCTGCTGGTTAACGTGTCGTTTGCCCCGATGACGTTTTGCAGTGTATGGGCAATCACCTGGTATATCCTGTGGTAAGGCCTTCCCCGGTCATACGTTTGAGACTTTCTTTTACAGAACGGACAGCTCTTTCGGGCAAAACATTCGATTGTGGCTTGTAAGGAGCTAAACAAATGTGTCGTATGTCATTTTGTCGTACAAAGTCTTGTAATTGAACTCCGATGAATGACGTTCCATTGTCTTTACATACTTAAGCAGGCCAAAAAGATGCGAACGCAACTTTCTACTGTCGCGGCTAGCTGATGGAGTTGGAAAGGCTTCACCCCACCCGAAATCACTGTCCAAAATCACCAGAACCATCTTGTGTCCCACTGGACTAGCGTAGCCGACATAAACGCGGGTTTACGGTTGCAATGTGGCTGGTCACCTCAAGGATTCGTTAGATGCAAGCATTATTGCTGCTTGTTGAGAAATACCGCATTCATGCAATTTCCCCCCTCCGAACCTATGCCAGACGCCCGCGTGAGTGTCCTTGCCAGAGCTTTTGTAGAATTGATCCAGAAATGTGTGTCATGTTGTTCTAGCAGGGATGCGCGTCTTGCCTGCTGATAAATCGCCGTGCGATCCCCACAGTAGTTCAGTGCACTGTCTACTGTGCGTTAACCTCCCTGCCTTTCCCTCTTTTTATTCTCTCTCTCTCTTTCTACTGTGCGTTTACGTCGTAGCCACCAGGAAGGTTGCAACTTTTGATCTTTAAGCTTCCTTGGCCATCCTTGTTGGATTCGGGCAAGAAATTTCATTAAGCACAGGGTCTTCCTGGGTCAACTCCTTAAGTTGCTGACGTAACAGTGGGCTGCTGTTCAAAATACTTTTTGGCAGCACTTGTTCACCCTGACAGTTTGTGTATTCAGCTTCCTTTGCCGAAAGCCTACTGAGGGCATCGGCATTTTTATTCTGATGTCCCGGTTTATATCAAATGGTGTATACTGATGCGCTCCCAGGATAAGATATCATCTCTGGATTCTGGCTTCTGCACCATACGTACTACATTGGTTTCTTTAAATAATCCCAGCAATGGCGTACGATTTATATTCAAAACAAAGGGACCTAGCAGGTATAGTTCCTGATTTTCGTGACTACAAAAAACAAATGTCAAGGCTTCCCGTTCAAATTGAGAGTAGTTTCTGCGTTCGTGAATGTTTTTAATCAAATGCAATGGATCGTTCAAGCCCACCAATGACGTGAGAAAGTACTGCTCTAAACCCTTCAGGAGACGCAGAGCATTGCAAGATGCTTGATAGCCCTAAATGCAGCCATTTCTTCTTGGCTCCATTTCATTTCGAGTCTTTCCTCAACAGCGTATTGAGTGGAGAAAGCATAGTGGACATATTTGGTAAGAAACTCCGGTAGTAAGAAATGAGACCCAAGAATCAACTAAGTTCCTGGATGCTGCGTGGGTCGGGTGCCTTCATGATGGCCTCCATATTCTTTTCACAGAGATGAAGACTTTCCCTGTCGATTCGGATGCCCCAAGTAGTTCATTCCTTCTTCACACACACACACACACACACACACACACACACACACACACACACACACACACACACACACACACACACACACACACACACACACACACACACACACACACACACACACACACACACACACACACACACACACACACACACACACACACACACACACACCACACACACACACACACACACACACACACACACACACACACACACACACACACACACACACACACACACACACACACACACACACACACACACACACACACACACACACACACCACACACACACACACACACACACACACACACACACACACACACACACACACACACACACACACACACACACACACACACACACACACACACACACACACACACACACACACCACACACACACACACACACACACACACACACACACACACACACACACACACACACACACACACACACACACACACACACACACACACACACACACACACACACACACACACACACACACACACACACACGCACGCACGCGCACACACACACACAAGGCAGGCTTGCGCGGAAGGCGCAGCACAGTCACAGCAAAAGCTAGAAGAGCGGCCTTTCAGAGCCTTTTGTAAACACTCTTTGGATAGCTGCTGCAAGCACACTTGCTTGACGCCCACTACGGTATTATTATTAAAGCTTTTAGGGTAGTAGACCGGCATTCGCTATGCCATTTTTCGTCATTCTACTGAGAAGCGTAGTATCCTTTGAATACTTGCAAAGAATTCTGTGACAATTGTTTATGCAGTGGCTGACGACGATGAGGAATTATGGCTAAAGTGGGTATGCGCCACAGTTAATAGGGGAACAAGAACAAGCTTTTGTACTGAGTTTGAGGATTGGACGACCGACTCGTTACGCTATTCGCACTGTGCGTCGAGTGCTTGTTCTTTCGCTGTTTTAAAATGCTTTATAAGTCGTATTAACACGATTGCTTTCCCCACATCAAGCCTGCGTAAGCCAAATTTGCCAACAAGTCCTAAGCACCGGTGTGGATCAGTCATTATTTAGTCGGCACTCACACGCGTCGGACGCAAGCATCATTTGTTCCGTAGGAGCGGCGTTTGCGGCACAAAGTAGCCGCGGTAACAGGATGACCGAAGATCAAGACGCAGGATACCAGATTATTTTGCCACCACTGCCCAAAGGACGCGTCACGCGTTTCTACATGGTGATGTGCGTGGCATGGAGACCGTATCGAGTAGATTTCTGAGACGTGCTCAGCCTGTCTACCCAATACACTTCAGCGATCATTGTTTAGTTGATTGTGATTTCTTAGAGAAACAAAATGTGGAACTTTTTCATGGGAGCTATGGAAGATGAATTCCACTTTGATCACTGGTGAATATCTCTTAGACCAGATAATGAACGGCATCAATGAAATAAAAATGTATGATGAAGTTAAGCTTGCAGAACAACGGGAAGAGTTCAAGCAGCGAATAAAAATAAAAGCTATTGATCGATCTCGCGCATTGAGTTACCAAAGAAAAAATAAAGAAAAGCAACTCCGAATGGCCTTGGAAAGACTAACTTGGAGTGCAAACAACCGGGAGAGTATAAAATTGACATGCGCAATATTAAGCAGAAACTTGCACTGCATGACGAGGAACGCTACCACGGTGCACTCGTCCGTGGTAGGGCTGAGGCTTTAGCTGCTGAAGAGACGCTAACCAAAAGAGCGTTAGGGGTGGAAAAAACAAATGCTCGACGGAATCACATCGAAAAAAATAGAGAAGGATGGTCACGAAGTAACTGATACCCGCAGCATTTTATGTGTATTTTCAAAGCATTTTGAAAACTTTTTTGCGTGTAGACAGGTAAACCTAGAAATATTTAAAGCAGAATATTTAGGACGCATGCCTCAAGTGAGCGAGGAAGTGAAAAGTGCTTTGGAATCATCTATATCTGCATTTGAATTTGAACGGGCGGCTGATAAGTTAAATCCCGGCAAGTCTCCGGGACCAGATGGTCTTTGTGCCAAGTGGTACAAGCGTTGTAAAAGTGAATTGTCTTCTATACTTGCAGGCGTTTTTAACCAGGCATATGAGGGAAAAAAATTACCACCATCCTTTGGTGAATCACGTACCGTTCTGATTCTGAAGACAGACGAGGTTGAAAAGCCCAGGCACGTCACAGCGTACAGGCCAATCGCACTGACAAACGTAGACTACAAAATATTAATGAAAATTTTGGTGGCTAGACTTCATATCGTCGGTCCACACCAAACGTGTGAAAATAAAGGTCGTTCCTATAGTCACAACTGTTCATAAAATGATGTCTGTGCTGACATCAGTCAAGCTCGTGTGGCCATACCTCAGCTGGATCGGGAGAAAGCGTGTGATTGTGTTGCCCACGCTTTTTTGTTTGCAGTATTGGAGCATATTAATGTTGGTAAGATAATTATGGACGGTGTAGCCATGGTATATCGAAAGGGTAGTACTAGACTAATAATCAAGAAGACATTTGGCAACCCCCCCCCCCCCCATTAGAATTGAGCGCTCAGTGCGTCAAGGTTGCCCTGTTAGTCCACTGTTGTTTTGCATCTGAAACATCATGTCGATCGATCTTGCAAGACGACATCATTAGTGGGTTTAGCTTACAATCCTCAGAGGTCAAACTACTCGCACACGCTGATGATGTTGCGATTTGTAGTTCTTCCTATGAAGGTGTTGAAGAATCAATCAGAGTTTCTAAATCTTTCGCCGAAGTTACAGGAAGTCACATAAACTGGTTAAGTGCCTCGGCTTTTGGCATGGATATTGGCATGAATGTTTCACAGCCAATGAATGGAGAAAAACGCCAGTTAAATATCTCGGAGTTCCGTTCGAGTCATACAAAAGTGCTGATGAATATTGGGCACAGCAAACAAACGAAATTAAAGAGAAAGCGAATAGGTGGAATGCAACCTGTCTGTCCATGTTTGCTAGGGCTACTGCATGCAACTGTTTTTTTTTTGTTGTTGTTGTCCAAGCTATGGTATGTGAATCAACTGCTGTACTGTTCCCGGGTCAACGTGCAAACATTACATCGGTTGTTTGCAATATTTGTGGGGGGTCTAACTAGGAGCCCCGCCGCGGTGGTCTAGTGGCTATAAGGTACTCGGCTGCTGACCCACAGGTCGCGGGATCGAATCCCGGCTGCGGCTGCTGCATTTCCAATGGAAGCGGAAATGTTGTAGGCCCGTGTGCTCAGATTTGGGCGCACGTTAAATAACCCCAGGTGGTCTAAATTTCCGGAGCCCTCCACTACGGCGTCTCTCATAACCATATGGTGGTTTTGGGACGTTAAACCCCACAAATCAAATCATCTAACTGGGAAAGGCTCAGTCGCACGAATTTGTTTAGACGGGTGAAGTGTGGAGGCCTTGGGCTAGAACATCTGTTTATCAAACGGTTAGTAAATAGGTTTTTCTTTTTCGCGAGATAAGAGATCCTTTCCTATTAACAGTCTGTCAAACATGACTAAGTAGACTTGCCTGAGTTTGTTGTTAGCACTCTTGTTACCATAGGGGCTGTGCAATGAGACATGAAGGAAGTTGTGGCTAACGTGTGGTTTTTGTGTGTTTGTTTTTCGACTGACTACCTGTGGTCTGTGGGAAAGAAAAAACTGTACAAAGAGTTATGTGACACTATGGTCCCCATCTCACTGTACAGAGCGCTATATACTGCACGCAAGGGTCAGAGTGTACTTACACGAGTCTAAAAAATACCGGCAGCTCCAAGTGCAAGAACGTTCTTTTTTAATTTACACACCAGAACGCTTCCTGTAAGAACCTTCCTAGAGGAACGTGGGTTTTATATGCCTTGGGAATCTCACTGTCAAATCTGTAAGAAACCGAAAACTATTGACCACGTTTTCTGCACTGTTGGGAAGGAGTGTACTTTCAGGACGTATTACAAAGAACAATTAAAAAGAGTTTCCGTTATCCCCTCATGGAATCAGGTATTTGGTAATAGAGAATGATGATAGATTACCTTTGCATTTTATCATGATGACTGATTTTCACAGTATATGGTGCTCCAGAATGGCTGGATTTTTGCTGGGACCCTGACAGGAGACCAGCAAGAAAGTATTTTAAAGAAAGTATCTCAAGGTTTCTCGAGGTAGTAAGAGCAGACGAATGTGTACCTTTATGGTTAAGGGTAAAGCCCTACTGACTATGAAGAAATTTCAGGAAGTGATGTATGTGATGTAGGAAGTAATGCTTGACGGCCTTGGTTATTTTCCTTAATGTTCGTTGTGTATGGTAATATCTTTATATTAGCACCCCGTGTGTGAACTTTAACTGGAAATAAAGGACAAAACCGGTGTGCCTCAGTGGTAGAATGCCGGGCTGGTACCCAGCGGACTTGGGTTCGAGCTCCACTGTGTCATTGGTGCTAGGTTTATTTTTTTCAATTTCTCGCGATGTGGTTACGGACACCGGCGGCGGCGGTGGACAACTGCGCGTGACCCGAGTTGTGATCTTATAACAGCTTTCGCTGTAAAATAAATTTCTCCTCCCTGAGCAATACCCTTGTCACGCCGAGCTCGCATAGTATCGTGAACCAACAGCCATATTTTACAGTGGCAAACATGTCCTCTACTTTAGGCAATGGGGACTGGTCCACCTCGCGTGATGTGCTCAAAAAAGCCACGAAATCACCCCACAATCTCAGACTGCCAACAGCTTTGAGCAGCTGTTACCGCTGGTGTGGCCCGCTCAGTGCGGGTGACAGTGATAGGATCCCTTCTTCACTCAGCCGGTCGAAGTACCTGAGGTAGAGACCATGCCTTGAATAATTTTGAGTTTACCGCTTTCTTCAGGTTGATGAGTTGCTTTCATCAAGCCAGTACAAGGTTGGCACAAGTCGCTGATTTCTCTCCACAGCTTTGTCCCTGTTTTCTGAACTGCCCACCTGAACAAAGGTGATGCTACTTTGTCCAAGAATGTTCAGTATCTGGATGATGTCACGACTACAGAGGAACAGGCCGGAACACATACAGCTGCCCGTCCGTTTCACCAGTTTTGGTGTTCACCACCAGAAGAGGCAGTTTCCTAGCGTAACAATATAGAATTTTGTTTGTTGGCTCCAACATCGGCCAAAAATGTGCTTTATGCCTGTAGGTTTTCTGCAGTCACCACATTCTTCCGGGCTCAGTGCCCACCTTTTTTTGTTTGCTCACGATATAGCGCTCGTTGCGTTTGCAAAACGCCTGGAGTCTACCCCATCCTCGTCTTCAGATCTGTTACATTGTGACAGACATTTATTGCCTTCTCGATGCCGCACACATGGCGGACACGCGGGAATACCCAGAACGCTCTCCACTTCCAAACTCGGTTGTTTGATTGATTGATTGATTGACAGACTGACTGATATGGGGGGTTTAATTGGCAGAAAGTCATGTCAATTGACATCAACACTGACGAGTCACCGCATACATACATACATACATACATACATACATACATACATACATACATACATACATACATACATACATACATACATACATACATACATACATACATACATACATACATACATACATACATACATACAGCATTTTCTCCTCCATCGAAAATGCAGCCACCTCAGCCTGGATTCGATCCCGCGACCTGCGGGTCAGCAGCCGAGCACCTTGGCCACTAGACCACCGCGAGGGGGCAACGTTTGCGTAAGTTGTTTTTGCAGATACAGTATTCAACACTGATGTTTACGTGCTTCTGGAGCTAGGACTCATGAGGCCACAACCGCTTTATCCGTTTTATTACATTTTTAGCTGTATGTACGAATATCGGTCAAATGCTGTTCACTTTTGATGTCTCAGTTTGAATTTAAAAATGTAAAACTGAGGAGAAGTATACGACTCTTAATACTACTGTTCCTGCTGTATTTCAACCACAGTTACGAAGTAATGTCTCCGTGCTTTATAGTCGCTACTGTGTACGATCTTATCTTAGTTTACGTAATTGTAATGTGTGTGTGTGTGTGTGTGTGTGTGTGCGCGCACTGAATGTAACCGTAATGTATTTCAAAAGTTCACGAATATTTCTGTCAAATAAATTGTTGCGGAAATCTAGGGCTGCTTTGAAGGTGGTTGCCTTGCTATCCGAAAACTATGCGAATAGTATTAGAATGACATTCGTATCCTATTCAGCGTTATCGCTGTTTCATTCGTGTCCAGTTTGGTTCAAAAATTAACTTTTTCGCACATTCCTACAAAAACTGTGAAGGGTACGTTTTGACTACGCCATGATTTCTCATGCATGTGCACACATACCATATAAAATTGAGATATATTGATACACTAAACCAGCTGTTGACGGGCCAATCAAAACCACCCTGGATGTTTTTTTGTTTTCTAAACAGGTCGTATTGCCGAAAAACGGCTGGTTGTTGCAAGGGGGACGGTTATTTTCCACACACACACACACACACACACACACACACACACACACACACACACACACACACACACACACACACACACACACACACACACACACACACATATATATATATATATATATATATATATATATATATATATATATATATATATATATATATATATATATATATATATATATATATATATATATATATATATATATTGTGGTGTCTGACTGCCATTTCCCCGTTCCTGTGACGGCGTGGGAGGGCAACGGGGGCACACTACCAATCTTCCTTCCCTTTCATATCTTTCCTATATGTCTTGCGCGACAAACGAATGATCGAGCGCGTGTTCACGTGAAATGGACCCGTTCCAATTAGACAGAGCGCAGCGATTCCGCGGAGGAATCTCGAGAGAACAGGATGCTTGTACCGGGGGAAACCGTCGTGGATGTCCGATGACGTCTATAAAGCGGCCGGCCTTTGACATACCGTGCCCCTGGCCGCCCAAGCGCTGCGCTGCTGTCCAGCCGCCGCGCGCTTCCCCGCGTCGGGCCGAAAGGGGGGGAGAACCCTTCTTGCCCCCGCGGCCACGGGCGTCTCGTAAATTTTCGCTCCACGAATGCCGAAAACAAAAGCGGACGCCTCAGCCGCCGCGGCTCTCACCCCGCAGAGGTGGCGCGTGGGGGATGGGGGGGTAGGCGCATTAAACAGGCCCCGTCAGCCGAGATCCGTATGCGGGAATCTTATTTACGGCCGCGTTGGCCACCGCTACGCCCGAATCCCGGACCCCGCGGTGGGCGCTGCACTGCGCAGACGTGACGCGACACGGGGCCGCGAACTGGGCGGCCCGTCCCCCGCACACCACGGAAGGACCCTGTGCGCACCCCTGGGCCTTGGCAGAGTTACATGGCCGTTAGGTTGAGCAGTGCGCGCCACGCTCCGCGAACAAGGCGCAGCTGGTCTTTCCAACCGGAAGAAAGGTTAAATCGGACAGGCGTCAACTCTGGTTGTAGCATAAAGTCTTCCGAAAGAGGACAGATCAGGAGACCCTTTAAGCTGACCGTCCCAGCATAGGTCAGTGCACGCACGCGTGCTGGCTCATAGAGAGAGGAGCTGGACGTGCGAAAGAGCACGTTTGTCCTTGGAAAAGAATTAATGTTCACTCCGTCCTGGACGGCACTATATAGCCTAGAACTTGGCGAATTTCCGGCAGTTTACATCAATCACGAAGAAACACGCGTGAATTTCCGGTTTACTTTGCAGACGTGCGCTAAATGTGAGTAGATTTTTTTTTGCTTGAACAATCTCTCACGCTATAATTTTGTTCGAACACCAGCCGATGGTTACACTCGTGTATTAGAAGAGTGCCATGTACGAAAAAAAGACCGTGATGTAGAAGAGCACCTTTGGAAAGAGGGATTAAGACAGAGAGAGAGAGCCAATATTCCTTGCGGAATAGTCTTCGGTGAAACCGACGTTAAAACAGGACTTAGTGTGTCCGTGCTTGTATAGTGATCGTGTGGGTGAGTATAAAAAAAAAAGGTGGGGGAGTATGCGTCTACGGGGAAGTGATGGAAGTTTAGGATGAAACATTCTAAAGTAGCGGAAAACATTTCGGTGCAAACTGTTTGAAGAGTGGCAATGTGGTTCAGAAAACTCTTGAAAATCTCCAATATAAATTGAGCATGCACAGGCGTCACAGTGTTAACGTGCGTTAAAGGGGAGCTTAATGTATACCATTAAAATACATGTAAAGATCCTATTTTAACCAAGCTCGTTAAGTCCTGGGTCAAGAGGAAAATGATGCGTTTTGAGAGAACAGAACAAAACTTTGGCTTTTGGTTAGATTTACGTGAGCCCATTGAATTGGTACCGTTCAGCGAATAGGGTGTGCTACAACGCGTGGTCGCCTTCTATGCATACTGGAAATGTCATGTTGACAACACAAAGAAAAGAAACTAAGACTTTGGCTCACTGACGGAACCTCATGGATATGAATTGAAAATAGGGCTTCACACGGAACCTCGGGGACTCACTGGTTGATAGCGTATACTGTGACATTGGTCATTGATGGTCATTATTCCTCCCGAAGCAGGTTTTGTCGAGGTTATGCATGCGCAGCAGGTGTGCAATGAAAGTTTCAACACCAGAGCACGCAAGCTTGTTGAGATGTATGCATTTGGCTTCTATAGGAGCCAAACGCAATTAGGGGTTCATGCCCACTTCGCTAGATGCGCTCAGAAACCTGCATCATGAAGTCGGCATAATTAGCGATCGCTGAGCAGCCAAAAATAAATCCACATTGATTTCGAATGCGAGAACTTTTTACGCTTAACGACAGCCGTATGAGTAGGTAAATAAAGAAGTCGAGAAAAAGGCATCAACCAGAGAAATGGACGCGTGATTAGCAGCATCTCTTTTGGCGCCGGACTTGAACGTAATGAAAATGCTTGTGGTTTCTCATACGCATTGGAAAGTGCAATTACTCAGACATTTATTGTAAGTTGGTGTCAGTGCTAGAGCTAAGACACTGCAGTAAACTATAATAACGCTGACCGGGAGCCCATCTGGCCCTCAGGACTGGGAATTCTCCGCTAAGCGTACAGTGTTGGATGCTCTAGCATAAGAGCATCAAGTATGAACAGTTCTATGACTCGACGTCTCATGTATAAAGGCGAACTCGAATAGACGACGAAAGAAAGCAATGTATGCTTCAACTTCGCCGTAGGAGTCCCTGAACACACAGATACACTCCCCAAGTTTGCTGAAGCGTGCACAAAAGTGCCTCCAAAGGTCCACCAGCCAGTCAGAGTCAAAAGAGCTCTTCCACAATCGATTAGTCTAAGACTTGTGATGCCACCTATGTGCTAAGCTGTAGCTTTTTTAATTCATAATAATAATAATAATAATAATAATAATAATAATAATAATAATAATAATAATAATAATAATAATAATAATAATAATATGAAGAACAAGAAGAGGAATCAAATGTTCACTGTGGCACTGGAAGCCGTACCTCTTGAAGTTTTAAAAAAAATAGACGAATGGGGTATACAAAGTATGTCAGATAGAGATACAAACATGGAAAAAACAAAGAAACTCAGGGCACCGACGTGAATGTTATAAAATAATGAAATACGAGTACTGTTCCCATTTGTACTAATTGCCAGGAGTGCTGCTGCAGATGATGATAATCTCTA
Organism: Rhipicephalus annulatus; assembly: GCA_013436015.1. Taxonomy (NCBI): domain Eukaryota; kingdom Metazoa; phylum Arthropoda; class Arachnida; order Ixodida; family Ixodidae; genus Rhipicephalus; species Rhipicephalus annulatus. The sequence goes on along the minus strand of WOVY01002978.1, from coordinate 88,730 downwards.
TGTATTGTTTACACTCACTGTGGCAGATTGGACAAGAAACGAATAATTTATAAGCAAAAGTGATCATATGCGGATTTTATGACTAATTAGTTACAGAATAGTTATAATAAAATATAATGCCAATTTAGACACTTGAGATTGAAGCCACCCTGACTCTATAATTTTTTTCCCGGTGACAGTGTTTTAAAGAGGAGGCTCCCAAGAATAATATATTTGAAATATTGAAGTGCAATCTAATTCGAATAAACACCACTTTGAGAATGTTTCCGCTCAGTAAAATGAAGCGGTTGCATGTAAAAAGTAATGCTCCATTGTTTTTTCCTTGTTAAAAATCTAGCATAAAGGGGAAAGAGCCAGACCAGCTGTGTGCATGTAATAGTTTACTTTCGCATTGCTACGGCGTAATTTTCTAAAAATAACTTCCTCTGTTCGTGTTGAACAGGAATTTCTGCGCCAAAAAAGCAAGAGCCGCAGATGCTCGTTTAGATGAGTTATTAATGCGTTCGCAGTCTCTTGAAGTGTGACATGCCTTTTAAATATGTCATGAATTATGAGGGCTGCTGTCGTAAGAATCGAGAATATCGAGTCATTATAAGTGAGGCGTCCACCATCTCATTGGTTGATTGTTTGTTGATTTGTTTTTCCTCCAAACCTATGGGAGATTGGCCAAGATTGCGTGGTTGAGGGATTATTATTATTATTACTATTATTATTATTATTATTATTATTATTATTATTATTATGCCAATTTTTCTTCACACCGAGCATTGCGGGGGGGGGGGGGGTGCACAACAATAGAGAAGGCAGGGAGGTTAACCAGGCACATGCCCGGTTTGCTACCCTACGCTGGGGGAATGGGAATGGGACATAAAGATGAGAGAGAGGGGAAAGAGAAGAGAAAGAGAGAAAAAAAGGACTGTCAGTCAATCGGCTGGCGCGTATGCAGCGGTGGCACTACACAAAAGTTAAAGGTTGTCAAGTAGGCCTGTAGTCCTCAAAAAACACAAGACAGCTTTGACTACTTTCTGAGCCGACGTAAGGCGAGGACGGTGTTCCAGTAGCATCTGCATAGAGAGTGGCCGATCGTCCAATTGTCGCAATGCGTCCGAAAGCTTCTGCCTTTCGGAGGCAAATCGAGGGCAATGGCATATCAGATGGTCCATGTCTTCTTTGGCGCAGCAGACGTCGCATTCCGCATTGTCGGTCAATCCGATGAGAGCATTGCAATACATGCAAATGTACTGCTGTAGAAAATGTGGACACATTCAGATACTTAGGCGTCCTTTTTCACAGTGGTATGTCTTGGCAGCATCCCATGGCATTTATATGTTCTAAACTGAGAAGTGTGGCATGTCTGCTTTTCAACATAAAGAGCTTTGTGCCTCTGCCAGAGAAGAAAATGATAGTTCATTCACTAGCATATAGTGCTGTGAGATATGGTATAACAGTTTTCACAGTTTGCCCAGAACGCTGGAAAACACGCATAAACAGTTTGCTTCGAAATATTCTAAATAGTGTTGCTTACGATAATGAGGCAGATGCCAATATTCTTTTTCATTATTTAGGTTTTTCTGGTTTCCACGATTTGTTTACAAAAACAGTTGTTCTAAAATACAACTGGCGTGATCACTTTAATGTGCCATACCTTGCACGTCGACCGCTGAGAGAGAGAGGGAAAAACACATTTTACTGTACCGTGATTTTCAATCTACCAGATATGAAGAAGCGTATAGAAGTGTATTTATTCCCAAAATTTTCAATGAACTTCCTGAAGAGTTTTGTTCAGCTACTTGAAAAAGCAATTAAAGAAATCCCTTTCCGAGCTATAAAATCACATGGCTATACTATGGTCTACTTGTATGTCATATGTGCTCCTGATCCCTCCTTTTTTCTCTTTTTTTACTTACTGCTAGTAAAAAATCAATGGTATTAATTGTTTAGTCTGTTAGTTGGGAAAAAGAAACAAAGACAGTTTCTGTGACCTTATTGTGACCACATCGCTGTAACTGCGGCTCTGCCGGGCCTAGTCACACAAGTCCTCTGAGGCCTAATTAGACAGGCTAGTTTCTATGTATTTGTCATTATTATTATTATTATTATTATTATTATTATTATTATTATTATTATTATTATTATTATTATTATTATTATTATTATTATTATTATTATTATTATTATTGTTATTATTATTATTATGAAAGGTTGACGCCACATATAGGCGCCGTGGCCAAAAGAATAACCTTACGTCTTCAGAGAATATATAAGAAAGATGGTGAGAAAAACCTATCACTTGACGTCGAGAAAGAATGGAGCACAGTGCAAAATCACAGTTTTGAGCCACGATTAAAATTTGCATTTTTGGTGGGGACTGAGAGATAATATTGTGTTTCAGTTTTACCAATATTGTTCTTTTTTTCTTTTGTACTTGCATTTCCGAAAAGCTTTACGTGGTCTATAGAGTGATGATATTCACGAAACTCAAGCTTAAATGCACACAGACGTAAACCAATACGTCGGCAACCGGAAGCGCGTCGCAGCCAATAGCGACATAGTATTTCTTTCTCTCGTTGAACAGATCAGCTGCCTGCTGTTGCTGCTTTTGCTTTGTTTTTTTTTCTTGTCGACACTCTCGAGGCATTGTGTGTCGCCTACAGCTGCACTACGAGGGCAACAAGCAAACGCCAAACAAAAGAAAATTTAGAAAGCGACGGAAGGGAAGCGGCCAGAAAAAGAAAAAAAAACAAATCAAAAACAAAGTCGAGAGGAGGTGAAGCCACAGTTGTAGCAGAGCACAGTCTGTCGCCTCGCCATCGTTGTGAACCGCGCTCATTTGTTTGACAACACACTCGGAGGGGAAAAAAAACGTTGCTGTAAAATGGCGAGGAAAATGGGAGGGGGGGGGGGTGATATGCCAGTGCTTAGAAAAAACAATTAAAAATAAATAAATTAAAAAAATGAGACCCGCGCGCAGAGGAGTGATGGGTTTGCTACGCTACGCTGCTGCGGCGCGGCCCGAACGACCCGAGGGAGCGCCTCTCGGTGGGAGCACGCGGAAGTTTTATCGGCGGCGGCAGCACGGGTTGTCGCTGCGCGCACCAGTTCCATCTCCCGGCGGGCCACCGTCGCTGCGTGCCCCGGTGGTGAAATGAACGGCGCGACCGCGTCGAGACGGACTGAAGGAAGTCGGCGATCGGGGAGGAACTGTCAATCACGACGGAGCCCACCTTCTTTGTTCTGTCGCCTTGTTCCTGTTTTTCGAACGAATCGGCCGCCTTGCCATTGTTCTCAAACTTGGCTTGTAGATGATTTTCGCAACCAAGTTCAACCAGGAAGGGCGCTGCTCCGCCGCCTCTCCGCGCTTTCTCCGTGCCTCGCGGCAACGGAAGAGAAACAGTGACAGAAAGAAGGGGGAAAAAAAAGAGCGGATATGTCGACAGTAGGAATCGACGCTGCGGCATTTCTTTTGTTTCGCGCTAATTAATCACCGCTCTGTCTGTTTGTGGCGCCAGTGATCGTTCTGTCATGTTCGTCACGCTCGTGGTTGCGCAACCCGCGGTGCGTGGTTATTGATCCGGACGCTCCCAGAGAGGGCGGGTTCAAGCACCCGCAATCACCCCCCTCTCCCCGACACCCTGCTCCTGTATCCCTATAGCACATTCTGTGCACCCGACACCGAGTACTGCTCTGCACTAGGGCGGCAGAACCACGGCATCTTTTCCTCTCTTCAACCTCTCCTCCTCCTCTCTCTGTGCGCCCGGATGCGTGGCGTTTGATTGCTCGTGTACACAGGTGCGTTGTGCACGCGGGTGAAGCCACACCAAACAACAAATCATACAGCAACGTTGGTTCTAGAAGAACAACGATAGAGTACGCAAATTGTCTCTTTTATTTCTGGGTTCCATCTGTTGTTCTTGACGATTGCGCACTAAATTTTGGGTGTCTCGTTTCAACTGCTTATTCTCACTCAATAAAGGTTAACTGAGAGCCCCGGGCATACCTCATAACTGAATAAATACCAGTACTTCTACCTGGCTACTCTAAACGAAGTCCGTGAAGGCGGACTTCATTTAGAGGTCGCGTGCCATCTACAAACGAGTGATTGCACAGAATAGGTTGACTGACGCCGTTGTGAAGTGGAGTGAATCAATTCTGGCATTAAGATTGCTTAGTATTCTCCTATGTTGAAATTCTCCTAATTCGTTCATATCGCTTTTTAATCCAGGGGTCTCACCCGTGCGGACCTTTCACTGGCGAGCCGTCCCACACATGACTGCTGCCATCCTATATAAATAAATATATTGTTTTTTGAAATGAATGGTTCAGCCCTCTTGCAAATGGGAAGAAGAGAGTTGTTCGTTTAGGAAAATTAACAACTCGCTGGTTGTCAATTCACGGATGACCCCTTGTGATCGACCATGAGGATCATCCCCGCACAAGAAGTTAATGCGGATATTTCTTCTCTATAGTCACAGTTGAGCATCGCCACAACATCAAGCTAGCGTATCTCTCACTATAACAGTCTTTTTGTGCTTCGCAAGAGATAACGTTCTGTGGTTCTTCCAAATGATACTCGCAGAATGTTTTTCTCTATTACGATTACCAGCGATCTGTTTGACTAAGCTGAGCATATGTGATTGGTTTCAAGTATTTTTTCTTTTTTTTGTTTCAGCCCCTGCCCACGGCAAGATATCTCTTAGTCTCCTTTTATTTGTTCACATTTACATTACATGTACTATTAATAACATTCAGCATACTTCCCCTGGAATTATTGTATATTAGTTCTCATTAATGTTGTGTCTAACATATAATATAAAATGCTGCAACTTTTGCATTAAAAATTCCGCCAAGTTGGTAACAACAAAGTTAATCTAAGAAGTTTTGTTAAGTGGAGAGAGATAGAAACGTAGGGCAAAGTCAGAGAGGTTAACCGAGCATCTGCTTGGTTGGCTACCCTTCACGAGTTTTCGTTGATTGATATGTGGGGTTTAGAGTCCCAGAACCATGTGCACCGTATGATTATGAGAGACGCTGTAGTGGAGGGCTCCGGAAATTTCGACCACCTGAGGTTCTTTAACGTGCACCCAAATCTGAGCACATGGGCCTACAACATTTCCACCTCCATCGGAAATGCAGCCGCCGCAGCCGGGATTCGAACCCGCGACCTGCGGGTCAGCAGCCGAGTATACCTTAGCAACTAGACCACAGCGGCGGGGCCTTCACGTCTTTTCAGTCAATTTAAGTATCGGCAAAGTATTTTTGCCTACGCGTAGATTGCGTCTGTGAAGACGGCATGAAGGTGCCTTACAATCATTGAATTTTTATAACTAAATCTGTATTGCCTACATGCCCCCCCCCTCCCACCCTGCACACACGCATTTCACACAGCGATATAAGGATTTGAGACGACATTATTCAATTTCATTCTAAGTCCGGAAATTCCACGGTTGTTCTCCATTTAGAAAAGCCTAACACATCGCTTCCCTCACTATCGTAGTCAATCATAACTTTTGCGAGCATGCTCTTGCTTATATTTGGAGTTAGGCTAACAAAGGTGGGGTAAACGCGACAGATGACGATAGCATCACTGCTCCATAATCCCCCATTACATGCATGAATCGTGGAATCACCAACGCGTGCGCGAATGTTGATTCCTTGCTCGTTTGCTTTGCGAACAATGCCGGCATTCCAACCGGTGTCTTGTCTATAAGTTCGCAGTTGAAAACAGGCTGCCCAGGGTTTTCTGCTGCATCATTGGTTGGAACGACCACTTGAATAAACTAATTTCGACGAGACCGGCTACCCCACTTCTAATGAAGAAATGGACTCCGATCCCCTGAAAACTTTTATCTTCAACGCCTATCTGATCTTTTAGGCCACAGGGTTGCAACACACCCTGCCGTCATGTCTGGGCTTTCACACGTACAAGAGTAATTCATTGCACACACACACACACACACACACACACACACACACACACACACACACGCACACACACACACACACACACACACACACACACACGCACACACACACACACACACACACACACACACACACACACACACACTGCATGTTTTTGTCCGATACCCTCGTCAAGAACACGCTACAAGGAATCTTCGTTTGCTTGCATGCATCAAGGCTTGAAGTTTGTGGGGTCAGTCCAAGTACCTGCGTACTGTCGTCTCTACGGATTCAATCCATCTATGACGCTGAAACTCTCGCCAATGCACCGCATACAGTTATAGACGTGGCTTTTAGGAAAATATACTCATTCGTTATCGGGATGCCAGACACCTACATCTTCGACTCCTGCTATGGTGAAGAGGTGAGAGAACATGCGTATGAGTAATCGTTTTAACGTGTGTTAACGTCTGTTAACTAACTAAGCTATATTACCATTTCATTGGAAAATATCCTCGGACCATGGCATCACGGCTGGATGGTTTGAAAAGTGACTGAAGTATTTCTGCATTTTTTTTTAAACTGAAGTAGGTGATCTGTTGAGACCTAGTATAGAAGGCCACTCACGTTCACATCTCCACTGTGATAGTGGTCCCCGCTCTAACGCTCTTCTTTCTTGCTTTTCATCCTTTTAACACCCTTCCCCTGCGTAATGTATAAGCGGACGCATGTCGGATACCCCCCCCCCCCCCCCATTATTTGTAACTAGAATGCAAAAAAGAAAAAAAGTAAAACTTCCTGGGCACTTTACCTCATTTGGTATGATGTGCAATATACATGTATAGGAAGACTGACTGTCCTATACAAACCTTCCCTTCATTCCTTCAAGCTTCACGACCTTTTCGAGACAAATAGATGTTCAAGACTTTTACGATGGTGTGTTTCTCCGACCAAAACACTGCATAAAAATCTCTTCACGTTTGCCTCATTCGGACTCAGGTCCTGCAGTTAAATTGATCAATGGAAAGTATGAACTGGAAATCTATTTTGCTGAACTCATGGCATGGATGAACTCTTTCATGTTGCTGTCGCATACGTGGTACTTCATACACTGTGCGTTGTAAACTGGGCAATGAAATTTGTCTACCATAGCCGCCGGGTGGTTGGGTTGGCCACACTTGTAAGCTCGGCTAGCCGCGGTGGTCTAGTGGCTAAGGTACTCGGCTGCTGACCCGCAGGTCGCGCGATCGAATCACGGCTGCGGCGGCTGCATTTTCGATAGAGGTGAAAATGCTGTAAGGCCGTGTGCTCAGATTTGGGTGCACGTTAAAAAACACCAGGTGGTCGAAATTTCCGGAGCTTTCCACTACAGCGTCTCTAATAATCATATGGTGGTTTTGAGACGTTAAGCCCCACTAATCAATCAAATAAATCATTAAAGCACTTATAAGCTACTATCTCAGGTTTTCATCCACATTCATTCTAACACAATAGACCATACAGTATTGCACAGTTGTAACAGAGGTGGTACTGTACAATTATATTATGCCTAACATACAGTATGCATTTAACCGACTTTACCAGAAGAAAGACGTCAGTGCGAGAAAGACTGCGTCGCTTTAACTGTAACGTGGGAGCGCACGGCATCAAAACAATGGGCAAGGCACCGCGCAACCTGTGTGAGCGAGACATGCGTAGTAGTACGTGGGCAGCGGGTGAACTGCGTGCGTGGCTGTTGCCAACGGGGCAAAGAGCCGAGCGTGTTTCTCCACGAGAAGCTGCGCCATTCACGCGAGGAAGCGACCCTGACGACCAGCACTTTCACTGCCGCCCGATAGGCGCGAGGTGCACCCGATGATGGCGCGTGTTCAGAATACAATCCGGCCGCCAAGGCTCCTCCGGCTATTGTCAGTTAGCGAGCCGATCGGCGCTTGAAGTCGCTCTTGTGAAACGCCCGTTCGTGAGGAGCGGCTTTCGGGCGGAGCCTTCGAGGCCCAGTTGTGCCACGCTGGTGATGTATTTATTTTCGCCACTTTCACGGTCAGGCGGCGGGACCTGTTTCTGCAGCGCGGCCCGTGGGCGCTGCACCCAACTGCGTCGGGAATTCGGTTCGAACGCCTTGGCCGCGCCACCGACGCCTACCCGGGGGATGCGAGCAGCCTTGAAAGCGGTTACGCAACGCCGACTCTCTTTCGCTCTGTGTAATACGCTTTTGCCGAAGCTCTTAAGGATCAAGGCCGAGAAAACCGGCAGCCCTGCTTTGGGACTCTGCCGAGTCGCCCGTTACTTTGGCAGCGAGCGCTTTATCCGGCGCCCAATTAGAGGACGCCGAGGCCAGCGGAGAAACAAAGCCGGGGTGCTCGGGGGCCCAAGGCGCAAGGCCACCGCTAATTGCGCGCCCACAATGAAGACGAAAGTGACGCTCCCCTTGATCTTGTCCTGGCAGGGGCATCTACGGCCGCGGCTGTGGCACGGGGCTGCAATGCACGCACAGGTTGGCCGCCTACCCACCCACTGCGCATGCACTGGCAGCGTGGCTGCGAATCGCGCGCTTCATTACAGCAGACGGCTAACCGCCTCTCAATCCGTGGCTGCGCATCACTATATTTGTCATATACCTGAGCTGCCCCCCCCCTTTTTTTTCTCTTATGCTGGCCGACCCACCGGCCTTGGCTAAATGCAAGGCACGACCAGGGCTGCAGGCAGTCTGACACACCCCCTCTCGATGCGAGTCATGGCTGCGGGTGGCGACAGCGCTGCAGAAGCAAATTGTGCCTTCAACCGCAATCGCCTAATCATACGATGGACATGATACGTGTCCCCCGCATGCATTTTCAAGCACCAGGGGATGCCCACTCCAAGAATTCCCATACCGCGATCACAGACATACACCACATACTCTCAAAGCACTTATACGTATTTACCGGGCAAGCACATATGCAACCCGGGAACATCGCTTTCCAGCTTGTCCAAAAGAGAAAACGGATCATAGAATAGTTTTCATGTATGTATGTATGTATGTATGTATGTATGTATGTATGTATGTATGTATGTATGTATGTATGTATGTATGTATGTATGTGTGTGTATGTATGTATGTATGTGTGTATGTATGTATGTATGTATGTATGTATGTATGTATGTATGTATGTATGTATGTATGTATGTATGCATGTATGTATGTATGTATGTATGTATGTATGTATGTATGTATGTATGTATGTATGTATGTATGTATGCATGTATGTATGTGTGTACGTATGTATGTATGTATGTATGTATGCATGCATGTATGCATGTATGTATGTATGTGAACGTGTGCGTTGTTCGGACTCCGGCCGGGCCGCGGGGCGGCGAACCCTGAGGTCCTTGAGGCGCACAGTCGGCCCACTCTGCCAATTAGGGCGTCGCGGCCAGCAAGGCCACGCTGTCTGATCGCAGCGCTTCCCGCGCTGGACCACTTCCAGATCGCGGCCCCTCCTCGTGTGCGCGCGGCTTATTTTTTGCTTCACTTTCTCCAGTTTCTCGCTTTTCAAGGGCAGCCACATCACCGACGCTGCACCTGCAATCAGCGTCTTTAGAAAGCGAAGGTCGGCTGCATAATGCTCCGCTCGTCTTGGGCGAGGGACGTCTGAGCTGGCCATCTCTGAAGCAGCCTCCTCTCGTCCTCTCCCGAAGACAAAAAAAGCACCCTTCTGCGCCCACCGCTCTCGAGAAACAGGGGTCCCGTAAAGCAAGCAAGCGCCGCAAATTGTGAATCGAGACAAGGACGCAGCCTTGCCACGACACTGAAGCGGTGACGTTGAGTAACTTGGCATTGGCTGCGCAAAATCAACACTTCTGGATTGCCGAACGGACTCTCTTCATTACTTGGATTGCTGCACCCTGCCAGAACAGACTTCGCGGCTCCATTCAGCTGAATCTTCTTGCTGTCTGGATCTCAGCATTTTCCTCCTTGTTGGTAGCTGCTGCAGCAGCTCGATGTTCGCCAAAATTCACGCACCTTTATTTGTAGGAGCTCGCAAACTTCATTTACCTCGCTCATTATTCCATATCTTAAGCGTGGCTTGTGACATCAGCAGAAGCGAGCGTTCTGCTTTTATAAGCGGTGGCAGCACTTTTGATAGAGGCGAAAAGGCTGTGGGCCCGTTTGCTCAGATTCGGGTGCAGGTTAAAGAACCCCAGGTGGTCAAAATTTCCGGAGCCCTCCACTACGGCTTCTCTAATAATGATATGGTGGTTTTGGGATGTTGCACACCACATACCATCATCATCATCATCATCTGCTCTTATCACTCGTATCGAGAATTTCACCCAGTCTACAGAAGTGTATGCTTTGAAATGAAGCTAAAGCGGTGTTCGTATTTTTTTATTTCCCTTTCCTCCTTACGTTCCCTAAACCAAGGGCAAACACTATATACTGCCAGCACTTACCGAAGCGTCATATAATATATTTATCTTTGTCTAGTAGATGCCTCACAACTTCTATTGAATTTCAGCTCTAAGTTCAAGATATAACTTACGAGACGTAGGGTTCCATGCAGTATGACGCGAGCTTCTCGGGGAGACGAGTTTCCTCCGAGCTTGCTCTGCGGAGGCCACGGCATGAAGACAGTGCGGAAAGCGTAGTATCAGCGTCGGCAAAATATGGCTACAAGAACGCGCGTGGTGTTGGAAACGCATGTGGGACATTCGCGGCGGTTTATCAAATAAAAACCACGTGATAACACGTCGGCGCCGCCACTCGGTCAACATTTTAACAGTGCAGCGATGTCAGCGTGATTCTCGGGCTATCGTTTTGCCAACTGAAAAACGCGCCTCCCACAGGCGTGTTCGTGGGCGTTTGTCCCCTTTCGGGCAGGTTCTTTCTTTCACACCTGCAGCATGGAAACTTCCACTCCCAGCAAGGGTTCACACGCCGCACTCTCGTGCTGCTCGTATAGCTTCTATCAAGTATTGCAGACAAATACAAAGACAAATGGCCACCAGGGGCACTTGCATCATGGCAGCAACACGGCTGTGATTGGATACGTCGTGAGCGCGGTGAAATTGAATGCGATACATGGCAGCGACGTGATGATACAACTTTTACTTCTGCGTGCGAGTGTGCATAGTCTGCGCGATAAAGTTGATAGATGAATCGTGCCGCTCGCTGGCGTTGCGACGTGAGCACTGCTCCTCGGCAAAAGCAAAAGTGGTGGGCGGAACTGTTATTCGCCGCGGGCGTCTGTCAATCAAGCTGATCGACATGCGAACTCAAATACAAACTCGTTGATTCTGAAAAGGCCCCAGTTCAACTCGTCACTGTCATGGTGCTTGTGTGACTGTCAAGCGTTTGATACGGTGGACACTAAGCAGCAGCTTCTTTGCATATAAAGTAATTTGATCATCTTGCACTACTTGTGCAAGGTGGGAGCCATAGAGGAGCAGTGATAATCTAGCGTCTTTCAGCTTTTTGATTCGGTCGTCGAGTCATCCCATTGTCTGCTTGGAAGTGAAGGCCGCGACAGCTCTGTTTTAGTTTGGTTATACTAATTTACTAGGGCTTAATGAGCATAACAATGAGCAGTTTTGACTTAATTCATAAGGTTTTAATTGAAACGGCAATAGTTATCTCGTGTGCAATTAACAAAGCCACTATTAGTGTAGAGCTGTTTAACGTAATTATTATTAGCACGATCCCAATAGTCATCATATGAGTAAGGTATAATTATCATGGCTTTACTTAGCGTGTTCACGATTAGCGTCGCGTTAATTAGCATGGTTGAGCTAGTGTGTCAATTTGCATGTTTTAGTTGGCATGGTTCTAGCTTCACATGGCTTCATTTCTATGGTCTTGTTAAGATGTGGCGTAATTACGTCGGTCTCACCACGACTTGGCCTAATCACCTATAGGTTATAGCATGACCTGGCATAACTAATCAAGTATACCACCAACCTAATAGCTAATTAGCCGCCCACAACGGTTCGGGTGCTAGGGGACGATGAAGGCGACGAAGTAGGCACGCACTGGCCGAGCAGCAAGCTAGAATGTACAGGTTGACCATGATGCTTTGATTAACACGTTGTGAAACAATCGACCGGAACGAATCTCAGATGCCACTGTGTTGATTATTTTAAAGCAGAGTTATTACAGACATTAAAAGCTTCAAAATAAATTTAAACACGTTGTGCCTCTAAAAATTATAATCCCGAAAAGTTTCTGGCATGTTTATTGCTTGGTGCACTTCTGCACTCACTGGAACGACAAACAAATGAAAGAAGATGTCTGTGGTTTGAAAACACCGCCAAACTTTGTCGACCCTCCTTGACGTGATGCCGTATTCCGTCATAACCCTTGACATGCAGCGCTCTGAGGGGTGAATTTGACTATTTTCGTACTGTTTGCCCATTCAAAAGGGGGTGTCCACAAAGCTCGGAAAGATCCCGAGTTTCGCCAAGCCGGGCGATCCTGCATATTCCCCTCATTGTCGCTTCGTTCTTCGCTGTTTGTTGCTTTCTCCCTAGTGGTGCCGTCATCAACTAACCTTGCATAACCGGCCTTCCGTGTACACGTGTATGTACGACTTAACGTCATAAAATTTGTGTCATTCTTTCAAGATCGTTTACCGTGGAAGTTGGTAAGAACACTTTCCACATGCCGCGGTTGTCAAACGGTTATGGTACCTGACTCCTGATCCGAAGGTCGCAGGATCAAATCCTGCTCGCGGCGACTGCGTTTCAAAGGAAGCAAAATTATACAACGCGCAATTCAACTTCAAATCGAACTGGGATCTCTGAAGGGATAATGAAATCAAACAGAATAATTGACTGCATTTTATATGTTCACAGTGAAAATACATGGGACGTGAGACTTAACGCGTCAAAAACCAAATGCATTGCATTCACCAACCATGCAAGAAAACTCCAATCAATTTCAGTTATACTCAGCCTATTCTAAAAATACCATCAGGTAAAATACTTGGGCTTTATAGTCTTAACTGCTATCTCATCTGTAGGACCACTGAACGGAGGTTATCTTTCCTGCTCAGAAAGCTGCGTAATATGCTCCACCAAATGTGCAATAAAATGCCTACAAACCACTGTTTAGACCATATTTACTGTATGTTGATTTAATCTGGAGCCCTTACCAAAACCACCTAAGTGATAAAATTGAACGCTTACAAAAACTAGCTGCAAAATTCATATAATCTGTTTATTCTACAGGCAACGCAGCATATCTAAGCTATTAGCGAAAGCAAAGCTCGATCTACTTTCACCACAAAGAGTAGTTTCAAAACTGAAATTCATTTATGTTTTGTACCATGATAGTTTAAAAATTCTAAGATACTAACCATAGTAAAACAATCAGACAGCCTTTCAGCGGCGTTAACACAGACAAATATTCACTCTTTCCCTCAGCAATCTCTTATTGAAATGAATTGCCTGATAGTGACGATAGTTATAGCGCCAGAACAAAACGACGACACAGAGACAAGAAGAACACGAAGGACACGAGCGCTAACTTCCAACTGAGTTTATTGCGCAGAGCGCGAAAATATATAGAGGAGACAGTAACCATGTGACAAAAACCATATGGCACAAAGAGCAGAACATGAGTAAGAGAAAAACAAGAACAAAAAACAAAAGTACAGAACAAAGGCAAAGAAAAATTTATAAGGAAACGAAACAGAAAAGTAAAGACAATAAACAACTTGTGCGCACCGAAACCTTCGAGGAACCTTAGTTCCTTCTCTGACAGGGACCTTCGAGGAACTAAGGTTCCTCGAAGGTTTTGGTGCGCACAAGTAGTTATATTATCTTTACTTTTCTGTTTCCTTTTCTTACAGATTTTTCTTTGCCTTTGTTCTGTGCTTTTGTTTTTTGTTTTTGTTTTCCTCTTACTCATGTTCTGCTCTTTGTGCCATATGGTTTTTGTCACATGGTTACTGTCTTCTCTATATATTTTCGCGCTCTGCGCAATAAACTCAGTTGGAAGTTAGCGCTCCTGTCCTTCGTGTCCTTCTTGTCTCTGTGTCGTCGTTTTGTTCTCGCGCAATAACTATCGTCATGCCATACCAACTAGCCCAAGCTGCCACACTTCTAAGTTACATGCCTGATTGTGTTGTGAATTGTGCTAATTCTTTGTTTCATAAGTGCAGGCTGGTCATTTCTGTACATGATTGTTACTTTTTAATTTTTTTATCTGACACTCCTGCAAGGACCGATTAAGCCTTATTATTCAAATAAAAAATACATTTTGGAGCACATATAAAAAAAACCCAGGTGGTCAAAATTTCCGGAGTACCCCGCTACGGCGTCTGTCGTAAACATATCGTGGTTTTGGTTATAGGGCGTAAAATCACAATAATTACTATAGCTACATGCAAGCTTTCCTTGCTTCATCTCCTGCTTTTATTGCGAGCCACATGCCAGCTTCAGCTTCAGAGGCAACTATATACCTAGCATGTTTCTAGTACTTCATCAATGTCGGCTGGGATTTTTGTCAACCATCTGCTGAATGAAGGCCTTTGAAGTTTATTCTGCGATGTGGGACTTTAAATCGACGACGCTTTACTTCTTATGTAGTACATTATTTTTGTCATGAAGACCTTAAAAGTCACACATTGTTTCGCTTCATGTGCCAAGCACTGTTGCTTCTCTTTCACAAGCATGGCGACACGACTATTTCCCTAAAAGTGTACGGATCCTCTCAATATACGCCATAATTAGACGTAATAACCATACCATAGCGTGCTCTATGTAATGTTTGTTTTAATGAATAAGCCTAATGTATCTACACACAATTTGTCGAGCGTTAAGCAAGATGGATGACTGGAACACCACCGCTATGTAGGCAGCTCTGTTTTCTGGCAAACATTTGGCACAAAAAACGCTATAAGCACAGGAATTGCTATAATATAACAAGGCCATAGAAAACCACATATACGGAGTTTGAAACAATAGATTGTACGCATCTTACAAAACCGCTGTTTCACTCGTTTCGTTCATCTTTCCAACAGCGTGCTGCTTTGAAGCGGCTTAAGGAATTGCATATTTTGCGGTTACACGCTGGATGCTTCACACTACAACATTGACAAACGTCGTCGGCTAATTGCAATTCTTATTTACTAGATCCCATTTTCTAAAAGTTTGTAATTACGCAAAATATACGACGCTGTTGATCGTGCATGTGTCGAGTCTGAAGGAAATTTTTCAACAACTTGCAACCAGTATGAATGTTCTGCGCTGCTTCAGGGAAAAACTTTGCGTGACAGTCCTATAGAACACTGTTAAGCTTTTTTTGTTGCATTACACCCGCCACGGTGGTGATTCAGAAGCTCCACTGCTCATCCGCAGGTCCCGGTATGGAATCCCGGTGGTGGCGGCCGCAATTTGAACGAAGCCGAAAATGATTGAGGCCCGTGTGCACGTTAAAGAGCCCCAGGTGAGCCAGAATTTCCGGCGTTTCTCTTGATCATATCGTCGTTTTGGGACGTTAAACACCAACAACTTTTACTCTTGCATTACGTTTTTTTTTTTAACTGCAATGCCTGTTTGTGTACACTTTCAACAATTGCAAATCAAGATACGGAGAGACATTTGTTGTTAATGTGCTAAATGGTTTTCAAAGACTCGTACCTCATGTGAAAGTTAACACCACCAATCCGTAAATCAATTTATAGGGGGCGGCAGATTATTGTATATAGTCGTGTTGGGTGACGGAGCTATTTTTTTTTTAATTTCTTCGGACGGCGTCCAATTTCAACGCGGACGCGGGCTGGGCACGTGGAGAGAGCGTAGTCTCCACGTGCCCATCGAATAGCCTTTCTGCGAAGGGCAGTTGCAAGTCTCGACTTCTTCGCGCCCATTTCGGCTGGCTGCGAAGGGTGCGCGTTGTTAATTGCGCCTTTTAATACCGGCGCTGCGCGTGGCTCGTAAAGCGACTGAGCAGCGCGGCACATTTCCAATGCATGCGCTCGTATACTACTATACGGCTCGTCTCGGCTCGGCCGCGCTTTCTCGAGAAGCGCGTTGTTGCTCGCCGCCTTTTGTTGGACCCCGGCGAGGAGCTGTCGCAAGACTGTGGAGCGTCAACTTGCGCAGTGCGCTCCTAATGATCTCATTGGAAAATCCCGCCAGACGGCTTTCAAGGTTAGATTCCGTTAGCACGGTTACTGCGATCACGGGAAAGCGCGAAATTGTGAAACCGCGTTCAGCGGCCGTGGGCATCGGCGGGCGCCGATGACAAGTAGCGCTCCAACTTCTGACGCCCCCCCGCCGTGAGGCGCTGTTACCACGGCTGCTCGACGGCAGCTCACGCGATTGGCCTGAGGAGCGTGGGCATGCGCTCAGTGCTCGTCATGGCACGGGGTAAACCTGCGTGGTGCAGACGGGTTGGTCGAACTTTCACGATCGATCGATGTACGAGGAAAGTGATTCCACACGGCCACAAGGCTGTTCGGCGCTTAAAACGAAATACGCCATGAGTTTTGTTCTCTTTCTTTCGCTTCTTGATGTATTGCAAGATGCCTGCACTAAACGTGCCGATACATTAGAACACAGAGTCACATCAACCAAAGAATAAATTATTAATAATCGATTGAAGATGAGAAACGAATGCTAATATTACAGAGGTGATCTAATAAGACGAGAGAGTGTGCATCTAAAAGGTAATGTTCCGAGGAAAATGCAAGAAAAAAAGACGAGCAAGAACATACAGACGGAGCTCCACGTGTAGAATCTTCAGTCACACCATCTATATATGCATGTGCCATCTCTCTGGGCGTACATGCTATGTGTATTCTGTACGTGACGGATGAGGCGTCTTTGTTTGTTTTTTTTACACGACACAAAATGCTTAGAAATCACCTCTGACAAATAGGACGTGTGATCTCAATTGCTTCACGCAGCGGATATTACTTTGCCAATAAATCAAAGTTCATATTCTACTAACTAAACGAAATAAACATAATAAATGTCCTATGTCATTACTCAGCGATGAATATTGCCTACGACGAACTGTAGACACTCTCTTCAAACTACGTACGCTTGCAATGTAGTCTAAGGGTGGCGCGGGTATCGAGATATATGCACCATAATTAAAAATTTGTGGCTGTTCAAGCTTTTTTTTTTCTGGGATACATTTGTTTGCATTGAAGCACACTATTGACAGATCACCCACGTATTTTGTCAGACGCTTTAGAGTGGACCGTTTCAAAACGTTTGTCACCCTGGAAATTAGTTTCAATAGGATAACGCCAAATTCTCGGTCTAAAATTCGCGAATTGAAAAGTGGGCCGTTGACTGATCGACGAAAAAAAAAAAACACATAGTGATGTCTGTTGATTTGTTTATTACATGGTTTGAGTTACAGCGAGAGCAATGTCAGCTGCCTATAGACTGTAACATAATGAGTCATGTGTTAAATAATAATGAATTTTGTGAGGAAAAAAAACGCCCGTTATATACATATGTATAATAAGGTAATTTTTTAACATGCTAGCGTTAAAGAGCACGTTCCGCCGAAATTGCGGCATCGGCGTCGTTGGTTGTGAGCAAAAAACCATCTTGTGCATGACATAAAAACCGAGAAAGATGCAAATAAAATAAATCAGAAAAAAAATTTGCGTTTAAGTGAGGATTGAACCAGTATCATTTGCGTGGCACGGAAATGTTCTACCACAGAGCCACGCGCCTGCTCGAAAATACTATGAAAAACACTTCCTCTTAACGAAAATGCACAGAATGTAACTTGCATGTTTTACAAACGCACGGATCCCGCATACATGCTTCATAATGCAACATGAAATATAGCAGTAATATTGCGTGGTACAAGCGTACGTTGCGATGGGCCGCCAGAACATGCGATATCTTGAAACAGTATAAAGTTGGGCCACCCACTACAAAAGGCACACACGTTACTGAATTTTTTTTCCTCGAGACCACGTAGCGGGTGCACAGGAAATTAGAAAAGATTTCACGCGCACAATCTTCCCGGTGGTTTAAAGCTTGCTGGTCACTACACAGAAGGCAGCCGTATGCGAAAGCTTCACTGACACAAGCCATATTGAAATCAGTATGCACTAGGGACAGGATATCTCTATCGCGTTCAACTCTTAAAGGCGAAGCTTAAGGATCCAATGTTCTTTTAAAGACGACGGTCTTTCTTGGGGACCTTCGACGCAAAGTTTTGGTCTGTCTGCCTGTAAATTTGTCTGTTTGTCCACCTTTTCTTGTTTGTTAATGATTGCAACAACTTCGTTGGCCAGAAAACGCGAGCCGCAATGACCGAGCCTGCAATTCTTCCTCTCTCTCTTCTGTAAAATGGTTAATAGCGATGATACCCCGCCGAAATGTAGCATCCGCAAACCCGTGCGAAGTGACTCTCCCTACAACGAAGATTACGCGCTGACCCTCACACGTGTGCCGAAATGCGTCAATAAAGCGCCAATTGAAGAGCGCGACACTGGCGCTCAAAATGTGTCACCTAAAACTTCCGCACGGTAGCGTTGAAGGAAAGGGGTCGCCCTGCGTCGGATACCGAGAGCTCGGCGCAGCGCCTGGGCCGCGGAACGCACACCCCATCCCTTCCCCAGCGTCTTCCAGAAAGAGAGAGAGAGTGAAGCGCGCTAATCCGTCGCGCGCGCGCGCCGCAGAGGGCGCCCTGCGCGTTCGACGCCGCCGCTGTGATGCAGAGGGGGGGAACCAATTTGCATACGTTAGGCGAGCCGCTCGACGTATGTGCCCTGAAGCGGCGCCGGTGATTTACGATCACACCGGCCGCTCCATAAACGTCCGGCCCGTGGCTTTTGTTGATCGAGACCCCCCCCCCTCCCTCCACAGGCGTTACACACAATATACAACGACAGCGCCCGGCGCACGACGCAAACGGGACCGCACAAAAAAAAGCGGCCAGTCGACGCGAGTAAAGTACGCCCTCGGGGAACATCGCTATAAATTCTAGCGCCGCTTTGTTTCAAATTCGACAGCGTGATTTACCGAGGACGGTGTCGTGTTTTGACGGACCGCGGTTCCTTTAGAGCTCCGCCGGACGAGGCCCCGGCGCCGCATGTGCGCCCAGGCGCCGCTTCGACTGCCCTGGTCACTCGCAGCGACTGGACGCTCTTTTTCGCATTCAGCGCGACTAGAGCGCGTTTTTTTTCTTGCCTTTCTTTTTGTTATTATTTTGCGCCTCCTTCGTTCACCCTCCGTCGGTGCAAGCGCTCACGAACGCCTCTTGGGCGATATTGAAGCGTGAAATATGGGCTCCATGCGGTCGCACAGATTGTGATGATAATAAAGCAACAAAATCAAGAAAACAATAAATGATGGTTGTATTATTATTATTGTTATTATTATTATTATTATTATTATTATTATTATTATTATTATTATTATTATTATTATTATTAGTAGTAGTAGTAGTAGTAGTAGTAGTAGTAGTAGTAGTAGTAGTAGTAGTGGTGGTAGTAGTAATAATATTATTATTAGCATAAATAAATTCAGACGGTGATGCATAGTGTTGGCTACTCAGCAGGCTCAGCCTTTATAACTTAAGTAACAAGCAATGAAGTATGGTTAATTTCTGCGCTTCGTACCTGTATATTCCATGCAACAAATGTAGAGAGAGATAGAAGGAAAACGATAGACGGGTAGGTCAACCAGGTTCGTGTCCGGTTTGCCGCCGTACGCGTGTAGAAAAGAATATGAATACACAGAGGGAGGTAGATGAGGAGCTAACTTTATTTAAAGTAAAAGGAATGCAACACGGTTCCTTTTGCTGCTTGCAGCTGGTAGAGGCCGCAAGTCCAGGTCCCGTGCGCCTCCCTTCCAGGCTCGCCACAAAAGATGCTGCTGGTCCCTCGGGTTCGAGCTGGACGATGGGGTGTGAAACACCGACCCTGAAGTATACGAAAAGAATTGTACTGCGCAACGTGCTGGAATAAATTGAAAAGAAAACAGAACAGCGGGACAATACAGTCCTATCCATATACGTAATGAACATGGCGGTGACAGTGAGCGACATTAATTGAAGCTGAAGATGTCGTGTATCCCGACTATCTTACGCCCGAATCCCGCTCATCGGGCACGAGGATCTCTTTATAAGCTGTGATTAGAACTGACGCGACATGAAGGCAAGTACGACCAACGAGTACTTCGCTCATTTGTGCGGACTTATTAAAAAAGTCGGATTCACTGAAGCAACAGTGCAGTCGCGGGCATATAGAACTGATGGAGACAATCGAAATTGACTCGAATGCAGCAGACTTGACTGTCTCCATCGATCTGATTGTTATAAAGCACAACAAAAAAGCGGTAAGTTATACCTATAGCATGTGAGCAGAAATACATGCATGCTCGAACTAAAAAAAAAGTCGGCAGCAATAGGAAGTACGTGCTTAGTTTTCTGAAACCTCTTACTTGACCAAATAAGAAGTGCAGAAGTTAACTACCAAACTACACTTTTGCTAGTGCATTTGAATAACATGTAAGCACATGTTAAACGAAATTTTTAGTGTCACAACCGCATGAACAATTGTAGTTGTGAATTATTTTCCAATAGTTATTTTGCTTTTCATGCGATATTTGGAGTTTTGAGCCTCGCGCAAACCAAATACTTCTTTGTTAAAGTGGCTCTGGTGTTTTCAGTTTTGATTTTAAAGAAAGCAATAAGTGTAATCAAAACGAAGAGCGGAAAAACAAAAACTCGTACTTTGTCTACTATAACCGATTATTTGCTATATCAGTGTTCATTATATATATATTCAACTCAATTGAAACAATGTTACTTTGAATTTTGTAGTAATCTTACGTGATGCGTCCGCACTAAAGAGCATTTAACGAGCTAAAATGAAATGCTCTTCCCGCCTCCGTGGCGTTTCATTGGTTTTGATTAGCCTTCCATCTGTGGCTGCAGTTTGAGCGCAGCTGCGCCGCAACTCGATGCCCACGCCAGACACGCCAGTCGAAGCCCGTGTTCGATGGTTCTGGCACGTGCCTGTTTTAGGTTCGAGGCGTGGCTCAGCAGCCGGGGTCAGGGCGAATGCGTCACGCTTAAGGCCGCGGTGGCCCCCGCGCCCCGGCATCGCGACTGGCACAAGCCTCTCTGTCACATGGGGGGCTTGAGGTGGATGTCAAATCAAGTCGAACGTGGCGCGCCCCAGTCGTCGATGGCGGGTGGGTCGGCGAACAACGCGTCGCACGCATTCCTCCGCGGATCAAGTAGCAAGCGCCGCAGCTATAGATGGAGATGCGTGGCGGACCTGCCGGTTTCCCAGCTGCAGTCGGAAGCCAAACCTATGTAAGACGTGATACAGAATCTTCGGCTGAAAGAAGAGCGAACGGTTTGGGCTGGACGATCGCAGATAGCTTAGATGCTCTCGTCGCGCCGAAAGCGGCTTCGGCGCTTGGCGTAAGCCGTGTTTCTCTAGAAAACACAGGTAGAGAACATTTTCCGTTTCATGCGATATCACTGCATACAGAACCAATATCGCTGACGGAGCGGAAATCTATCGCAAGCATTGAGGCACGGTAGCCAGCCACACGCGCGTTTCGAGCGAAACGACGCCAGTTGGCAGCGGCTCGCGCACCGGATGCTACAGGGCGCGCGCGGCATCACTCAGCGCCGAAGACGTGCCTGCACGCAGCGGACAATTAAGGGACGCCGTAGTGGCCCGCTGCTCGGCAACCCGCTGGTCGCCGCTTGGCACACTTGGCACAAACAGAGCGCGGTCCCCGGCGTAACAATTACGCTCTCGTTGGGGAAAAAGCGTTTCACCGGCCCAAAACAGCAACGACCTTTGCTCGTAGATTGCAGCGAATTCGCGTGGAAGCTGTTCAACTTGGCTTCTCCCGTTGCTTCGTTTGCCTGATTATACAGCTGCACGGAGCGCCGGAAACCGATTAGCGAGAGCTTGCCAATGCGTAGGGGTCTGGAAGGAGAAAAGTCTCCAATTGACGCAACCAAACTCCGTGGCCAGGCCGAGTTCCGTATACTTCCTTCTCCTGGTTCTCTCTTTGCCTGCTGCCCCGATGTGCCTTTCTCTCTTCACTTCCGTTTGGGATACCGTGTGCTGGAAAAACACGCACCGCGGCTGCTGAGCGCTTGTTCTGGTGGTCAAGCGCGGCGTGCCGGCTTACATCTCAATTCATGGCGACGCGTGCGTACACGACAGCTCGTGGAGAATGGAAGCCATCAAGGTCTGCTGTCAAACTCGTGCCAACCAGGCCACGATAAGAAGGACGCAGCGTGTACTACGAACAGTGAGAGCCTGCCCTCTTGGGTTTAGGCTGTATTTTACGCACGCATACGCAAAGAAACAGGATGGCCAAGCAGGAAAGGGCGCAAAGTATGGGCCAGCACAGAGTCACCGCGTGAGTTCCGTCAATCGCGCCATTGTTTGAATCTTTCTGCGCGCTTCAATGCGCGACTGTGATAGAATGACGCAGCTTTTTTCCCCGGACGCAGCTTCTTTCTGCAAATCGGCTGCACTGGCATTAGCATTAAAGTGACACCATCTTTAGCGTTCTCCCCTAATGACTGCATGCGAATCAACATGTGAGATCTTTTACCGATCAGAACACCGAAAGCGACTCAAGGGCGGGATGCTGCTCTCAACGTTGTTAGGAGAATGCAGTCGAGGACTCTTAGTTTCTACCGCTAGAATTTGCGTGGTGACATGAGTCGTGGATGCTGTCGGGAGGGTACTGAAGGTTGTATTAATGGTGCTAAGCGTTCCCAAAATAACTGTAGTGCATTTCATTAAACGTTAACCGCGGTTATAAGTGGAAATACGCTTCGTTTTATGGAAAATGAACACTTTACCACGAAGCTGATCCTGCAGCTTTCAAAATGACGTACACAAGTTTGCAACATCACCTCCGGAACCTCCAGGGCAGCGCGATGCATCAGATATGTCGGAGTACCATGCTGGTGGTTATCGCTTGTGACACACTCGTCGCTGGGCTCTTTGCCGTTATCACCGCATGTTGATGGTTTTTATAGACTAATCGATTCCGAAGCCAAAACTCACAAAGCGAGAACAAATACGATTAGCTTTGTTGTTTGAGGCCTAAAGAAAAATGACTGACATGGTGGTTGCGTATACGTCCTAGAGCAAACATAAAATACAGCCCAAGCAAGAGGCCTTAACGTCTTTCTACAGTACACTAATAACAAAAATGCAGAGAAAGAGTGAGCGAGAATTGGTTGATTAGCTATGGTTCAAAGACTCCACGCAGTCTCACCCAGCAACTTGGATTAGAAAGCAAGGCATTACAAACGGGTGTTAAATACAAATAAATGTTGCAAATAGATGTTGAATACGCACTAGATGCTTGGAAATAACTGAACAGAACTAAATACAGGGTGCTGACACTAATATCTGCGCAAATAGATGTTGTCGGAGCTCACGTATAGGTACAGACGATTTGTCTTTAAAGTCCAAGAGCAGCCTCCACCTTGATTTACGACAGCTTCTAAACATTTTGACACTTTGTTTTGAAGTGCGGTTAAGTGAAGTTTATTTTTTTTTTGTTTCAAAGAAGCAAGCAGGGGCTAAAGCCTGAAAAGTCGTGGAACATTTTGGCTTTTTTGTACAGTTTGACATCATTTAACAGATGATGGGAGAGATTAGAATAATAACACAGCTTCTCAAATACACTTGCAAGAGTCCAGTTAAGACAGGAAGTACAAGAAACAAAGCTCGGTACTACGCAAAACAGGAGTCAGAATTCTTGCACTCCAGATTACAGCGTTCGCTGATTTGCGGGTTATCAATCACCCTAAACACGACCCCCGAACTGAAACGCGTGTGAATTTTTCTGTCTGTTTCTCTGAGGTGACGTGTGCATATGAGCTTGGAAAAGTTGGGCGTAACGAAGAAATGCTATGACGGTAGGAGAAGCAGCGCAGAACTTCAGTGAAACTGAACCAATTCATCGTGGGCCACCTCAGTGGGCGAACTGCCACGGGCGTCGTGTTTGGTCAGCGTCCGAGCGAGAGTGGACAGGCTACTTGTCGTCGCCTCACGTACTCGAAGCCACTCGCTGCGGTCACGGAGGGCAACAATAGGGTAGACGCAGCTGGGACAGGCAGGCCTCCGAGTCTTGGCTATTCGGCCACAGACGCAGGTGCCAATCATGGCCACGGCGCGCGCGCCCAACGCGAGCAAACACGACCTCGTCCGTGCGTTCTGCAAAAGACGATCCCGTTCTAAAAGGCCGCCTCGATCGCCGCCACGTCTTCTGGCCGAGAGTGGCAGTCTTCGCTCCTCCGCTCTGCTTGCTTTTGTGTCTCAAGCCACGCTGCTTGGTGGCCTAGTTTTTCCACCGGTCCGGAGAACAAAAAAAAATAAGCGCACACACTCTTGACCTTCACAATTGCGTAATGCGCGCGCGTGCTCCAGATCACAGTGCCTGATTAACGACGAACAAAGCAACAACGGCGCTCTTCGAGGCAGCTTATTTCCTCCTCCACCGGAAGGCGAACGCGTTTCCCTTTTCTCTTGTGTTTCTTACTTCTCTGTTTTCATTTCGCTATAGTGCCTCCAGTAGACGTTCGACTCGGCGAATTCGCGCGCGCGGGTGATGTGCGTGCAGTGGACAGAGTTCTCCTCTGTGTAGCACTTGCGGGTAAGGAAGCCATTACACATGGAATCGGTGGCACGTTGTTCATTCGGTACAATATTGCGCTTGCTCGATGAGCTGAATTATAAGTACATTCAAGGGCGATTGAGACGATTTGGGGCCAAGTTCTTGCATTTTAGGAAAGCCGCACGAAAACCGAGTGCAGAATGAAGCATGCACACAAACGACCACACATAGCGCTCCTAATATGTTAAACCAAGTATATATCTGAAAAGTTCAGCGCTCAAGTTTTTGTATTGGTTCTACAGTAAAGAGGTTTTTAAAAGTCCTCGGTGGTGGATGACACAATAATTATTCTTTTGCTATGTTTCTCTGCGAAGCAGATATTGCACGAGAATTCAAAATGACTGATTGACTAAATAAGGAAAATTTCCAAATTATCTCAGGAGCGCAGATTGCAACTTACGCTTTCAAGTGGGCAAGTTTTCAAGGCACACACACGTGGGCAGGCGTATAGTGGAATAGAAAAAACCCTATTCAGGTTCGTCGGGTTGCGAACTAGCACATAGTGGGCGTATAAGTCGCTCTAAAATGCAGAAATGCTGCTTTTCTCACTTTGAACAAAATACCTTCTCCATACATCGCAAAAACGAGGCGAGGACGCACCCGTGGTATAGCTCTTAATGAGTGTGTCGATACGGAACATATTAGGAGTGATATTTAAAAGCTGTTTCACGAATCCTGGCATGACTTGCTTGATGGCCGCGCCTATATGTAATGCGCTGTTTGAGGTGCAGGTTTATAAGAAAATAAAATCGCGTGCAGAGCGAAGACCACAGGCACACTACAGACACGAAACGCACCCCGACTTTGTCACACAAACCAACTAAATAACACTGACAAATTTACTTATGCTGTCGCCTGTAGGATAGCAACATCAGGAACTTGACCGTTGACATCGATGAGCGACGAGACATTAGCGTTATTTTGACATTAAGATGCATACCGTATTTTGCGGCAATATATTCTCTTTTGAGTTGAAATTTGATGTAATTGATGCTTATCACATAGACCTTGCAATTCAGTAGGCTTTCTCCGAGCTGAACTACATCCTCCTAGTTCTTCCTCTTTACTGGCATGAAAAAGAAAAGAAAGAGAAAAACGGGTGGGGAACTGGATTCTCGAGCCCGATAAAGTACAATGGGCGGAAAGAAAGAAGTATACGATGAATAGAAGTGCTGTATTTTTTTTCTTTTTGGTTGCAACCGCGTGGACCCAACTGAGGACAAATTTGAGTAAACAAGAAATTTCTTTTTCAATTAAAGCATAAGTTTCATGTAATAAATATAGACAATGGAGATGAAAGCGGGCAAAAACTACAACTCGTTGGGCACCTTCCTGCTCTGTAGGCTGCTAACATTCACGCGTTCTTGGGAGGCGTGAGTTCACCCAAATTACACGGTCGCTTGCTTGGCTTTTAGCGAGTAATGAGAGAGAGAGAGAGATGAATGAGAAACACAGGAACGGGATAGACCATGCATTGTCGCTGAAAAAATAGTGACACGAGCTTTCTTTCTGAGAAACATTGAACCTACACATGATTTCACAGTCGGATCATACTCAACGAGATGGAAGGAACTCGAGTTTGTGAAATTCCGTTCTGAAGCACGTCGATCACGCAGTCAGAAGCAGCGTACCAGGCTCCGGATTGCATAAGCTTTATAGTTCAGCAGCTGAAGTTGTCTCTCTTGGTTTTGATGTGGTTCCCTATAATTATCGTTTCTATGTTCAATATCACCTCTTTATTGACCGCTTCATTAATTTTGCTTCATGCAACAGACGATGATTGTGCTAGCTTAATATCGCAGCTAGCATAAACAATGACATGATCTTGCAAAGAAATATCATTCCTCGCCGTCTCATATTGATCACCGATCGCGATATGCCCAAAACAAGTGCGTTGAGTGAACGTAGCCAATTCATCTTCTACGTGCGCGTTAACATTGTGCTTGATTTCACGAATGCAGAAGTGAACGAAAGTGATTGGAAGGTGATTGGAGTGGTCGTTCAGTGGCTGTATACGCCGCTCAACACATGATAGCTGGTTCAATCCCAGCATTCTGATTGGAGGAAGAAAAAAAAAGCACCGATTGTGTATCTGTGCTTTATCTGCGCATAAAATGACGCCAAGCGTTCAAAGTTAATCCGGATCATTTCATTAAATACGGCGTCCTTCCTAACGCAGATATACATTATGCCCCCGTTTCTATTGTTATCATCATCATAGGGAAGGTTAGTAGTGCTAGCCGCACTTGTGCCCAACGTGACGCCATATCTCTCCGCTCTAATCGTTGTAAGGTCATGGTTAAAGTTCGACTCAGATTAATGCGTTGCATTGCATGATCTGCGCTGCCAGGTCGCAGGTCCTTGCATTTCGAGATGTGGCACTGAGGAAGCTTTGTAAGTATACGGGCGCTCAGGACGAAGCAAATGTCCCAGTGTGATTACACTTATTAGAGCTTTCTTTCTCTGGGAAAATCGTCCTTAATTTGGTGATTCGCGATTTGACGGGGCGACTTTAATTCACCGGCTTCTCTCGTGCGGCCTTGAGAGCCGTTCATCCTGGCAGCCTTTCAGATGCACCGTCAATCGAGGTCTCCCGCAGACGTTTGTTCTGCGCGGAGCACCCAGCCTTTTTAAGTCTGTTTTTGTCCATTGCTCTAGTGCCAAGTTCACACAAGTGCCTCGTTCACGGTCAGTTGAGCCGTTTTCTTCTTGGCCCGGGTGACGGCCACCGACGCGTGTGTACTCTACACGGCTTGGCCACGGCCTTCACCGGGGCGCCTCGGTGGGCCTTTTTGTTCTCCGAGCGCAAGATGAGAACGAGTGTTTGCACGCGGCCGCGAACTACCCACCACGTTCGGCGTGTTTGCAGCGCGGCTCAGCGGTGGTGCGAGCGTGCTAAAAGTGGAAGCTCGGCACTGTATTTTTCTTCTCCCCTTCTATATTTTGTTCGCCTCCATGAAATTCCAATCGGTTCGTTTCGTGGCCGGCCGAGGTCAATCGGACGAGAGGCGCGCGCTCGCCCAGAACCGCCCGCGCCGTAATCAACGCTCGAGGAAAACAAACCACGCGCCAAGCTTGAAGCGTTTTGTTGATTGGGCTCGAAAGTCCCGTTGTGAAACTTGGCACGGTCCGCCACCGGCGCTCTCTTTCTTACTCACAACAAGCCTGAGACGCCTCTCATCCAAGGACTGGCGCAGTCTCTGTTTGCTCTTTAGGCAGCCCCCGCCATTTGCTCCTCGCATCGGCAACTGCGTCGGCCGCTGATAAACCTCCCGAAGCCGCCACGCGCCGCGCACAGGCGCGCATTCCACCGACCCACACACGCGCGCCGTTCATTCAACGCCGAGATAAGGAGCGTGTTCCGCGAGTGTAACTGCCCGCGCGCGATGCCGATAACCGGGCGGCGATTGTGGCCGCTGCCGCTCTCATTAGTATGCAGGGCTCGCCGCCGATATCCGGCGACGTATCAACGTGCGCCGCCCGGTGGCCCCCGTGAGACCGGCGCGGTCCATCCCGTCTCAGGCGTCGTCCACCATCCCGGCCGATGGGTGCGCTAATTGGCTTCCGCTGTCGATCGCGTTTGTGCGTCCGCGGGGTGGTTCCCAGCGCAGCTCTAGCACCGGAAGCGAGCCCCTCTCGCAGTGCGGACGGTGTGAGATCATCGCCGCAGGGCTCACGGCTCGGATGCGAACACATTTTAGTGCACTGACCGCTTCATGGTGATCGCACCGCAACAGTGGTCCGTGCTTTCGGCTGAGCTAAGAAGTGGGAATGACTGAACATTGTCGCTGCCTCACCAAAATGAAAGTAACAACGCACAGGGAGAGCCATTTTTTAGGAGTCCGCTACCATTTCAGAGCACGGTTAACTGATAGAGCGCGAGTACTGCAAGAACGGGGGAAACAAGGCGCATAAAGCTGGCTGCGCGCTTTCACGCGAAAATACCTGTGTGATGAACCCAACCTTGTTAATAGTAATGGTTGGTACACGTTACGTGTGAGGGTATCCAGCACCCTCTTTTTCTGTAACCATGTAAGTGCGCGATGCACGTGTGGACGCAAGCAGATTTCATAGGGATCATCTGGCCATGATGTATTGCGAAATATCATGACCGTTGTTTCATCGGTGTCCACTGAGCTTCATTTGTCCTCTTCATAAGTCTGTCAGCTGCTTGCTCTTCGATAAGTGTACGCTCGCAGCTTTGCCAGGAACGTCCTATGTAAACCCGAATGTAGTTAGGAATCAACTTAATGATTACTTATAATCATGTTGCTAGAACCTGTGCTTTGCTAGGGTAGGCATGGAATAAATAATCTGGTCGTCGACATCAATGCCGTCGTTGCTGTCGTTGTTGCTGTTGTTGCTGCTGTTGTTGTTTCAAAGCATGGCCCCCAAAGGTGCAAAGGGTACTCGTCTCGATGAAGGCTGCTCTATAAGTCCACTGCTAGGTCTCACTCTCTCTCTCTCTCTCTCTCACGGACGCACGTACCCCCCCCCCCCTCCCTGCACTCACGCTGAAGGAACATGGCAAATCGGTTCTTTCATAACTGCACATACAGTATAGTTTGTGCAGGAATGATTGTGGCTGGAAAACTCCAGAAACCGAAGGGAAGCAGATGAGTATAATTTACGTCACGGTTCTGATAGCTAGTGATAATCACTATGACAGTCACACGAAGTATGTATATTGTGTTGCATTTTGTTCAGAGCCACTCACGCTCATGTGAAGTAGCGACGCAGTCACCAGGATTATTTTTTCGTTGCTTCAGTGCATGGGTTAATAAATGTGGGGTACAGGGGTGGAAGTACGACAAGGTGAAATAATGGTCTGTTTAATGGCTCAGACGTTCTGCGCTAATACCTGGACGCGATCATCGACGTTTATTTTTGCCAGTGGTGTCAAGAGCGATTTTAATTGAACGTACGGCAGGGCGCGCGCATACGCCATTTACGTAGGCATATAGAAGCAGATAGAGGACTGTTCTCCGAGCGTTTACCTCACCCCCTTTCACTCTGTCTCGCATTTGCACAGTGCTTCGTCACAGAAAGTGGAACTGCACGAACATACGAGGTGGAGGGGGGAACAAAAAATAGCGATAATCACCCTCGTAGGGGTCCAGATACGTGATACAATTCTAATTGCTTCTGTGGCGGCTATTTGCGGGCCGACTCCAAGGCTACACGGTGCTCCCACGTCTTTACGTAATGATTTATTTATTTTTCTCGCGCCGTCGAAATGCCGAGCGCCTTTGCCAAGTGCTTCGGGGCCAGCGGGAAGAAAACAAGTAAACAAATAAACGAACCGGGAGTGGCCGCGCCAACTGCACACATGAGTGTGCGCGACGCGTTCTGCCGCCTAATGGACGCTTTAGTGACAATGGTCCACAGTGATAAACTACGTGCGCGGCAGACTTTTCTGGAACAGTGGCGGAACCGATTGAAAGCCTCGGTAGGCCGCCGCGCAGATCGTAATTGGCAACAGGCGAGCGTTTCCCTGTATGGGCTGCAGCAGCAAGCACTGCACCTTGCCTGGGTGACATTGCTGCGACGATCGGGGTACACGGTGCAAAAACGTACGAAGAAGAGACGCTACTTCTCTCGACCGAAAATACACCCTGAAACAACGCGCAGGACCAAAGGAAGAAATGGAAAGTGGGCAGGGAAATGGTGGCATGCCGCTTGTTCGATGTTAATCGACTTATTTTAATTAAGCTCGAGCGCTTGAGCGCGTTCGTCGGCTAGCTTTCGTGGAGCGTTCGTTAGGGTCATAGGAAAAGGTCGACCTCTAATCGAATGATTTCGAACTGGCCTGTCCAAGTTAGCATCGTGTACTCTTGGAAGCTGCACCCACTGCATCCAACGAGACTGCGTCAACCTTAAACGCATCAGGCTTGTTTGCGGCAGCGGCTGTACACTGTCGGTTGAGCATGTATACCCAGAGTCCTTTAATACTCGAAATTATTAAAAAGAAACCTCATACTACAGTAATATATATATATATATATATATATATATATATATATATATATATATATATATATATATATATATATATATATATATATATATATATATATATATATATATATATATATATATATATATATATATATATCTTCTTATTTACATTCCTTGGCATTACTGTCTGTTAGATCTTAATAATATTGTGTTAAAACACGGAAAAACGAGCCCTTAGGTATACACTTCTTTCCCTTATTTCATTGAACGAGGGTCTCGTACTGGCAGACTTGTTGTGGTTAGGTTGTATAAGAGGGACAATTAATCAGCTGCCCGCTCATAATAAGTTCACGTGCTACGTGACGCCAAACATGCGCATAAGAGTGTTTTCACACTCGCCATTTGGCTTATAGATGGCGCTGACTGTCACTCCTACTTCTAAATTCACATATAAACCCAGAAAAGTGGATGGAGGGAAGGCCGCTTTGGTAGCTCAGTGGTTAGAGCATCGAACGCGTTATTCGAAGGTCGTAGGTTCGATTCCTGCCCACGGCTGGTTATTTTTTCATCCACTTCTCTTTCTTCTTTCTTCTTATTTACATTCCATTGGTTCTAATAACTTCCCCTGTACATTCCTTGGCATTACTGTCTGTTAGATCTCATATATATATATATATATATATATATTCTCAAAATAGCGATGGACCAGTTCAAAGAAAAATATCTGCGACAGCCTATTCGTCGGGGTATTTGTGCTTCGACTGAAGGAACTCAATGCGACTATGTTTAGCCTCTGGATGAGCAGTTATGGAGCAAACATCGCGCCCAATCGGCTGAGAATATTGGCAAGGATGCAGGCAAACATTGTCCGCGAGCGAATGACAAAATGACCCTCGCCACCGAAGCGGCAACAATGAGCCAAGGTTGAGGAACAGCATCCGAGAAAAGCGCGCTCTGCCAATTACGGTCAGCCACAAATGACGTGGCGGATGCGTATAAACGTTGCGGAAGAGCCAGACCGGCTTCAACCGGTTTCTGCGCCGCTTTTTATCGCCGACCTCTTCTCGCCATTTTGCCGGAATTGGCAAGGAAAATGGCCAGAGCGTCAGTGCTCTCTAGGGACTCCTAAATATAAATGTATGAGAAAGAAACGAAAAGAAAGTGCGTAGGACTAAAACACGGTCCCTGAGGAGTTGAGCTGCTTGTTATATCAAGGCCAACAAAATAAAGCACTTGAACGTTCCAGTATGTTAACCCGACAGCCATTTGCTTTGAGGAAAATGTTCTGTTGCCAACAAACGACATTGCCGTTCCCAAGAAGAGCAGCGGATACGGACGAGATAAAAAGCGTACTTTTTTATTTGGACGCTGTGTGGCAGACGTGACGTTGTTAATAAAATGATAAAATACTTTAGTATTGCACATATTCTTTTTTTGTCTTCTCTAGCAGTCCGTACTCGTACGTGTACATACATACATACATACATACATACATACATACATACATACATACATACATACATACATACATACATACATACATACATACATACATACATACATACATACATACATACATACATACATACACGCGCACACACACCATGCGAGTTCTCTTTTTCCTTTAAGAATGTTCCATCAGGGTCGTGACACAAAGGATCTTTTCAGCGACTTAATGTATCTCGATCTCTCTGTTTCAACCACGGAGTGAGCTTATACACAAGTTGCCAACCAGGCGAAATCCGGTAAATGAATGAAATGCTATTACTTGTTAATGCACTAAGCTCGACCACTCGACGTTTGAGCTATACGAGGAAGCCCAACTTACCGTTTATGTGCTATTTGGCAGGGCAATTTTGTCGCAAGCCTTGTAACTTCGGATAGGTAAGAATAGCGTGGCGAAACACCACATCAGAATTTCGGAATGGAGACGTCTATTCATGATCCTTTTTCACGGGTAACGAAGAGAGGCCATAAAGTTAATGTATCGAATAGACAAAAGAAAAGTAAAAGAAAGAAAGAAAGAAAGAAAGAAAGAAAGAAAGAAAGGAAGGAAGAAAAACTGCTACAAAGTGGTACGTGGCACTGGCACGGTGCAGCTCGCATAGTGGCACGTGCCATAACACTCACAAAGGTTAGAGTTGATCGTACGTACATTTGCTCATGGGCAGCGTATAGTGTAAAAAGGATTGAGGAACTTATGGTGCGTGCCGCACTGTATAGTGAAAGTAAAATTATATTTGATCTCTCCCTTCCTTTTCTTACGTGTATCATCATCATCATCATCATCAGCCTGTCTACGTCCACTGCAGGACAAAGGCCTCTCCCATGTTCCGCCAGTGAACCCGGTCCTGTGCTTGCTGTTGCCAATTTATACCCGCAAACTTCTTAATCTCATCTGCCCACCTAACCTTCTGTCTCCCCCTACCCCGCTTCCCTTCTCTGGGAATCCAGTTGGTGACCCTTAATGACCAGCGGTTATCCTGTCTACGTGCTACATGCCCGGCCCATGTCCATTTCCTCTTCTTTATTGCAGCTATGATATCCTTAACTCCCGTTTGTCCCCTAATCCACTCTGCTCTCTTTTTGTCTCTTAAGGTTACACCTACCATTTTTCTTTCCATTGCTCGCTGCGTCGTCCTCAATTTAAGTTGAACCCTCTTTGTGAGTCTCCAGGTTTCTGCTCCGTAGCTAACTACCGGCAAGATACAGCTGTTATATACCTTCCTCTTGAGGGACAGTGGCAATCTACCTGTCATAATTTGAGAGTGCCTGCCGAATGTGCTCCACCCCATTCTTATTCTTCTAGTTGCTCCAATCTCGTGGTTAGGCTCTGCGGTTATTACCTGCCCTAAGTAGACATAGTCTTTTACAACTTCAAGTGCACTATTACCTATCGCAAAGCGCTGCTCCTTTCCGAGGTTGTTGTACATTACTTTCGTTTTCTGCAGATTAATTTTAAGACCCACCTTTCTGCTCTCCTTGTCTAACTCCGTAATCATGAGTTGCAATTCGTCCCCGGAGTTACTCAGCAATGCAATGTCATCGGCGAAGCGCAGGTTACTGAGGTACTCTCCATTAACTCTTATCCCTAACTGTTCCCATTTTAGGCTCCTGAAAACGTCCTGTAAGCACGCAGTGAATAGCATTGGGGAGATTGTGTCCCCCTGCCTTACACCCTTCTTTATTGGTATTCTGTTGCTTTTTTTATGAAGCAGTATGGTAGCAGTTGATCCCCTGTAGATTTCTTCCAGAATGTTTATATATATTTCATCTACGCCCTGATTCCGCAGTGTCTGCATGACGGCTGATATTTCTACTGAATCAAACGCCTTCTCGTAATCTATGAAGGCTATGTATAGTGGTTGGTTATACTCTGAGCATTTCTCTATTATCTGATTGATAGTATGAATGTGGTCAATTGTTGAGTAGCCTGTTCTAAATCCTGCTTGTTCCTTTGGTTGATTGAATTCTAATGTTTTCTTTACTCTGCTAGCAATTACCTTTGTAAATACCTTTGTATAGGGTATAGCAAACCGACTGTCCTGGACTGGTTGGTATCCCTGCCTTTCCTCCTCCACCACTTCTCGTATTCGTAATCACAGACGAATACGCTATCAAAAAGGTTTGTTCCGAGTCTGCGTTTCTATGAATAATAATAATAATAATAATAATAATAGTAATAATAATAATAATAATAATAATAATAATAATAATAATAATAATAATAATAATAATAATAATAATAATAATAATATATTAATAATATAATATATTATTATTATTATTATTATTATTATTATTATTATTATTATTATTATTATTATTATTATTATTATTATTAATTTACATACCTGCCGCTACTGGTGCTGCTGTTGCAAACGTTAGTGGTACCGTCGTTGCGTGATTATAAACAACACACTTGCATCTTATCTAGATACGTGAGTGCGCATAGCATTTATACAGAGGGGAACAGCGCAAAAAATAAAAGATGGAGAAAGATTGAACACACGACACGAGCACTTGTGTCATGTGTTCAAACTTTCTCCGTCTCTTTTTTTTTTTTTGCGCAGTTACCCTCAGTATCATGTACCAACTGGCCCTTCAAGAAACCCTTCTATAACATTCATACTTGTGCTTACAGTGTACTAAGTCCGCCCGCATCGTAACGTTGTGCTAATTATATAGGGACATATCAACCTTCTTAGTTTGTGCTTCGCATATTGTCGCGATATCGATTCCCACTGTACATATGATCTGCCTTTTTTCCTTATTGGTTCCTTTGTTGTATTATTTTTTATTTTTATGTATTTCTTCAGTGCTATAGCGGGATCTAACGTAGCCTGCATTCCCATATTTCTTCATAAATATATATATATATATATATATATATATATATATATATATATATATATATATATATATATATATATATATATATATATATATTATAGGCTGTCAACCACATAACAATAAGTGAGACAGGACAGAACGTAACTTCTTTCTTTCTTTCTTTCTTTCTTTCTTTTTGTGGCATAACAGATTAGTAGGTAATTCAATATCAAGCAAATATAGTGTGCCAGAAATATTTACTAACGTAAACGCTTACGATGACACAACAAGAACGATTTCATTTGGTTACTGTGGGGATCTTGTATTGTTTGCAATAAAGAAAGAAATCTCAGGTTTTGTCACATTACTAAATGCGAAGTATTTCTTATAGGGGTGTACAAATAGTGCATTTTTTTCTCGAATCCAATTCCATTCGAATAGGGTTGAGTAGTAACAAAAAATATCGAATATTGAATCGAATATCGAATACAAAAGATGTTTTTCGAGAATTGAAAGAATCAAGAAAGAAATGAAAGATGCTCATTTCGTCATGCCCATAACTCGGTGAGTGACTGGCTCCAAAAGACTACAAATTGTCATGCAGAAACACAAGCTGTCCCAGACGACTGACCGTGACTCAGGCCCTCTCACTGTAATGTTACGGTGTTTACTGCAGTTGAAAACGATGCACCCACTGGGAACCTGAGTAGCAGGGATGGGATGGAATTGCTTTGCAACACGTTCAAACGTGTCCCAAAGAAATTTTGGCAATACCTCAATAAATGAGAGCTCTGTGCTCTTTCCACTATTTCAGATAATCGTTTCCTGGAGTGAGGAGTTCAGTGAAATACTTTTCATCCTCTTGACTATCACGTGTGTGCTGAGTGATAGTATAGTATAGTATAAGTTTTATTGCCGAAAGCGGAGGTCCTGCTTATTTTTCGATGCTGGCAGTTCAACAGACTCCCAGGCTATGTGCTAGAGCTATGGTGCGTGTAAATGACATAACCTCTTTCTAAATAAACATGCACTCGCTTTTGAGCCAGGATATCACTGAATTTTTAATTAATTATTATGTTGGGTTTAACGTCCCAATACCACCATATGATTATGAGAGACGCCGTAGTGGAGGGCTCCGGAAATTTCGACCACCTGGGGGTTCTTTAACGTGCACCCAAATCTGAGCGCAATGGCCTACAGCATTTTCGCCTCCATCGGAAATGCAGCCGCCATCGGTGAATTTTTTGAGAAAAGGCCTGCCGCCCCTCATTTTCTGTAAAGGCGCAGAGAAAGTAAATGAGGACAACTGCTTTAAAGCTGACTCAGTTATCAGTCAGGCTTACATTGTTCTCCGTGGATTAAACTTCCGGGCAGTGACTTCGGTACAGTACTGGCCCGAATGTTTACATTTATCGTGGTTCGCATTGTGTAAAGCGCGTTTGATTGTGGTCAGCTGCTCAAAGACTGTCATTCGCTTCAACGTATTCACGGCCAACTATGCACGCAAGCAGTCGCTGTCCAAATTTCGTTCGAAGCTCGTTGTAAGGACAGAGGGGATGCCGTGCGTCACCGCACGCTCGAAAGAGGTGAATGCACATGCATGTTTTCAGGGGATTGCAAAGCGTTCGTCTCTTCCCTCGAGTATAGAGGGCGCTCGGTCGTTTGAGCGGCAGCCGACCGGAGGTGGTGAAATAGGACGCACGGCAGATTTCTGCTCTCCCGGGAAGAAAAAAAAAAGTTAATTATTGTGTCTCCAGTTGGGCGCTTTTAATTAGCGTTTTGATGCCACCGCGGGGTGCGCGCCGGCGAAACGCAACTGGGTTACAAGCCGCGTGGCTCGCCGAGTAGGCGGCAGGAAATCCTGATCCATCAGAGCGGCAAACCGGGAAGCCGCGGCACATCTTAATCACAAAAAGCAATCAACTGCTCCGATCTGCCGTCACGGCGCGCCGCGAGAGACAGTTAAATCACGCCCGCAGCGCCACCGTGGCGGATGTCTTCGTTCGCGCCCGCGTGTCTCTTCGTCGGCGGCACTTTCTCCGAACAGGCTACGCCGGCTGTACCCGACCGCAAGGGGTGTATACTGTGTGCGCGCGTGGTAGACCTCGCGGACAGGCGCGCGTCGATCACCGCATCCGCCGCATCGGCGCCGGTGACGCTGTTTCGCCGTCATCGCAGAGAAATAAAGACACACAGAAAGAACAGCTCCGTCGCTCAAATGACATATTGCGGAAGCACCGCTGCGTGTCGAAGTCTCGACGCTTAAAGTACTGATGTGCGAATGAAACCCGCACAAGGGCTCGAGTGTTCCGCGATCTCTACGCTTAATATCGGACAGCTGGCGAAAGACAAAGGAGAGAGCTTCGCAGTCACACTATGGCGTGATATATGCTTGTAGGCACGCGCTATCGTTATGCTGGATATGAGTAGAGAATGCACGCAAATACACAACACCGAGACGAGACATTTACTAGCCACACGCGAATGCGTCACCGTCACAACGAATATGATTCTAGCCGTGCAAAGAAAAAAAAAAAAGCACGTTTCGTGCCCACCTTGTTCCAGAAGCCGGCTGCCGCTGTTCTTCAATTTAGAGGGTGGCGGTAAGAAAAAAAAATGGTGACACGCTAAGCCAACCCGCTTGCGCGCGCATATATATATATATATATATATATATATATATATATATATATATATATATATATATATATATATATATATATATATATATAATTTAGAATTCCAACCAAGAAAAAGTGCGCGCATAGTAGATCACGGTCGCAGCCCATAGGGCACCGCCAAGACAATACCGGCCAAACCACTGGAGAAAATGTGCCTCACATTTTCTTCCCTCAAAAGGAAGAGGAGGAGGGGGGGCACCAAACAAAGACGAATCAGATGTCAAGGCTTGCCCCACGCTTAAACAAACCACCCCACCGGAAGGCGGGCCAGCCGGCTGCTGGTTCAGTGCCTCCGAGAGCGCGCGCGTGAACGCTGTCAGATCTGGAGCTGGCGCGGACACAGTGCACCGCGGGCGAAAAGATGGAGTGCCACATTGTTGGGCTGCCTGTCCTTCTTCCCGGGGGTCATTTAACTGGCATCACAACGAAGCGCTGTTTTGGGAGAATGATTGAAGCGGCTCGTATTAATTCCCGGGCGAGTAAAATAGAAAAAAAAAAGCTCGGTGAAAAGAAAGTGGCCGGCGGGGGTCACGTCCACGCGCATGCTAACTCAAAGGGGGAAAAAAAACTTCACGCTAACCTTCTCTTGTGAAATTGTGATCAATCAGCGGGGCACACAGTGTGTACAGCGTACGCCTGAGTTTGAGGTTGACGCGGTCACGTGGCGGCGTATACCAGCGAGAAGAATAGATCACGACTTTCGGACCTAAGGAGTCAAGCAGAAGGGCGTGCGTCATTTCACGTCTTTCTTGCACACTTAGTGCAAATTACTCGCCACCGCGAGGCCGGAGAAGCGATCCAGAAGACACGGCGTCTAACTGCACAACTTCCAAGTCAGCTATATATAGAGTATGCTGCAAATGTCGCAGCTTGGTCGAAAAAAAAAAAAATAGCGAACGGGTCTCTCGCTCACTGTGTAGTTTTTCTTCCTGAATTAAAAATAAAAACTTCGTTAATCACCAGGGCAATCACGGTGATTTTCTCTCAAGTATGGATCTCATGAGCGAAAAGATGCAAGAGTGTACGAACTAAGTAACCGTGCAATCAGATACGTATCAAACAACCGTACCTATGGCGCGTATATATCCCTCGTGCGAAGATGACCTATACCACAACGTCGTCTGAGCTCAGTTACGTTATGTGCATGCAGAAATATTTATCTTTCTTTTTCCGACAGTTGTGCCCTAAGTGGTGACACAGTTAAAGAGCACTATGCAGAATGACACAGCGCTTTCGAATAGGCTATAGAGACCAGGGGTTTTAAACTCACACCACCTGCCGGGCCGCAATCATCTAATGCTGTCCCGCAAAGAGCCACCACATTCAGTAAATGGGAAGCTGGAATGGGGGATCAGGGAGTTCGAACAAAATGCCAGCTCAACTTGCCATTTGAATGAAAGCCTTTTCCACAATCTTTATATGTGGGTCATTTTTAAAGGGCATTTGGCGTCAGGTTTCGAGAAATATATCGATGCCGATATACACAATCACCCAAATCTGGACACCCATCCTGAGGTATGAAGCTTTTGTTCCGCGGCTGTGGTTCAACATGAAGGTTACCGCATAAGTGCCTCACGAAACGAACACTCCAGATGCAGCCGCGTCTGCGTAGTTTACCCACACAATCACGATAGGCAAGAAAGTAATGCGTCCACCATTTAGCAATAGGACCAAGTCATAACAGTCGCCAAGCCATAAAACAAATACGAGGCGAGGACTCAACACTTAGGCCGCGGTCCGCACGCAACAGGTGGACGCACGGCGTATATATACGGGCCGCCTGTTTAAGACCCCTTCTATGGACGCGCAACCTTCTAGCATGGAATGAGGCCATGCTGGCCATGCGTCTGTCAGTTTAACATGCGCGTTTATGTGTCTCAG
This sequence comes from Rhipicephalus annulatus, assembly GCA_013436015.1. Taxonomy (NCBI): domain Eukaryota; kingdom Metazoa; phylum Arthropoda; class Arachnida; order Ixodida; family Ixodidae; genus Rhipicephalus; species Rhipicephalus annulatus. Next base: position 49,341 of record WOVY01002978.1, on the reverse strand, counting down.
GCGACAAGACCAGGTCGACGTCACTGTGTCCAGCCCTTAGATTCCGCAACAGATGTAAGCGAAGAGTCCTCTCCTTTCGGAAACCGCCATATTCGTGCACAACTACTTTTAAAAGCACGCCGGTACATCTGTGGCCAGGTTCGTGTAAAAGGACATTCATTCGGGCTGAATAGCGTGGTCGATGAAGCCTGCAGCGCACTACCGCCACCACAGCATGACGCTCGCACACCTCTTTGTCTCGGGCAGCTATACATACAGCGAGCCGCGGCAGCGCCTTGAATTCATTTCCTCCGTAATCGGTCCGATGTGACTCATTGTTGTGGGCGCAGAATTGCATCGAACGACCTGCTTTCCCCACGCGACCTTTCGTGACGGCGGCCGAAAGTGTTGTTGGCTGGCCGCGCTCGGTTCCATGTAGCTTTCGTGACTTCCGTCGCGGCCGCCGCTGAGGCCGCCCTTGCGGAACGCGTGGACCCGGAGCGATCGGCCGGCTCTGACCCTGAGCCGAGGACCCGCGCTTGTGCGCCTTCGCTTGTCAGGCGCCGCGCAGGAAGCTGACGGCGCACTGCGACCATCAGAGCACGCACGTAGCTCGTGCTGCACGCTTCCCCGCGGTGTCTCACCTCCCACACCTGAGCTCTGTCATGTCTCCTGCAACGTGACGTCGATGCTACGAACATGGCGGCTCACTATAGGCGCCCCGGATAAGCATACGGCTTGCACGGCTGTCTGGCCGCTTCAAGGTTGCTTCAACCGGGCTATATACGAAAGGGTATATAGTATAAAAGGAGCTGTGACCTTGGTGATCATTGCCGTAACCAGAGCATCCTCTAGAAATGGCAATGGCACCTGTATACGTGAATCAGTTGTCAGACGAAACAGCAATAAGCGGAAAAATTAAATAGTCATGGCCGACCATCACACAGTTTTTTTTTATTTCAATAATAATATAAAAGCGCATTCTATATAGCTGTCATCTTAGCGCTACCCAGTTGCTGAAATGAGTGGTGATTGCAACACATCTCAATGAACAGAAGAAATATTAAAAAAACAAACTTGTGCGCAGATCTGCTGCGATATGATCGGTGAAGAGTCTGGGCGGAGTAAAGTTTCCTTCCATAAATTCTCTCTAAGAATTGGTGCAGTGTTACGTCATATATATATATATATATATATATATATATATATATATATATATATATATATGTATATATATATATATATATATATATATATATATATATATATATATATGTGTGTGTGTGTGTGTGTGTGTGTGTGTGTGTGTGTGTGTGTGTCGGGGCATGCGTGTTGTTTAAAACTGATTGCGTTCCCTAAACAAAAACGTTCAAGTCTGCAAGACATGATACTATACAGTGCTGAAACAAAAAAGAACACGACGTGTGCGATAGCATAATCAGCCCATAAATACAGTTGAAATAGTTTGACAAAAATTCGTGCTGTGTTCCTTCCCCACCCGCACTCCGACTGTTCCCGACGTTTGCAAAACACGCTGCTCTTTTCCGGTTTCAAATTATGGGACGTCTTTAAGCTGGACTTTCATACGGACAGGCGTGCATCAAAAGTGCGTACTGCCCGACTATACTTTGACGGCAGTGTGCCGATTAGTGTTGACTAATGCTTATATCAAGGGGCCAGCGGGGTGCGTGGTGGCAGCTGACCTACAAGATTTCCGACCGCCCAACTTTGCCCCCCCCCATTTCCCCGCCTCAAAAGTAAACATATTCAAAGCACATTTCATCAGTTCTCAGTCACCCTGGCCCGTTGAGGAAACTCTCTTTGCCCCCCCCCCCCCTCCTTTCCCACGCACACAGAAAAAAAAATACAGCCATCACCTCTGTTGGTATTGCATGTTCACAATATGGTTTGCACTTGGCTATTACTGCCCGTCACTACATCACATTTGGTTCGCCGTGGTGGAACAGTGGTGGCTGGGGTGCTTTGCTGCCGACCCGAAGGTCGCGGGTTCGATTCCGGTGGTTGCATTTTGATGAAGACGAAATGGTGGAGGCCCGTGTACTGTGCGAAGTAAGTGCACGTTAAAGAACGTCAAATAGTCAAAATTTCCGGAGCCCTCCACTACGGCGTCTCATAATCATATCGTGGTTTTGTGTCGTAAAACACAAGATAACATTATTATTTACCACATCCCATTTCAGTAGACACCAGCTCCCTGCGCTATTCGGGCCTTCGAAAAAAAAAAGCAGGCGAAGCAGCACGCAGAGGGCTTCAATATCAAAATTATAGAAGAATTTGTTTCACCAGATCTGAGGCTTTCCAGCTGGCTAAAAGACATGCCCCTGAAGAAAATGAGATGCTTTGGAGCTTTTCCGTTTATCATGATGTTTTCCTATAATCAATCAATTTACATATCAGGTCAAAGCGTCCTTCCGGAATTCATTGACGTCTGGAAACTCTCTACCATTGGCTTCGTCTAAACCTTGCCCGTGAAAACAGCTAACGATACCACTTCAGTCAAGCGGCAAGTGCTTACTGCAACAGCCGCGGCTCAGTCGAAACTGTGGATTTTTTTATTTTTTTATTTATTTAAAAGTACTGCATGCTAATACTGTGGCCCAAGCAGGAGGGGAATTACAAGAGAGAAAACAAATCAAAAGAAAATATTGCCACGTTCCTTACATGCCAATACAATGCAACACGAAAGAACATAATGCATAAAAAAGAAGCAGCAATGACCCTTTGACTTCAGTGAAAATTCAGAAGAAACAATGGTGTGCCACGGGAGCCATGAAATCATTCGACTTATGAACTTCATTACATAGGAAATTCCAATCGCTCACTGTTCGGAAAAAAGAACGTACTTGTGAGCGTTTGTTCTGGCGGACAAACGCTAACAATCTTGTCTCAGTTTAGAGCGTATGTCGTTGAATGTGTGCTTTAGGAACATCGCGTATGCTTTGGATCACACAGTGAAGATTAACATTTGACTGTGCTTTAGCCCTTTAGGCGTGCTCACGTAACAAATTTTCCCTTTACATAATTGGACAGTGACCGTCGATTCGGGAACCTTTTGTCGCACTTTGTTGCCGTCATTCACCTTTCAAAATGGGTCACTTCATTGCAGGACAATGTGCACAAGGCATCGACGTCCCCGTGCAAGAGCCAGAAGATTCGGCTTCTAATTTTCTTTTTCTATCTGAATATTTTTAGATGCCATCTTATGGTAGAGTTCAATCTGAGGTTCGGCGTGATCATCCTTACTGCGCATGCGCATCCAACCCCTCTCTCCCCTCCATGCTTCCCTTTCTCTCACCTCACAACGTCGACGTAGGCAGCGTCTGCTAGCGTACGCTCGCTCCTCCCTCTCTCTCCTCTAGGCATTCCTCCCCGCGGTGCTTCCACCCCCATTGCACATGCGCGTCCGCTCCCCCTCTCTCGTCTCTTACGCTCGCCCCATTTCAAGCCTCGCAACCCCGACGAACCCCGACGACGCAGGCAGCGTCTGCTAGCGAGTTTGTTGACTGAAAAAACAAACGACTGCTCGCGCTACATAACCATTCACTGGACGCCCCGTATATAGAGGCACTGGATCTTGACTTACTGCCGATGGAATATTTCTACTGTTCGTTGTTGAACAACGAAATTTTGCAGAGTGCCCGTTAACTACAAGCGGACGGCGGGTCTTTGTGTCCAATCAGTGCCTTCTGTCTCCCATTGCCCATTAGCAGTGATTGGCATGTTCAAGTAGGAAACCCTGGTCAGTCACTACATGTTTTGCGCCTCTCCAGGTTTCTCACCAGCGCCACGCTGCGATGAGCGCCAGCGTCAACGCCACCGCCAGTGTAAGCGCAAGCGCCCGCTGCGTCGCATGTATACACATGTGGTTCCCTTTAGCGGGAGATAGTGTGACTTTTTTTTCGCTTTATCGCGCGTCTCCCTTCCCCCTTATTCTCCCTTTCAATCCTATCCCACACACAGTACAGAGATATTCAGTGATTTCTATATAGACTCCGGCTAAGTTTTGTCTTTCAATAGAGGTTTCGATATCTCTCTCTCTTTCAATACATTTCGTTGGGTGTTTCTCCAACCTTCGGGCAGAAACCACTCGACCTGCATCTCTAACTTTTTTTGGTCACTCACGACTATGGTCCCGGCATGCAACTCAGCGAGACTGAGCTGCAGTTGAGGCCAATCATGGGTTTATTGAATACGGGGCCCCACTTTTCTATTTTCCCGATTTCTTCGTAGTTTTTCCAGTGTGCGGCTTGTGCACCTCCAGTTTGCACCAAGCTACGGCATCTCCACGTTTTCAGTCATCTATATCCGCTCGGTCTTCAAACAACAACCTCTATATATACCCTTTGACACCCCAGCGCGCTTCGTGGGCTGGGGCTCGCGACCCAGCGCGTGATTGAAGTTTGAGCCGCGTAATGTTGGTCGAGCCTGAAGCACCCGTGCAAACTCCACTTCACGCTCACTAAGCTAATGCGGTTCAGTGACTGCGAAGAAGCGCAAACTGTATAAACACTCTTCAAGGAACTTCGATCACCATTTATCTAACACAACTACCGCAGCACAATGTGATCCCACCGTGCAAGCTTCCCACAGCGTGCGCGATTTGAATATGCTCGCAGCACGAAGCGAAAATTGCGTTCGTGTTGTACAGCTCGGTGCCTGCTCGAAATCGCCGCGGCTCGCGGGATAAGTGCGCACACATACGCAACGCGTGCCGGCCGGCGCTTCTTCTTCGAGGTGTCTGTGACTGACCGCGTCCAGAATCGCGATTTATCAAACAACGGGGCCCGTCGTGAACGTTCTCCTCGATTTGGCGTCCGAACGCCTCCCGCGTTTGTTGATTCGTTTGCGCTCCGACGGCGGCGCTTTCGTTTTGCAAGAGCAAACGAGCCGGTCACGTATGTACGGCTCGCTGCCCGGATCGCGTGCAAATACGGAGTGCCGCGAATCCGGGAAGTGGCGCGGCGATGATTCGGCGCGGGCCCGGAATTAATTTGTGGTCTTTTAATCGGAGGCAATTTACGCTGAACGTAAATAATGGCGAGGCGGTGGCCCCTGCACAAGTGGCCGCCAGGGCGCGCACGGGGGTCGGCGGCGGTCACGACCGCGGGTCACGGGCGCCCGCGGCCGCTTTCAATTTGCGGCCCAGCGCGCATCCGCCACGCGGCCGTTCGAGCGCGTTATTTCGGACGGACGGGTCGATAACTTCCGAGGTGGCGCGCCACGAGGGGCTACGCACTCCCTCTCTTTCACACGAGGAACTACCATATATTACTCGAGGGAACTACTTGCAACAGGTCGCCAAAAAAACCCGTATCGCACGATCCGAATCAGAGTACGGACGTATCGTGAACCCTCACGACTTGGGCGATATCGTCGCTGCGTTTGAACCACAATCGCATGCGCGCTGTTGGCGCCGCCCGAATGCATGCCGCGCGCTTCTCGATTTCAAGCTTGCAAACGCCTTCTCTCTCTTAACGCTTGCCCTGCGTGTGTAACGTACAATATTTTCACACAGACACTCCGTCAACGAGGTAAGTGGGAAAACGTGGCAAATATCGGGCAGCTGACATTTACTTTGTGGGTGGCGGTGAAGGTGTTGTTTTTTTCTACAGGCGGTTCTAGCCTCGGAATACAAACGACTATGCGAACTATTTGCCGCACTTGCAAGATTCGTTCCTTCAGAACACGTTCAATTACGCACCAGCGAATCAACGCTCGATCGGCTAAATGAAGTATGGGCACAAACTTGGAGTGCCAATATCGTGCAGTTACTCCCATTCGTGGGCGCGTGGATATATCGTGGATATATCGTGGGCGCGCGGATATATAGGCCAGCAAGCGCGTGGATATGTCGCCGATGCAAAAGTAAGGGGCACTGCGAACAACCCAGATTTGTTGTCGAGACAGGTGATTTTCTTCCCAAGTTACTTCTGTTGTTTTTATACCCACGGAACCACTTCGGCATAGCGACAAACTTCAAGCCATCAAAATAATCTGAGCTACAACACAGCCACTTGGACGATCAGCGAAGACTGATGAACCAGGATATCTGGATTGCAGCAGCGATTCGCGCCTTCAACTCGATGCTTTACCTTGTGAGAATCCACACACACAAAAAAAAACACTAAATGAAGTTTTCTACTGTCACCACCCCTGTAGTATACTACAGCTACGTCATTGCTTACGGTAACGTCACATCGCATAGACAAGAAAACATCTCCCTTTATGTGGTCAACACGAGCTCCACTTAAAGAATGCGTCCAACTTCTCCACTGCCGAAGAATATCGGTATGTTCCTGAAAGCAAGGACTGTGGGGGCGGGGCGTCTAAGCAATTCGTGTGAGCTGCAAACGAGATAACGTTACGTCTGCACTTGTCGCTCAGTTATGTCGCTGATTTATTGTGGAGGTGAAGTGTTGCCGAGCTTGTGTACATGATGTTGTCCAAAGGAGCGTGGATCGTGCGACGCGGATCGTTCTGTTCGTTGTGTCTGTTCCTTATTAGTTTCAGGCTCATCAGCCAAAAAAACTGCCTTGCTGTAGCTCGCCATGCGCATTCTCGTCCGTTTTTTTTTCTTTGCGTTGCCGAAAATCTAAGGGGATCTCTAGTGAACCATTTGCCAACGCTTGGTTTCAGAATGTTGACCTTCCGAACGTGCGGTTTTTCAAGGTATAGTTTTTAACCCCTTCAGTTCTCAAACAAACGCGATCGCTGTCTCCAAGATGATGAAATAATTGTGTGCCACTTTTTAGTCGCAGCTTTCTGGTGACATTGGTTTCACCAGAAAGCTGAGACACATCCAAGTATTGCTCTTGTATAATTATAGTAAAAAGCAAGTAAAATTTCTCAATTTGCCGTCTTTTACAAAGGTGTCCTCAAAAAAAAAAGTCCACACTCCTTGTCAGGGCTATATTGGTTTACTCGTTTTACCTTGACCTAGCTCGGTACCTAAATGTCATGGAAAACAGAAACGATAAGAAGAAACTGTTAGTGAATTTTAGGGCAGAATAATAGGTAGACGTAGGAGTTTTCCTGCTTGATCGGGTGTAATTGTAATCACTATTGCAATGGCATATCGGAGTTGCCCGTGGTAAAAGAAAAATAGGCAATATAAACTATAAAAAACTAAGCGAATAGAAACATAAACTATGCTAAAATAAATAAAGCACAGCAAAATACAACCTCTACTGTAATGTATAACTACGGGACCAGGATTTCACATGCCGGGTGGACCGGATAACTTGAGTCCATCTGAGCACCGAGCAACATGAAATCGAGGGGCGTGTCTCTTGCTTTCCTCCTCCGCTGGCATCCCTACAGGTGACTGGACTCTCTCTCTCCCTCGATGCAAAAGCAGATGAGGAAACGCCACGAGACGAGAAGAAAAAAGCAGAATCGTCTTTCTCTCTTCCTCACGCGCCAGAGAAGCGTGCCTTACTGTCACGACCTTCTCCTACGTGACGCCAAATTAGATTACCCAAAGCATCCGGATTTGTAATCCGGTTTCGGCGCTGCCTTCCGACGGGGCTTTTAATGAACGCTAAAAGCGCTCGCCGGCGGGGACCACAATTTAGCCCCTCCTCAGAATTAAGTGACGATCACGACCGGGCCCGATTCACGCCGCCCAAGGCTGGCGGCGGCCGCTTTGCGTCCAGTTCCCGCGGCCTTCGGCGCCCCCTTTCTGGCCGGGCTCGCTCTCTTGGCCTTCCGGGCGAACTCCGTGCTGTTGTGGTCTGGGTCCTGTGGGTCTCGTCGTTGGTAGCTGGCTCCCATCGGACTCGTCCCTTATAGCGAGAAGCAATGCTTATATGGGAAAACAGAGAACAGACGTTTATTTACATTAGAGAGAGGTCAATAAGAAAGTTTAGATATATAGTGGCGTTCTTCGTACATGGCGAGTTCTCCACTCGAAAAAGCACCGAATGAGCCGTGGGGGCTCATTATAAAGGGTCTGTCCTCCCCAGATCCCTAGATCGGGGACCGCGTACAGATGGCACCGTCCAATCACGGACCACACATTACCCGCGAGGGTGACGAGCACGCACGGTCCACGCGAACGTTCAAAACTGAAGCGTGGTCACCGCACGGCCATGTGGCACGAACGCGGCTCCCCCCCCCGTCAAGGTGTGTCGCTGGGCGAGGGGTCTGGAGTTGATGACTGCATCCATCGAAAGGGCCGCCGTAAACAAGCTTCAAAGGGTGCCGAACGACTCGTTCAATTAGCGGGACGATTCCCGGCCGCCGCCGCCGCCGTCATCTTCCAAAGAAGAAGCTGCACCGGTGGTCTCCCGAACTGCTCACGGCGCCGCGGCGGCAGGACGCCGCACCCTCCGGCCAGGTGGGAACAATACATGGCGGACACCGGCCGCCCACCCGTTTGGCGACTCAAAAGGAACATCAAAAGGAACGCCGATCCATTGTCAGACCTGGCGCCGGTCCTAACAGCCTCTCCGCCGGGGAAAGAAGATCCCGAGGTGCAGTGGCCAGCAGGTACTGTGCAGCGGGATCTGTATTGCAGCTTGTCGGCTCTTCCTCTATTATTTTTGTCCCGAACACTGGATCCGATGATCATTGACCAAGAGGGCGTTGCTCGCAGGGATGAGGTGACCCCTCTCCACCATATCTTCCGCCCACCACCAATGAGGAACTGCGGAAACTGCGCCGAAAGCACACCCACACACGAGCAAGCACACGGCAATTCCCTACTCAGAATCACCAGACTTAGATTCACCTGTGGAAGTCATTTCCTTCTACCTCAACTTTATTCCTGTGGCCCCCGCCGAGTCGCAACACCACATCAGCCACTTTTGAAGACATTAAACAAAACACTTGACACATGTTTGGATAAATACAGAAAACTAGTGGGCCTCAAATCGAGGATAGAAAGCAGAAAATCGTTTTGAAGCCCTCGGGGTACTAGGGACAACGACTCAGACCATCTGCGTTGCTGTTGAGTTTACCCTTCTTGTAATGGATATCAAAGGTGTATTGTTGAAGAGCTAAGCTCCAGCGCAAAAGACGGCCGTTTTTCGATGACATGGACTGTAGCCATGTGAGGGGACAGTGGTCAGTCTCTATTGTGAACCTAGAACCGGCGATGTAGCAAGCTAGCTTCTGCACAGCCCAAACAACGCAGGCACATTCCTTTTCTGAGGCACTGTATGCTTCCTCACGAACAGAAAGCTTTCTACTGGCATACAGTACAGGGTGTTCCTGGTCGTTCTCTCCCCTCTGACAAAGCACGACACCCATACCCCGGTCGCTGGCGTCACACTGAAGAATGAACGGCTTAGAGTAGTCAGGCGCGCTCAACACTGGCTGACTTTTTAGTGCCTTCTTTAGCGTAGAAAATGCATGTTCCTTGGCCCCATCCCATTTTACGGTCTGGGGTTCAGTCTTTCTAAGAGCGTCTGTCAAGGAACTTGCAATGTCAGAGTAACGCGGGATATACCTTTGATAATAACCGGCCAATCCAAGAAACGACCGAATGTCTTTCTTGGTTCGTGGTTGGGGAAAGTTGTCTATTGCGGCCAGCTTTACTTCTGACGGCCGGCGGTAGCCTTGGCCTATTACATGCCCTAGATAAGCTACCTCAGCGCGCCCCAATTGGCATTTCGCAACCTTCACTGTTAAGCCGGCCTCACGCAGACGACATAGCACAGCTCGCAAGTGTTTCATGTGGTCTATCCAGGAAGAAGAAAAAATAGCAATATCATCTAGGTACGGGAGGGCAAAGTCCTCCATACCCTGTAACACTTTGTCCATTAGGCCAGAAAAGCAATAAGGGGCATTCTTTAATCCAAAACTAAGGACCTTCGGCCGAAATGTTCCCATCGGGGAAATAAACGCCGCAAGCCTACTAGCCCTTTCAGTTAGAGGCACCTGCCAGTATCCCCTGACTAAATCCAAAGTCGAGATGAAATTGGCACTGCTGACTTGCTCAAGCCTTTCCTCAATATGCGGAATTGGATAAGTTTGGTCCTTTGTAATCGAGTTGAGCCTCCGATAGTCAATACACGGTCGCGGCTCTTTCCCTGGGACCTCAACCAAGATCAGAGGCGAGGTGTAATCACTCTCTCCTGGCTCGATCACTCCTAGCTCGAGCATTCGGTTTATCTCCGCGGCCATTATTTCCCGTTGCCTCGGGGAAACGCGGTAAGCTTTAGAACGATTTGGTTCCGAAGATGTCAGCTCAATATCATGAACTAGGGCTTTGGTTCTGCCAGGTGTGTCTGAAAATGTTTTTTTAAAGTCAAACAATAGTTCCTTCAGTTCCGCTTTCTGATCTGGCTCCAACTCCGCCTGCTCTACCAGGTTACTAATAGTCTCGCCAATGTCTTTGTTTTCTGTTGTTAACTCCGGGAAATCAATAGGCATTTCTTCCGGTTGATTGAGCGACATGTTTACAACGGCATGCCTCTGCTGGTACGGTTTGAGCAGATTAGTGTGGTACACCTGTTGCGTTTTACGCCTTCCCAGTCCAGTAACCAAGTAATTTGTGTCTGACAATTTCTGAACTACCTCAACAGGTCCCTCCCACTGGACCTGAAGTTTATTCTTCAGTGAGGGTTTCAGTATCATCACTTTTTCCCCTACTCGAAAGCTTCGCGTCCGGGCTGTCTTGTCATAATAGCGCTTAGCGTTGTTTTGAGCTCTGCGCATTTCCTGCTCCGCTAGTTCTTGAGCTGCGTGAAGTCGGTCTAACAGCTCAAGCACGTATGCTACTACCGAAGGGTCGTCCGCCCGGCCCTCCCAAGATTCTCGAACAATGCGAAGTGGGGAGCGAAGAGCACGTCCGTAAACAAGCTCCGCAGGCGAAAACCCTGTTGATTCGTGAGGAGCGATCCGAAGCGCGAACATAGCTGCGGGCAAGCAAGCCTCCCAATCCTCTTTTTGCTCATAACAAAGGGCGCGTAGCAGCCGTTTCATGACTGAATGTACCTTTTCTACAGCATTTGACTGAGGGTGGTACACTGAACTGTGGATGATTTTAACGCCACACTTTTCTAGAAATGTCGAGGTTAGTGCACTTGTAAAAACAGATCCCTGGTCGGACTGAATTTCTGCGGGGAAGCCTACACGTGCAAAGATAGATAAAAGCGCTTTAACTACCTCCTCCGAGCTGAGCTCCTTTAACGGTACTGCTTCCGGGAATTTCGTGGCCGGGCAGAGCACTGTGAGTATGTGCCGGTACCCGGACTGCGTTACAGGAAGTGGACCCACTGTGTCTATAACTAGCCTGCGAAACGGTTCTGTGATAATGGGGACCAGCTTCATAGGTGCTTTAGCCTTATCCCCTGGCTTGCCAACGCGTTGGCACGTGTCGCAGCTTCTTACAAATGCCTCCACCTCCCGAAAGCAGCCGGGCCAGTAAAACTCCCGTAACAAACATTCTTTTGTTTTTTGATGCCGAGATGCCCTGACCACAAACCTCCGTGGACCAGGTGCAGCAGCTCCTTGCGGAAAGGATACGGTACGACTAGCTGATTAAACCGAACTCCTTTTCGACTTGTGTACTTTCTGTACAAGACGCCCCCCTTCTTGGTGAACTGAATGTTTTGCTTAGCCACCCCTTCCTTCGCGTCTGGCGTTAAGTTACGGAGAGTGGAGTCATTTTCCTGTTCCACTATCAGTTCTGTAGGACTTACATTTAACAGCTTTATAGTGCATTCTACTTCTCGAGATGCCTCGGATTCATCCGGTTTCTTACATCTTTCTTTAGATATTGTGTTTTGAGGCTCCATTATAGGGCGGTCCAGTTTCGTGCCAGGTAAAGAAGGCTCTGCCGCTGAAGCTGTTTCGTCTGCCACCGGATCTTTACAAACTGTCTGAGCGGCGAGCTCCCTTGCTTTGGATCGAGTTAAGGCCTGTACGATACCCTCACTGAACCCAATTCCTTTTTGTCGCAGCAAGTACTCTGATTTATTTGAGAACAAATACGGGTATTGCACTGGGAGATGTGCCGAAACGGCAGCTTCAGTGTCTAGAACACCGAAAGGGCCTTCGATGCGGACTCTTGCTACTGGGAGACAGGCACTGTTTGTCTCTACTGCTTGTCTTATCCACGCGCATTCTCCTGTAAACTGACTCTCCTCGACATAGGACGGGTGCACTACATCCATAGTGGCGGCCGAATCGCGGAGCACGCGGCACGGTTGGCCATTCACGACTAGGTCTCGGATGTATGGTTCTAGCAATTTCATGTTTTCGTCATTACTACAGAGTGACATTAACACAACTTTCGGGTTCTTACAACCCAAAGAAATATGCCCCGTCTGTTGGCAGTTATAGCAAACTATCGGCTTCTTGGCCTCGAACGCCTTTTTCTGTTGCCCTTCCGCCCTTTTCTCGGGTGCTTCTTCCTTTCTCTTGTTTTTCTCATCACCGCTTCCTTTGGAGTCTAAACCCTCCTTCGGCATATACCGACCCGACTTTGTCCATCGCGGAGGCTTGTCGGCCCGATATTTACTAATCTCCCTCCTAGGGACATCCTTGCCTTCGAGGGCACGGCGATTTACGTACTCCTCTGCGAGCTCTGCCGCTCTCGTGATAGTATCTACTCCTTGTCTATCCTGAACCCAGTACCTAATGTTTTCAGGTAGACGCCGAAAGAATTGTTCCAACGCAAAACACTGCAGAGTCTTTTCCGCGTCGCCAAGCGCACCCTCCTCTCTAAGCCATTCCTCCAGATTTACCTTTAAGGTGTACGCAAACTCTGGGTATGACTCGTCTTTGGCTTTCTCGATCTCACGAAATTTTCGCCTGAACGCCTCCGCTGACAGTCTGTACTTTTTGAGCAGACTCGCTTTGACTCTGTCATAGTCGTCTGCGTCTTCTTTACCCATACGGGCTATAATGTCAGCTACTTCACACGGCAGCAGCGTAAGCAAGCGCTGGGGCCACGTGTTTTTAGCAAAATTTTCCCTCTCGCACGTGCGCTCAAAGTGCACCAGAAAAAGACCCATGTCCCCTCCTACCGCGTAGGATGGCATCAAATCTGTCATTCGGCGCTCTCTTTCTCGTGCCACTGCGCTAGCTCCGTTCATTGATTGAGCCTTTGCTAGTTCAATTTCTAGGCGTTTCATTTCCATACGATCGATACGTTCTCTTTCCTCTTTCTCCTCACGACGTCTCTGTTCCTCTTTTTCCTCCCGGAGCCTCTGCTCCTCTTTTTCCTCACGGAGCCTCTGCTCCTCTTTCCTTTGCGTAATAGCCTCCAAGCATTCGCTCAGCTCATCGTCATCTGCCCCGATCTTCTCGATGGCGTCAATGATCTCCTGCTTTCTTTTCGTCTCGGCAATTACCTGGCCCAGCTCTCGGGCCAACTCTAACAACTCTGGCTTTTTTAGTCCCTTCAAATTCATGGCGGTCCTTGGTGCTGCTAACTCTTTTAACTAAACAACTTTGACGTACTATCAATACTTCCGTCAACCGTTACCAAATCACTGCTTTGTTTACAATCCTACGCAAAGCCTGGTGATATCTCAGCAAAGAAAAGCAGTGCACTCACCCTATGCAGTCATGAATTCGGACGCGTTCCTTCCCGTGTTGTCAGAGATGCCACGAAGCAGTTTTGTCCGACTCTAGGTCCTCCAGACAGCAGGTCTCAGCATTGCCTCCTGGTCGATGAGCTCGATCCCACCGCTGCCATCCAGTTGTTGTGGTCTGGGTCCTGTGGGTCTCGTCGTTGGTAGCTGGCTCCCATCGGACTCGTCCCTTATAGCGAGAAGCAATGCTTATATGGGAAAACAGAGAACAGACGTTTATTTACATTAGAGAGAGGTCAATAAGAAAGTTTAGATATATAGTGGCGTTCTTCGTACATGGCGAGTTCTCCACTCGAAAAAGCACCGAATGAGCCGTGGGGGCTCATTATAAAGGGTCTGTCCTCCCCAGATCCCTAGATCGGGGACCGCGTACAGATGGCACCGTCCAATCACGGACCACACATTACCCGCGAGGGTGACGAGCACGCACGGTCCACGCGAACGTTCAAAACTGAAGCGTGGTCACCGCACGGCCATGTGGCACGAACGCGGCTCCCCCCCCCGTCAAGGTGTGTCGCTGGGCGAGGGGTCTGGAGTTGATGACTGCATCCATCGAAAGGGCCGCCGTAAACAAGCTTCAAAGGGTGCCGAACGACTCGTTCAATTAGCGGGACGATTCCCGGCCGCCGCCGCCGCCGTCATCTTCCAAAGAAGAAGCTGCACCGGTGGTCTCCCGAACTGCTCACGGCGCCGCGGCGGCAGGACGCCGCACCCTCCGGCCAGGTGGGAACAATACATGGCGGACACCGGCCGCCCACCCGTTTGGCGACTCAAAAGGAACATCAAAAGGAACGCCGATCCATTGTCAGACCTGGCGCCGGTCCTAACAGTGCACGGAGCACGTTTCACGCACGGGGCAGAGATTCCGCGGCAACAGTCTCGCGCAATGCACGCGGACACTAGCGCTCTGCGAACGCGCCGAGCGCGTCTTTCGTACCTGAAAGTAGCTAACGTGGTTGCTTGGGCAAGTTGGTACGACATTATTCACATAAAAAACAGCGCCAATAGCGAGGGACAAGAGAAAGAAGGAGACAGGGCCGCTGTCTGTCTCCTTCTTTCTCTTGTCCCTCGTTATTGGCGCTGTTTTTTTATGTGAATCGTACCTGAAGACGCCGCATCGGAGGTGCGCGTGTGTGTCACAATTAAGGCGAGAAAGGAGTTCACCGGAAAAGTGAGAAGCGCAGACGAATGGGTTGCCAAGTACAGGAGTTTTCGTAGAACGTGCGAAACGACGCACCGAAAGTGGCAGAGTTTGAAAATCCAGCCAGGCTGACACGAAGGAGACCGATTCGAATATTGGTCGTTTGAGGTCGTGGCACTTTTGCCTGCGGAGCCGGCGTAGTCTCACATGTTGGGCTGAAATTCGATCAAGTTCCTGTTTACCAAGCTCCGGGAGTACGTGAGTGAACTACAAGCGATAAAAATCAATCCGGAGTTCATCCACCTCGAAATGGGTTGTCTTTTTAGACGTGTTAACGGAGCCTCGTAATATAATTCAATTTCAACGGTGGTCGGCATAAGCGCACTAGCACGCTGACACGGGCAGCAGCCGTCTCAATGCCACCCTTCCTCACGCGCACATGCATCAACCCTTCCCCACCTATTCGTAGGCCTTCCCGCAACACAACCATGCGCGAGGCGAAACACCGCGCATGACTCACGAACGCTCACTGGCGCGCTTCTCTTTTACGGCACAATTAGAAATGCTGAGCGTGCAGGCGCCCATTATACACCGAGAAGAAGGGGCGCCACCGGCGTAGCGTGTTCCTTAATGTTGATAAATACGACGGCTCTTTGATGGTGGCACTTGAACGAAAGTGGTGCATGAGCACGACTTTGGCAGCCGAGGGAAGGCCTCTCTTCCGGTGACCCTCGGAGGAGCACAAGAGTGGCTGCCAGAATCCACGCGCACACTTCGCCACGGCCACGCGGCCAGGATGAGATGCCGGAATAATTAATGTTATTAGACGATACAATTGGCGAAAGAGAATGCAGGATCACAGATGTCGGGAGCGTTTTCGGCTTCCTGTGTATGCAATGAGGAAGAAAGCTGAGAAATTGCTCGTTCGTTCTCGCGCTCGTATGAGAGGAAGAAAGCTGTGTGGAGGCCAACCAGACGAGCGTCCTCTCTGATACCTTACACCGTGAGTAAGGAAAATGGGCAAAAGAAAAATGGGAAATAGGGAGAGAACAGAGCTCTTATGAGGGAGGTTACGCATAGAAGAAAACATGAAAGGTCACATAGGCCACGAGGTAGCTGTACAGTACTTGTAGAGGGACACACTGTATAGAAAATAGCCCACGTTTAGAGCTGGGCTCTTGGCATCATTTAGCGTTCCAGCAAAGCACAGCACGAGCATTGTTTTTGCATTTTGCTTTTAGCTCAACCAGATCATTACGGATAAGATAAAAATCAGAGGCCCCATCCTCAGAAGCAGATGGTTACTATGTATGTATCCCCTGAGGCATCGTGGTGTTTTATTCTTTTACAGATGTGTCAGAGCTTAAACAATGGATGAAAAAACACATGTTTCTCAGCAACTGTCACCATACAGACTGGCGCATATGATTAGTCTTCGCAGATGATATCCACAAGTTTATAGCTATTACTGATACATGCAGTGTACAACGTCCTGAAAACTCTGCAATATTAACGTGATAGCGGTAAAGAGCTTGTTTCGCAGAAATTCCGGTGTCGGTGTCGGCGTCGTTGGTTGTGAGCGAAAAATCATCATCTTATGCGCAACCAAAATCTCGATAACGTTAAAATGATGAATAAATAATAAATAATAATAAAAACCTGGAGCAGAGTGAGGACCGAACCAGGGTTGTTGGGGTCCACGTAGGTATCAACCCTGGGTCGTTCGCGTGGCAAGTGGATGTTCTACCCCACGGCCACGACTCTGCTTGTGAAAACTGTGAAAAGAACTTTCTCTGCTTGGAAATGCAGTGAAAGTAGCTTTCGTGCTTCATAAACACACGCGTCCAGTATATATGCTTCAACATGAAATATTGCAGTTATAATACGCGGTCAAGCGTTCATTGCCAACGAGCTTCAGAATATGCGATTATAATAATGACTCCACGGTTGAAAGCTAGCACCCCACTACAAAAGGCACACACGCTACTGCGTCTATTCTTTTAAGGCCACGTAGTGGGTGCATAGCCAATTCGAAAAGTTTTTATGCACTAAGTGTTTGAAGTATACGCATAACGACCAGGGTGTCGCTATCACGTTCCACTCCTAAAGTCGAAGCTGTAGGGTCCCCTAACTTTTAATTATGCACATGCAAGGGGAAGAATCTTGTTGCTGTTGTGTGTCAATCAGTGCACGTTATAATTTATCACGATGTCTATATTCACATTTGCTTGTAACATAAGTCTTACATCGTCGTGTCAGCTAACTTCAGCGGTATCACACAACAAACATAACGATAACTCAAGGCGGTCAGTCATGAAGTATGGTAGCGTGAACAGCTAACAGCATCTTTGGGAACATACATGGGCCTCTCATTCACCCTGTGAAGCAAGTGTTTAGTTCACTCTCTATATTGAAAGCATGCGTAGTTATCACGCCTGCTATAAAAAAGCATGCAGATATCGGTTTGGTGGTCAAAGAAGGCAATAATGTGAATGCATAGTCGAGGAAAAGTAAAACTTAGCATGGGGAGCAGCATTGCGCCAAGACGCGTCATTCCTTTAAGCTATACCGTTCAAGAGTAAGTTTATATATCAGTGCAGATGCAGCCGAAAGAAGTAAAAGGTTCCACACAACTTTCCTCGCGGGTAAAAGGCGTGCGCCGCAGAGCGCGAGTTGCTCGCTCAGGGGTGGATGAGTGCGAACGTGTTGATCTGATATGCAGCCTCATGCCAGGTCCCGATGAGCGGCGGCCGATTCAGCACGTAACAAGCGCTATAGGCGCGCATCTCCGTAGTCCACGACCGCTGGGGATCCCGTTGCCTTATAAAAGGCCTATTAATCACGCCTGGCCGGCTTCGAACTCTGACACCGCGCATCCCGCCCAGCAGATCACGCCGGCGCTCTGGATCGGCACCTCTGGGCGAACCTTGTCCCTTTATTTTGGGCCAGATAATGCGCGCCGCGCACTGAGTTAAGTGCGCGCCGGCCCGGGAAATCGAACGCAAGGGCCTCTCAGCGTTGGTAAATAAATGCATGCGCTCACTCGTGCCGACCCAGTTTGGGTAGCGCGCATTAGCACTCGCTGCGGCGGCGCATAAGCAGATGACCAGTCTGGTCAGAGGTTGTGTCCGAGAAGAAACGTGATCGACCGCGCGCGGGTCAGTTATTCGGAGCGCATCGCCAACGAAGGCCCCCGACGCGACAGCCGCGTCGCCGGCGCGCCAGACCCCGAAGTGGCGCGTTCATCGAGAATCGGAATCCGCGCGGGGCCAAATGAAATTCAATGAGCGCCGGCCGCTGGACTCGTTCTTTCGCCGCGCGGCTTTTGCGTGCAGCCATGAGCGCCGGTGCTCCGTGGTGGCGGGCTGCCGATGGCCTGCCGAACAATGGGACCGACTTGCGTTAATGCCCCGCGAGATATCCGGCCGTTATTAAGCGGTGATGATCCAGGTCAGCGGGAAGGCCGAGCGCCCTATTGTGTACTGAGCCGATTGGAATCCTCTTCATTCCGGCATTCCGCGCATTTGCTTCGAATAATAATTATCGGGACGAAACGTGATCTGCATTGTGGTCTCCGTGCGCTGCTCTGAACCGGCGCGCGGCACTGCTGCCTTGGCCTTTGGCATCCGCCGTGGGAACCGGCTGCGGCTGCTCTGGATGCCCGCCGCGGGCGTCTCCGTTGACAACCGCGGCCTCCGGAACGTCGGCCCGCGGAATCCTTGCGCAGTAGCCGTGAATGCACCTCTTCGCGTGAGGCTCGAGTGTACACCGTAGCGCAACGGACGGGGTTGAATAGACCTGAGTGAACGTCTGCACACACGTGGAAGAGACTGATAAAACACTTGCCTGTTTTTTTCGGGCCACAAAAAAAGAGGGGCGATGGAGATGTTGAAGAGCAGTTTCATTTCCATGTTTAATTTCACACCGTTTTATTGTTTTCACTGGGCTCATTAAAAATCTTGGTTTCGCATTACAACTTGCGGCAAACATTTCGAATTCGAAGTGAGTCGTTTCCAGCCGTATATCGAGAAACAGAGGAAACAGGCATGAAAAGTACGTTTTCCCGACCATTGCGAGACCAGCGGGGAACACTCGCATACGGCTTTGGAAGTCGCTTAAGGACGCCGCCTCTTCTCGAGGCTGTGTAACTCCTTTTTACCATATGTCCAGCTGTGCTCACATTAAGTCGTGAAAAAGTAGAGTAGCCTGAACCAGGCATGCTGGATGTACAGGGTGCGTCAAAGGGCCACGCTACCATAAGAATACATTGGGCAGTGGCCTGGGAACTTTTCACCGACTCTGTACATGCCACTTTGTGTGCGTGTACATTTTGTTCATTACCAATGTCATCTGTAGTATCACGCATGTGCTCAAGGTCTGGCAAACATTGTCAGCAGCCATTAAACAGCGACAGTTCTCTTTTAAGAGGAGGCTATTTGAAATGCATGCCCAGCGTCAAAACTATAGATTCTTTTATTTCATAGGCTTAGTTGTTGAACAATGTGACGATGTAGTCAATGTCATTGTTCCTTAATTAGTACACGGCAAGATTGTTGATCAAGAACATTTCATATGACTTCTAAATAAAGCAGTTTACAAGTATGGTGGTACGTGCGTCGCGAAGTAGAAATATACCAGTTTTAGGGTTCTTTTTTTCTGCACACGAGCTTCTCTACACTGCCAATTGGTTTGCCCAACTCGTTATTGCGCCAGTCATCATTGTTCACTTGAAGAGGAGATTTCAGCTGCACATGTGCGAGTTTGTCTCCTGTACCTGGCTTCATCATGCGGGCTACGACTATATCTAAATTAAGCAAGCAGGCCCCCTGCGCGCTGCGAAATGATCGTCATGTTACCAGAATAGTTAGGTTGAAGGAACAGGCACAAGGCTCAGTTGACAGACCAGGAAGATACTTGGGGATGCAAAAACTTTTCTGCCTCTTGTTGTTCTCGTTTTCTTTCGTTCTACCACGGTCACTAAAGAAACAAAGTCTTTATAAGTCTTTATAAACGACATCCTGTGTGGGGATGGGAAGTTAAAATTTAAAAGGACTCAAAAAATAAAAAAGAGCTAAAATGCCGTGTAAAGGCTCTTATAAAATAGATTCATCTGACAAATATAATATGCCTATACAATACTATGAAACTCTGTCTGAAAGGCACCCAATGAAGTTGGCGCGGTGTATCTAGGAACGTAACACATTTCTTCTCCAAAGGATGTGAACAAAGAGCTTTGCTGGCACGCTTTACTATTTAAACATGGCCGCTATACGACCACGTAAGTGCTTCGTAATGTCCCACGTGCGTTGCTTACTTTTCGACGCCGGCTTTTTTTTTTTCTCCTGATTATCGGAGTTAAACTTATTTATCGCTCCGCGCAAGACGTGCAGGCCTTGGCTACCGCTCCGTCTCTTGTTTACATTGCTCCTCAAGGTGACGCCAGCCACGATGACGTTAAGGCAAACTATATATAGAGCCTTGAATAAGTTTGCACTGACACATCGTTGGAGACACCGTACAACGCAAATAAAATGTTACAAAAAATGAAAGCACAAGAGTCAATGGCGAGTCCACAGCTCATCGGGAAAATTAACAGTGCACCGTATGAAAGCAAAATTCACCGTTCCTTTCCCAAGGCTATCGCCAATAAGTATGACGGCATGCGTTCGTTCTGGTGAACCTTGCTCGAGGCAAACGGCGTCATGGGGAATGGGAGGCCCGATGCCTCGGCGTCCCCCAGGAAGGCTCCCCGCGGGAGGATTTCGCAACAGGAGCACGCGTTCACCGCGGACGGAATGCCGCTGCGGCGATCACGGCTGATGCCGCCGGCGGGCTTTCACAGAGCGTTTGACATCCGCTGCCAGCTCGGGAAATTGCCTGAGAGACGGCGTGGCAAATCGGCAGAGATTCCAGCGGACGTCCCGTTTGTCTTGAGCGTGCCAGCCCATAAGGCGCGCACAACTGTCGGCAGGGGGGGTCAGGGACCAGTGCATGTCGCCCCTTTCGCGCGGATCCGAGAATTAAACCAGTCTGGATGCCCGTTTCCGCGGCAGGTAACGACGTGACCAGTGGGCGCCTTGTTTATTGCTGCCGCCGCTCGCGACTGAGCGGTGACGAGCCGAATGACATGTGCGCACGGAGATCAAAACCGAGGATAATGGAGGCCCCATGCGAGTGCCTGTGCTGCGCACCGCGCGTCTGAATGCCTAATGCACGCGCGCCGCTTCATCCTCCCGGGGGGCATCCCCCGCACGGTGACCCTTTGGCAGCCAGCGTAATCTGTGCGCGCATCTTGCATAGCCGCACTGCGAGCGAGATTAGGCGCGTGTGTCGCATGCAAGCTAAGAGGCGAGAAAGCTGTCGGTATTTTCCTTTCCGTGTAGCTGAACGATGCTTGATAGGCTTCTGCGCGAGTGTTGCGCCGATTGACGCTTGCTTCACCGGTAGATTGAAAAGTATACGCCACTTCGCCATGATCGCCGCTCTTGCAGGGCCGGGAGTTTTTGCGCATGCCTGTCACCCGGCTTCCTCGGGCCAGCCCCTGTGCACTCGTAACTGCTCTAAGAAAGTGAAACTTGCGTTCGATTTGCGTTTCGATTCGCCACTACGTCGTACATGCCACATAGCTGGCATAATTCAATGATTCACTAGCCTGTAATCATCCGCTGCTCACAACCGGTTGATCCTAGTAAGAATAATCAGCACCGTCTCGTTTAGACTACTGACGAAGGGCGAAAATAAGAAACGAATCGGAATGTAAATGGTACAGTATATCTGTTCGGACGCCTTACGAAGACTTCATATGTCACCTGAATAGTCTACAGACTCGGCACATACGAGAAAGAGCGTTTCTGATAACGCTTGACCACACGCTATTTTTTATTTTTTTTTGGGGGGGGGGGCTGCCATTCGGTATTTTACTATTAGCTGAGTGTCACGTTCTCGCATCCGACAAAAACTCTCTTGCGGCATTATGTCCTCAGCGCTACAACACTCGGTGTGATTTCACATGCACGTTCTGGAACTGACCTATACACATACAGGCTGACATGAATGCACACGCCTACAAATTACATGCTTACATGATTGTGTGTACATGCTTTCGAACTCACCTACGCGCATATGTGTCTTAATATGTTTTGCTTTTGCCTATCACTTTCTTTTTATTCATGTTTGCCTCACATTTGTGCGCAGATTAGCAAAGTGAACATTTCCGTTTAACCGCCCCCACCTCCTCCCACCTTTCGCTAATAATCTTTCTTTATTTTTCATGCATGAAGATGATGACTACTTTCGCCGCGCTGGAGCGCTGGTTGCGGTTCTGGGCCCGAAGGTTGCGGGTTCGATCCACGCCATGGCAGTCGCATTTCCACGGAGGCGAACTGGTAAAGGCCCGTGTACAGTGCACGTTTAAGAACATCAGAAGTTCGAAATTTCCGGAGCCCTTCACTACGGCGTCTCTCATAAACATATCGTGGTTATAAGACGTTAAACTTCACTTAATGTTATTAAGATGATGATGACAATAAAATGGGCCCCGATCAAAGTTCATGAAATCAGAGACATAAAGATGGCGCATCTTGTTGCAGCTTCCCCACATAAAGCCTTGTTTATATAATTTAACTTTTCGTGCTCAAACGTGAAAGATTTCAGTTCATGTACAGTACCGCGTAATATGCGTGTAGTGAGCTACCCACTGTGTGTATATACAGCGTATTACTCGAAGCCAGCTTTAATTTTGTTTGTTTGTCTGTATGTAACACTGATATAAAGACAAGAGCAAGTGAAGTCCTTGTTTTTTTTCTTTCTTCTGTGTTTTCTATCGCGTAGTATACTTAGATTCATCATCATCAGCTATACGTCCACTGCAAGACAAAGGCCTTTCCCATGTTCCGCCAGTTAACCCGGTCCTGTGCTTGCTGCTGCCAACTTATACCCGCAAACTTCTTAATCTCATCTGCCCACCTAACCTTCTGTCTCCCCCTAACCCGCTTGCCTTCTCTATGAATACAGTTAATTACCCTTAATGACCAGCGGTTATCCTGTCTACGCGCTACATGCCCAGCCCATGTCCATTTCTTCTTCTTGATTTCAACTATGATATCCTTAATCCCGGTTTCTTCCCTAATCCACTCTCCTCTGTTCTTGTCTCTACATAGATTATGTATCACCAACTGGCCCAATCGTCCACTTTAATTAGTCACACTGATAACACGCACGCTGTTCGCAACCGTGAACTACCGGAACAGTGGTGATAGTGCGAGGAAAGTACTCGAAGTAAATTACGATTATTGTTGTGTAGCAGAAGCACTTCCCAAATACTCGATTTTTTAATGTGCGCTTCAAGACAAGATAACCAAGAAATCTGCAGACGTGACGTCACTACTAAAAGCTTCTAAATGTTAGTGAACTTCTGCAAGTATGAGCATCTATCTATCTATCTATCTATCTATCTATCTATCTATCTATCTATCTATCTATGTATCTATCTATCGATCTATCTATCCATCTATCCATCTATCTATTTATCTATCTATCTATCTATCTATCTATCTATCTATCTATCTATGTATCTATCTATCGATCTATCTATCTATCATCCGCCTATGATGTTGTGCTCTTGTGGCCATTTGGTTAAAAGGGTGTGCAGCAAAACTGGTATTACATGACATGACGGTATGCAGAACATAAATGGCAGGTCATAACACGAATATCATGACATGCTTGTCATGAACAGCATAATTTACATTATATAGTCTTGCTCCTCTTTCGACTGTATTGTTCATTTCATATATATCAAAATTATCACGGCTTGATATGAGCATATGAAGGATACAAGCGGCAAGTATTAGTGTGCGAATCATGACATGCAATCATGGTTTACATGACATTATCTTGAGGCACTCACGGCCATTCAATCAAATGGATATATACCAAAAATGGTAAGGCGAGGCATTTCTGTACGATGAACGTAAGCGGCAGATGTTGACACAAACATCATGATACCCATATAATGTACGGCATGACTAAGTCAAGGATGTAATGCATGAGTTACGGCATGACTTACAGCTCGCGGCCGTTTCTAGTTTCACATATACAAAATCTGGTATGGTGAGACATGACTCTATGACGAACCTAAACGACAGGTGGCAACATGAAAGTCCAGTCATGCATGTCATGTGCTGCCTCATTTATCTACCACGCTCATGGCGCTCTTCCTGCTGTTCTGTTCGCATTATATTCACCAAAACTGGTATCGCGCAACATAAGTGTGCGACAAACTTGCATGAGATATCGCAACATGAAAATCATTATACGCATCTCATATTAGGTATAATTTACATGACCCAGTCTTGGAACTCTCGCCACCATTTCGTTAGTTTTGTATATATCGAATTCGGTCTAACCGGACAAGAGTGCCTGAAAAAGATAAACGGCAACTTGTCAGACGCTAATCATTTCATGAATACGGTGTACGGCTTCATTTGAAGGACGCGATCCTACGGCGCTCGCGGGTGTTTCGTTACTCTCAGTATACGCATATATATATATATATATTCCACTCCCAGTATATGCATATATATATATAATGAGGTCTAACAGACAATAGTGCAAGGAAAGTAGGGGCAGATATTAGACTTAATTGTAATTTAAGAAAGAAGCGTGGATGAAAAGATAACTGGCCGTGGGCAAGAACCAAACCTGCAACCTTCGAATAACGCGTTCGATGTTCTACAAACTGAGCTACGACAGCGGCTACTGCCCCATCCGCTTTATTGGTTATATGTGAATTAAACGACGGTGTGTCAGTCAGCGCCACCAGCAGCCATGGTGGCGAGTGTGGCACACTTTTTATGAGCCTGTTTGGCGTCACGTAGCACGTCAGCCTATTGCGAGCTGGCCGCTGACCAATAATCCCTCGGATACTACCTAAAGTCACTAAGTCTGCCGGTTCCTGTCTACGGCAAGTAATCGTTTTATCAACTTTTCTTTCCTCACATTTACATTACAATTAGGTCTATAATACCTTCCCCTATACTTTCCTTGCATTGTTGTCTGTTAGATCTCATATTGTGTCTAACAAGGAAAACAGGAGTCCTTAAGTATGCACTGCCTTAATATATATATATATATATATATATATATATATATATATATATATATATATATATATATATATATATTGTTTGTCGCTGGAGAACGACAAACTACACATGACAAAGTTCCACACTGTGGACTGAAGCATAGATAAACTGGTCTAAACGCTTGCAGAATTGATTCTAGCGCTCAAGGAAATTACGGCTTGAGGCAACATGAGGCATCATTATTAATTCAGAGCTCTGTACGGCAGCTCCCGACAATGCGCGCGTTTCTTTATGTAATGTAACTCACAGAAAAGTAATGTAACTCACATAAATTTGCCCTGCAGATTGTGGGAGAATATTATGCGCAACATGATAGCGCAACTTATATTAAAAACTTGGAACCAATTCCCGAAATGATAATAATTTAAAATTACTTGTGGTACGTTGAATAATCACCAAGTTTGGTTCTGCAATAGAGACACGTTTACCTCAATAGTTATTGATAAAATAAACGAGTAAGTCTGAGGTATCGGGATAACTGATCACCCAAAATTGGCATTGTCCTTCGGCATGAATGATGTCTCGCGTCAAAAACACTCCCTTTAATTTCGCCACATTGTCTTGGAAAATTAGTTTGACTAATCGCTAAAACACCCTGCGTGCTGTTACTAGAGCTAGAGTTGAGCAGCCCTTTGTTCGCATTCCTCGTTCGCGCTAAGGATATCCGGAGTTGCATCAAGGCGTGACTTTTCTTCACGTTATGGTCAGCAAGAAGTCGGTTCACAGGATCTATGATTTCGGGCGAGACGACGAGGCCATTCGTCGAAGGAACACGTTGATGTGCCATAGAGAGTGATGTGGCAATAATAGGGAAAAGATAAGTGAGCCCCGTAACTGTCTGCATCAGGGTGCGACACCTCAACAGTAGCTCACAAGGGATGGGGGGGGGGGAGGAGGGATTAAAATGATAGAAGTAAAGGTATAGAGGGAGAGAGATGCGCTAAGCCAGCGAGCGAGGACATATGAGGGATAAGAGAGATAGGAAAGATGGAAACACGGTCACAGGAGTCCGAGGACGGGGCACCACTTGCGAGAGCTCTTGTCGGCGTCAGGAGATGGCGTAGGGCTAGTCCAGTATTTCAGAGCTGCACTGTCGTTGAAGGTCGGCGTCAGGAGATGGCGTAGGGCTAGTCCAGTATGTCAGAGCTACGCTGTCGTCGGAGGTCGGCGTCAGGAGATGACGTAGGACCAGCCCAGTCGGCCAGACGGCTGCCATAGAGAGTCAGCGAGCATGTCGCAGGTTCTGCGCGTATACGCGATGGCGTCCAGCTTTGACGTTGCCACGTATGTAAGAGCGCGCACCCTAAAGAGCACCGGGTCCTCTCGTAATGCTGAGGCCTGTCCTCATAGCTCGCGCTACTGTCATCGCCCATTTCGAGAAGGAGGGGGAGGCAGTTTACTTTCTATTCTCGCGCCAAACGGGGGCGTACACTTTACCACGCCGCAACCGTGTGCCCCTCTCCGGCGCGCGCCCTTCTTCGCCTCAGGGGGCCATGATAGCACCCCCCACACGGCTGACGGCACCGCTTCCCTTCGCCTCGGCGCTGCGGTTTCGCCGCCGTGTGCATCCAACTTCCGCGTACTGTCAAGCGTGTCGAGGATAAGCGCATCTTGACTGCTCATTCCTTGCGCCAATCTTTATCGCAAGCCACGCGATGCGAGACGAAACGCGCAATCGGGACCTCGTCATAGCCGAGGCAACCGAGCCGCTTTTCCGTTCTCAATCTCCGCCGCGCAGTCGCTGCGTTGGCCAGAAGGACCGATTCCGTCGTCTATGCTTGCGCTTTGCAGGCCGTCGGCATGTGTGATCAGGTTCGGACCCGATCGGGGCTTCCTCGGTGCATACGCGAGAAAGTAGGTTGTTCGACTCGTTGTTCGCAGCTGGCGATGACGACGAGCGGGATGGTGCGCGTGCTTGCTTGCGCGTTTCCATACGGTGCTGCCTGCCAGTGGCACTTTCTGCCATGCATCGGGGCCGCCCTCTCGATCCCCAGAGGGGCAAAGGAATCCTACCAGCGAATGAGAGATGCGTTACCGTCGTCATGCCCAGAGTGGCTCACGTTAGGGTGTGCATGCTGCTCTGTAAAATAACGCCTGCAATGCGAACTAGTAATTGCTTCTATTACCCAATACGTAGTCTTGTGCAACGTAAAACTGGCTATAAGGCCATAAATGCATGAGAAGTAATTACCTTTTTTTTTCTTCGAGACAAAGACAGGGAGTATAAAAAAATAATATACGTACGTTTAGATTATTGGTGCCCTTCCAAGGGTGAATAAATTTCGATGCTTCGCGAAAAGCGTCCGCTGTTTTTTTATGCATCACTTCTTTGAGGCACATTTTACTCAACGCAATCTGCGTAGGTATAGCTACTAGGTGTGCGTAATTACCATGTAATGGGACCAAAAGTACGGCAGTAATGTGCGGCCAAAAAGAGAGGACAAAGCAGTGTTACTGAAAACAAAAAGAAGCGCCTGCATGCCACCAAGAGTGGCATAGCACAAATTTTTACACAGTATTTCGGGTTGGTGACACGCACTCTGGACGTCATAGCAGGCGTGGTTGAAGTCGTAGCACTGCATTGAATTTAGCTAACATGCTTATGCCAAAGCTTAATATTTTGGGCTACTTTCTGAGCGATTCTGCGGGTGTAGAGCTGAATAACCACAATACATTAAGCCTTGAAGCATCCGCCTTCTTTTTCGCGTTTCAATTATTTTGTCCCCTCATTCGGCCTCTCTGTACGCAAATAAATAACAGAGCCTTAAGTGATACAACTAACGCAGTTGCATGCACTATTTGCTTGCTATTTGCTTGCTTCGCGAGCTCAAATGTTATCTCTTTTTTTTTTGGTCAATTTCGGGTGCCCGGATATGATAGCCTGTGAAAGTGCATCATATGCTCTTGTTGCTCTGTTTCGGTTCCTTTTTTCTATTTCCTTGGGCATTATCAATAATTTTAGTGACCACTTTCCACAACAAAACAACAAGAATATATTGAGTCAGAACTGACTCGGGCCGTTCGCTGTTTCGATACGATTTTCACGAGAACTGCACTTCCTTCTTTGTGCGCTGAGAAGATCACCTGGCAGCGATTTTTTTTTCGCCGCAAAACCGACGCTGCTGCAGTCAGCGGCTTTGCAAGGTGCAGATTATGGCTTGTTAGGACGTGGTTTGAGCTAGTATACCGAAGACTAAAGGCAGGATTCATAGAAATATCGGTCAAGATCCACTTCCACTGTCGTATTATGCAATATTGGGTTAAAACGTGATCCTGTGAAACGTATCAAAGTGAATTATTTCTAAAAGACGTCAGACAGGAATAAAAAGAAAACGTATTAGGTCGGAAAACTAGTTATGTGTAATTGGGTCAACCTTATCCCATTGTATATGCTGTAGCATCAGTAGACTACACTTGAGCGTAAACAGTTACGTAGGCTGGTATAACAGCGGATATTCTGTATTAGTCAAGATTAATAGTAGTTTAATCAGCATTAACCAGTGCAAAGCAGTGCTACTACTATGCGTCGAAATTCGGGAGGCCACGTTTAATTCAAGTATTAAGTTATAGTTCAAAACGGAGCCAATGAGGGTTGTAATTTTTGTCCATACTTCTTTAGCTAATATAGTCGCAAAAAGAGATTTCGAAAACCAGTATACGGGGACATAGAAGTTAAAATTAGAAGCACAAAGAAGTGAGAATTGGAGGAACAAAGGTTCCGACTTATATGATGGGATCTCTCGGGTATCAGGAAAAAATGTCTAAATACGCTTCGCCTAAAAGTATGTAAGACAAATCTGTTTAATGTCATATATTGCTATAAAAGGGCCATTTAGCGCTTAAAAATGAAGTGCATCAACAAAAAAGCACTCATGATTGAAGCTCCTCTGTTTTTTGTTCTGTGTAAAAAACATTTTATTTCGCAATATCTGTAGAGCAGCGGGGTCAAGCGATAAATGGCGCACGGTTGAAAAGCTCTTGGCAGAAGCCCCATTTCCAGAGAACAACACGGCAAAATTTTGTTCCCGCTAAAGAGCTCCCATTGACTCACGAATTTCATTACAGTTGGCAACCTCTCAGACGGCTGCGAAGAAACACCTTATTTTCATTCTCATCTTTGGAAAATTAATGTGGGAGCGTCGTTTGTGAGTGAGATTCTATTACTAGACTACTGCCTTACATGTTTGTTGCTTTTTCTACGACGAAAGCTACAAATTTCTTATATTTTTACGCAAATCACTTGGCAGAGTGTGTATATTAAACTTTGTTTTGGTAATGTAACGATGTGCTTTTTTGTTCATGTTCTTTGAAGAGTTCAACGTTGTGAAGCGTTGGAGACATATATGCTGCCAACATTTCCGCACTCATCAGGGCACCGCTGATGAATAAATCGAGAATAAATAAATGAATAAGTACCCTTCGTTCTGTTGGTTGCGCCAAGTGAAGCTGAGTTTATGTTTCGCTTTCGCAGAAAAGATTTACATGTCGGAAAAATGTCACTGAAGACAGTCGCCATGTAAACGTTGACTGATGACACTGAACGAAAATTGTACAAATACAGTAGAGAGTTTTAGTGACTACATGCTACGCTCATAGCGCGCTCGTTGCTGTCCCGCTATATAGCTCCACATATACCAAATATAGTATCACGCGACGTGAATACACGACGAAGGTAATTAACACGATATAAGATGATAATCATGACATGCGTGTCATGTAAAACTTCACTACATGGTAGGCTCATAGCGTGCTTACTTACGTTTCACTAGGTCGCTATATATCAAATTTGGTATCACGTGACATAGACAACGAAGGTAAATGGCACGTCCAATGATGATAATCATCACATGTAAGTCATGTACTTCATGATTTACGCCTTCGTTGTAACGTTGTGCTGATTTTAAAGTGACACATCAACCTTCCTCATTCGTG
This sequence comes from Rhipicephalus annulatus, assembly GCA_013436015.1. Taxonomy (NCBI): domain Eukaryota; kingdom Metazoa; phylum Arthropoda; class Arachnida; order Ixodida; family Ixodidae; genus Rhipicephalus; species Rhipicephalus annulatus. The sequence continues at coordinate 19,576 of WOVY01002978.1, read as the reverse complement.
CTTTGCATATTATTGATTCCCAGTGTACGTGGGATCTGGCAATTTTTTTATTCATGTACAGCTTCTGTTGGTATTTTGTGCAGTGTGTTGGGCATGCAAGTTGTAAAAAATACCAACGATCCCATCTGCTTATCACCGACTTTTTTTTCTATCTTGAAAATTTTCTTTGCATTATGTGTGTTTTCACCAAAGTGATACATCGTTGTATTCTTGCAAAGTGCTGATTTTTTTTTCTCTATAAGTTAGTGAAGCTAGACGAGATGCTGCAAAGCAGCTTTCATTTCACTATCCTATGCCCACTTAGCACAGCTTGGTACGTGCCAAACCAATGAAGTGAAATTTTAAATAAAAAGAGAGAGAGAATAAAATGAGGGAAAGGCAGGGAGGTTAACCAGATAATGGAGCATCCGGTTTGCTACCCTGCACTAGGGGAAGGGGGAATGGGGAATGGGGAAGAAAGATTGGAAAGAAAGCGAAGAGGGAAATAGACGCGCGCGAAAAAAAGGGGGGGGGGGAGCTGGGGTGCTACAGTCTATACAATAGGCCGCTGCCACGCAAAAAGTTCAGTAGGGCCTTCACTGATTTTCTGTGAGCACACAAATCATGTCTTCTTTCCAGCACTGATTGTTCAGACAAAGGTCTGTCGTCAAGGCGAGCTAACGCAGCAGCTAGTTGCCGTCTTTGAACGCTGTAATGAGGGCAGTGACAGAGAACGTGCTCTATAGTTTCATCGCTGCCGCAATGACCGCAAGCAGCACTGTCTTCCATGCCGATTCGGTGGGCGAAAGCTTTGGTGAAGGCGACACCAAGCCATAGTCGGCAAAGCACCGTTGTCTCGAGTCGGGAGAGTCCAGACGGAGGCCGGAGTCGACGAGACGCGTCCAGTCTACGCAGTCGCGTGTGCCGTAAGCACTCGGTGTTCCACAGGGATGTTAATTCTGCATTAGCGATTTTTCGGATGGTCATTGCAGCATCAGCCCTTGAAAATGGTATAGATTTTTCTTCACCATTTTCGTGTGCTGATCGGGCAGCTGCATCGGCATGTTCGTTGCCCAATATGCCGCAGTGACTTGGAATCCACTGAAACGTGATTCTGTGTCCTTCGTCGAAGAGGTGGTGAAGCAGCTCTCTAATTTCCAGCACTAGTTGTTCATGAGGTCCCCGGCGTAAGGCGAATGTCAAACACTGTAGTGCTGCCTTAGAGTCCGTGAACACGCTCCATTTCTTGGCTTCTTGGTGTTTAATGACTTCAATTGCGCTACGTAGAGCAGCAAGTTCCGCAGCTGTCGATGATGTCTGGTGGGATAAACGAAACTTCACCGTTGTCGCTGTTGAAGGAAAGATCACCGACCCTGCAGACCCATCCACTTTAGTTGAAGCGTCAGTATACAGATGAGTATGGTCACTGTATTTCTCATATAACAAGAGAAGGGAAAGCTGCTTTAGCGCTGGAGACGAGAGCCGGGCTTTTGACCCTATGCCTGGAACCGTGAGTTCAACATGTGCACAGGTCATACTCCATGGGGGAGTTGAAATCCTCGATGGAGTTGTATATCCCGCAGGAATGTGTGTGCGATATGACAAGACTGTCTGGCAGAATGAGGCACGTGGTCGGGCTTCTGGCAGTGAAGCTAGATGATGGGCAGGGGCACGAGTAAGATGCCTTACGTGTGCTCTGAGCACTTCCATCATGATATGCGTCTTCAGCGGGTAGTCATTAGCGATCTCGATTGTCTCAGCTGATGATGAACATCGCGGTAGCCCCAGACAAACTCGCAGAGCCATGGCCTGGATACTTTCGAGAGTCCGAATGTTGGTTCTACAGGTGTTGGTCAACACAGGCAAACTGTAGCGCAAATAGCCAAGAAAAAGCGTCTTGTACAATTGCATCATTGCATGTACTGAAGTCCCCCAGGTTTTTCCTCCGAGATACTTGAATAAGTTAGCAATTTCTGTTAGCCTCTTCTTCAAGTGGGCCACATGTGGGCCCCAGCAGAGGTCTCTATCAATGAATACGCCTAGAAATCTGTGCGTCTTGAGATACGGTATGACTTGGCCATCGATTGATATAGCGTATGGTCTCATCGGCTTTCGACTAAAAGCAATCAATGCACATTTCGCTGGCGAGATTTTCAGACCCTGGTCCTTGAGGTACAATGATACCAACGTGACAGCTTTCTGAAGTCTTGCGCGTACCTGAGGCCTTGTCACGCCAGATGTCCAGACGCAGATGTCGTCAGCGTACACGGATGACTTGACCACACTTGGTAATCGTTCTATAAGTCCAATGAGAACGAGGTTGAAGAGGGTTGGACTCAAGACGCCACCTTGCGGGACTCCACGATGCGTTGGGTGTTGGGAAGTTGGACCATCTGCAGTGTTCACAAACAAGGTCCGCCCTTGTAAATAGCTGCGTGTCCAACAATACAGTTGTCCGCCTAGGCCCACTGACTCAATGGCTTCGAGGATGGCGTCATGTAGAACGTTGTCGTATGCTCCTTTTACGTCAAGGAACATGGCTGCAGATAGTCGTTTACCTGCCTTTTGTTGCTGGACATATGTGACGAGATCTATAACATTGTCGATCGAACATCGGTGACGGCGAAAACCAGCCATGGCGTTCGGATATATCTCATAGTATTCCAGGTACCATTCAAGCCTGGCCAAGATCATTCTCTCCATTACCTTTCCTACGCAACTTGAGAGTGCGATCGGTCGGTAAGAGGCAATGTCCAGGGGAGATTTGCCAGGCTTAAGGATCGGTACCAAGCGGCTAATCTTCCAATCTTGCGGAACGACGCCAGCTTGCCAGGAATCGTTGAAGATGTTAAGGAGTGTTTCTCGTGCCCGTTTACCAAGGTTGAACAGCATCTTGTATGAGATGTCATCCGGGCCAGTTGACGACGACTTATTACATAAGACGAGCGCCGCATCGAGCTCCTGTGATGTAAACGGTAGATCCATGCGTGGGTCCCGTGAGTGAGGGATTTGATTCACTGTATGTAGGCTTGTGTACGCTGTCTGGCCCACGGTCATAGCGCAGAAATCTTCTGCTACCTCAATTTCATGCCGGCGATGAAAAAGTGCAAGGGCTTTGAAGGGAAAACGCTGCTCTGGAACAGAACGTAGGCCTCGCACAATTCTCCATATCTGAGACAGCGGTTTATGAGGATCTAGCGACGCACAAAATTTTCTCCATCGTTGGGTGTCTAATTTGTCAAGGCGCCGTTGTATCTTCTTTTGGATGCGCCGGGCTGTCCGTAGATCGTCTGTGGAATTGGTGCGTCGGTATCGTCTTTCGGCACGACGGCGTATCGCACGAAGTCGCTCCAGCTCGAGGTCATATTCAGAGTACTTCGAAGAGCGTATTATTGTGCGCGTAGTCGCATGTGCAGTTTCCTTAATAGCTTGCTGAAGACCATTGGACAGGCCTTCTTCACAAGCATCCTCAAGTTGAGTCTTGAACACACTCCAATCTATTCTTTGTGTTGTGGTAGAGGAGTACGTGTTCGAAATACCTTTGATCTTCAGGTAAGTGGGGATGTGGTCGCTTCCGTGTGTTTCAATGTCCAAAAACCACTTTACCCGTGTAGCAAATCGGCGTGAAACAAAGGACAAATCAAGGCAGCTGCTATATGTAGTGCCTCGTAAAAACGTAGGACTGGCATCATTCAGAAGGACGAGACCATGGCTGGATACCAATGATGCTAGACGTCGTCCCGTTGAATTAAGCCTTGAGCTTCCCCAGATGGGATGATGCGCATTGAAATCCCCGGTGATGACCCACGGACCCGGATGTGCCCTTAATATGCCGTCTAGTTTGTTGGTGTCGAAATGACCTGATGGGGATATATACACGCCTAGAAGTGCGAATGTCACTTTTCCTTTTTTAACAGACAAGCACACGTACTGATTGCTGTCGTGAGGTTGCACTGGCTGGACGACGTAAGTAAGCTCCCGGCGAATAAATACAACAACTTTGCTACTTTCGATGTCACTTGAAGAGAAAAATGACTCGTAGCCGGATAATCTGATTGGGTGCGATAATTTCGGTTCACATATAATCATGATGGGAAATCGGTGCAGATGAACAAACTGGCGAAAATCAGATATGCGAGATCTCAGACCTCTTGCGTTCCACTGAAAGATGGACGCTTCTCTGACCTCCTGACGGAACGACTTGTTATTGTCGGCCATGGCTTTACTTACTGGAGGCTTGCAAGGACCGGACTCAACGCGTCCAGCACCTGTAGGCCACTCCTAGCAGTTGGCGTGTCGATGCTTGTCAGAAGACTTCTGATGACACTCACAATGGATCGCAGCATAGGAATAATTTGACGATCTGCGTTTGGAGCCTCGTCATCAGCAGCATTGGCTTTCACTGGGAGCAGAGAGCGGGAGGGCTGCTCGGAAGGCCGTGCGTTCGCAAGCACCGGCCAGTCTTCAGGGGAGAGAGGCTTCGCCAGTGGAGGTTTTCTTGTACTCTCTGGCTTTCTACTAGATGTTGATGGTGGTGTAGATCGAAGTGGTGCATGAATATCACCATGACTGGAGCGCTTCCGTCGGTGGCGACGTCGACGCCGGATTTTCTGTGAAGCTTCTCTATGGGTTGAGTTATCCCTGACCATTTCTTTCAGGATACCCATTTCTTTCTTGAGTCTTGGGCATTCCTTAGACGTGGCCTCATGCGTACCTCGACAATTGCCGCACCTATAAGTTGTTGCACAACAGGTGTCTACCGTGTGCGCCTCCGCGCACCGGGGGCATACGGTGGAGTTTGTACAGACGCCCTTGACATGACCGATCTTGAAGCACTTGTGGCACTGAAGCGGCTTTGGGACAAAATGCCGTACCACATGCCGGAAATGTCCTACCTTGACGTGCGTAGGGATTGAGTCGCCCTCAAAGACTAGCTTAACGCAGCGGCTGTTCCCGAGGCGGCTTATATGCTTAATGACCACTCCTTCGTACGCTGGTTTTATCAGAATGGGTAGATCCGTGTTTGGGATTGCCAAGTCAATGTCGTAAATGACACCTGCAGTGCAGGTTCCAGTCATCGGTACGACCGCTCGTACTTTGACATCTCCAAACTCTGTCATCATTCGAAGCTTCTGCAGCGTATCTGCATGTGTTGTGTCAACGGCTAAAACGTTCTTACGTGTGTTCAGCCGGACCTCTTTGATTTCATTCTGCGCTATTCCCTCAAGAACATTAGAAATGGCTTGCCTGTTCAATTTTCGAAGGCTGGCGGAAGGATCCACGGGCATGAAGAGAATGGTATGCGGCCAGCGTTCATTCCTTGCCTTCACGGTTGACGTGCTTGCTGGTGATGACGTCTTGATTAGCCTCCTTTTGGCCTTGCGGCTCATCACAGACACGAAGCTGCCATCTGATGAGTCGTCGCCGTCGACTGAGTAGATGTCCGTGTCTTCACTGGAGCTGCTCCAAGAGCCTCGTTTCCTTGCGGAGCTTACAAATGCTGAGCTGTAGCCAGACGGGCCAGCAGTTCGTTCTTCGTCCATGTGCACGAGAGCAGGAGCATCTCTTGAGCCGTCGCTGGTGATGGACCATGAGCCTTGAGCCACAGAAGAGCTTGAGGGCGCTGACATTTGACCACGTGGGCCTGTAGAAGTCGCCGCTGCCATCGCCACAAGGCGGGACGCAGGGAGCGTCCCAGGAATCGTGGAAAATATGACGAAAAACAGTTAGTAGTGACAGACGCGTTCTATCACTAAGTAACTTCCTTTAAATAAAAGAACTCTGTACTCGTCAATATGCCTATTTCGATTGTAGGCTTCAATTTTTTTTGTTCACACTTTTTTCACATGAGCAAATATCAGCGTGAGATATGGATTGAGAAAGACACAGAACTTGCAACGAAGACAGCCACGTCAGTATTTTCAATGAACCAAAATAAAAACAGATGGTATAGCGTCCACAGGTGCACGTTAAAGAACCTCATGCACACATGTAGTTGAAATTTCCAATCAAATAAAACGGCACAATCAAATAAAAATAGCAAAAACGCACAGACAAAAAGAAACCAGCGCAAAATCGGAAACATAAGAGATAAGATGAGAATCATGGAATGGCTGGGAAAAATAAAGGGCAATATACACAACTATGTGGAAGGCTTCCTGAAAAACGTGAAAGGGAATATTCTGTGCATTGTGAATAAGTATCTTAAGACAGTGCAAAACTGAGATAAAAACAATGACAGTGGGCTGTGAAGACCATCAAGATCGTTGATTTCATTGATATGTGGGGTTTAACGTCCCAAAACCACCATATGATTATGAGAGACGCCTTAGTGGAGGGCTCCGGAAATTTCGCTCACCAGGGGTTCTTTAACGTGCACCCATATCTGAGCACACGGGCCTACAACGTTTCCGCCGTCATCGGATATGCAGCCGCCGTAGCCAGGATTTGAACCCGCGACCTGCGGGTCAGCAGCCGAGTACCTCAGCCACTAGACCACCGCGGCGGGGCACCATCAAGATCATGAAAGCTAACATTATATAGGCTTTGCATTCTGTGTGCAGTAGAGTGTTCAAAGGAGTTGACAGGTACATGGAACGGTGGATTTTGACTGGTTACGCGAAATTCGAAAATTTACACAACTGAGAAGCACAGGGCAGAATATCATTCCATGAAGTAGTTTCTAATGCAATAGGAGGTCAGTGCGATTTCGTCAGCAGTGAAGTGAAGGCAATGATAATAATTTCGCAGCGTTAAAACAAGATCCCGACTAATTTCTATCAAAAAGTTGTTCGTAACTGATTATAAATTTTTTTGGACTTACTTAATGGCGTCACTGCTAAATTTAGCGATGTCATTCCAGATCAGAGATGCATACTCAAGTTGAGGTAGACACATTGCGGTGTACAATTTCTGGAAGGCTGTAGGAGAACTGAATTCTCAAGCGATCCTGCAAACACAGCGGAAATAACGAAGGCCTCAGGTGTTAGTACGTTTAGTGTGAGCAGAAAAAATGAGCATGCTGCCAAAAATAACACCAAGAGCACTTAACTCATAAACCTTACATAATGACATGGTATTGGCAGAGTACGGAAATG